>JAPDVR010000013.1:11139118-11739118 GCA_026230005.1 Gila orcuttii | reverse complement strand
GGCCTCTAGTCAGTTAACTTAGTGTAATAGCGTAGAGCTACGTCACACGTAGGCTCACTATTGGCCGACGCTGGTCATGTGGGTGATGCGTGTGACGTACAACAACAGAAGCTTACTCTATTATACTAGTGAACTGACTCAAGGCCCACAGAGAAGGAAATGAATAGTTGAAATAAAGTAGTTATTTTAGGTTTTTTTGCACACAAAAAGTATTCTCGTCGTTTGATAAATTTAAGATTGAGCCACTGTAGTCACTTGGACTATTTTAACAATGTCTTTAATAACTTTTCGGGGTCTGCAAGTTCAATCCCTGAAAAAGCCTATGGAGGAGTGATCCAGCTCTCAGATTTCATCAAAAAAATCTTAATTCGTGTCCCGAAGATGAACGAAGGTCTTACGGGGTTGGAACAACATGAGGGTGAGTCAATACTGACAGAATTTTCATTTTTGGGTGAGCTAACCCTTTAATGGGATAGTCCCAAAAATAATAATTCTCTAATCTTTTGCCACCCCAGATGCATATGACTTTCTTTCTTTAGATAAACACGAAGAGAATCCAGCTTTGAGTCCATATAGTAATGCAAATGAATGGGTATTTAAAAGTTAACACTTCAAAAACCACACACACAACCCCAGGGGATGAATCAATGTCTTCTGAAGTAAAATAACAGATATTAAAAATACGAATGATTTAAACTGTTTTAACCATTCAATACACAACTGTCTTACGCAATTGGCTACAATCTACCTGTATATTGGTTCACGGAGATGGATATTTTCAAGATGTATGTACTCCATTACAATGCACAGTCACTGCTTTGTTACATTTACTGTAACAATAACTGTTCAAATGATCATTGCATCATTTAAAATATATAGGAATTTTACACAAATTGTATATTATGTACTTGTGCATTTTTAGTACTATATGTGTATTATGAGAATACTGGTCTTTCCTGTCACAACATCCAAGACTTTCACTTTCATACTTATGTACAATATATATACAGAAAAATATACAAGATATTTGTGAGAAAATTTTCTACGAGTGTGCAAATCTCATTGGATGAATTCACATACTGATTTGCGGATGAGCGACATTTCTCTGTGACTTCACATTTTTTGATGCGGGTGTGTAAATGCGTTTTGCACCATATTCACTGCAGGAGCTGTAGCAAAAATGTGAGTGTACGAGTTTATAAATTTGTGATTTGTAGAATAGGATTTGTGCACCTGCAATGAAGAATTTGAGAAGGTGTAACTGTTGTGTTGTGTTGTGTTTGTAGAAGAGAAAAAAAGTTTGCAACTCTTAAAACATTTCTCCCTGTGACTTCAAATTTACTACAAACTACAAATTTCACTGTCACAGGCGTTCAAAGTTGTTTTTCACCAAAAATACCTTCATACTTACAGACGCTCACATCCACACATGTTAACACAATACTGACGTCTTCACTTCCAGGTCAATAATCTGTCAATCAAAAACTCAGTAGCCAATGAGAACACACTGTGGTTAGCCCCGCCCCCACGAGAGAAATGTGTCAGAATGGCAAACGAAAACTTCAGAAGTGTGAATGAAAACTCTGGAAGCGCATTTGTAAGTACAGATTACCGAAAGAAAGAGGAGAAAACAGTCAGCAAAACATGCAGTGTATTAAAAACAGTCAAACATTTTGCCTGCTATTTCTTTTTTTTCGGTTTCAAAGACATTTTTTTCAGAGTCCATTTATACTTTCATTCGTTTCATGAAAAGTTACGTTTCGTACTAAAGGCACAAAAATAATCCCAAATCCTTCTTGTCAGTTATTGGCTAGAACAGTTTGTTATGTTTCGTGGTGCGGGTTAGCCCAGTTTGTTTCAGTTACCGTTTTTGGAGCCTGGGGTTTCTGCAGAGACCGCGTTTTTTTACAGTGTGTTCAGGGGACAGGCAGCTAGCGGATAGTGAGGAGATGTTTGCTGTATGTGACAAAAAATGTTTTGGCCTAAAAAACGCGTGACATCGCTTAGAGCACCTTAAATGTATTTATTTATTAAGATTAAATGTATTTATCCAACGTCCTCATAATCCGGTCCGTTTCATCACATTAGACGGTGGGCCGAGGGCCCGTATCTGCTTTACTTTTCGAAATGGATGATCCCCATGGAGGGAGAACCTGAATTTGTAAAGGTGGGACGGTTGTTTTATTCTCAACGATATGAAAAGTGTTGCCACTCTCATTTATTGCACATTTTCCTCCGAAATCATAATGCACGACCGTAAATATGCAGGCAAACGCGGTTGCCTACTATATCAGCCGAGCCAATAGCGTGGCAAGATACTGACATAGGATTATTATTAACCAATCAGATGTAGCTTATTTAGAACAGCTGTTACACGGATGGTTCAGCTGTCAGACACGAGCAGCATCTGCGGCGGCAGCACAGTGACTATCGCCAAGGACATTGTTTTTGTGATTGTAAGTATTCATTTAATTAGAATCTGATATCTATGAAAAATGTTTGTTTCGTACACTGTGTTGTTCAAACGTATGTAAGCGTCTCGTTAGTGTCATTTTAAGTAGGGTAGTTTTAGCTGGCTAACTAGCAGTAGCTAGCATGTCTAACGTTAGGTCACAGCTCTGAACCAAAACTACGACATTACTAGTAGATTAATGCATCCTTCATTTTAATTCTAAATGTTCACTCCCTCTGTTTCTTCTACAGTTTTTTTTGAATAGCAAATTCAGCTTTGACAGTCGAAGCACTTCGCGGTGTTTTAAAAGCCTCTCCTCAATGACTGTTTTGCAGAAGTGCTTGTATCCATTTTCATATATGTTTGTTTCTGTTCTCTCATTTTTTTTTGTGTGGTCAGGTACCGGGTATAATCTCGATAGCAGGTGAAGTGATACCGTGCTTCACTAGCCACCAAGTCCCTGTCTTGGATATGGAGAAGGAGAGACTCATCCCTATTATGCTCTTATAAGGCTACTGCTAATACATTGCACATTTATATTTAATTTATATTACTGTAAAACATACTACTTTCTTAAATGTATACTACTGTACCGAATGTCTTATACTGCGCCACCTATCTATACAATATAATACTGCACTGTAATATACTGCGCCACCTGTCTATACAATATAATACTGCACTGTATGTCTTTTACTGCACCTCCTGTCTATACAATATAATACCAACCTTCATTTGCAGTTTCTTCAACTAATACTGCCTTCTCGCTTCTCCTTTGTGCTCGTTCTGTCTTCGTGATATTTGTGAAATGGCTGTAGCACTCCCTGTGGTAGCCAATGTTAGCTGGTTTGACTAACTGGTTTGTAGGTTCCTGGCTTTGTAACTTGTATGCCTGTAAGTTACTGCCTCTTCTGCTATAAGACTTTCTCTGCATTCAAGGTCTTTCCATAGAAACACAGATTTAATAAATTTCTCCCAACTTATGTCTGTGAAGGGAATGGTGGGTCCATTTCCCTCACATATATGCATGCAGCACTTCATGTTTTTGCCATTTCTTCCACAGTAAAAATGTGCGGGAAAAAGAGTATTGTCTGGCTCGTTTTTATCATAGACATAATAAATACATAGACGCCCAATTGCCCGCTGGAGCGTATGTCAACGGTGCCGTCATTTTGCGGAGGGCAACTTTCCCATAACTTGCATACCGGGAATTGAGAAAAATGTGTTTCGTGTGCTGCTTGGGGCTGTACAAATCGCCACACAATTGAAAACAGGTCTCGACCTTTCACAAGCAAGACTGAACATTTGTTTCTGGTTGTATTTGGCCATTATATAATTAGAAATTTCAAAAATACTACTGTTATTGTGTCAGGAAATGTAGTTTTAATAGTTTTTCAGTCGACAATGTAGTTCTCTAAAGCTCAAATCTATGGTTTATTCATAAAGATAGAGCCCATTTAAAATTTTGATCTGACGTTTTCGGAGTGAGAGATCCAGGCGATCACCAGGCGCTCAGCACTCATGTACCCCACCTGGAACAGTCTTACCTCGGCTAGTGCTTCTGACGTTTGCCGCTGGCTCTGATGTCTAGTGGTTAAAAATGGTATATAATTCGTCTTGTGTATATCTAACGGGTGATCTTTGGTCTCATTAATCTATAATTTGCCGATTCCTTGGCAAATCGTTTTGGCTGAGGGCAAAGTAAAGTTTCATAACTTTATATTTAGGCTATTTTAACGTTGTATCCTGCTGTAGATGTCTATGGTTTTTATGATGTTGTGTTTCCAAGCAATACCATGGATCAAATGTGTGAAATCAGAACGGTATATTTATTAAAGATTACAACGAAATGACAGGACATCGTATGACAAAAGATGGTTAACATTACATAAAATAAAAACAGTGAGAATGCATAACGTTACCTCTACATTCACAATTTTGTGTCAAACTGAGTATGTAGCATAAGTAGGCAAAATGAGTTAACAAGTTCAATCTTTCCTGGGCTAAAATCACTTCTCGAAAAGATGTGCACAGAGTCAGACAGCAACTTCGGCCCTGTCCCAAATGGCACACTCCGGACTTGTGGACTTCCTCAGAGTCCACACTTCGGTGACGTCATGTGGTGCAGACCTATAGGGCCCTTAGCGCGAGGGCGCATTGAGAGGTATTTTTGGGACAGACTCGATCGTCACGCCGGAAACAGGAAGAAGGTCTCAGTTCAGAAGTCGAAGCTGGATAAACTTAAAGGTCATCTCATCAGTCCCTATATTAGAAAAATATCACAAATATCATTAAAAAAAATTACAGTCTTTAGCATCGAGAACAGGATTTATTTTATTTTCCCAAAATAAAATATTTATTTTTCTTATGTCCATGTGAATTACACAGCCGCATGAAGTCCGCATGAAGTGTGCCATTTGGGACAGGGCCTTCATATCAGCGCGCCAGTGTGTTGACAAACGCGTCACCAACACCGACACTTTCCCACGGACGTTATTGGATGAAGGCAACAAATACGTCATCCATGTCGGACCCCACACGTAGCCGCCTGCTCTATTCGCTGGGAAAATAACCTGGAGAAAGTTACCGATATTATAGTAATGTGCAAAGTATGTGAGTGGCAACAATTTTTATTTGCTTTGTTGAAAAGTGTAGTGGTTATATATAAAAAAACTGGGTTATCCATCCCTACAGATCGTCTGAAAACACGAAATCTCCCCTCGGCCCACTGTCTACATCTCATTCAACAAAAAGCAACTCAAAAGTAAATAATTATTTTTCATTCCTGTGCAACACACCACTTATCACACTCATGTCAGATTAATAATTTTCTGCAGAAGAGATCTGTAATATGTGCATCAAAATGTGTATCAAATTCAATGAAAATGTTTAATAAATGTCAAATGTGATGATAAATAAATTTCATTATTGATTTGATCCAAAAGGCAGTGATTATTTCGATTATTATGTTTTGTTAAGTGCATGGATGTGTATGGGCTTTTGCCAAAGTGGTTTTCTTTTGTTAAAGGGGTCATATAATGGTACATGCACTTTTACAAGTTGATTGTACTGAAATGTGTGTTGGCAGTGCCTGTACACAACCATCATATAATGATAAAAATCCATCCAGTGATTTTGTTTTAATCTCCTTATATGTTTTCCCCTGCCTCAAATTGAGCCGTTCGACCGTGTGACGTCACACGGTCGGACGCCCCTCCCACGATTGTTGATCGTCAAATAGTCCGTGCGGACCGGTGTCGTGCCGAAAAGTACGCTGGAGCACTGTCTATGAGCAGAATGGAGTCTAATTGAAGTGGTGTTCTATTCTTGGGTACAATAGGAACACAGCAGTCATTTTAATGTTCCTAAATCCGAACCGCTGAAGACGCAGTAGCTGAGTTTGTTTTCGAAGGGAATATTCCCCACGATCAACGTAAATGCTTTTATGTTTGCGCAAATCATTTCACACACCAGACTGCTTTATAAATGAGGAGGGTCAGTATAAAGCTGGTATTGCTAAGAAGCTGCTCCTGAAAAAAGGATCGGTACCAACCAACTATTCGTATTCCTGCTGCACCTCCAGAAGAACTGAAGTGAGTGTAATGTTTTATTAACCTTTATATTGATATTTATACTAATATTTGCAAATCTCTAGCTTCACGATGAATGCGGCTAAGGTTTACACTCAGGGTACATTACGGCATGTTTTCTATATACGACGTTCTCAATATAATTCATAATCCCACGTTTATAATGAATTATGGTTATTGTGTTATTGTGTTACAAACGGTGTATGCACAGAACAGAGGGGTGGGGTGAGCAAAGCTCATCATCATTTAAAGACATATACACTTAAACGGCGTGCTGACAACAGAGCTGTTTTTGACCAGGTAAAATAAGTGTTTTCTTACAATACTAATGAGAATTTTTAATTAAAGTATATTACAAACTTTTAATTTAGACCCTAAAGAATTATATTAGCTTGTACAAAAATGGAATTATATGACCCCTTTAAGGGGCTTTCGCACCAGGTAGTTCTACGAACTAGCCACCAGGGTGGTTCCCCGAGAACGTCTCGGGTACGTATGTAACCCTAGTTCCCTTTCGTTGTCACTCCGAGTTACGTCGGATGACGACGAATGGGGTTTCGCTTAGAAAGCCTATCAACTTCAAATATTACAAAACGAGCCAATGGCAAAGAAATGCCATGGGTCTGCGGAATTTGCATGACGTAACTCCGCCCCACCTCGTGGGTATAAAAGGAGGAAGTCCGCAAAAGCAGTTTATGTTTTCGCTTCGGAGCCAAGTCTATTCTTCTCTCCACAAGCCATCTCTGAATTGTCAGCTTCACAAACGAGTACCTTTAGTATTGGTGTGACGGCGATCTACGGCGAGCGCGTGCTTCCTGCTGATCTGTTGCAGTGGTCTGCTAGTCGGTGCGTGTCTCCCCGGGTGTTTCAACACTTGAGTTTTCTCTCACTAAAAGAGCTCGCACGCGGCACGTCTTTTTAAAGATGGCTCGCCCGTGCATTTCAAAAAAAAAAAAAAAATGAATGGTGCGGCAGCTTGGTATCGGACGCTGATGGGCACGAGCGTTGTCTAGTATGTTTGGGCTTGATCATGCTAGAGCAGCGCTCGTGGATGACTCATGTTTTCTCCGTGGAAACATGATCATCGCGTCATTAAGGTCGAGACTCGGTGAACTCACATGAGTGAGAGTCCCCTCATCCACCCCCCGATCTTCGGCTGGTGGCCAGGGTGACCTGAGGGTTACGGTCTGGAACAAGGCGCCGACTATGTGTCCACGACCCCAGCCCCCCTCTTTAATGACGGTGCCCGCTAGTGAACAGGTGATTCCCACGGGTCTACCCTCTGGTGGCCCGTGTGTTTCATTTGAAGCTACAGAGAATGATACTATGTTTGTAGCAGCTTCACTAGGTGGGTTTGATTTTCCTGGAAGTGACGACTCGTCGAGTCTGATCCGGAGATGACGGCCATGCTTTCCCGGGACGATTGGTTTTTGGGTAAGGCCGCCGACCCTCGTCCACGGCAAACCCCAATACCATTCTTCCCGGACGTGCATGATGAGATCAGGGACCGCTCGCTGATCTCATACGCCTTTCCTCCCCTCGATGGGGCCGCTGCCCATGGGTACACTGGGGTTCCCCCGGCTGAACGCTCTGTTGCGATGCTATGTGTCCTCAGAGTGCTTCTTCTCGGCGCAATCATAAGCACCCGTCCGTGGCCTGTAGTTTTTCGTCTACGCTTGTGGCGAGATCCTATAGCGCCACGGGACTGGCAGCCGCCTCACTGCATGCCATGGTCATTCTGCTGGTCTACCTGACCCAGATGCTCATGGACCTGCACGAGGGCGGGACTGACCCAGGGCTCTTCACTGATTTGCGCGCCGCCACTAACCTTGCTCTCCGAGCGACGAAAGTGGCCGTACGCTCCCTGGGTCAGGTGATGCTCACCATTCTGTGGCTGAACCTGTCTGATGTGCTGGATGTCGCACGGACCCGTCTGTCCGACATTCCCATATCCCAGGTCGGCCTCTTCGGCGGTGCGGTTGAGGGCTTGCCCAACAGCTCTCAGCCGCCCATGAGCAGACTGACGTTGGTTCTGTCCCGACGGCCCCGCCGTCCGTTCAGAACCCTGGGTCTGCCCACCGCCGAAGGCGCCCTCCCGCGGCTCCCACCCCACCCGTTCACCCGGGCCGGCTCTGGGGGCCGCGGGCGGAAGCCACAGCCCTCTCCAGCCCCGCCCCCCGCTACACGCCTGGTTAGGCGGCGCTCTTGAGAGGGGCTCCTCAGAGATGGGACTCAGTTCTTTCCAGGAGTTGGTAGCAGGACCACTCCTTTCCCCGGTGGAGGGCCGGGGAAGAATCCTTATTCTCCAAAGAACTGACTCTCCCGTCTCTGAGCACACAGAGTTCTCGGACGACACAGAGCGCCGCCCACTAGCCGTGCTCTCCTCGTCCCCCTCTGTCCCAGAGGTGGTTGACACGGCGTCCCGTCCACGGACCGCTTCGCCCCTGCCCCCCTCTGTCGCCAGACCCCTGGCAGAGCAGGCCCCCGCGGGACGACCAGCCTGGTCCTCCCCTGGCCCCCTCTGCCAGGGCGCGGTTACTAACTGTGCCCCCACACCGGACCACTATGCCGTCCACGTCTGGTCCAGTTACTCCGCTTCGCTGCCCCTCCGGGGGGACGCCTGTCGTTCGCATGATCCCGCTGGTTTAGTTCTTGGGAGCCTGGTTAGAGCTTCCCCGTCTGTCCCGCTGGATCGCACGGACCGTCAGGCTCGGCTATGCGATTCAGTTCGCACGGTCTCCTCCCCGCTTCAGGGGAGTCCGCTCCACTTTGGTCGGTGGCAATGCCCCCATCTTGAGAGCAGAGATTGCCACCCTGCTGGCGAAGGGTGCAGTCGAGACTGTCCTTCCAGCCGAGATGAGGTCCGGCTTCTACAGCCCCTACTTCATTGTCCCCAAGAAAACCGGTGGGTTACGGCCAATCCTGGACTTGCGCGTGCTGAACCGCTCCCTTCACAGGCTGCCGTTCAAGATGCTCACCGCCAAACACGTTTTCGAATACATTCGGCCCCAGGATTGGTTTGCAGCGATCGACCTGAAGGACGCCTACTTTCATGTCTCCATTCTTCCTCGACACAGACCGTTCCTTCGGTTTGCTTTCGAGGGGCAGGCATACCAGTACGCGGTCCTCCCTTTCGGGCTGGCCCTGTCTCCTCGCATCTTCACGAAGGTCGTCGAGGCGGCCCTTGTTCCCTTTCGGGAACACGGGGTTCACGTCCTGAGTTATATAGACGACTGGCTGATCCTAGCTCACTCTCGAGATCAGGTTAGCGAACACAGGGACCTAGTGCTCCGGCACCTAGCTCGTCTGGGCCTTCGGGTCAACTGGGAGAAGAGCAAACTTTGCCCCGTGCAGAGGATCTCTTTTCCCAGTATGGACATCGACTCGGTCGCCATGTCCGCGCAGCTTACGAGCGAGCGCGCAGTCACTGCTGACTTGCCTGAGACAACTCGAGGGCAAGAGTGCGGTTCCCCTGAAACAGTTTCAGAGTCTCCTGGGGCATATGGCATCTGCAGCCGCGGTCACGCCGCTCGGATTGCTTCATATGAGACCGCTTCAGCTCTGGCTTCACGACCGAGTCCCGAGGTGGGCATGGCAACAAGGCACGCTCCGAGTACCAGTTACTCCGACCTGCCGTCAGTTCATCACCCCGTGGTCGAACCTCAGTTTTCTCAGGGCGGGTGTCCCCCTGGAACGAGCTTCCCGGCATGTTGTTGTCTCAACAGATGCCTCCACCACGGGCTGGGGCGCCATGTGCAATGGACATGCTGCTGCGGGCTCCTGGACAGGACCCCAGCGGCTATGGCATGTCAATTGCCTCGAGTTGTTGGCAGTACGCCTTGCCCTGCACCGCTTCCCGGCGTTGCTCAGGGGTCAACACGCACTAGTCCGATCAGACAATGCCTCTACTGTAGCGTACATCAACCGTCAAGGTGGTTTACGCTCCCGCCGTATGTCACAACTCGCCCGCCATCCTCCTATGGAGTCAGAAGCATCTGAGGTCGCTTCGAGCCATTTTCATTCCCGGAGCTCTGAACTGTGCAGCCGACGAGCTCACGGCTTCAGCCCCTCCCTGGAGAATGGCGACTCCATCCCCAGTCGGTTCAGCTGATTTGGGACCAGTTCGGGGTCGCACAGATAGATCTGTTTGCCTCTCACGACTCGACCCATTGCGCCCTGTATTTTTCCCTGTCCGAGGGCACTCTCGGCACGGATGCACTGGCGCACAGCTGGCCGCCGGGCCGCAAATATGCGTTCCCCCAGTGAGCCTTCTTGCGCAGAATTTGCGTAAGGTCAGGGAGGACGAGGAGCAGGTCATTCTGGTCGCGCCGTATTGGCCCACCCGGACCTGGTTCCCCGAACTTGTACTCCTCGCGACAGCACCTCCCTGGCCCATTCCTCTGAGGAAGGACCTCCTTTCTCAGGGACGGGGCACCCTGTGGCACCCTCGCCCCGATCTCTGGAGCCTCCACGTGTGGCTCCTGGACGGCTCGAGGTAGGTTTGAGTACCCTTCCACCAGCGGTGGCGGCTACCATCACTTCCGCTAGAGCGTCGTCCACGAGACACGCCTATGCGTTGAAGTGGAACCTCTTCGTCGACTGGTGCTCTTCTCACCGAGAAGACCCCCGGAGATGCTCGATCAGCGTTGTGCTTTCCTTCCTTCAGCAGGGGTGGAGCGAAGGCTGTCTCCCTCCACCCTTAAGGTCTATGTTGCCGCTATTGCCGCACACCATGACCTGGTCGAAGGTAAGTCGGTAGAGAAGCACGACCTGGTCATCAGGTTTCTGAGAGGAGCGAGGAGACTAAATCCTCCTCGCCCTCCTCTCGTTCCCTCTTGGGACCTCTCAGTGGTTCTAACTGCCCTGAAGAGTGCTCCCCTTGAGCCCCTGCAATCAGTTGAGCTTAAGTTCCTGTCAATGAAGACAGCGCTCCTGGTTGCACTGGCCTCCATCAAGAGGGTAGGGGACCTGCACGCATTCTCCGTCGACGAAGCGTGCCTGGAATTCGGGCCGGCTTTCTCTCACGTGATCCTGAGACCCCAGCCCGGATATGTGCCCAAGGTTCCTACCACTCCTTTTCGGGACCAGGTGGTGAACCTGCAAGCGCTGCCCCCGGAGGAGGCAGACCCAGCCTTGGCACTGCTCTGTCCAGTACGCGCTCTTCGCGCCTATGTAGACAGGACGCAGTGTTTCAGGTCCTCAGACCAGCTCTTTGTCTGTTATGGTGGGAAGCTGAAGGGAAAGGCTCTCTCCAAGCAAAGGTTGTCTCACTGGATAGTGGACGCCATTGCTTGGGCTACCAGCAGCAAGGTCGACCGTGCCCCCTTGGTGTGACGGCCCACTCCACCCGGAGTGTGGCATCCTCTTGGGCTCTTGCGCATGGCGCCTCGCTAACAGACATCTGCAGAGCTGCAGGCTGGGCGACACCTAACACATTCGCCAGATTCTGTAATCTCTGAGTGGAGCCAGTGTCCTCTCATGTACTCGCTTCAACTAGCTAGTACCGGACCGGCTCAGGTGTCTTCACTTGCTCGCCATTTCACTCCACGGACTGGATACGTGCCATATTCTCCTCAGGTGAGCTTCCCCGAAAACCCTGAGCTCCTCCAGCACTCCTGACGTCGGCGCCAGTGTCTCTTGCCTGCGCGTCGGCTAGGTGCCTCCCGTGTGCATGGTCCCTCCCTTGAGCGACCCCCACATGTGTATTCCACTGTAAACCTCTCTGAGCATGTGTCTTTCCCTTGGCAAGCCACCTTGCCACCCCTGGGGTTGAAATATTCCACCTGCGGCTGGACACCCCAGTGTTCTCCATATGCTTCCTTCGGGTCATATGTGTATTCTCTAAGTCCCCCCCTCTGGGTTGGCATTAATTGCATACTTCCCCTAGCTTGGGATATGCTTCCCAGTGTACCTTGGTATTCCTGTGTTAAATGGAGTCCTTCGTCCGTCTATGACAGGGATCTCTGTTTACGCAGGGCACTGGAAGACAGCTGAGAAGGTGGCGTGATTAGACTGGTAACCCCATTCGTCGTCATCCGACGTAACTCGGAGTGACAACGAAAGGGAACGTCTACGGTTATGTATGTAACCCTTGTTCCCTGAGTAGGGAACGGAGACGTTACGTCTGCCTGCCACTTTCCGCTGTACCGCGGGGATCGCCTGAGCTCAGTCTTGGCTCCTCAGCGAAGAAACATAAGCTGTTGCGGACTTCCTCCTTTTATACCCACGAGGTGGGGCGGAGTTACGTCATGCAAATTCCGCAGACCCATGGCATTTCTTTGCCATTGGCTCGTTTTGTAATACTCGAAGTTGATAGGCTTTCTAAGCGAAACCCCATTCGTCGTCATCCGACGTAACGTCTCCGTTCCCTACTCAGGGAACGAGGGTTACATACGTAACCGTAGACGTTCCCTTTCAAGGGAACTCGAGCTGGGTCAACGCTGTGGGAACGCTAATACCCACGTTGCCATAAGAGCAAGTTCCCGTCATGTGAAATCACAGACAACATGGAGAGAAACTCCTGACAATAAGGCTTTGGAAGCTGCCATACTCCTAGTCGAGTGAGCTCGTACAGCCAAGGGTGAAGGCTGACCAGCCGAATCATAAGCAAGTGAAATGGCCTCAACCACCCACTTGCTCATCCTCTGTTTAGATGCAGGACACCCCTTCCTGGGTGGCCCAAGCAAATGAACAACTATTCAGACTTCCTCCACAGGGCAGCTCTGTGGACATAAGCATCTAAATCCCTAACTGGGCAGAGTAAATTAAGTTTCTCCTGGTCTGACGACATAAAGGGAGGAGGATAGAAAGCCTGCAGAACTATAGGTCTAGCAACATTAGAAGGGACCCTAGGAACATAGCCCACCATACCAGGCGAGAATTCCAGGCACGAGGGGGAACCGAGAGTGCTTGAGTGTCTCCAATTCTCTTAAGAGACGAAATAGCGAGAAGAAAGATAGTCTTTAGAGTGATGAATTTCTCAGGAACCTCTTCAATGGGCTCGAACGGAGCTAGGGATAGACCTTCTAGTACGATGGCCAGATCCCAGGTCGGCACCCTCGTGCGAACTGCTGCCCTCAGCCTCAGAGAACCACGAAGAAAGCGTGTTATAAGCAGGTGTCTCCCCAAAGAGACTCCACTGAAAGGGACATGGTAAGCAGCTAGTGCCGCCAAGTACACCTTTAGTGTGGAGGGGGATAGCCCTGAGGAGAAACGCTCCTGCAGGAACTCCAGCACTGCACCCACTGGGCAGTTAACTGGGTCCAGCTGGTGTTCTCCACACGAAGAAGTGAAAAATCTCCACTTCAAGGCATATAACTTCCTCGTGGAAGGAGCTCTGGAGTGGAGGATGGTCTCAACAACTTTGGTTGAGAGACCTGAACTTAAGAGCTGGGCCCCCTCAGAGGCCAAGCCCAAAGTTTCCACAGTTCTGGGCGGGGGCGAAGGATCGACCCACTCGCCTGAGAGAGAGGGTCCCTCCTGATCGGAATCTCCAGAGGAGAGCCGACAAGGAGAAACACCAGGTCCGCAAACCATACTCGGGCCGGCCAGTACGGGGCTACCAACAGTAGATTGACCCCGTCCCGGCGAACCCTTTCCAGAACTCCTGGGAGCAGAGCAATCGGGGGAAATGTGTACAGACGTGACCTCGGCCAATCCTTTAGCATAGGCTTAGAGAGAACCACAGTGGACAGTGCGATGTCTCTCTGGAAGCAAACAGGTCTACCTCGGCACGACCGAAATGTTTCCATAGGAGCTCCACCACCTCGGGGTGGAGTCTCCATTCCCCGGGCATCGGCCCCTGCCTCGACAGGATGTCTGCCCCCTGATTTAGATACCCTGGGATATAAATCGCCCTCCATGAAAGAAGCTTCCCCTGGAACCATAGAAGGATCTAGCGAGCCAGCTTGTATAACGGGCGCGAACGCAGACCACCGATGTGTTGTCTGACCCGACAAGAACATGATGGCCTCTCAGGTCTAGGAGGAAGTGTTTCAGAGCCTGAAACACTGCCAACATTTCTAGACAATTTTTGTGCCACGAGAGATGATGGTCCTGCCACAGACCCTGAGCAGGGCGACCACTCATGATCGCCCCCCAGCCCGTGAGGGAGGCATCCGTCGTTAGCGTTACATGCCGACAGGGAGCTCCCAGCACGGGCCCATGGGATAGGAACCAAGGTTCTTTCCACATGGCCAGGGCGCGAAGACAACGTCGCGTGACCCTGATGATGCAGAGCGGGTTTCCCCTCGGGGAGAACCCCTTGGCCCTGAGCCACCACTGTAACAGTCTCATGTACAGCAGGCCGCAAGGTATAACGTTGGACGCTGCTGCCATCAGACCTAACAGTCTCTGAAACTGTTTCACAGTGAGTGACTGGCCTAGCTTTGCTTGTTTGACCACCGTGAGGATCGAAGCTATACGAGCAGGATACAGGCGTGCCTGCATCGTTGTCGAATCCCAGATTACACCCAGAAAAGGGGTCCTCTGTAGCGGAGATAGCACACTTTTCTTGGCATTGAGCCTCAACCCCAGTTTCTTGATGTGAGCGAGAACGACATCTCGATGCCGAGCCGCCAGATGCTCAGATTGAGCTAAAATCAACCAAATGTCGATATAATTCAAAATGTGGATGGCCCTGGAGTCCGGAGCCAGAGCTGCATCCATACATTTCGTAAATGTTTGGGGAGAGAGAGCTAGGCCGAACGGAAGTACCCGATAGTGGTACGCTTCGCCCCCAAAAGCGCACCTCAGGAAATTCCTGGTGACAGACCAGTCCTCGGATCTGATATGTGGCACGATTTGTCTCAACATTTTGAACTTTAGTTACATGACGGAAACGTACAGAACTAATAAAATCAAAACGGGATGCAACCCCCCATCCTTCTCTGGAACGATGAAATACCGGCTGCAAAACCCGGTGTCCCTGCTGGAGGGAGGTACATATTCTATGGCCCCTATGTCCAACAGGATTTTCACCTCTTGTTCCATTACCAGAACCTGCTCGGGGCTCACCACGGTGGGATGAAAGCTCCTTTTGGTCTGCAGGACCCAACGAGAAATAGTTGGCAGTAGCTTCGCGCTGCCAAGAATTCTACTAGAGGTACCAGCCTCTCGAGACTGGTTTCTGGATTTAGCTTTTGCTGGGCAATCAGCCCGTCGCCCTGTAATGACGAACCGGTAGGGAACGACTGAACTGACTGTTCTAGGACCCTCCTCGGAGGGAGCGGGCATCCGAGGGCCACTACGTTTCCGGGTGGCACCTGAGATATGTGCTCGCTGGAGACCGCTGTATGGGATCAATATCCCGCCAAATGTATGCGGCCACGGATCAAAATATAATAAGCGTGAATCAAAAAATAACAAGCATGAAAAAAAACTTTAAACACATTAAAAAATATTTTTTACAAAACTTAAACTTGTGTTCATGCTTTCTTTAAAATTATGTTTTCCTTGGTTTTATTACTCTGTACTTTGCGCTCTCTTTCATTTTCTGCTCATAATTTATTTTTTTGTACGCTTGTGCTGTTTTTCTCTTCGCTCTTCTTTCCATGTTCTGCGCTTGCTCTTCCAAATGTTGCAGTTCGAGTTTCATGTAAATTAGGGCGGGCTTAAGCGTCACCATTGGTCCACTAGTTCTAGATTGACAGCTCCTCCTCTAGCCAATCAATCGAAGAGGGGAGTTGACGTCACTCCAATGCTACTCGCGCTTCTGATGTTCTCTCGTAGCTACAGGTGAAGATAACCATCAGCTCAGCTGGCAAAAATCTTTCCGTGGCAGGACACCGTTAAACTGTATGTGTGCCTGCAACTCGACCCGTTACGTCTACCTGGCGATCCGTTATCGTTGAATTCGTCACCCTAACGACGACGACCTGTCACAGTTGTGCCTGTCTGATGATCCATCATATTCACCTTTAATGCCCTGGCCTTACTTCTGGACCTTGCACTGTGAACGTCGATCTCCTGCGAGCCACACAACAGTGTTTCATTAAAGAATTCCTGATTTGAATGAGAAGTTTGAATGAATGACTCACTTATAAAGACAGTAACTTGCCACCACCTACTGGCCGTTTTACTTTCATATTTAATCTATGACATTGAAGGGCAATGTCGGTCCTCCTGGGTGCAGAGTTTAGCTCCTCCAACCCTAATCAAACACACCTGAACCAGCTAATCATCATCTTTAGGATTATTAATACTGCTAGGTTTTTATCGGAGTTGACGCTAAACTCTGCAGGACAGCAGCACTCCAGAAAAGACGTTACCTATCCCTGATCTTTTCAATAATTTTCATGTTGCTGTATTAAAAATTAAAGCTATATTTAAAACATTAATCCTAAAGTAATATGCAATTATGTAGCTATGTACATGAACACAATAACTATAATAAATCACTGCATATCAAATCCACCTGGTTTCTGTAATCTCCTCTTACACTAACATTTTCATTAATCTTTTGTCAAATGGTACATCTAGTCTAGAATTAATTTACCAGGCTACCTAGGCTATATGATCGCTTAACAACAACAATTAAGAAAATATTTGAGGATGGCGTATTTAACTGTAACGGATCACCAGGTAGGCTGTGCAGTTTTTTTCCTTTTACAAAGGCTACATGTTTATTTTAAATTTTAATTGTTGTTGTTCTTTGTTTTACATACTCTGAACTGTACCACAAATGCCTTTGTATTTGTCTTGTACTTTTTGCACTGTATGCCTTGTCTGTAATGGAACTAAATAATATATATATATAGGTAAAGGTAGGCTGTGTGTAGCGTTGAAAGGTCAAAGTCCTAAATTCTTCAGACGGGTAAGATGGCCGTTTTTAACTTAATGTTTCCAAAAAAAATGTAGTGTTTCAAAACTTCATGATGTTTTAGAGCTGCCTTAGCATATTAACATCATGAGCCAAGTATTGTTTAACACCAATTACCAGTGTGCGCATTAAAATGTAGGCTATCTTAAAAATGAGGAATTTAATTATTTGTATATGTCCAGAGTTCAGATAGCTTTACTGCTTAAAAGTCCTTGTAAAGTTTAAAATAAACTGTTGTCTTCCCCTGTACGAGTGAGCATCAGTAGCGTGAGTCGCATTGGAGTGACATCAACTCCCCTCTTCGATTGATTGGCCAGAGATGGAGCTGTCAATCTAGAACTAGTGGACCAATGGTGACGCTTAAGCCCGCCATAATTTAAGTGAAACTCAAACTAAAACATTTGGAAGAGCAAGCGCAGAATATGGAAAGAAGAGCGAAGAGAAAAACAGCACAAGCGTACAAATTTTTTTATTATGAGCAGAAAATGAAAGAGAGCGCAAAGTACAGAGTAATAAAACCAAGGAAAACATAATTTTAAAGAAAGCATGAACACAAGTTAAAGTTTTGTGAAAAATATTTTTTAATTTGTTTAAAGTTTTTATTCATGCTTGTTATTTTTTGATTCACGCTTATTATATTTTGATCCGTGGCCGCAATACATTTGGCGGGAATTTGATCCCATACCGCTGCACCCTGTAACACACAAGGTGGCAGGGTTAGCATAACGGCCCCCCGAGGGCACCAAAGGGAGACGGGCACCGTAAAAAGAGGTGTTAACCGCTCTGCTTCGGTGGGGAACTTGGCGACCCCGAGAGACAAATCTGTGGCTCGACGCAGTTCGCAAACTGCGTTCCGGCCAATAGCCCCGCCCTCATTAATGTCTCCTAACATTTCAGCCTGGTAAGCCTGCAGCAGCGACATTGTGTGAAGACATGCTGCAGCCTGACCAGCCGCTGAATAAGCCTTACCCACCATAGCTGAAGTTACTCTGACTGGCTTGGTGGGTAATAATGTGGCTTTAAGGGAAGATGCAGATTCAGGGGAGAAATAGCTCGTGAGCGTCTCTTTCCACCTTCGGCATTTCCCCATATCGTGCTCTTTATGTTGTGAAATAGAAGAGTAGTGTAATGATTGTGCACTGTACATTCTATATGACACAGGTTTCTTCCACGATCTCGACACCTCAGTGTGGAGATCGGGAAAAAAACGGAAGGCTCAGGCGTTGATATTGTGAACGAGAGGGCAGGAAGCGTTCGTCCAGTTTGCTTTTTAAACGAACGTCCTGCTTATCTGCCGGCCAATCGATATGTAATGTTTCGACCGCTCTCGTTACAACCTCAACGAGCTCCTCAAAAGCATGAGACTGAGGTGGCGAATCCTCAGTATCACGAGCATAAACACTAACAACGTCCAGTCCCTCGGAACTGGATAGCTGTAGTGCCTGTATCGGGGTGGAAGAAACCGCAGCGCATGCTTCCGAACCCTGATACGAGGCATTAGATCTGTCAGGTGAAGTCAGAGATAAGGCAGAGCCCGTCTCTAACCCCGCTGACAGATCCATTCGCGAACCCCAAGTCTGAAGTCTTCGCTGTGCCTCGACAGCAGCGGGACCTGAGCCTTGGGGAACGCGAGCCTGGGCGTCCTCGTTAAAAACGCCAGGCGGGATCGGAGTGTCCACAAGGGAAGCACAAAACAGTGCTCACAGTCAGCGCCCTCGAGCGCTGACCGTGCATGCTCCTCTCCCAAACAAACAACACATAGATCGTGTGTATCCCCGCCCGTTAGATAGCACGAGCAGGGAGGAACACACTAGAGGAACCCGTCGGTACCCGACGGGCCGGGCCGGGTTCGGACAGATATTTAGAAATTATGTTCGGGTTCGGGTCGGGCTCGGTCACATCAGCGCGATATGGCATTGAACATTTTAAATTTAAAACAGCTTATTATGTTGGTAGCCAATGCGCCTGATGCTTTCACGTGATGCAAACGTTCGTTTTTGTGATTAAAATACATGTAAAATATTACCATAACATCTGTCTTCCTGTGTGCGGAAATTTGTTTATGTAGCCGTGACAACGAAACACGTGCATGCGCGCCTGCGTTAAGTGCGCTTGTTTCTCCGTGCGCGCTGATGCATTCATCCTGCTGACATTTCCGAATGTCTTCCTACAGTTGCTTAAAAAAAGCAGGCTTTCCACACAAACGCACATGTGTCATTAGTATGAGAAAAAAAATGGGATTTTAACTGTCGGCCTCGGGTCGGGCTCAGACATAAATATCTTTATGCCTGTCGGGCTCGGGTCGGGTTCGGTTACTGCTCTGTCGGACGCGGGCCGGGCTCGGACAAAAAAATTCGGCCCGATCCGCACTCTAGAACACACTTTCTATATGGCTGTTCGCTCGCCATGTCTCTCAATATATATGTATATATATACATATATATATAGTTTTTTGAAATAGTGAGAAAACTCCTGCCTAGTGACAACTAAGGACAGACAAAAACACTTGAGACAATGATGTCACATATGGTGCTTGCTGAAGGCACAGAAGCTGTCGTGCTTGTGTTTTTGGGGTGCTTTATAGTTTCCTGGTCCATGACGTCACCCGCCTATGATGTTCCGTCTCTCCATTGGACTGATTTCTTATGTGCTTCAGGACGCACACACGCAGGGGCGTTCCCACAGCGTTGACGGAGCTCGAGTTCCCTTGAAAGGGAACTAATGGTTCCCCTAGGAATGTTTTACTGGTTGCATTCGCACCGCCAGTAGGAACTCTGAAGCGACATAAGCTGCGCTTGTTGTTGTGACTTTTATTTTGACGCTTGGCAGACCTTTATTTTGACGGCGCTGAGAACGCCAGCCAGAGCCACACAGTGCTCGCATTCTCTGTGTTCATTAGTTTACGATCTGTCTAACACATTATAGATAGAACTGTTACACAGAAAGTATACAATAATGAAAACGTATTAGCGTATGCCGTGTGGTTGATGTGACTAGTGTTGCTAGCTGAGCAGAAATACATCATGTTTCGTTTGATCCCCTCAAAGTTGCATTGGATTTTCTCCTCAGCGTACCATCTATCACTGTTTTCCATGTTCGTAGAGTTCGATTCTGGAGTAAATATATAGTGTAGCGGGCGCTTGGGGAAAAAAGGAGAATAAAACACGTAAGTGGTTAAACCCAGAGGGTGTGTTTTATTTGTTGTGCAATAGTGAGGGCTGTAGGAGTATCGGTGCTCTTGTGCTCCTGTGGTGAGAGTGCTGGAGAAAGTGGATTGAAGACGGCAAACTTCAGCCAGACAGCAGAGAATTGGCTTGTATGGCAGAGAGTTTGTCAAGGCTTCCAGGTTCCTTCTCATTAGTCACTTTCTGTAAGAAACAAAGGGATAAACAGACGTTAGTGAGTGTCTGGGAGATCACACAACCCACTTGGCCTTTCTTCACTGGTGTTTATATAGCCCTAATGATGAATTGGTCGATGGCCGTCAGGTGTGTGTGTTGATTGATGGCCAGCTGCTGTGTATGTGTTGCCAGCGGCGACTGATGTCGGGATGAAGAGAGATAGCTGTCAGGTGTGTGTGTTGATTGCTGGCCAGCTGCTCTGTGTGTGTTGCCAGCGGCGACTGATGTCGGGATGACAGTAGTCCGCCACAATAGGCTGTAATGTGTTTACACTGCTTTTTAAAAATGGCGGGTGCTGATGTTTTGCTCTTGTTCGGCCAATCCGCGTACACTAACGTCATGGATAGGCTAGTTCCTATAGCGCTAATTTAGACCGACTCTGAAGTAGGAGCTACTTCTTCTGATTATTGGGTGATAATATAGTTATATTTTGTTACGAACAATCGAGCAGTTGAGAGTTGCTATGTATGCTTTGCGTGAGTGTGCTGTATATTTGCAGGTAATAGAGTATCTAACTCAAACCATGTGTTTCTGACTAACTATGAATGTGGTTTGAGCGATAAGATCACAAAACGTTTTTTGGCCCAGTTTGCACCTCTATTTAGCAACCCAGGCCTATTGAAAATATCTGACTTTGTCTGAATTTCTGCAAAACCTGAAACATGTTGCAGATACAATTTGATGAAATGTCCACTAGAGTGATATTGTTTTGTCTCCTTTCCAGATGCGGGTTTATAAATGGCTAGAAAGCTGTAAATAATGTTTAGTTATTTTCAGTATACAATTTGTTTTTGTTGGTATTAATAATTAAGCCCAGTCTGAAAAATAAGTTAAATTATTTGTTAATAAGAATGTTGTTCAAGGCTTTAAGTGAGTACATAATTAGTCACAGTCCTTGTGTGTCCTGAATTTCACTATGGCCTCTGTTGGCTGCCAGTGCACTGACCTGAGCAGAGATGTGACATGAGAGGATTTCCAAAGGGGTTTCAGGTGGACTGTCCCTGCAATTAATGTCCTGTTAGTCTTTATGGATGAAAAGCATATGTTAAATGACTTTGTGCCCGAACATTCGTTCCAAGCCTTTGGTGTTTTTATATATAAGCAGTGCTTATATATTTCGGCACTCATAATAATGCTGTACCATGTCCCAGAACCAGATTCAATGTAACTCAATGGAAAACATATTGAAAATGCAAATGTTAATCTAGACTGTAAAAAAAATATTGTTTCGAAATTGTAAACGAAACAAAGATTATTGGAGTTTGTTTTACAAGATAATACTATTTCTACCAGAAAGACTCAGGAGATATAATGATGTAACAAAGCATTAATTTATTGACAGCCCCGCAAGCAATTATTTATAAAGTTCTTTGGCTTAGACCCCGTCCGTAGTTCATAATCCGAGGGTAGCGGATCTGCATTTCCTGCCTGAAGACGACGGCAGGGGCGCAGCCGACCCCCCGGGAGGTATAGACGGAACCATCCTGGTGGTGGTGGGGAGGATGGAGGAAGTTGTTGCGACAGCATCTGCAAACTCAAACGTGTGTAAGTACCAATCTTTTATACAGCGAGTATAAGGACGTGATTGGATAGATGTGAAGGTAATAAGTGACGAAGTAATTAAGTCTTCCTGGCAGAACTTTATGCTAAAGCTTTCATTTCAGTCTATCTACTTCAAATTTTAATTAAATGTGTTTCTTTTGCAATAATTTCTTTGTAATTACTTTAGTGATAGCAATTTATAAGTGAAAAAAGTACCCAGCTAACAGGGAACCTTCTCAGAACTTTGACTCATGTTCTGGCAAGATTCTCTCAAAGTTATGAACAAACGTTCTTTCAGTAACGTTAATAGAATTATTAAAAAAGACCAATTAGAAAAATTAGCATATTGTGATAAAGTTCATTATTTTCCATAATGTAATGATAAAAATTAAACTTTCATATATTTTAGATTCATTGCACACCAACTGAAATATTTCAGGTCTTTTATTGTTTTAATACTGATGATTTTGGCATACAGCTCATGAAAATGGCTCTGGATGTTTCTACTCCAGACTCAGTCCACTGCTTCCGCAGGTCCCCCAAGGTCTGGAATCGGTCCTTCTCCACAATCTTCCTCAGGGTCCGGTCACCTCTTCTCGTTGTGCAGCGTTTTTTGCCACACTTTTTCCTTCCCACAGACTTCCCACTGAGGTGCCTTGATACAGCACTTTGGGAACAGCCTATTTGTTCAGAAATTTCTTTCTGTGTCTTACCCTCTTGCTTGAGGGTGTCAATGATGGCCTTCTGGACAGCAGTCAGGTCGGCAGTCTTACCCATGATTGCGGTTTTGAGTAATGAAACAGGCTGGGAGTTTTTAAAAGCCTCAGGAATCTTTTGCAGGTGTTTAGAGTTAATTAGTTGATTCAGATGATTAGGTTAATAGCTCGTTTAGAGAACCTTTTCATGATATGCTAATTTTTTGAGATAGGAATTTTGGGTTTTCATGAGCTGTATGCCAAAATCATCAGTATTAAAACAATAAAAGACCTGAAATATTTCATTTGGTGTGCAATGAATCTAAAATATATGAAAGTTTAATTTTTATAATTACATTATGGAAAATAATGAACTTTATCACAATATGCAAATTTTTTGAGAAGGACCTGTAAAGTTCTCACACTATTCTTCTGGTACAATCATTTTATTAGCAAAATATCCCACCACTTACTGGAGCATCCAGGTCGAACTCAATCTCCATTCTATGTCTGGTCTAAAATCCAATTTTCTTTAATGTTTTGCCGCAGGAGAGCAATTGAGAGTAAATTTTCTGTCATCTTTGCAGGAATGTAAAGTAACATTTATCTTTAGCAACACTGTAACTGTAACGTGTATGTTCTGTTTAGGTTTAGTTTTCTCTCTGTTCCCATTTGCCTGTGTTGCTGATTATTAGTTAATTAATCCCACACATGTTTCTATTCTTCCAATTATCTTCCTAGTATTTAAAGTTCTGTTCAGTTCATCATTGGTTATCATCTGTGTTTATGCTTATGTTTGATACTTCTCCTTCATTTGGATTTAATAAAGACTTTACTTGGTATTCATCTTCTTCGTCGTAGGCTTTTATACAGCCATCCCGTGACAGAATACTGGACCAGCAAAAGTTAAGTTATGGACTCACCAGCCTGAGGTCTCTTCCTCCTCCACGAAAACTGGAATTTGTTGCGGTATTTGAGCTGGATGCTCAAATACCGTCTCAAATATTCGTCTTCTTCGCTGGTCCCGTCTGACTATTTGGATGTTCCGGTCTCGTCCGGAAATCTCCCTCCTCCGATGTTCCCACCTCCTTTCCTAATCCCATCTCCTCCACTGGTAAGGGCCAGTCCCCTGGATCCATCTGCCACGATGGTGTTGTACAGGTCCTCGGGTCTGTCTCCGCCTCGGCTCTTCAGCTCCACCTTGAGCTTCCCGACCACCAGCTCGGCATGAGGTTGAGGTCCGCCCCTTTGCGTTCCCTCGGCTCCATTGTGGCCTGTCAGGCCTAGGACACCTCCAAGCTCATGTGTTCCTCCGTCTCAACCTCTGTCAGTCATTGCTCAGCCTCCACCACGTAATTCCGGGTCTCCGGCTGCGCCTCAACCCTCCACCCCTTTGGCTCCACCAGGCTTCTCCTTCCCTCTGGCTTCCCTGTTGTCCTCACACTCTCCGTAGCCTCCACCTCTGCTTCAGTCCCGTGACCCAGCAGCTCCACCTTTGGCTTCCGGGACATGAATATGGCCCTGGTCCATCTGCCTTTCTGCTCCGCTGGATACTCCACTCAACCTAGTTCCGCTCCACCCACCGTCGGCTGCACCATGGTCTCTGTCTCCAGCGATTCCTCCTGGTCCCTGACCGTCACCAGCTCAGCACCCCCCCAGAGCTCGCCCCCTCCCTCCCTCTCTCTCTCTACAGCTGGATTGTGAGTTATGACGCAAGAACGCACCTTCCGGGAGGGGGGACTACTGAAACGTGCATGTTCTGTTTAGTTTTAGTTTTCTCTTTCATACCTGTTTCTGTTCTTCTAATTATCTGTTCAGTTCATCGTCTGGTATTATCAATGTTTATGGTTGTGTTTGCTATTTCTTTTAAGCCCCTTTCACACAGAGATTCCGGAAAATACACGGATAAAGTGACCTGGGATTTGACCCTGGTTTGTTTGGCTTTGGTTCATTCACACTGCCAGTGATTTTCAGGAATCAGAGTGTTCACACACATCCCGTAAAAATCCCGTAAAGATATGTGACATCGATGTGACATGTAATGTCTCAGCAGCACCTATAGTTTTCTAATGAGCTGCGATTTCTCTCTCGAGAAAAAGCGCTTGTGCATTTTTTTCTCTGATTCCATCATAAACTAGCGCATTACGTACCGTTTCAGGCTGGCGAACGATCCCGGCTTCAGCGCCATTATTACGACATGGCATTGATTACGGCTTTTGTTCACACAGCACGCGTTCCGGGACTGAACACGGCAATGCTACTAGGTCCCCAACCCGGCATCGATCCTGGCATCAATCCCGGGTCATGTTTGCGTTCACACAGAAGGTGTTTTGGCAATTTCCCGGGATCAACGCGCTGTGTGAAAGGGGCTTTACTCATCTTCCTCGTCATGCGTTTGTATGCAGCCATCCCGTGACAGTGTATAGTAATGAATAGCACATAGCAGGCACATGGGTGTAAATATGCATCATTGTTTTCGAATACCTCCATATTCACAGAACTTGATGCAGGTTTAACACAGTGACAGGCACATTAACACATTCTGCTCAGTAAACATGGCTGAATCCAGATGTTTTAAACAGTTTATAGCTTTTGCATTTGATTTCTGTGAAGTTGATCATTTGGATGTAATCCCCCCCCCCAACCCCGTAACCCCCCAACCCCCCAACCCCCAACCAATGTGAAATATTCATTGCAGTCACACTAATAATCCAGAAATTACAGAAATGCTGTCAGCATGAAAGCACAACACAACCTGCTCTTGCAATTTATGCTCAGATAAAGTATGTGTGAAACAGGCCTTTAGCAGATGAACTTCATGACATCAGTGGTTCACATTGAGATGGTGGATGGTGTGACTTGTTAACCTAAAATAGATTGTTGTGAAATTGACTTCCTTGTACAGCAGTGGGAGAAAGGGATAGAGGTCCCATTAGTTACCATTATTTCATGCATTAACTAACATTAACGAACAATAAGCAATACATTTGTTACAGTATTTATTAATCTTTTTTACCATTAGTTAATACAAATACAACTGTTCATTGTTAGTTCATGCCAGCTCAGGTACTTTAAATAATATTATCAGATACAACTTTTGATTTTAATAATATATTACTTTTACATTTAATAATGTATAACAAAGATTGATAAATGCTTTAGACGTATTTTTCATTGTTGGTTAATGTAACTAATGTAGTTAACTAATGTTAACAAATGGAACCTTATTGTAAAGTTGTCACGGTTTCGCCAGGTCTCACCGTCACCCAACGCTCACAATCTCCTGAGTTTTAACCAGTCACACCTGTTCCCAATCACCTCCCCAATTACCAGCCCTATAAGAGCACGCACTTACTCCCTCATTGTCTGGTCTCCTATGTGGACGACGACTGTGAATGACTTACCTGTTCTCCAGCAAAAATGACCTCAGTGACTTTCCCTTGATCTCCAGTGTCTCCCTTGTGTTCTCAAAAACTAAATAATATTAATAAAAGTAACGGAAATACTGATGGCAATATAAAATTCAGTTGCTTTGCTTATATTGCAGGACAGGAAAATGATTATTATTATTGTGTTTTCTGTCAAAAAGTCTGTCAATAAACAGATTGCACATTTGTCTTTATTTTACACACTTTCATTTGCGTTCTGCAAATAAACGATTCCTCATGGTGCCATCCCAAAGAGGCACTAAATCACTCTCACATACCTTTTTTCTGGACTGTTCCCAGCCGGTGGAATGACCTTTCTCAATCCGAGCAGCTGAGTCTTTAGCCATTTGCAAAAAATGTCTCAAGACACATCTTTTTCGTCAGCACCTGACCAATTAATACTAGCACTTACCTTTTCTAATCCATTTGTTTAGTTTTTCTGATTTATATAAAAAAAATAAATAAAAAAAAACCTTGCTATGTGTTCTGTGCCTAACTGAGACTTGTTACAGCACTGTTACTGTTGCCCTCTTGCTGGTCTGATTGATTCTATTGGTATCCTCATTTGTAAGTCGTTTTGGATAAAAGCATCTGCTAAATGATTCAATGTAAATGTAAATGTAGACACAAAAGCATCTGAAACACTCTGGAATTGTAGCTGGAACAGGAAATGCTATATAATAAATTGTTCATACAACTGTGTCATGACATTTTATGAGAGCAATCACCTGTGGAAACCCAGAGCAAACAAATAATGAGGACCCTGGAGGAAGATGAGAATAAAGGGAGAAATTTCAGTCCCCACATTTGAAAGAGTTGAGGAAAGGGCAAGAGAAAAGGACAGCAGAGAGGAAGAGGAGAGAAGAGAGGGCACAGAAGAGGCTCTAATGAAGTGAGTCACTCTAATTGAATGTATGAATGAGAGAGAGGCTGGGCTTAGAGTTCAGTTGAATGTGAGTAGATCTACAGTTGACCTCAATCTCATCAACAACAACAACAAACAAAAAAAAAGAGAAAAAAAAGAGAGTTTTTCACAATCATTGCTGCTGGTCGCTGAGGACCCAACATATATAATATATAATTTATTGTGCTTGAAATGATCTAGACAGAAATGAGAGGCTTGGAGAGCAAGTAAATGTTGCTTGAGGACTCACACTTCAGCTTCCGCATCTTCCCTGCTTGCAATGATACAGCCATTTAGCTGTGTATTGCAATGTCTTTGGAAGGTTTTTGTCTTTCAAACACAATAAAATGCACAAATTGTTATTTTGTATTAAATGCAGGGATTCCCAAATGGGAGGGAAGACAATGATATGTGTGTGGGAAGTGGGAGAAATGACTCACATTTGACTCATGAATGACTCATGGGCTCCCGCAAAATACATACAGTAATAACAGCACAGAGAAGTATTTAACTGGATATCTGAAGCGTCTTGTGTGTGTGTAAATGGGAAAAAATAGCCTATAGACACCGGAGCGAGACAGAATCTTACTGGAAAGGGACTGAAAAATCTGTGTAGATGTCTTCCTATGGGCTTTTGCAGGAGGGAACAGGACAAAACGAGAAAGTTTCGGCAGGAGCAGGATAAAATATAACATATTTTTGGCAGTACTATACAGAATTTTTAGAAAAAAACATCCCGCTCAGACCACTAATGTGCATCCTCACACTTTTCAGATGTTGGTTAATGGTCACACCTTTTTAATATGTGTTTTATTTTTGTTTTTATTTAAAAATGTATTTTGATTTGACATTTTTATGATTTCAATTAATTATTAGCTTTATTACCTAAAAAACATCATACAGTTCCTTCGCAAACCCCAGTTTGGGAAACCCTTATGGTGTTCTGTGATGTTTAATGTACATCCAGCCGGTTGTTATCTCAGAATAAACCCTGACAGGGTGATCAGGTGATGCAGGTCTATGTACAACCGGCTGGATGTACATTATCCCGCTTATTACATGGCTACTTGCCACATAAGTAAATAATTAGACACGAAATATTGATCTGAGTTGAAATATTTGATTGGGTCATTAAAGGCAAAGCTTTAGAGAGAGCAGTTGCTACCAAGCGGCAAGTTCAAACTAGACGGATATTTAAGGCATACGGTACAGCCATACCAATTATTACACAGCATTTTGCCAAAATTATGGGGATAAGAAATATTGATGGTATTGAGGTAAAACTCAAAACCTGTTAAAATCATACCTGTTTGTTATCTTATAATCCAACAGTGTAGAAAACAATAGTCGCAATATGGCAACAGCTGTGGTTTTATGAAATAAGAGAGAGCGACTCCACGATACTGGATGGCATAATTAAATAACTGTACACAAAATATTGATTTGACTAAGTTTTAATTTTTTATTAGCTGACCAAATGCAAAACTTCTACAAAAACATTTGCAACCTACTCGTATCAGGTATGTTCAGCCGTGTCATAAATGAGTGTTGATCGTGTTTAGCTGCTATCTGTTCTATTTTTAGTTGAAATATAGCATGTCATTACAGCGGTATGTTTCTAATGGAGTGGCTGTATTCTCGCATGGTGCGCGACCATGAATGGTTTATTTACGTTGACCATCTTGCAGTATGTATAATTATAGCTTTGTTGATTTGGTAGTGTTACTCTCTTTAACATATTATGCTCTGCAGGTTTATCTGCAGATCTGAGGGTCCTCCCTGCCTACTTAATGGGATTGAGCATCAATATTAAATCGTGAAGCGTCTTGATTGTGACTACGTTGCTGTTTTGCCTCTACATCTAATTTTATAGTACTGTGCACGTTGTTGAAGTGTCATATGTGCCTCAGTCAGAGCGGGTGCGGCTTGCTGGCTGGTCTGTCTTCACCAGCTGCCACCTGTTTGATCTTCTGATTGCGCATCAGTATCTTGAGTATTTTTATGACTGTTTGTTATGGTTCATGATTACTCTGGACATTGTAATGTATAACTGCTGAGTCTGAGTGAATTGTGTTTTTAATTTGTTCTCTCTTACGAGAACAGTTATTTGTATGTTTCTCTTTGTGGTTTCTTGTTGCTGTGGTAAATCTATATTGTGTTTTATAAGTTTGTTGATTTGTGTTTCTGTGTCATTTTCTTTACAGGAGCTGGGGGTTTCTGGAGAGGGGAGGCTAGCTGCTATCGTGTGTGGTAATTACACTTGGCCGTGTGTTTTCTTGCATCTAATCTTCACGTGTGTGTGTGGGCGCGTGTATGGGGTTACTGGGGCTCCTGTTAATTTGGCAGCTAGCCTGTACCTCCAGGTACCTCCGCTGCTGGTCAACTAGCTAAACTCAAATATAGGTTTGTTGTTGTGTGTCTGATGCAGATTGTGCACGGTACTGTAAAATTGATTCACAGAATCTTGTTGTGACTTTAATTATTTATTATGCAATGCTGATGAGAAATAAAAGTCTATTTTTCCCACGTGTGTCCCACGTCTCTTCCCCCACGTTGTAGATAACGAACCTGTGTGCCTTTAGGGCGGTTAGTCCCCAGTATTCTGGGGTGGCGTAGTCGACCGTTGTTGTCATTATTGAGCTTCTATTTGCTCCAAAAGGAGAGAGTGCCTCCCTCCTCTCCCGCTTTGCCACATTTGGCGTAGTCGGCAGGGTATCTGTGTTTGGGCAGAGACGTGGGTGTATTTAAAAAGAAAAAATATATATAATTATAGGTGTTTCTCATCTGTCCTTTTTCTAATTTTTTTTTTATTCTGAGGCAAAACAGCAGCGTAGGTGGTTTGAACCGGATTTCCTCTGTCGGCTGGCTTCCCTCTACGGTTGGTAAGTGGAGTGTTATGGAGTAAGAATTGCAACATTTTAGAGGGAGAGGCACGGGAAGAGATTCGGTATCATTCTACTGTTGTGTAGCCGTCATGGCAGAGGACTTGTAACAAGTATCTCGTGTTTCTCGTTGTGTAGCCGTCATGGCAAGAGGACTTGTAGCAAGTATCTCTCGTGTTTCTCGTTGTGTAGCCGTCATGGCAAGAGGACTTGTAGCAAGTATCTCTCGTGTTTCTCGTTGCGTAGCCGTCATGGCAAGAGGACTTGTAACAAGTATCTCTCGTGTTTCTCGTTGTGTAGCCGTCATGGCAAGAGGACTTGTAACAAGTATCTCATGTTCCCTTTCGTTGTCACTCCGAGTTACGTTGGATGACGACGAATGGGGTTTCGCTTAGAAAGCCTATCAACTTCGAATATTACAAAACGAGCCAATGGCAAATAAATGCAATGGGTCTGCGGAATTTGCATGACGTAACTCCGCCCCACCTCATGGGTATAAAAGGAGGAAGTCCGCAACAGCAGTTTATGTTTTCGCTTCGGAGCCAAGTTTATTCTTCTCTCCACAAGCCATCTCTGAATTGTCAGCTTCACAAACGAGTACCTCGAGTGTTGGTGTGACGGCGATCTACGGCGAGCGCGTGCTTCCTGCTGATCTGTTGCAGTGGTCTGCTAGTCGGTGCGTGTCTCCCCGGGTGCTTCAACACTTGAGTTTTCTCTCACTAAAAGAGCTCGCACGCGGCACGTCTTTTTCAAGACGGCTCGCCCGTGCATTTAAAAAAAAATAAAAATAAAAATAAATTAATGGTGCGGCAGCTTGGTATCGGACTCTGATGGGCACGAGCGTTGTCTAGTATGTTTGGGCTTGATCATGCTAGAGCAGCGCTCGTGGATGACTCATGTTTTCCGTGGAAACATGATCATCGCGTCATTAAGGTCGAGACTCGGTGAACTCACATGAGTGAGAGTCCCCTCATCCACCCCCGATCTTCGGCTGGTGGCCAAGGTGACCTGAGGGTTACGGTCTGGAACAAGGCGCCGACTATGTGTCCGCGACCCCAGCCCCCCTCTTTAATGATGGTGCCCGCTAGTGAACAGGTGAATCCCACGGGTCTACCCTCTGGTGGCCCGTGTGTTTCATTTGAAGCTACAGAGGATGATACTATGTTTGTAGCAGCTTCACTAGGTGGGTTTGATTTTCCTGGAAGTGACGACTCGTCGAGTCTGATCCGGAGATGACGGCCATGCTTTCCCGGGACGATTGGTTTTTGGGTAAGGCCGCCGACCCTCGTCCACGGCAAACCCCAATACCATTCTTCCCGGACGTGCATGATGAGATCAGGGACCGCTCGCTGATCTCATCCGCCTTTCCTCCCCTCGATGGGGCCGCTGCCCATGGGTACACTGGGGTTCCCCCGGCTGAACGCTCTGTTGCGATGCTATGTGTCCTCAGAGTGCTTCTTCTCGGCGCAATCCTAAGCACCCGTCCGTGGCCTGTAGTTTTTCGTCTACGCTTGTGGCGTGATCCTATAGCGCCACGGGACTGGCAGCCGCCTCACTGCATGCCATGGTCATTCTGCTGGTCTACCTGACCCAGATGCTCATGGACCTGCATGAGGGCGGGACTGACCCAGGGCTCTACACTGAGCTGCGCGCCGCCACTAACCTTGCTCTCCGAGCGACGAAAGTGGCCGTACGCTCCCTGGGTCAGGTGATGCTTACCATTCTGTGGCTGAACCTGTCTGATGTGCTGGATGTCGCATGGACCCGTCTGTCCGACATTCCCATATCCCAGGTCGGCCTCTTTGGCGGTGCGGTTGAGGGCTTGCCCAACAGCTCTCAGCCGCCCATGAGCAGCCTGACGTTGGTTCTGTCCCGACGGCCCCGCCGTCCGCTCAGATCCCTCGGTCTGCCCACCACCGAAGGCGCCCTCCCGCGGCTGTGGCCCTCCCGCGGCCACAGCCCTCTCCAGCCCCGCCCCCCGCTACACGCCGGGTTAGGCGGCGCTCTTGAGAGGGGCTCCTCAGAGATGGGACTCAGTTCTTTCCAGGAGTTGGTAGCAGGACCACTCCTTTCCCCGGTGGAGGTCCGGGGAAGAATCCTTATTCTCCAAAGAACTGACTCTCCCGTCTCTGAGCACACAGAGTTCTCAGACGACACAGAGCGCCGCCCACTAGGTGGTTGACACGGCGTGCCGTCCACGGACCGCTTCGCCCCTGTCCCCCTCTGTCGCCAGACCCCTGGCAGAGCAGGCCCTCGCGGGACGACCAGCCTGGTCCTCCCCTGGCCCCCTCTGCCAGTGCGAGGTTGCTAACTGTGCCCCCACACCGGACCGCTATGCCGTCCACGTCTGGGCCAGTTACTCCGCTTCGCTACCCCTCCGGGGGGACGCCTGTCGTTCGCATGATCCCGCTGGTTCAGTTCTTGGGAGCCTGGTTAGAGCTTCCCCGTCTGTCCCGCTGGATCGCGCGGACCGTCAGGCTCGGCTATGCGATTCAGTTCGCACGGTCTCCTCCCCGCTTCAGGGGAGTCCGCTCCACTTTGGTCGGTGGCAATGCCCCCATCTTGAGAGCAGAGATTGCCACCCTGCTGGCGAAGGGTGCAATCGAGACTGTCCCTCCAGCCGAGATGAGGTCCGGCTTCTACAGCCTCTACTTCATTGTCCCCAAGAAAACTGGTGGGTTACAGCCAATCCTGGACTTGCGCGTGCTGAACCGCTCCCTTCACAGGCTGCCGTTCAAGATACTCACCGCCAAACGCGTTTTCGAATGCATTCGGCCCCAGGATTGGTTTGCAGCGATCGACCTGAAGGACGCCTACTTTCATGTCTCCATTCTTCCTCGACACAGACCGTTCCTTCGGTTTGCTTTCGAGGGGCAGGCATACCAGTACGCGGTCCTCCCTTTCGGGCTGGCCCTGTCTCCTCGCATCTTCACGAAGGTCGTCGAGGCTGCCCTTGTTCCCCTTCGGGAACACGGGGTTCGCGTCCTGAGTTATATCGACGACTGGCTGATCCTAGCTCACTCTCGAGATCAGGTTTGCGAACACAGGGACCTAGTGCTCCGGCACCTAGCTCGTCTGGGCCTTCGGGTCAACTGGGAGAAGAGCAAACTTTGCCCCGTGCAGAGGATGTATTTTTTCGGTATGGACATCGACTCGGTCGCCATGTCCGTGCAGCTTACTAGCGAGCGCGCGCAGTCACTGCTGACTTGCCTGAGACAACTCGAGGGCAAGAGTGCGGTTCCACTGAAACAGTTTTAGAGGCTCCTGGGGCATATGGCATCTGCAGCCGCGGTCACGCCGCTCGGATTGCTTCATATGAGACCGCTTCAGCTCTGGCTTCGCGACCGAGTCCCGAGGTGGGCATGGCAACAAGGCACGCTCCGAGTACCAGTTACTCCGACCTGCCGTCAGTTCTTCACCCCGTGGTCGAACCTCAGTTTTCTCAGGGCGGGTGTCCCCCTGGAACGAGCTTCCCGGCATTTTGTTGTCTCAACAGATGCCTCCACCACGGGCTGGGGCGCCATGTGCAATGGACATGCTGCTGCGGGCTCCTGGACAGGACCCCAGCGGCTATGGCATGTCAATTGCCTCGAGTTGTTGGCAGTACGCCTTGCCCTGCACCGCTTCCCGGCGTTGCTCAGGGGTCAACACGTACTAGTCCGATCAGACAAATGCCGCTACTGTAGCGTACATCAACCGTCAAGGTGGTCTACGCTCCCGCCGTATGTCACAACTCGCCCGCCACCTCCTCCTATGGAGTCAGAAGCATCTGAGGTCGCTTCGAGCCATTTTCATTCCCGGAGCTCTGAACTGTGCAGCCGATGAGCTCACGGCTTCAGCCCCTCCCTGGAGAATGGCGACTCCATCCCCAGTCGGTTCAGATGATTTGGGATCAGTTCGGGGTCGCAAAGATAGATCTGTTTGCCTCTCACGACTCGACCCATTGCGCCCTGTATTTTTCCCTGTCCGAGGGCACTCTCGGCACGGATGCACTGGCGCACAGCTGGCCGCCGGGCCGCAAATATGCGTTCCCCCAGTGAGCCTTCTTGTGCAGAATTTGCGCAAGGTCAGGGAGGACGAGGAGCAGGTCATTCTGGTCGCGCCGTATTGGCCCACCCGGACCTGGTTCCCCAAACTTGTACTCCTCGCGACAGCACCTCCCTGGCCAATTCCTCTGAGGAAGGACCTCCTTTCTCAGGGACGGGGCACCCTGTGGCACCCTCGCCCCGATCTCTGGAGCCTCCACGTGTGGCTCCTGGACGGCTCGAGGTAGGTTTGAGTACCCTTCCACCAGCGGTGGCGGCTACCATCACTTCCGCTAGAGCGTCGTCCACGAAACACGCCTATGCGTTAAAGTGGAACCTCTTCGTCGACTGGTGCTCTTCTCACCGAGAAGACCCCCGGAGATGCTCGATCAGCGTTGTGCTTTCCTTCCTTCAGCAGGGGTGGAGCGAAGGCTGTCTCCCTCCACCCTTAAGGTCTATGTTGCCGCTGTTGCCGCACACCATGACCTGGTCGAAGGTAAGCCGGTAGGGAAGCACGACCTGGTCATCAGGTTCGTGAGAGGAGCGAGGAGACTAAATCCTCCTCGCCCTCCTCTCGTTCCCTCTTGGGACCTCTCAGTGGTTCTAACTGCCCTGAAGAGTGCTCCCCTTGAGCCCCTGCAATCAGTTGAGCTTAAGTTCCTGTCAATGAAGACAGTGCTCCTGGTTGCACTGGCCTCCATCAAGAGGGAAGGGGACCTGCACGCATTCTCCGTCGACGAAGCGTGCCTGGAATTCGGGCCGGCTTTCTCTCACGTGATCCTGAGACCCTGGCCCGGATATGTGCCCAAGGTTCCTACCACTCCCTTTCGGGACCAGGTGGTGAACCTGCAAGCGCTGCCCCCGGAGGAGGCAGACCCAGCCTTGGCACTGCTCTGTCCAGTACGCGCTCTTCGTGCCTATGTAGACAGGGCGCAGTGTTTCAGGTCCTCAGACCAGCTCTTGTCTGTTATGGTGGGAAGCTGAAGGGAAAGGCTCTCTCCAAGCGAAGGTTGTCTCACTGGATAGTGGACGCCATTGCTTGGGATACCAGCAGCAAGGTCGACCGTGCCCCCTTGGTGTGACGGCCCACTCCACGCGGAGTGTGGCATCCTCTTGGGCTCTAGCGCATGGCGCCTCGCTAACAGACATCTGCAGAGCTGCAGGCTGGGCGACACCTAACACATTCGCCAGATTCTGTAATCTCCGAGTGGAGCCAGTGTCCTCTCATGTACTCGCTTCAACTAGCTAGTACCGGACCCGCTCAGGTGTCTTCGCTTGCTCGCCATTCCACTCCACGGACTGGATACGTGCGATATTGTCCTCAGGTGAGCTTCCCCGAAAGCCCTGAGCTCCTCCAGCACTCCTGACGTCAGCGCCAGTGTCTCTTGCCTGCGCGTCGGCTAGGTGCCTCCCGTGTGCATGGTCCCTCCCTTGAGCGACCCCCACATGTGTATTTCCACTGTAAGCCTCTCTGAGCATGTGTCTTTCCCTTGGCAAGCCACCTTGCCACCCCTGGGGTTGAAATATTCCACCTGCGGCTGGACACCCCAGTGTTCTCCATATGCTTCCTTCGGGTCATATGTGTATTCTCTAAGTCCCCCCCTCTGGGTGGGCATTAATTGCATACTTCCCCTAGCTTGGGATATGCTTCCCAGTGTACCTTGGTATTCCTGTGTTAAATGGAGTCCTTCGTCCGTCTATGACAGGGATCTCTGTTTACGCAGGGCACTGGAAGATGAGAAGGTGGCGTGATTAGACTGGTAACCCCATTCGACGTAACTCGGAGTGACAACGAAAGAGAAGGTCTACGGTTACGTATGTAACCCTCGTTCCCTGAGTAGGGAACGGAGACGTTACGTCTGCCTGCCACTTTCCGCTTTACCGCGGGGATCGCCTGAGCTCAGTCTTGGCTCCTCAGCGAAGAAACATAAACTGCTGTTGCGGACTTCCTCCTTTTATACCCACGAGGTGGGGCGGAGTTACGTTATGCAAATTCCGCAGACCCATGGCATTTCTTTGCCATTGGCTCGTTTTGTAATACTCGAAGTTGATAGGCTTAAGCACTTAGGGGATAAGCAAAACCCCATTCGTCGTCATCCGACGTAACGTCTCCGTTCCCTACTCAGGGAACGAGGATTACATACATAACCGTAGACGTTTCTCGTTGTGTAGCCGTCATGGCAGAGGACTTGTAGCAAGTATCTCTCGTGTTTCTCGTTGTGTAGCCGTCATGCCAGAGGACTTGTAGCAAGTATCTCTTGTGTTTCTCGTTTGGTAGCCGTCATGGCAGGAGGACTTGTAACAAGTATCTCTCGTGTTTCTCGTTGTGTAGCCGTAATGGCAAGAGGACTTGTAGCAAGTATCTCTTGTTTCTCGTTGTGTAGCCGTCATGGCAGGAGGACTTGTAGCAAGTATCTCGTGGTTCTCGTCGTGTAGCTGTTATGGCAGGGGACTGGTAACAAGTGTCATCTTCTGGTGTAATATCCAGTGATGAATCGGCTTCCCTTTAGGTTTTGGGATGATTCCTGAGGTTTGTTCATCGTCGGGGCGACGATGCGTAATGGGGGGGGGGGGGGTAGATGTAGCAGGGTGGAATAACTCCACCTATTGGGAGATCGTGCGCATGCGTGTGGCTTATTGGCTGCCCTTGTATGGAGTATAAAAGAAACGGGCTTTGGCGACCGAATATGCGTCTTGGTATTGCTGTGATGTTACGTCATCTGTTGCCGCCGAAGGTTTAAACTGTGTTGTCTTCCTGTCGTGCGCTCGCTGCCTACTCGTATCAGGTATGTTCAGCCGTGTCATAAATGAGTGTTGATCGTGTTTAGCTGCTATCTGTTCTATTTTTAGTTTAAATATTTATAGCATGTCATTTACAGCGGTATGTTTCTAATGGAGCGGCTGTATTCTCACATGGTGCGCGACCATGAATGGTTTATTTACGTTGACCATCTTGCGGTATGTATAATTATAGCTTTGTTGATTTGGTAGTGTTACTCTCTTTAACATATTATGCTCTGCAGGTTTATCTGCAGATCTGAGGGTCCTCCCTGCCTACTTAATGGGATTGAGCATCAATATTAAATTGTGAAGCGTCTTGATTGTGACTACGTTGCTGTTTTGCCTCTACATCTAATTTTATAGTAACTGTGCACGTTGTTGAAGTGTCATATGCGCCTCAGTCGGAGCGGGTGCGGCTTGCTGGCTGGTCTGTCTTCACCAGCTGCCACCTGATTGATCTTCTGATTGCGCATCAGTATCTTGAGTATTTTTATGACTGTTTGTTATGGTCCATGATTACTTTGGGCATTGTAATGTATAACTGCTGAGTCTGAGTGAATTGTGTGTTTTTAATTTGTTCTCTCTTACGAGAACAGTTATTTGTATGTTTCTCTTTGTGGTTTCTTGTTGCTGTGGTAAATCTATATTGTGTTTTATAAGTTTGTTGATTTGTGTTTCTGTGTCATTTTCTTTACAGGAGCTGGGGGTTTCTGGAGAGGGGAGGCTAGCTGCTATCGTGTGTGGTGATTGCACTTGGCCGTGTGTTTTCTTGCATCTAATCTTCACGTGTGTGTGGGCGCGTGTATGGGGTTACTGGGGCTCCTGTTAATTTGGCAGCTAGCCTGTACATCCGCTGCTGGTCAACTAGCTAAACTCAAATATAGGTTTGTTGTTGTGTGTCTGATGCAGATCGACCGTTGTTGTCATTATTGAGCTTCTATTTGCTCCAAAAGGAGAGAGTGCCTCCCTCCTCTCCCGCTTTGCCACACAAGCATATAGCACTGGCTTCAGTAACACGGATGAGCCTGTGTTATCAGTTTCAGTGGTTGTTACCGGGGAATAACATACTGCTGGATGGAGCGATTGACCAATCAGAATCAAGTATTCCACAGAGCAGTGTAATAACAATGAATAGAATACATTTTACATTTAGTCATTTAGCAGACGCTTTTATCCAAAGCAACTTGCAACTAAGGACTTAAGACAAGTCAAGTCATTGTGAAGAGGCAAAAAACAACACAACGAGTGCTCAAAATACAAAGTTCAGACATTGCTCAGAGTAGCATAGGCCAGACAAGGGAGAATTTAAAGGAAAAGGAAAATAATTATTATTATTTTTAATGTTTCGTGCTCACGGAAGAGATGCATTTTCTTTCTCTTTGTATTTTTATATCAATATGGCACAAAATTATCCTAATCAAATCAATGTGATTACCAAATTAGGTCAAAAATAATCTAAATGTGATCAAAGATTAGTCAGATTATATTATTTAAAATGTGTAATATAATCGATTACTAATTACAATTTTCATCATGTAATTTGAAAACAGTAATGGACTACAATTTGTAAGTGATCTACCCAGCATTGTGCACATGCCCAGACCAGAACAGTCCCACAAAAACAACTTTGATATAGCATAGTCCACTCAGAGAAAACATATTAGTCAAATTCCTCTAAGCTGATTTTAGCTGGTTAATCCACCAACTAACTGTACCCCAAACAGCTTATTACAATATCTCTGTTGGCACAGACCACATGTGAGGTTCTTGCATTCGCATAATATACTGCTGTAAGAAACCGTGGGGCATGTCTGGTCTAGGAATATTGAACTCCAGTCCTGTAGGGTCACTGTCATGCAAAGTTTCCCTTCATACTTAATACAATTCACATAGGCTGCATCCGAAATATGGACCATTAACTGAAAGAAACAAAGAGCTTAAATACACAAGCAAACCAAGCAACAAAACAAGCCACAGGTGTACAACTTAATCAATGAATGGCTTTTTTTTTTAATTAGCCAATAAAGTTTTGTTTATCATAGCTCAGCCAGAGCTGTTGAGCTTGGTATAATCACATTTGACATCTTATGACAGCCATAGTCTAATAAATTCCCCCTTTAGATTTAATATGAAACTTTTACTCAAGCAAAAAAGTGATCATAATTATGCTGAGGATGTATTAAAAGTTTGAAAAGTGTATTATTTTTAAGTTGGTGCATGACATCTGCGTTATCTTTTCAGCTCATTAGTGCTGTTTCTAATGTCGAGTCTGTCTAACCTCATTTTGGAGGACACTCGGCATACTCAGTTAAAGAAATCACCGCTAACCACTCACAAAAACTAAAAGCAATAAATTAAAGTAAATAAAAATTAATAAAATAAAAACACCACAATTACTAAAGCTTTGACTTAAATTAATGTGATAATAGATTTTTTTTTTTTGATCAAAATCTATAATAGTATATCAATGATACTAAAATAACACTGCCTCAAAGCAGGTGTGAAAACACCTATTCATGCTTATAAGTTACTACATATAAGCATGAATAGTTTTTGGAGGCATGGCATGAAGACACATTGCCTTCTGCACACAGAGTTAAACTACACAGTACAGTATCTGATTATGAAGCTCAGAGACTCTCAGGTGGTGAGATTGGTCCTCAGGATGGTTTACACAGTATTCATTCTCCTCCAGGCTAAATATAGCAGAAAAGCCCCAGCAGAGGTAAATCCCTGCAGATTAGTGATCGAAGCTTCATGGTCAAAGTGACTGTGTGACTGCATCACTTCACAACAAGAGGTGCTTGCATGCTGTACTTACATGTAGTGTGCATTTCTGTGCAACTGCACACTCTGGTCATGTAGCTTGTACTGGAAAGATAGTTTTCCAGTACCTCTGAGTTTTAAAGGCCATCTGAAATCTAAATGTAATTTTTTCAGCTTTTAGTATGAATATGTCAGCCTTAACGTTATGAATAAGCTGGTGTGTTGCAAAAAAAATTGACAAAATTCGCATTTAGGATATATATAAGCATTCTAAACTTACAGTTTCTCAATCCGTTAAAATGGATCACGGATTTTTATTACATCACTGCTTATTCAGCGGGTTTCACCATCAAAGAGCAGTGCACAGTTAAGTGCAGTGGAATACCCTTGGGCACTTCAGCACAGAGCAGATTTCCCAAAAAGAGCAAGCATGGTCGGCGAACATCTTTTTAAAGATGCCTTTCCGTCCGTGTGTTTCTGGATGCAGTCCATTGCAATTCAAGACATCTTTATCTGACGGCCACGATTGCTGTCTCACATGCCTGGGGCAAGAGCATTCTGAGACGGCGTTCATGTAGGATACGTTACAGCGAGAACACGACCATGTCAACACTGTGGTTGCGACTCTCCTTCGTCGTGAAGGCTAGAGTCCCCTCTGAGAGGTTAACACTCTGGGTGATCCCTCTCCTCTGCAGTGTCGTGTGTCGTCAAGCTGCTGAGTGATATTGCGAGTCCTATGGTTAAAATGGTTAATTCTATGGTTAAAACTTTAACTAGTTCAAAATTTTAAAGTATGAACTGAACTGAACTAGTTCATTTTAAAATTTGTGAACTGAACTTTAAACTAGTTAATGTAGAAAGTGAACTTTCCCAACACTGTACACTAGTCTGTTTTTTTCCCTCCGGTCTCGACTTGGTCTCGGTCTTGGTCTCGGTCTTGGTCTCGACTTGGTCTGTCTTGGTCTTGGTCTTGTCTTGGTCTCGATACCCTCTGGTCTTGGTAGTGTCTTGGTCTCGGTTTAGGCGGTCTTGACTACAAGTCTAGCAGTTATTTTCACAGTTCGCTTATGCGTGCGATCGCGTTCATCTTCACTGACTGAAATGTCAAGTGAATTACAGAATGCTTCAATCTCCATCCATAATTCGTCCCACTTTTCAGTGGTCCTCATGTTCTCAAGGCCGTTTATTGTAGATTCCATGACACTTGAGGCCTAAGGTAGTGTCGTGTCTTTCTTTTGTAGTGCCCTGTGTGCAACATGGCAACATGGATCATACTGAAAACATGGTAAAACACCAAAAGACCACACACAGAACGTGGCCTTCTTGAGATGGCTTAAGAGACCGGATGCCTCAATAAACCTATGATAAGGGGGAACAGAGAGCTCGGAAAGAGTGGAGAGCAGGGCTCTTATTAAAGTCTTGACAGCTGCTATGTTTTTCCATCGACACGCCCATCTCGTGTCGCTGAGTGCTGTCAGTACGGCTTTAACCCCGTGCTCCTTTTGGTGCTGCTGGTATGCATGGTGTGCGCCTGGTTGTTAGAAAAACACTTACAGACTCTCGAGGATGTGAAAAAACGTAGATGCTGTACGATTTACCTTGCATGCATCGACCAAAACCAAATTCAACTTGTGGGCCATACAGTGAATGTACACCGCAGATGGATGGTCTTTACGGAGTTTCTACTGAACTCCGTTTACGTGACCGGACATGACAGCCGCTCCGTCATAACTTTGTGCAAGAATGGTAAAGTGTAGATTCCACACGCTTCCAGGAAGTGCTTTATGTGTCCATAAATTCCAGTAGCATCAACTCTTTCAGAACAGTCAACAAATCCTAGAAATCTTTCCTTTATCTCCAGCTTCTCTGTGTACCTCACACACACAGCCATTTGTTCCTCTTTAAAACTCCATGCTTCGTCCACTAGAACAGTAAAAAAAACAATGTTTTCGATGCCGCAGATTATTTTGTTTTTGACTAAACCAGAAGCAATTTCTAAAATTTAATTTTGTGTGTCAGGGCTCGTTAGATTGAACGGGGCCTTTAATCGAGCACAGAAAGCGTCTTCACGTCTGGCGTACCAGTCACACAGCTCCAAAAAGTTCCCACGATTTGCAGAAGTTTCTCTCTCGTCGTGCCCTCTCAGTGCAAGTCCTTGTTTGCCTATATAGAGCAATATGTCAACAATGGATGCTGCATATTCCCTATTGCTCTGCACTGAGGTCCTGTGAGATTCACTTAACTGTGCAGCGATGGAACCAGTAGCTTTGGTTTGCTCAAAGCAGTGCCACTGATCACTGCACTGACGATGTTGTGCTCTGTCTGTGTTTTTCTGTAACTTTGCTAATATATTCTTCCAGTCACATACTCCATTTGCAATAAAAGCAGGATCTCTGTATGCACCACTAGAACTACACTGAAACAATCTACATGGGAAGCAGAAAATCGCGTCTGCCTCAATGAATATATATTGAATATATATTCAATGAATGAATATGTCTTATAGTAATCGGATGAAAATGACCGGTTCTGCTTACCGAACAATGTTTTTGGGTATTCGGGCAAGTAGGGTTGTGATGGTCCAGTTTCCTTTGTGTCCAAATCCACAGGTGTGTTGCTTTTATTTTTAACACACTCAAAGATCCGAAAATCCAGATCCGAACACTGAAAGACTGAAAATCCTGTGACACCACATGCTTGCTCCCTAGAAGCTCAGTGTTATAGGCTCTAAGAAAAACCATGAAGCCTCCATGCTCAGCCATTTCTTAAACAAGGACTCTTGCATTAGAACAGTCCTTTGCTAGGGAGTGAAACCCTGTTTGAACTCCCAGTCAGTGTACTGGGGCCGGTTGCACCAGCTGTGCGTATGTTACAACTTAGCCTAGTTTTGACGTAAATGGGCACTAAGTTACAACTTACGCACTACTAAATATTTTTCCGTTGCACCATTAAACTTAGTTTAAACGTAACTCTACGTTCCACCTAAATATTTACGGCAGCTCTGCCCATGAATAACGGTCGGAATGAGATGGCAGCCAGATTACATCGATGAGCTCGTAATTGATAATGAAGAACCGCAAATTCGTCGACGAGTTTTACGAGACCGACATCATCCTTTGGATATTTATGATGATGTCGACATATTTGCTCGTTTGCGCTTTAAAAGAGAGGGAATAAAGCGGATAACGGACATGATCGCGGCTGATATTCAACATGAAACGGGCCGAAACGGCGCTCTCTCCCCAAGCCTTCAAGTCTGCGTCACATTACGTTATTTTGCTACTGGATCATTTGCTACTGGTTCAAAACGTAGTCGGCGATTGTATACAAATTCATAAATCTACAGTATGTAGAGTGATCCGCAGGGTGTCACTTGCCTTGTGTCGCCACATGAACAACTAACTTACGTGTGCATGCCAAGCATAAATGTACAAAACACAAACAGGCAAAAATTCCATGCCATTGCCGGTTTCCCTGATGTACTTGGCTGCGTCGATGGGACACAAATCAGGATAAAAGCACCAACAGTGGATGAGAATGCTTTTGTGAATAGGAAGGGATTTCATTCACTAAACACCCAAGTCATCTGTGACCCAAGTTTGTGTTTCTTAAACTGCGTTGCTAGATGGCCAGGTTCAAAGCACGACAGCGTCATCCTAAGAAGATCAAACATATTTGAAAAGTTTGATTCCGGTGAGTATAGTGGCATTCTGCCGGGTGATTCTGCCTACCCACTTAAAAAGTGGCTGATGACACCATACATTAAAAGTTTAATGTTTTGATTTTGACAACGTTTGTTGTAACGTCTTTTTTAACCTTTCGGTTAGTCAAGAATGGGTTTGAAATTCCGCGCTGTTCAGACTATTTCCTGTTTACCTATAAGAAGGCTTGTGATTGGCTTAAAAAAATAGACGTCATTCTATGCGTCAACGCATTACTTTACGGAGAGTTTACGACCTACTAGCAACGTTCTGCCTTACGAACAAATGGTGCAACGGAATAAAGTAAAGAGTTAGTTACAAACTAGCTAGTAGTTACTAAGCCTCTAGCGTGGACTTTACGTTCCAGTTTAAGTAAGAACTTACGAACAGCTGGTGCAACCCTACCCTGGTGAGGGTGACAGATTTGATCTGCTCATTTTACATTAGCTCAACCTAACACATATTCCTAAAGAGACCTGCTTCAATACCTAATCTGATAGATTGGGCAGGGTGACAGATGAGAGAGTGGACTACTTCTTGCGGCTTAGTCCACATTAGCTCTCATCTGTCCAGCTCTAAACCATGAGTATACTATCCAAGCCTTTAGAGTGGAGCATATAACCCTGCTTCCCTTTCGTTGTCACTCCGAGTTACGTCGGATGACGACGAAATGGGGTTTCGCTTAGAAAGCCTATCAACTTCGAGTATTACAAAACGAGCCAATGGCAAAGAAATGCCATGGGTCTGCGGAATTTGCATGACGTAACTCCACCCCACCTCGTGGGTATAAAAGGAGGAAGTCCGCAACAGCAGTTTATGTTTTCGCTTCGGAGCCAAGTTTATTCTTCTCTCCACAAGCCATCTCTGAATTGTCAGCTTCACAAACGAGTGCCTCGAGTGTTGGTGTGACGGCGATCTACGGCGAGAGCGTGCTTCCTGCTGATCTGCTGCAGTGATTTGCCAGTCGGCGCGTTTCTCCCCGGGCGCTTCAACACTTGAGTTTTCTCACTAAAAGAGCTTACACGCGGCACGTCTTTTTAAAGATGCCTCGCCCGTGTACTTCTGGTTGCGGCAGATTGGTATCGGACTCTGATGGGCACGAGCGCTGCTTGGTATGTTTGGGCATTGATCATGCTAGAGCAGCGCTCGTGGATGACTCATGTTCTCTCTGTGGGAACATGACCATCGCGTCATTACGGTCGAGACTCAGTGAACTCGCAAGAGTGAGAGTCCCCTCATCCACCCCCCGCCCTGCGGCTGGTGGCCAGGGTGACCTGAGGGTGACGGTCTGGAACAAGGCGCCGACTATGTGTCCGCGACCCCAGCCCCCCTCTTCAATGACGGTGCCCGCTAGCGAACTGCCGATCCCCGCGGGTCTACCCTCTGGTGGCCCGCGTGTTTCGGTTGAAGCTACAGAGGATGATGCCATGTCTGTTGCTGCATCACTAGGTGGGTTTGATTCTTCTGGAAGTGAGGACTCGTCACAGCTGCCACCTTCCGGTGTGCATACGGCTGTGCTCGAGTCTGATCCGGAGATGACGGCCATGCTTTCCCGGGCAGCCGCGAGCATCGGGCTTGAGTGGAGGCCTCCACCCTGTCCTGAGCGCTCGCGGCTGGACGATTGGTTTTTGGGTAAGGCCGCCGACCCTCGTCCTCGGCAAACCCCAATACCTTTCTTCCCGGATGTGCATGATGAGATCTCGAAGTCCTGGAAGACCCCGTTGTCTTCCCGTGACCGCTCGGTGACCTCATCCGCCTTTCCTCCCCTCGATGATGCAGCCGCCCGTGGGTACACTGGGCTCCCCCCGGTTGAACGCTCTGTTGCCATGCAACTATGTCCTCAGAGTGCTTCTTCTCGTGGCGAGCCTAAGCACCCATCCAAAGCCTGTAGATTTTCGTCGACCTTGGTGGCGAAGTCTTACAGAGCGGCGGGACAGGCGGCTGCGTCACTGCATGCTATGGCCACTCTGCAGGTCTACCAGGCCCAGATGCTCAGAGACATGCACGAGGGTAGGACAGACCCAGGGCTCTTCAATGAGCTGCGCGCCGCGACCGACCTTGCTCTCCGGGCGACGAAGGTTACCGCGCGCTCCCTGGGTCTGGTGATGTCCACAGCCGTGGTCCAGGAGAGACATCTCTGGCTGAACCTGGCCGACATGCGGGACGCGGAGCGGACCCGTCTGCTTAACGCCCCCTTGTCCCAGGCCGGCCTCTTCGGCGGTGCGGTTGAAGATTTTGCCCAACAGTTTTCAACCGCCCAGAAACAGACCGAGGCCATCAAACACATTCTGCCCCGCCGGCCAGCTGCTGCCTCCACCCAGCCAACCGGGCAGACGCCTCGTCCTGTTTCCCGCCGAGGGCGCCCTCCTGCGGCTCCCCCCCCTCCCGCCCGGCCCACGCAGCAGCCTCCACCCCGGGCCGGTCGCGGAGGAAGCCGTAAGAAGGCGCCACAGCCCTCTCCCGCCCCGCCCCCCGCTAAACGCCGGGCCAAGCGGCGCTCCTGAGACGGGCTGCTCAGGGAAGATGGTCGTTTTTCAGGAGATGGTAGCAGGACCACTCCTTCCCCCGGTGGAGGGCCGGGGGAGAATCTTTTGTTCTCCGCTCCCCGCTGCTCACCCACGGGTGGGCAGCACCCTAAAGTGGTTAAAGACAGAAACGATCCTCTCTTCCCTGAGCTCACAGAGTTCTCGGGCGACACAGAGCGCCGCCCACAAGCCGTGCTCTCCTCGCCCCCCTCTGTCCCGGAGGCGGTTGACAGGGCGTGCCGTCCACGGACCGCGCCCCCCCTGTCCCCCTCTGTCGCCAGACCCCTGGCAGAGCAGGCCCCCGCGGGACGACCAGTCTGGTCCTCCCCTGGCCCCCTCTGTCAGGGCGCGGTTGTTAACTGTGCCCCCACACTGGGCCGCTATGCCGTCCACGTCTGGGCCAGTTACTCCGCTTCGCTGCCCCTCCGGGGGGACGCCTGTTGCCCGCTTGATCCCGCTGGTTCAGTTCCTGGGAGCCTGGTTAGAGCTTCCCCGTCTGTCCCGCTGGATCGCGCGCACCATCAGGCTCGGCTATGCGATTCAGTTCGCACGGTCTCCTCCCCGCTTCAGGGGAGTCCGCTCCACTTTGGTCGGTGGCAATGCCCCCATCATGAGAGCAGAGATTGCCACCCTGCTGGCGAAGGGTGCAATCGAGACTGTCCCTCCAGCCGAGATGAGGTCCGGGTTCTACAGCCCCTACTTCATTGTCCCCAAGAAAACCGGTGGGTTACGGCCAATCCTGGACTTGCGCGTGCTGAACCGCTCCCTTCACAGGCTGCCGTTCAAGATGCTCTCCGCCAAACGCGTTCTCGAATGCGTGCGGCCCCAGGATTGGTTTGCAGCGATCGACCTGAAGGACGCCTACTTTCATGTCTCCATTCTTCCTCGACACAGACCGTTCCTACGGTTTGCTTTCGAGGGGCAGGCATACCAGTACGCGGTTCTCCCTTTCGGGCTAGCCCTGTCTCCTCGCACCTTCACGAAGGTTGTCGAGGCTGCCCTTGTTCCCCTTCGGGAACACGGGGTTCGCATCCTGAGTTATATCGACGACTGGCTGATCCTAGCTCACTCTCGAGACCAGGTTTGCGAACACAGGGACCTAGTGCTCCGGCACCTAGCTCGTCTGGGCCTTCGGGTCAACTGGGAGAAGAGCAAACTTTGCCCCGTGCAGAGGATCTCTTTTCTCGGTATGGACATCGACTCGGTCGCCATGTCCGCGCAGCTTACGAGCGAGCGCGCGCAGTCACTGCTGACTTGCCTGAGACATCTCAGGAGCAAGAGTGCGGTTCCACTGAAACATTTTCAGAGGCTCCTGGGGCATATGGCATCTGCAGCCGCGGTCACGCCGCTCGGATTGCTTCATATGAGACCGCTTCAGCTTTGGCTTCGCGACCGAGTCCCGAGGTGGGCATGGCATCAAGGCACGCTCCGGGTACCAGTTACTCCGACCTGCCGTCAGTTCCTCACCCCGTGGTCGAACCTCAGTTTTCTCAGGGCGGGTGTCCCCCTGGAACGAGTTTCCCGGCATGTTGTGGTCTCCACGGATGCCTCCACCACGGGCTGGGGCGCCATGTGCAATGGACATGCTGCTGCGGGCTCCTGGACAGGACCCCAGCGGCTATGGCATGTCAATTGCCTCGAGTTGTTGGCAGTACGCCTTGCCCTGCACCGCTTCCGGGCGTTGCTCAGGGGTCAACACGTACTAGTCCGCTCAGACAATACCGCTACTGTAGCGTACATCAACCATCAAGGTGGTCTACGCTCCCGCCGTATGTCACAACTCGCCCGCCACCTCCTTCTATGGAGTCAGAAGCATCTGAGGTCGCTTCGAGCCATCTTCATTCCCGGAGCCCTGAACTGTGCAGCCGACGAGCTCTCACGGCTTCAGCCCCTCCCTGGAGAATGGCGACTCCATCCCCAGTCGGTTCAGCTGATTTGGGACCAGTTCGGGGACGCACAGATAGATCTGTTTGCCTCTCACGACTCGACCCATTGCGCCCTGTATTTTTCCCTGACCGAGGGCACGCTCGGCACGGATGCACTGGCGCACAGCTGGCCGCCGGGCCGCAAATATGCGTTTCCCCCAGTGAGCCTTCTTGCGCAGACCTTGCGCAAGGTCAGGGAGGACGAGGAGCAGGTCATTTTGGTCGCGCCGTATTGGCCCGGCCGGACCTGGTTCCCCGAACTTGCACTCCTCGCGACAGCACCTCCCTGGCCCATTCCTCTGAGGAAGGACCTTCTTTCTCAGGGACGGGGCACCCTCTGGCACCCTCGCCCCGATCTCTGGAGCCTCCACGTGTGGCTCCTGGACGGCTCGAGGTAGGTTTGAGTACCCTTCCACCAGCGGTGGCGGCTACCATCACTTCCGCTAGAGCGTCGTCCACGAGACACGTCTACGCGTTGAAGTGGAACCTCTTCGTCGACTGGTGCTCTTCTCACCGAGAAGACCCCCGGAGATGCTCGATCAGCGTTGTGCTTTCCTTCCTTCAGCAAGGGTTGGAGCGAAGGCTGTCTCCCTCCACCCTTAAGGTCTATGTTGCCGCCATTGCCGCACACCATGACCTAGTCGAAGGTAAGTCGGTAGGGAAGCACGACCTGGTCATCAGGTTCCTGAGAGGAGCGAGGAGACTAAATCCTCCTCGTCCTCCTCTCGTTCCCTCTTGGGACCTCTCAGTGGTTCTAACTGCCCTGAAGAGTGCTCCCTTTGAGCCCCTGCAATCAGTTGAGCTTAAGTTCCTGTCAATGAAGACAGCGCTCCTGGTTGCACTGGCCTCCATCAAGAGGGTAGGGGACCTGCACGCATTCTCCGTCGACGAAGCGTGCCTGGAATTCGGTCCGGCTTTCTCTCACGTGATCCTGAGACCCCGGCCCGGATATGTGCCCAAGGTTCCTACCACTCCCTTTCGGGACCAGGTGGTGAACCTGCAAGCGCTGCCCCCGGAGGAGGCAGACCCAGCCTTGGCACTGCTCTGTCCAGTACGCGCTCTTCGCGCCTATGTAGACAGGACGCAGTGTTTCAGGACCTCAGACCAGCTCTTTGTCTGTTATGGTGGGAAGCTGAAGGGAAAGGCTCTCTCCAAGCAAAGGTTGTCTCACTGGATAGTGGACGCCATTGCCTTGGCTTACCAGCAGCAAGGTCGACCGTGCCCCCTTGGTGTGACGGCTCACTCCACCCGGAGTGTGGCATCCTCTTGGGCTCTAGCGCATGGCGCCTCGCTAACAGACATCTGCAGAGCTGCAGGCTGGGCGACACCTAACACATTCGCCAGATTCTATAATCTCCGAGTGGAGCCAGTGTCCTCTCATGTACTCGCTTCAACTAGCTAGTACCGGACCCGCTCAGGTGTCTTCGCTTGCTCGCCATTCCACTCCACGGACTGGATACGTGCGATATTCTCCTCAGGTGAGCTTCCCGAAAGCCCTGAGTTCCTCCAGCACTCCTGACGTCGGCGCCAGTGTCTATTGCCTGCGCGTCGGCTAGGTGCCTCCCGTGTGCATGGTCCCTCCCCTGAGCGACCCCCACATGTGTATTTCCACTGTAAGCCTCTCCGAGCATGTGTCTTTCCCTTGGCAAGCCACCTTGCCACCCCTGGGGTTGAAATATTCCACCTGCGGCTGGACACCCCAGTGTTCTCCATATGTTTCCTTCGGGTCATATGTGTATTCTCTAAGTCCCCCCCCTCCGGGTTGGCATTAATTGCATACTTCCCCTAGCTTGGGATATGCTTCCCAGTGTACCTTGGTATTCCTGTGTTAAATGGAGTCCTTCGTCCAGTCTATGACAGGGATCTTGATTTACGCAGGGCACTGGAAGACAGCTGAGAAGGTGGCGTGATTAGACTAGTAACCCCATTTCGTCGTCATCCGACGTAACTCGGAGTGACAACGAAAGGGAACGTCTCGGTTACGTATGTAACCCTCGTTCCCTGAGTAGGGAACGGAGACGTTACGTCTGCCTGCCACTTTCCGCTGTACCGCGGGGATCGCCTGAGCTCAGTCTTGGCTCCTCAGCGAAGAAACATAAACTGCTGTTGCGGACTTCCTCCTTTTATACCCACGAGGTGGGGTGGAGTTACGTCATGCAAATTCCGCAGACCCATGGCATTTCTTTGCCATTGGCTCGTTTTGTAATACTCGAAGTTGATAGGCTTTCTAAGCGAAACCCCATTTCGTCGTCATCCGACGTAACGTCTCCGTTCCCTACTCAGGGAACGAGGGTTACATACGTAACCGAGACGTTTAGTGTGTTAGCTATAACCACTATAGTATTTACAGTAGTCCTGTTGGGTAGGTTGAGTATGGTTGTTTCCAGTCCCATGCCCTCTTTATGAATAGAGTAGTATTTGCTCAGGAGTAATGGCGGCGTGCATGTCGAATTGACTACCCAGAAAGGTTTCTACGATTTCTTTGATTTAAAGTATTGCATGTTTGCACATGACATACTTGGAGTTGTTGAACAGTTCTGGTGTCAGCCTGCTATCAAATGACCCTATTTATGTGCCTGTTTTAGCGTTTTTGTTGAGTTGTTAATAAATGATGATTAAAAGACAATTGGGTTGGAGAACCTCAATGTGTATCATAGATAAGTTTTACAGTTTGGCGTCACAAACAGGATTTTTCATTGGCAGCGGGTTAATACAGGGTAATGTGAGGATTCAGAACAGTGACATTGGCTGAAGAGTTGAGGATTGTAGAGCAAAAAACAAGGAACTTCACCAGAACTACTGGGAACGTAAAAGCTATTGTTTTATGACTGACTTCCAAACTAATTTTCTCATTCATTGTTATTCATTGTTGACTGTAAGCAGTAAAGTTTTTTTCTCATTCAATTCTGCTCTATGGACATTTTTAGGTGGGCAAGATCCATCCCCAGGAACAACTGTATACACAGCTTTAGAGTCATCTGGCAGAGCTGGCACTTTGAATGGTGTGGGCATCCACAAATCCTGAATGTTATTGATTAAAAAATTCCTACGATAAACCAGTTGACCCACCTGCAAAGATCTCTGTAGTGAAGTTGGACGAATCTGTCACTTCCTAACTTAGTCAGCATACTCCATCGGTCCCCCTTTTTGATAAGTCTCTTCAAATTGTTCCTGATGCCACCCCACCAACTCATAAACTGTTTCTGTAAAATCTGTCCGGCTTCCTTTCAGTACAGTCATCACAGCTTAGGAGCAATTTTGTCCCAAGAGGGGAATGGGGGAAGAACGATTGCATATGCAAGTCGTGGGTTGAGCCCATCCAAGCGAAACATGGAGAATTATAGTGCCATGAGGTTAGAGCTGTTGGCACTGAAATTTGCAGTCACAGATGAGTTTCTTGGCTATTTGTTAGGTCACATATTTATTGTGTTTATGGGAAATAACCCTTTGAGCTATCTGCAGACTGCCATGTTTGGAGCTGTTGAGCAGAGATGGGCTTCAGAGCTGGCTAGATTTGATTTTGAAATTTTTTATTGGCCAGGGTGTCAAAATGTGGGTGCAGATATGTTGTCATGGCAGGCCCAGTTAGTAGCTAAACCTGCATTTAGGGGAAGCATATTTAATCAGATTCAAGAGAAGGGTCATAGAAGATTAATGAGCAGATAACCACATGTAGCTTTCCTGTGTTCTCACCTGAGGTGTGGGCAGCCCAATAGCAGGCCGACCCCATTATTACTCTTAACACATTATAGTCTGTCACGTCTATTGTCATCTCAAAATTCCGGCCAGTTGATACCTAGAATATAAAAATCGACTGCTGGCGGTAGATCCTTTTCCTATTTAGCACCAAAACTTTGGAACACTGCATAGTTTAGATCAGCCAGAACCGGGAGCACTTCCCATAAATCCTGATGTACTTGGTACATCATAATTCCGAGACATAATAATCATCGTCTATTTTTTTATTTTATTTCAAAGTGTTTTTATTGTTTTAAATGTACATAACACACACATACCAACCTACATTCTCTTATGTCATACAAGGCATCCCCATCCACAAACCTCATACTTTGTATACATTATCTCACATGTCCCCTTTCATCGCAGACTGGCATATACAAATACTGAGAATGCCCACCGAACACACCAAACAAAAAAAAATAAAAAAATAAAAAAATAAAAAAAAATAAAAAACAAAATAAAAAAGGGGGGAGAAGGGGAGACGAGAGCATAAATTTTTAATCTAAAGAATTAGCATCAAATGCATTTTCATAATAATCCAAGAAAGGTTGCCATATATTCTGAAAACTTTCTGCTGAGTTTTGGACTGTAGTTCTTAACTTTTCAAGCTGGAGGAAGGACATAGTTTCGCACACCCAACGTGAGTGTTTTGGGGGTGAGGAAGATTTCCAATTTGTAAGAATTAGTCGGCGGGCTAACAGTGTAGAGAATGCTATTAATTGAGATTGGCCTCTTGAAACCCCAACTTTACTATGTATGACCCCAAATATTGCAATTATAGGATCTGGATCGATATTCTTTTTACAAATGTAGGTGAATGTATTTAATATCTCCGACCAGAATGTGCCTATGCTTGGGCATGACCAGAACATGTGAGCCAGAGAAGCGGGGGCTTGGTGACAACGTGTACAGTTGGAATCTACATCAGGATTTATTTTGGCCAGTTTGGTCCTAGAGAGGTGTAGGCGATTAAACACTTTGAATTGTATCAACCTGTGCCTAACACAGATAGACGATGTGTATATTTTATGTATAGCTCTTTGCCAAATTTCGTCCGTCAATTCTGTATTTAGATCCTCCTCCCACTGTACCTTGAGAGACAGAAGAGATGGGCATTTCATGTCCTGAATGGCAGCATACAGCTGGGAGACACCACCCGAGAGATGGGGCTTAACCGTCAGACAATGATCAAGAGGGCCGATATTTGGTTTTAAGGGGAATGAACTAAACTGGGAACGGACAAAATCGCAGACCTGAAGACACCTAAAAAAATGTGTTTTTGGTAAACTTAATTCATTAACCAAATAATCAAAAGAAACGAACATGCCATCTACAAAAAGATCTCCCACACTATTTATGCCTTTTCTAGCCCAGGTGAGAAAGGCCGTATCTATAAGCGATGGCTTAAAAAGAAAGTTTGAGGATAGAGGCATAGACACCAAAGCTTGTATGTGACCAAAATGTTTGCGAAATTGGGTCCATATGCGCAAGCTGCCTCTTACAATAGGATTGTCTGTATGTGCACCCACTGCCACTGGCAGTGGAGCACACAGCATTGAGGCCAAAGAGACACGCGAGCATGAATGTTGTTCCATTAGACACCAAATCGGGTTACTTCCATCAATAGAGGCTCCATACCATATCACTAATTTGTGAATGTTTGCAGCCCAATAATAGTATAGAAAATTTGGTAGAGCTAGTCCAGCATTCTCCTTGCGTCTCTCGAGAACTGTTTTCCGTACGCGAGGTATAGTTTTGTTCCATATAAATGTACTGATGTGCCTGTCAAGCTCCTTAAAGAATGATTTGGGTATGAAGATTGGGACTGTTTGGAATAAGTACAAGATCTTAGGAAACGTTACCATCTTTATTGAATTAACACGCCCAGCCAGGGACAGAGGCAGAGTAGACCAACGATTAAGGTTCTCCTTGATCTGTCCTAAGGCTGATTTGAAGTTATTTTGGAATAGGTCCTTAAATCTACTTGTGACACTTACTCCCAGGTATGTCATGGGGCCCTCTGTAGTCTTGAATGGGTATGAGTCAAAGGATCGATTCCGAGCCAAAACATTAATTGGAAACAAAACACTTTTGGTGGGGTTAATCTTGTACCCAGAAGATTTACCAAATTGAGAAATGGTGTCTAGGCATTCTGGGATTGAAGTCTCCGGATCTGATAAAAACATCAGCAAATCATCGGCATACAGAGACATTTTATGAACCAGGCCGCCCCTCGTGATACCTTGTATATTGTTATTACCTCGCAATGCCACAGCAAGTGGCTCAATGACCAGATCAAAGAGAAGAGGGGACAACGGACAACCCTGCCGTGTCCCTCTCTGAACATTGAAATATTGCGAATTAAAGTTATTAGTCCTCACTCCAGCTTGGGGTGCTGCATACAACATCTGAATCCAAGAAACGAAGACTGGACCAAAGCCGCTTAGAGTTTTGAAAAGGTGTCCATACTCAATCCGATCGAAAGCTTTATGTGCGTCTAGTGAAATCACTATTTCTGGCGAGTGAATCGAATGTTTAGAATATATTATGTTAAAGAGGTGACATAAATTGTGAAAAGACTGCCTGCCCTTTACAAAGCCTGTCTGGTCAGGGTGCACAATTTTTGGTACTATAGATTCCAATCTTAAGGAGAGAATCTTTGTAAGTATTTTATAATCACATGTGAGTAGGCTGATCGGGCGATAGGACTCACATTTAGTGGGGTCTTTGTCCTTTTTGGGAAGCACAGATATTGTGGCTTGGGTCATAGATGTAGGCAGCTTCTCTTGTTTGAGTGATTCCTTGTAGACGAGGCACAATAAAGGTATCAACTTAGGGGCAAAAGCCTTGTAAAACTCAATTGGATACCCATCTGGGCCTGGTGCCTTTCTATTTTTCATTGATCTAATTGCTTGACTAATCTCAGTTTCGGATATCGGCTGCTCAAGGATGGCCTTATCCTCAGCTATAGTCGGGAGAGTTACATTGTCAAGAAATACATGGTCACTAGGATTGTCTGAAGAATATAAGGATGAATAAAATAATCTGAATTGCTCGTTAATGTCTTTGGGGTCAAGCTTAACTTCTCCATCCGCAGTTTGTATTTTTGTAATAAAGTTGGCAGCAGAATATTGACGCAGCTGGTGAGAGAGTAACCTACTTGCCCGCTCTCCGAGCTCTTAAAAGTTTTGTCTAGATTTCAGAAATTTCTCTCCTGCCTCCATAGAGGCAAGAAGATCAAATTCAGTTTGTAATGCTATTCTTTTTTTTGCGGAGGTCAGCTGTAGGGTCCGAGGAGTATTGCTGGTCAACATCGTGGATTAGATTGATCAACTCATTGTAGCGTCTAAACCTGCTTCTATTAAGACGGGCAGTGTATTCTATTATTTGACCCCTAATATATACTTTAAGAGTTTCCCAAAGTATTAAAAGATCGGTGTCTGGTAGCTGGTTAGTTTCAATAAAGAAATTAATCTGTGTTGAAATAAAGTCTACAAATGTTTCATCAGACAACAAAGATGTATTAAATCGCCAATTACATTGAATTGGCCTTCTAACCTGGAGCCAAAGCTCTATAGTGACCGGAGAGTGGTCAGAGATAACAATGCTTTCATAGCTGCAAGACTTAATTGTTGAAAGCATTTTTTGATCCAGCAAAAATAAATCTATCCTTGAGTATGTTTGATGAACAGCAGAGAAGAAGGAAAACTCCTTTAACGTAGGATTTTTAAATCTCCATGGATCTACTACGCCTCTAGAATAGCAAAGAGCATTTATAACAGTTGCAGATTTAGAGGGGGAAGGAGGGGCTGTAAATACTTTAGAACGGTCTAGAGAAGGTTTAAGAACCGTATTAAAGTCTCCTCCTAGAATCAGATGATGTGTGCCCAGCTCTGGTATACGACCAAACAGTTCTTTAAAAAAGTCTGGGTTATCCCAATTTGGAGCATACACACTAACTAGGACCACCGGCACGTTATAAAGTCTGCCCTGGACAATCACAAAACGCCCGCATTTATCACTAATAACACTGGTTTGTATAAATTGTGAATTTTCGCCAATCAAGATGCTGTACCGCGAAATTTAGAATTTAATTCAGAGTGGTAGACCTGTGATACGCATCCTCTCTTTAATTTAGGAATGTCTGTTGTGCGAAGGTGTGTTTCCTGTAGGAAAATTATCTCTGCTTTCAATTTGTTTAAATGTGAAAACACCTTACTTCGCTTTACAGGATGATTGAGTCCCCTCACGTTCCAACTCACAAATTTAGTCGCAGGTATATCCATTCCATCTGCCGAACCCATGGCTGATAAAGTCCAACTCAGTGCTATTATGAAAACTAATCCCCAACTCTAAGAAAGAGAAAAAAAGAAAAGGAAAAAGAAACAAAAGCACAAAGACAGAAAAAAAAGACTGTGCAGAGTAAAAAGAAAACTTTTAAATCACCCAATAACAACACAAACCCTGCTGGTCCCTCCCCAACTGAGAGACAGCAGCCCCCAACCTCCCAAGCCACTATGAAGTTTCATAGAAAGAAGAAAATAAAACTTACAGAATGGAGCTGAGGCCCCACATAAACCTTATATTAACCCTTTAGCTGAACATCTATAACATTAACAAGACTATTTAGAACCATTACTCAATATCCATGTGTACATGGAAGAGAGAAAAAATAAAAATAAAAAAAATAAAATAAAAATAAATAATAAAATAAAAAAGAAAAAAATAATAATAATAATAAAGTTATCAGTACTTTGATTTCAGCATATGTTAGAAAACGGTTCTAAATGAAGCATGAAAAACCAAGCAGACATATATGAATTATTGTATAAAGAACAATAGAACCTAAATAAGTTGCATAAATAAAGGCCTACTTTAAACCAGTAAAATTATTCATACTTGTTTCCTACATATATTAGAAGACAGTTCTGAGAAGAAAGAAAAAAAAAAAAAAAAAAAAAAAAAACTATATGCAACTAGCCATCAGTATATCCACTGTCCACTGTCACTGACCTGATCCAATGTCCCATGACATTACATTGCAGCGATATTGATCCCCAACAACAATTGGTTCACTCCAATATTCCCACTAAATATACTGAGGTATGTAGCCGAACAGACTCCCCATATTAATCCCTCATAAATCCCCTGACGAAGGTAACTGCCTTCTCTGGGTCAGTAAAGCTCTTCTGCTGGCCGTCCCGAGTCGTAATCCTCAGTTTTGCAGGATACAACACCCCGTATTTTACTCCCTCGCATTGCCGTAATAACTGTAATAACCTGTCCGAAAGCCGCTCTCCGTCGCGCCACATTCTGAGTGTAATCAGGGAACACTCTGATATTGTCGCCATTTTCAGATACAAGTTTTGGAGATGTAACAGCCTTCCGTAGAATGCTTTCCTTCTCTTGATAGTAGTGACACTTGACGACAAAAGCTCTCGGTGGCTGCCCATCTCCCGGAGCTTGCTGCAAAGTACGGTGAGCCCTATCAATAACGGGTGGTTCGTCCAGGCGCATCACTTTTTGTAAAAGTTTTGCAACGAAGGTGCTCGGTGAAACGCCTGCCTCTCGTCCTTCTTTAACCCCAAAGATGCGTAGATTACATCTCCGTGATCTCGCTTCCAAATCCTCAGCCTTTGCCGCCAAACTCACCACCTCTTTTTTCAGTTCAGCCACCTGATGCTCCAGATTATCAATGGCATCCGAGTGAGTGTTAGCTGCAGTTTCCAAGCCTGCGGTGCGCTCCTCTAGCGCATTAGCTTTGATGTTAACCTGATCGATTGCACCCTTTAGCTCGTCTCTCAAACCACTGATTTGCTTGCGTATTTCTTCATTTTGCATCTCTGCTTTCTCATCCATTTTCGCCAGCAGTTCGTTTCTTAATGAATTTATTGCTTGCAATATAGCTGACTGCCCCGACCTCAGGTCCGGCATATTTATAAGCGGCTCAACTCGATTAACAGAATAAAAACAAAAATTATCCCGTTTTATCAATGCACACAGTGACTGTATGGCTTCAAACAACGAAAAAAGTGTCTTGTTGATGGATTTTAAGGTTCATGTGGGAGAGCTCAGTTAGACACATCTACATCTCTTCGAGGCCCAACCGGAAGTCCCAGAAGGATGGCGTCTATGCTAATATTAGTCTGTCTGTTTATCCCGAGGTTTACCGCAGTCCACCGGATCCAGGCCATATCCAGATCTGACAAAGGACCATCACATGGACACGACGACAATGCATCCCTTAAGTGCCAGCCTCATCAGCCCTGTGAAGGCCTCATGGACACCTCAACTAACCGGTCTCCATACCGGCGAGATGACTCCGACCCCAACCAGATGGAACTGGATAAATATTGTGAAAGTTCTGATTCTGACTTCGGACCTATAATGCTGCCTGAATCATAATCATACACTTTTCGTTCGTTGGCCAGAGGAGAACTGGCTGACTGAGCCTGGGTTCTCCCAAGGTTTTTTTCTCCATTCTGTCACCTGATGGAGTTTTGGTTCCTTGCCACTGTCGCCTTTTTCGCCTTTCTTCGCCTTTGTCGCCATTGGATTTTGGCTTGCTTAGTTGGGGACATTTAATTTTATATTTAACAATATAATTACAACATTATTTTCCTATTATCTCTGTAAAGCTGCTTTGAAACAATCTGTATTGTAAAAAGCGCTATATAAATAAAGGTGACTTGACTTGAAAATAATAAATTCCTCTGCATTAAGAAAACTGATTTCCTTGGGCATTATTTGATGGTGTAGTGAAAACTTGCAATCTTGTGCAAACCACCCAAGGCTGATTGCACAAAGAATAGATGCAAATTAAACTAGTCCAGACTGAATAAATTTGGTATTGCAAATACAACAGTTCTATCTAAGCAGTGGCAATGAAGATGTTGCGCATATCATTCCAAGTGTCACTTATTTCAATAGCTCTATATTTTTATGATAACTATAAATGTAATATATATTGAGCTACATTAAGTAAAATTAAGTCATTGATTAAGAATGATATTTTGAAAAAAAAACAACAACCTTTTTTTGTTAATATTAAGTCAAAATTTTACGTTTGAACCAATCATTAATATAATTTGAGGAAAACTGATAAATTTGGCTTTTTAAGTTGGTCCAATATATATATATATATATATATATATATATATATTTTTTTTTTTTTAGTATAGTGCACAGCAGTCAGGAAGCATTGGTTTTTATTTGTGCAACAAAATAAGTTTTGTTTTCAAGTTACTGAGCAGAACTAATCAGGTTTATTTTTGTTCATAGAAACTAGATATTTACAAGCAGAACTGTGCTCCATTGGCAGTCAAATGGACTCTTCTTTGTTCTTGGCTAGAATAAGTTTCAAATTTTGCAGAGCAACTGTAAATGTGACCTCTCCTTCAGACTAATACAGCACAGATTTGCCCGCCTTATCCATGCTAACACATTTTTAAAAACTATGCAAATTTGAGGTCTTTATATAAATTAGTTTATTAAAGTTACATTTATATATTTAAAAAAAAAAAAAAAGGGGAGGTGTCAAAATTCAAGCTTGCGAATGCTGCCCATTACCTAATTTCCTGCCATTCGATATTTTGCAAATGTAAAAGTTTTGAATGAATTCACTTGGTGCCATCCCTCTGTCTAAAGACGCATGAAGATAGTTTCTGTCCAAATAAGTGAAAACAAATTATTCAGTAGATTAACTGTGATACTAAGAGGGTTCTGAGAAGCATCTGGAGATGGAATCATCTAGCATACAATTATAATTAGATATTACATCCATTAAATTATATATTATGTAGTCATATCTATTTAAGAATGGAGGTGGAGGTTTGATTAGTAATAGATTTATAAGAGCATGAGTTCTTCACTTCAAAGAAGTAAATAAGTCTGTTTAATGCACTTCAATTAGTCTATTATTATATCTGCCCACTACTATACTCATCCGGTTTAAGACTGAGCTTGAATCTAGACCTGCATGTATTTGAGACCCATGCAAGTTTGTATTTGTATCATGTACAGATGAGATACCAGTATGTTTGGATTTAATTACTGGCCATCATTTGATAAGCAAAAACCTCAAAGCTAATAAGTGCTCCCACCTTCTCATCAACGGCAGCCTGGAGAAAGATCAAAGACTATGTGCACTGCAAGGATTCTTGAAGAACATGAAACCCAATTAGAGCAGTGAACCCAACACAAACACCTGGCCTGAAATCTCATTACACAGTGATACACACATTCACATGCACAATGCCGAGAATCCCCAAATATCACGTCAATATAAAAAAAAAACACCTCAAAGAAAATTGCATGCCTACCAGAAACAGGACAAACTTTGTTCTAAAACCTAATGAGCTGCTGACTACCTAGTAATAATCATGGACACCATAGATCTGTCATGATTCCTTACTTGTGTTCCCCTTGTGTGGACTTTTGTTATTTTCCTTTTCTGTTCCATGTTTTGTAGTCCTTTGTAGTTTTTCTTGTTGATTAGTTCATGAATGTTTCCAGGTGTGTCTTGTTTGCCAATCTCGCCTTGAGTGTATATATATAACCAAGTGTTTCTCATGTTTTTTGTCTGGTGTTGTCTTTTGATGGATGTTTTGTGTGAGTCGTTTCAGTTTCTGGATTTTCCTGTGTTTGGATTATTTGGATTTTGTTCTTTGCCTGGTTTCTTGTTATTCTCTGGCTGGATTTACTTTCTGACTGTTTTTTTAATAATAAATGTCAAACTGCTCCTGGATCCAATGCCCTGTCTTTACTGAAACAGCCACCGTTACAAGATCGTTAAATACTCTTAGATAAGCCATAGAACCTGCCAATTGTAGGCAGGCATTTGTGTCGTAGATCCAGGTCATTAACACAGTCAACAGAAATTGTCAACTTTAACATTAATGAAGTATGGAATGCCTCTAGGCTCCCCTTGTGAAAAATAATTACTCTAAATTGTCGTTTTTGTAGAGTGCGCATGTGCGAACATGCTCTACTACATAAGAATGAGCCTATGTTTGAATCTGGAAATAAAGCAAAATAACAGAGAAAAATTAGAAACCGTCAGATGCCATGTCCATAATTTATAGCAAAACATCTAGCCTTAATTCGATCTCAAATAGATTAATTAAAAGAAGTTATTACTCCAACACCTGCGTGACATCATTAACCAACGTGGTTGAACGACCAATTTGCGACAATACAGTTACGGGAAACAGGCGTGACTAGCTAGTTGATTTTTTTCAACGATGCATCGTACTACGGTAGTTAAGCAGTGAGTTACGTCGTTGTTTGGAAAACACACCCCAGGATAGTACAAGCTAGAATAGAGAGGGATTAAGGGATTAGTGAGAGCATGGGTTTAGAAATAGTGAAATAAATTACTTTTTCCAGCAGGCTGCGGTTAACTGCTCACGGAAGAGATGAATTTTCAGTTGTTTCTTGAAATCTGTCAAGGATTCGGCTGACCAGATAGGGTTGGGAAGATCATTCCACCAGCAAAGAACAGTGAATGAAAACGTTCTTGAGAGTGACTTGTGCCTCTCTGTGATGGTACCACATGGTGCCGCTCACTTACAGACCGGAAGCTCCTTGAGTGCACACAGACTCGTAAAAGAGACTGGAGGTAGGAGGGTGTGGAGCCCCTGACCAGGTAGGTAAGCACCAATGTCTTGAACTTGATGAGAGCCGCAGCCGGAAGCCAGTCCAGAGATAAACAGCGGAGTGACATGGGCTGTCTGGGGTTCGTTGAAGAACAGTCGAAATGCTGCATTCTGGCTGATTTGTAGGGGTTTGAATGCACACGTTGAAAGTCCAGCGAGAAGACCATTGCAGTAGTCCAGCCTAGAAATGACAAGGGCCTGGATTGGAAGTGGTGTTGCATGCTTAGTTGGGAAGGGCCTGATCTTCCTGATGTTATACAGTGCAACCTGCATGATCGTGCTGCAGTAGCAATATTGTCTATTAAGGTCAACTGGTCATCAAAGATTACCCCAAGATTCCTGGTTGAAATTAATGGGATTGGTGATGAACCTAGCTGGATGGTAAAGTTGTGCTGTACTGATGAGGTGGCTGAGAAACTCTGTCTTCATTAGGTTGAGTTGAAGGTGATGTTCTTTCATCCATGCCAAGATGTCCAACAGGTATGAAGGTAAAATGATGACATAAAGAATCGCATGTGCAGGGTAAGATTTGTGAAAGTGTACATAAGATTGCAAGCATAAATTAAATTTGCATGTGCAAGAGAAGATTTGTAAAGGTGTAAATCGCCCTTCAAGTGTAAGAAAAAAATATTTGCAGCATTTAACTGTTATTCATAAGTGTAATTCATGTATTTTGAAGCTGCAGCTTCATGCTAATGCAAAATAAATAGGATCTGTATTCTTCAGACTTTCATTTTTCCGTGCTTATACTTTTGGCACGGTTTTTGCGCACAAATGCGGCCAAAAGCACTGCAAGCCTGTGAACAGCAATTTCCAACCGAAAACAACACATCTTTATCTTCATTTGGCTCAGAAATGTTCTCATTGCCGAAATGGTACTTTTAATGCACGCATACATGTTAAATAAATAAATAAATAAATACATAAATACATAAATACATACATACATACATACATACATACATACATCATGATTGCTTAATAGTCTGTGCACCATTAGGCTGACTATGTGAGCCAAAACTAAATTTCAAGCTGGTGTGTTAAGAAAGGAAATTTCTGTGTATTCAGTGCATGTATCCTGCTCCTCATCATCCTCCTCCTCATCAGGCCATATCAGTTTGTAATCTTGATGCTTAATGTAGGCCTAGTATCTGCACTACTGCATGCATAATTTCACCTGTCTACTGATCAGGGGGGATTCCAGAATTATTATTATTATTTTACTAAAATGAGTTACAATAATATTTTTTCCCTTTAACATAAGAGCATCTCTAAATTATGCACCATTTATCACCTGCAATGCCATCGTGTAACCACTACATGGCTGTATAGCCCTATATATAAACATATCTATGCTGTGTATTCCCTGGTTGCTGGGTTTTTATTCAGACATAATTAGTTACTTTTTGTCAAAGTTGAGTTCATGTTGATTTAGTATCAGTTTTTCATTAAAGTCAAATCTGGACACAGAGAAAGCATTTTGTTAGTCATACTATCTACATATAATAGCTTGATCAGTCACATGGAAGTAATCAGAATCAATATTGACAGTGCAAGACAATATTTCAAAATATATAATTGAGTGTTAAATACCATGAACAGAGACATGATGTGAAAAACACTGCATCAGAATGGTATTACATAAAGAATGGGTACTAAATGTTTTGATTGTAAAGTTTAACATCAGCTCAGTGGTGTAACAGATTATATAATATATAAAATTTCAATCCAATAATATTAACACCAGCTCGAAATTCAATATGAATGTCAGTCAGCCTGGTGCACAGCTTAAGAAATCATGATTTATTTATTAATTTGTTAATTTATTTATTTATTTATTTAACATGTATGTGTGCATTAAAAGTACCATTTCGGCAATGAGAACATTTCTGAACCAAATGAAGATAAAGATGTGTTCTGGTGACTGGCGTGTTTATTGAACCAATCAGATCAGAGTAAAACGAGAGTCAGCGAGAAGCTCATCTGATTGGCTACATGATGAAGGTGGACCCGCCCTCCTCTTCGCGCTTGCAAAACTCAGTGAGTGAGAGAATTGTGCCAAAACTGTAAGCGCAGGTAAAAGAAAGACGCAACTGTACAAATCGGGTGCACACCTCATGCACACAAGTCATGTAGACATTTGCAACAGTTTATTTTTTTTACACAAAGTCTGATTTTACGCAATTAATCTGTTTTGCAGTTCCTGCCTCTGTTGTTTTCAGTTGGAAATTGCTGTTTACAGGCTTGCAGTGCTTTGAACGCTATTTAATTAACACTTTAAAGGCCCAAAAAGGTAGGAAAGACATCATTAAAATAGTCCATGTGACTACAGTGGTTCAACCTTAATTTTATGAAGTGACGGGAATACTTTTTGTGTGGCAAAAAAAATATATAACGACTATATTCAACAATTTCTTCTCTTCCGTATCAGTCTCCGACGCCCGTTCACGAGAGCACCATGATGCATGGGTGACCTCGATTGCGTCTTCCTCTGCTTGTAGATCATATGTCAGACTTCATTCAAATTAATATGACTTTTGCAAAAGAAAAATATATGTTATCGATTTGTTTTTGTTATTCTGAAAATGTTATATTCATCAAACTAAATGGAGTAACTCAAAACCAATTGTGCTAATTTTAAAACAGCCTTATATTTATGTATTTAGAATCTGTAAAGTTTTAAAAAATCGATAAGCCCAAAGAACTGTATCTCTTCTAAATGAATTTAACATATGTTTGTGATGCCGTTTATTTTTAAGTTTCTTTTTATTTAAATTATTGTTGTTTCAATTTATACTTAAAAAATGTGAAAATGTTTAAAAGAAATGTGTCAAGAACATGCTATTGAATTCTGTCGTTTTGAAAGTTTAATAAAAAATAAAAATTTAAAAAAGGATGCTTGTAATGACCTACAAGCAGAGGAAGACGCACACGAGGTCACACATGCTTCGTGGTGCTCTCGTGAACGGGCGCCAGAGACTGATAAGGAAGAGAAGAAATTGTTGAATAAAGTTGTTATTTTGTTTTTTTGGCGCACAAAAAGTATTCTCATCGCTTCATAAAATTAAAGTTGAACCACTGTAGTCACATGTACTATTTTAATGATGACTTTCCTACCTTTTTGAGTCTTTAAAGTGTTAAATAGCTGTCAATGGAGCCCCCCATACCCCATCCCCACTCCCCCAAGAAAATGTGAGTGAATATACTGAGAGGTTTTGTCAGTCAGCCGTAACTTACAGTGGAATAGTGGATGATTCTGAAAGTGTGCTCGATGACAAAGGACCACTGATTCGTATCTGGTCAGATGGCCTTGTAGCCGAATACTAGATCTAGCTGGGTCTAACAGAACTCTCAGAAGTAACTTAGACAGTTTGGCTGCATGGGAAAGAGATGCTGACGTTAAAGACAAAGTGAGAGTAGCAGCAGCAGCTACATTTAGCACAGCAAAACAAGAAAGCAGGTGGTCTAAAAAAGAAGGCACATGCCACTACTGTGGAAAATTAGGACATTGGGAGAAAGAGTGTAGGAAGAAGTTGCAAGATACAAAAAGAAATGCTATGCATAATTCTGCTCCTTCTCAGCCTGCTTACAACCCTGAAGTAGTTCCGCAAGTGTCCACTGAAACTTTAGGACAGCTCGTTCAGGCTCTTCTAAGAGCACAAAAAGACCAGGAAAAAAACTAATTGTTGGGGCTGTGAGTAGCTACCTTTCACCTGTAATCCATCATAATGACAAAATAATTTTTGTGAAAGGTAGCATACAAGAGAAAGAGATTGAGTTTTTGCTTGATACAGGTGCAGAAATTACAGTAATTCCTACAAAATTGGCTAAAGGTTTAAACATCCCGTAATGGAAAACCAAACTTTGTTTAACTGGCGTAATAGGTGAAGATTCTGTTTTGTATGAAACCCCGCCCATAGAGGTACAATTTGGCCCGAAAACTCTGACTACAAAACTGCTATGTGCTCCATTAAATACAGGTGCAATTTTAGGCATGGATCTCCTAAGACAAGTACATCTTACTTTAGACATGTCCTCAGAATCTGCTAGCCTTAAAATTTCCTCAGCACAAGTTTCTACCAATAATGCAATCCCTCCAGATTATGCTTTCTTAAAGAATCATCCAATTTGGGCTAAAGACAATGATGATTTTGGTTTATTGACAGGTGTAGAACCAGTCAAATTGATGGGAACTCCAACTCCGGTCACCAAACAATATCCGATCAATAAGGAAGCTATACAGGGGATCAAGCCTATTGTAGAAAAATTGCTGACGCAAGGAGTGTTAGTTAAAACCAACAGTCCATGTAATTCACCCATATGGCCCATCAAGAAATCCAATGGGACATGGAGACTCACCATAGACTACAGAGTAGCCAATAAACATACTGATAAAATCACCTCCCTAGTGGCAGATCCTTCCACAATTTGTAATGGCTTACCATTAGAGTGTAAGATTTTTTCAGTAATTGATATGTCTAATGGATTCTTTTCTGTACCGTTGCACTCTGACAGCCAGCCATGGTTAGCTTTCACAGTTGACTATGAGCAATACCAGTGGACACGTTTGCCACAGGGATTTCAAAACTCCTCAACCATATACCATCAGGCTGTCAGACGAGATTTGTATGACCCAGAATGTCCGGTAAAACCGTCCACTATGATCCAATATGTCGATGATATTTTGATTGCCTCAACAGATCATGAGGTACATCAAACTGAATTGGCAGCATTGTTGGACTATTTGCATAAAACAAAGAGGACACAAATGCAGCTTTCACAAAGCTCAAATTGGTAAAAAGCAAGTCACATTTCTGGATCAAACAATTGGTGCAGGACATGGATCCATTACACAGGATCGAGCAGCTTCAGTCAAAACCATACCTCCGCCTATTACCATTAAAACACTCCGCTCATTTTTAGGAACAGCAGGTTACTGTAGACCGTGGATTAAATAATATGCCTCGATTGTTCAGCCTCTCTATGACTTGTAGCCACTACACCAGCAGCACATACCCCAGCCCCACCAGGACCATTTCGTCACCTGCAAGTTGATTAAATATCATTGCCTCGTTGTAAGGGAAAAACTGATGTTTTGGTAGTAATATAAAGTTCTCAAGATGGGTAGAAGCTTATCCAACAGGGCGTGCTACAGCTGCACATACTGCTAAATGTCTTGTCACTGATTTCATTCCCAGATGGGGATTACCATATTGCATTGAATCAGATCAAGGTACACACTACACAGGACAGGTAGTCAAGGAAGTGTCTAGAATTTTGAAGATTAAGTGGAATCTTCACTGCCCATACAGGCCACAAGCATCAGGACAGGTTGAACGATCGAACAGAACAATCAAAACCAGGCTAAGCAAAATGCATCAGGAAGGAGTACCATGGGTCAAAGCGCTGCCAGCAGTACTGTGTAGTATGAGAGCATCACCTAACAGAACAGTAGGACTGAGCCCTCATGAGATTATTACTGGACGCCCCATGCAGATGCCAGGTGTGATTGATCTTAGAAATGCTGATGTACACATTGCCTCAGATGCCCTGATTGCTTACTGTGAAAACCTAACAAAGGCAGTACAGAGTGCCAAAGAGAGAGTTGAGACATGTTGGCAGACTCCACCAGAAGGTGGACACACAATCATCCCAGGTCAATGGGTCATGATAAAGTCATTCAGAAACAAGCCATTAGAGCCTAAGTGGCATGGACCACATAAAGTGATGTTGATTACAGCAGCTGCAGTATTGTGTCAGGGAAAGAAAACCTGGACTCACGTGTCACACTGTAAAGTTGTTCCCCCACCTACAGGGATAGGTTAGAACACGGAACCAGTGAGGAGCCCCGGGAAGAACCGAACGCAACAGGCTTCGGGGGCCAACCCTGGGGTGAAGACTCCCTCATAGGTTTTCCCCATCCACTAGTCCATCATTACCTCACTGTTCCTTAGGTGTCAAGGGGTTTAAGAAATAGGGAAAGAGGGAACAACAATAGCAGACTCAGAAAATTTTACAACCCTAGTGTTTGAACAAATACTGCTCTACTGTCTAGCAGACTCAGAAAAAGTTCACAATCCTATTGTTTGAACAAATACTGCTCTACTGTCTTTTGTTTTTCTTTCTTCCTCTGTGCAGACACCACTTGATGACTGTCCCGAGACCCATACACACCAACCTCCTCACCTGCATATGAAGCCACAACCTCCAGAAAACAACTAGACCCACTGCCGAACCAACTATCACGAAAGAAAAAAATACACAACGCAGAGACTCACATACGAAACCTTCAGTCATCCATCAACATGATCAAGATTGTCGTACTACTAAGCATCATGGACATCGCACAAAGTGTGGACTCCAGAAACAACATATTCTTAGAGCTGATGAATATGTCAAGAAATGCCTTGTTTGCTGGAAAGAACGTTTGCATGCCACACGCACCTTCAGTAGGAGCAGGAATCCCATGGGTGGCACACCCTATCTCCAAATGTGACACGTGTACCTTATTCAATCATCATACCAGTGGATTATACAACAAGGATACATGTCACAACATAACAATTCCTCCCGCTTCACCGTGTTGCATTCCAGGACTACCATCCTGCAACCTAACTTCAGCTACTCCCATCATGACAGATCTACTCCTGCCAATGATGTTCTATTGGTGCATGGAAAGTTATGCTCCAGCATCGACTCCACTGGGTGAAATTCCTCGTGAACGATGCAGCTTTGTGATTGAAAGAGGAACAGAATCCCATGTGTACGTTACTACAACAGATAAGAAAGAGGAAAAATTACTTAATCAGAATCAGAATCAGAAAGAGCTTTATTGCCAAGTGTGCTTGCACACACAAGGAATTTTCCTTGGTACTGAAGCTTCCAGTGCACATATACAAATACAGATACAACAAGTAATAGTAATACAAATAGTAATACAAATTCTACAAATAAAATTATAAAAAATATGAAAATACTATAAAAATATATGGTCACAGTTGGGTTTGTCAGAATAAACATTTACAGATTATGAACATATTTACAGTATTTTGTGTAGTATGAATAAATATAAATATCACCTGAATTTTTAAGATATTGCACTAAACAGTGGGAGTATTGCACTTACAGGCATATGCCTTGGGAGATATGTTAACTGTTCAGATGGGAAATGGCCTGTGGGAAGAAACTGTTCCTGTGCCGAGATGTTCTTGTGGCCAGTGATCTGAGTCGCCGTCTTGACGGTAACAGTTCAAACAAGTGGTGTCCAGGGTGAGTGGAGTCTGTGATGATTTTACCTGCTCTCTTCCTCACTCTGGAAGAGTACAGGTCCTGGAGGGTTGGCAGGGGGGCGCCAATAATCCTCTCCGCGGTCCGGACTGTCCGTTGTAGTCTCCTGATGTCTGATTTGGTAGCTGAACCAAACCAGACAGTGATGGAAGTGCATAAAACAGACTCAATGACGGCTGAGTAGAACTGAATCAGCAGCTCCTGTGGCAAGTTGAACTTCCTCAGCTGGCGAAGGATGTAGAGTCTCTGCTGGGCCTTTTTCACAGTGGAGTCAATGTGATTGTCCCACTTCAGGTCCTGAGAGATGATAGTGCCCAGGAACCTGAATGACTCCACTGCTTCCACAGTGCTATTCATGATGATGAGTGGGGGGAGTGCTGGGCTGTTCCTCCTGAAGTCCACGATCATCTCCACTGTTTTGAGCGTGTTCAGCTCAAGGTTGTTATAACTGCACCAGACAGCCAGCTGTTCAACCTCCAGTCTGTAAGCAGACTCATCACCGTTTTGGTTTCCCCAGTCTCACTCGCTGCTGCCGGTCCGTCAGGAAGCTGGTGATCCACTGACAGATCGAGGATGGTATGGAGAGCTGGGTCAGTTTGGCTGTGAGAAGACCAGGCATGATGGTATTGAAGGCCGAACTGAAGTCCACAAAGAGGATCCTTGCATAAGTCCCTGGTCTGTCGAGATGTTGCAGGATATAATGCAGTCCCATGTTGACTTCATCATCCACAGACCTGTTTGCTCTGTAACCAAACTGAAAGGGATCCAGCAGGGGTCCAGTGATGTCCTTCAGGTGGGCCAACACCAGTCTTTCAAACGACTTCATGACCACAGACGTGAGAGCGACAGGTCTGTAGTCATTAAGTCCAGTGATTTGGGGTTTTTTGGGGACAGGAATGATAGTGGAGCGTTTGAAGCAGCAGGGAACTTCACACTGCTCCAATGATCTATTGAAGATCTGCGTGAAGACCGGGACCAGTTGATCAACGCAGGCTTTTAAACAAGCAGATGAGATGCTGTCTGGGACTGAGGCTTTCCTAGTCTTCTGTTTTTTGAGGACTCTTCTCACATCCTCCACACAGACCTTAAGCTCAGGTTGGATGGCAGGAGGGCGGGGGGGGGGGGGGGGTGCAGGAGGTGATGGTAAATGTGTGAAGTGCAGATCAGACCGGGTGTGTGGTGTGAATGAGGGCTTTTCAAACCTACAGTAAGATTAAATTTAAATTGTCAGCCAGGTGTTGATTGTCCACAGATCGGGGGATGGTGACTTGTAGTTGGTGATGTTCCTCAGGCCATTCCAGACTGATGATGGGTCGTTGGATGAAAACTGGTTTTTCAGTTTTTCAGAGTAGTTCCTTTTAGCAACTCTGATCTCCTTTGTCAATCTGTTTCTGGCCTGGTTATACAAGATTTTTTTCCCACTTCTGTAAGCATCCTCTTTGGCATGACGAAGGTGTTTGAGTTTCCCAGTAAACCATGGTTTATCATTAGTGAATGATAAGAATGTCCTGGTAGGAATGCAAGTATCCTCACAGAAACTTATATATGATGTTACAGTATCTGTGAGCTCATCCAGATCGTTGGTAGCAGCTTCAAAAACAGTCCACTCAGTGCAATCAAAGCAGGCCTGTAGATTCTGCTCTGCTTCATTAGTCCATCTTTTTACAGTCCTTATTACAGGTTTAGCTGATTTCAGTTTCTGCCTGCAGGTCAGTATGAGATGAACCAAACAGTGATCAGAGAGCCCCAAAGCTGCCCGTGAGACCGAGTGATACACATTTTTTATTGTGGTGTAACAGTGGTCCAGTATATTACTGTCTCTGGTGGGACATGTAACGTGCTGTCTGTATTTTGGTAGTTCACGGGAAAGATTTGCTTTGTTAAAATCCCCAAGAATGATTAAAAGAGAGTCTGGGTACCTTTGTTCCGTTTCAGCTATTTGTTCAGCCAGCTGTTGTAGTGCCGCGCTCACGCACGCGTCTGGAGGGATGTAAACATTCACGAGAATGAAAGAGGAAAATTCCCGAGGCGAGTAGAAGGGTTTACAGTTTATGAAATGTGCCTATAAATTAGGAGAGCACATCTCCTTTAGTGTTGTTACATCTAAACACCAACTTTCGTTAATGTAGAAACACAATCCACCACCTCTTGTTTTCCCCGTTAGCTCCGCGATGCGATCCGCTCGGAACAGCTGGAAGCCCGGCAGATGTATTGCGTTGTCCGGTATGGCTTCACTCAGCCAGGTTTCAGTGAAGCACAGAGCAGCAGAGTTTAAAAAATCCTTGTTAGTGCAGGTGAGGAGAAGTTAATCCGTTTTGTTAGGAAGGGATCGGAGATTCGCGAGATGAATACTGGGGAGTGCAGTGCGCAGGCCGCGCTCGCGGAGTTTAACCAGCGCGCCGGCTCGCTTCCCGCGTTTGCGTCTGACCGCGCGTTTGAACAACAACGCTGCCCCTCCGACGAGAATGTCCAGCAAAACGTCTGAATAATCAAAAACTGTAGAAAAGGTTTCTGGTGTGTGTTTCCTAATGTCCAGTAGTTCGTCTTTGGTGAAACTGATAGGAAAAGAATGACTAAACGCAGAACAAACGAACAAAAACAACACAATAGCTGGAGAGCTCCACACCGAGGCAGCCATCCGCGGCGCCATCTTGACACAATATAACAGAGTGTTTCTCCAGGAACCCATCCCTACCAATTATTTTTTGCAATAAATCAGTTGTGTATGATCTCTCCACCAACTGACACTTTTTGGTTATGTGGAACTTCTGTCTACAGCATCCTCCCCAGCCAATTCAACAGAAGGTGCACCCTGGTTAATGTTCTACCAGCTATCAGAGAAAATACACACTCCACCCCAAGCTCCCCACAGCTACAAAATTCAGCTCCTACCACAAACAAAGAAGATGGCTGCATTCCAGGACTCACTTGTGTACAAACATGGTGGTCAAGAACTCTTGGAGCATTAATACCATCTTATGGTGTCATGCAGGCCCTTGATCAAATCAGAAGCTTATCGAATTCTGTACAGAAATTGGCCAATGATACGGTTTTGGCCCTGGGTAACATCACAGACACTCTCGCTTCGCACAAGGTAATGATCTTACAGAACAGAGTGGCCTTGGATTACATTCTAGCAACGCAAGGATGAGCCTGCACCATCATCGGCCCTGAGTGCTGCACCGGTTTAATGGATCCAACAGAGAACTTGAACAAAATCCAACAAGACATTCTTGATCTTTCAGCAAAATTACACCAGATGACTGAAGATAATTCTTCATGGTTCGGAAACTTGTTAGGTAAACCGTGGATGTGTATAAAGGAAATAGCAATTCTGCTGTTGTTTCTCCTACTAGCGTACTATGCGTCCACAGTATCAAGTGTTTCATTCAACAAATGAATCACGCCCCTCACGAAGAAATGACAGTTCCAAACAGAAAAGACTATTACCCGTAAGAACTTCATTGCATGTTTGTTTCTGTGTCAGCATTTAATTACAGAAAATCAATCACAGAGCATGCGCCATGTGCCTGTAACGATCACAAGTTACAAGAACGAATTTTTAAGTGTCTAAATTTGTATTTTGTGAGAGTTATTAGAACTCTCAAAGGGGGAAATGTAGTGTTACAAATTTATTAAAATGTTTAATTTAGGTTCCAATACAATAGTATTTTAATGGAGGCCAATGCAACCAGGAGCGCTGTCTTAACTGACAGAAACTTAAGCTCAACTGATTGCAGAGACTCAAAGGGAGCACTCTGCAGGACAGTTAAAACCACTGAGAGGTCCCAAGAGGGAACGAGAAGAGGACGAGGAGGATTGAGTCTCCTGGCTCCTCTCAGGAACCTTATGATCAGGTCATGCTTTCCGTGATGTGCGGCGATAGTGGCAACATACACTTTCAGGGTGGAGGGAGACAGCCTTCGCTCCAACCCATCTTGCAGGAAGGAAAGCACGACACTGATCTGGCATTTTGGTGAGAAGAGCACCAGTTGACAAAGAGGTTCCACTTCAACTAGGAGTACAAGTTTGGAGAACCAGGTCCGGGTGGGCCAATGAGGCGCAACCAATATGACCTGCTCCTCGTCCTCCCTGATCTTACACAGGGTCTTTGCAAGAAGGCTCACTGGGGGAAACACATACTAGCAGAGGCCCCGCGGCCAGCTGTGCGCCAGTGCATCCGTGCCAAGCATGCCCTCAGTCAGGGAATAAAACAGGTTGCAGTGGGAAGAGTCGCGGGAGGAAAACAGATCTATCTGTGCGTCGCCAAACTGTTACCAAATCAGCTGAACCGACTGGGGATGGAATCGCCATTCTCCAGGAAGAGGCTGAAACCGTGAGAGCACGTCGGCTGCACAATTCAGGGTTCCCGGAATATAAATGGCTCGAAGCGACCTCAGATGCTTCTGACTCCATAGAAGGAGGTGGCGGGCGAGTTGCGACATACGGCGGGAGCGTAGACCACCTTGTCGTTTAATGTATGCTACTGTCGCGGTATTATCTGAGCGGATTAGTATGTGTTGGCAATGCAAGTAAGCAGTGCAGAGCAAAGGCCTACTGCCAGCAACTCGAAGCAATTGACGTGCCAAAGGCGCTGGGGTCCTGTCCAGGAGGCGGGTCCACCCCAGCCTGTGGCGGAGGCATCTGTTGAGACAACAGCATGCCTGGAAATCGGTTCTAAGCGCACTCTGGCCCGTAGAAAACTGAGGTTCAACCAAGGTCTGACGGCAGGTCGGAGTAACTGGTACTCGGAGCGTGCCTTGTTGCCATGCCCACCTCGGGACTTGATCGCGAAGCCAGAGCTGAAGTGGTCTCATATGAAGCAGGAACACCACTTGGCCTGGTGTTTAGCGGGGAGCGGGGCTGGAGCCGGCTGGGACGCCTTCCTTCGACCACCTCAAAGGCTCGGGTGAAGGCTGGTGCTGGGGCCGAGCGGGAGGGGCGGGAGCCGCAGGAGGGCGTCTTCGGCGGTGAGCAGGCTGAGGCATCTGTGCCGACGTCTGGGTGGAGGCAGCAGGGGGCCGTCGGGGCAGAATGTGTTTATTGGCCTTAGTCTGCTTCTGGGCAGTTTAGAACTGTTGAGCAAAGTCCTCAACCGCGCCGCCAAAGAGGCCAGCCTGGGATATGGGAGCGTTGAGCAAACGGGTTCGCTCAGCGTCTCGCATATCGGCCAGGTTCAGCCAGAGGTGTCTCTCCTGGACCACATTAGTGGACATCACCTGGCCCAGGGAGCGTGCGGTCACCTTCGTCGCCCGGAGAGCGACGCAGCTCATCAAAGAGCCCTGAGTTAGTCCTGCCCTCGTGCATGTCCCTGAGCATCCGTGCCTGATATACTTGCAGGATGGCCATGGCTTGCAAAGAGGCGGCATCTCTATAGGACTTTGCGGCAAGGGTCGGCGAAAACCTACAGGTTTTGGAGGGGTGCTTTGGGGCACCATGGGAGGAAGCGCTCTGAGGACACTAGTGCATCGCAACAGAATGCTCCACCAGGGGAACCCCAGTGTACCCATTGGCCGTGGCCTTATCAAGGGGAGGAAAAGCGGAGAAGGTCACCGAATGATCACGGGAAGACAATGGTGTCTTCCAGGACCTCGTGACCTCCTCATGCACCTCGGGAAAGAAAGGTATTGGGGGTGGACGCTGATGGGAAGCAGCGCCCGCAGCACCCAAAAACCAATCGTCCAACCGCGAGCGCTCGGGACAGGGCGGAGGGTTCCACTCTGAATGAGGCTTTTATATATAGTGCTTTTCATATGTGCTACTGTACACACAAAGCGCTTTACAATCATGTCGGGGTCTCTCCTCAACCACCACCAGTGTAAGCATCCACTTGGATGATGCGACGGCAGCCACAGAACAACGGCGCCAGTGCGCTCACCACACACCAGCTACAGGTGGAGAGGAGAGAGAGTGATAGAGCCAATTCAGTGGAAGGGGATTATTAGGAGGCCATGATTGACAAGGGCCATTGGAGGGAATGTGGCCAGGACACCGGGGTTACACCCCTACTCTTTTACGAGAAGTGCCATGGGATTTTTAATGAACACAGAGAGTCAGGACCTCGGTTTAACGTCTCATCTGAAGGACAGTGCTCTTTGACAGTATAGTGTCCCTATCACTATACCGGGGCGTTAGGACCCACACAGACCACAAGGTGAGTGCCCCCTGCTGGCCTCGCTAACACCTCTTCCTGCAGAAACCTAGTTTTCAGAGGAGGTCTTCCATCCAGGTACTGACCAGGCTCAGCCCTGCTTAGCTTTAGTGGGCAACCAGTCTTGGGGATAGAGGGTGAAATGGCTGCTGGCCAAACTCTATACTCTATCCCGATGCATGCGCTGCCCGAGAGAGCATGGCTGTCATCTCGGGATCTGACTCGGACAATGCTGGCACGCCCGAAGGCGGCAGCACAGCCGAATCATCATCTCCTCTACCGCATGGTCATGGTCATGTTCCCGCAATGAGAAAATGAACCATCCACAAAATCTGCTTTAGTGTGATCAATGCCCAAACACACAAAGCAGCTATTGTGCCCATCAGATTGAGAAACCATCCGACCGCAACCAGAAGTGCACGGGTGAGTCATCTTTCACTGTTGTATTGGAAAGACGTACCGAGTGCGCAAACTCTATATTGAGCGGAAAAAAGACTCTGCAGATTCTGAAGCAACCTGGGAGAAACACACCTCTGGCAATCACTGCACAGATTAGCAGCCAATGTGAATCTCAGTGGAATTCGCCGTCACACCAACACCTGGAGAGTTAGCTCACCTCGAAGAGTGAAGAAAAGATCTCAGAATGACTTGTGGAGTGAAGAATACTCTTGGCTCCTAAGCGAAAACATATCTGCATGTTGCCAGCGTGCTTTCTTTTATACCCACGAGGTGGGGCGGAGTTAAGATATACAAATTCCGCAGACCCATGGCATTTTCTTGCCATTGGCTCATTTTTATTGTAAGGAAATAAGTAATTAAATAACGTGTCTGGGTTAGACAGGTCAATTTAGCTCAAAAGGAATTATTAATTAATGTATAGGAATAAACGGCTCGCAAATGACTCCAGCGTTCATTTAAACGGGCCGTAACTATCAGCTCTAAAACGGATATAAATATCCAAACTATAGTGAAACACTATTTATTAGCAAGGTAACTTAGATCAGCAGTTTAAGACATTAAATCTGTAAGCACATAACACAAGACAATTATCTTCAAAATATAAACAAGACTTTAATTATTCTCAAACATAAAACTAATATCTAACACAAACCCACGCACACACACACATTCATACGAGTTGCAGAAAGAATGAGAGTGAGGAAAGAAAAATGAGTTCAAGAGTGAGATAGTGAAATCCCAAGTTTCTATATGCACTTATAAGACATGACCTGAACGAACCATAAATCATTAATTTAACCCTTCTATCGTTTCTTAGGCGGGTTATTCAATTTGATCTCAATGCACCAGTTCAGCTAAAAGTCTGGAGGTATACTTGCGTTTGTCTGTGCGTTTCTTTGGGATTCCTTTTGTCGGCGTAAAAGGGCGTTTCCCGGGTTCGTTGACTGGCAGGTCCTCGTGCCTGAATAGATGTCTCTGGGCAGCCAATCACGTGGTGTGTTGGCGATGGATGAAAGTCTTTGAAATTGGAAAGCGGGCTTTTCAGTCGAATCGTTTAAATGGAACTTTGCAGCAAAACTTAACTTAGAATCGAGACTCTCAACGGAAAAGAAAAATAAAAGCTAAGAAACAGAAAGAAAAGTGAGACGAGAGTAGTTATAGATGGCTTGAATGTAGCTGTTTAACCCATGGATGTTCTTCTGATCTTGTTTGGGTTCTTTTGTCTGCTGGTCTACATGGTTACTTGTCTGTCCGGTTACCAGTCATGGCTTCTCCATGACTTCTGTAAATTTGCTCTAGCGAACAAATTCACAAACTAAACCCAACTTAACAAAATCTTCTACTTAACTCTCCACTTGCTTTTCGGGTCCTAAGATTTTAAACTCAGCTGTTTGTCAAGCCTCTTAGATGAGTTCTGACCAATTAGGCACTGTCTTTATTTGGGAGGTGGCGTTCTCTTCACCTCTCATCGTAAATCTTGCGCAGTGTTGGGAACGTTACTTTAAAAAAGTAATTAGTTATATTTACTCACTACTTGTTCCAAAAAGTAACCGAGTTAGTAACTGAATTACTCTATAATAAAAGTAACTCGTTACCAGGGAAAGTAACTATTTGCGTTACTGTTAAAAAAATATATTTTTTTGAGCAGTTTTCACAAGTCAGTTGAAATGAGTAACAGACAGGTGTTTGTACATAACTTTCGAAAATTATTGCATGTCGACAGACAGCAAGAGGTTTATGCTGCACTTCAAGTATTATCTTTGTAAGATAAGTAAACAGTTACACCATATAAAGTGCATTTAACTCTAGCAAATTAAATCAAACTCTCTCAACCAGAGACAACTGGTCAAGTAAACAACCTGTACTTCCAAGTGTTTTGTTCACAACAAAAGTAAACTTTTAAACAACAAAAAAGTGTGTTTAGCTCTGTAGTCTTATTCTTAATTAAATAAATCAAACTCCCAATGTCAGACAACTGGTCTGGTAGACACTCTGTAGGCTACTTCAAGTATTTTCTTCAAAAATAAACAGTTAAATAATATAAAGTGTGTTTGCATTAACTGTACCAAATTAAATAAATCAAACTCTAACAACACCATGCGTTGCCATTTAATTTGCTATTAAATAAGATATCTAGCGCTAAAATGTGTTGTTTTTTAAATCAAGCTGAGCGCTCGTTGCCGCTGCTATCAATGTCATGGATACAGTGCGCAGTCTTCACTCGGACGCGCGCTTCAAGCTGTCGCCGTTGTGGAGACTCTCTATTCATTCCAGTGAAATCACAAAATAAAATGCACACAAACGTGTCCCTGCTTGATATAGACCAGGGGTGTCCAAACTCGGTCCTGGAGGGCCACTGTCCTGCAGAGTTTAGCTTCGACCCCAATTAAACACACCTGAAACAGCTAATCAAGGTCTTGATTAGCTGTTGAAGGTCATTAGGCATGCTAAAAACTTACAAGCAGGTGTGTTGAGGCAAGTTGGAACTAAACTCTGCAGGACAGTGGCCCTCCAGGACTGAGTTTGGACACCCCTGATATAGACTGTAACCACTGATGAACATATTCAGTTTTGATGAGAGTAATAAAAACCTAGGAGTGCGGATTAGAACCCGTAACCTCTGACATGCTTGGCAAAAGTTCTACCACTAGACCATTTAAGAACTCAGACAGTCTTTGCGAATCGATGGATTTATTTACGGCTGCACGTTTGACAAGTTTGTACCCAGCACTTCTGAAAATGCACTTCCGATTGCGTGTCTGTCCCCAGCACATTTCAAACCAAACTGACGCCCGTGGTACCGCAACGCATTTAACGTCCAGTAGCGTTAACGGCGTTGTAACGTGTGACGGGAAAAGTAATTAGTTAGATTACCCCGTTACTGAAAAAATAACGTCGTTACCTAACGCCGTTCTTTTAAACGACGTTATTCCAAACACTGATCATGCGTTATCTGTGATCTCTTTACTCTCCGGCTCTAGCAGAGTACAAAAGTGTACAGTTTAGACATGATTCCTATTATAAGAACACAAAACATTTTACACAGATTTCAATCAAGCCATCTTCTCAATTAAGAACATATGATCGTACTGATAGGAAACAAGACACACTTTCATTCAAACATCTAATAGTTATGACAATTACATGACTTGTATGTGATCTAAGCATAATAGACGCATACAGAGGTGGTAGATACAATGTAGGATTATGTAGTTGAACAATGTTTGATTAGAAGTCCGTCAATAATTGTTTTGGGATGATTTTATGTATTTTTATATGTAAAATATCAGTCTCTGTGGTTTTAAGAGATTCCCACCCTGGGGTCGTCAAAATGTCCTTAAAAAGGAGGTGGTCTGTTTTAAATCCTTTGTCATGGGATCAAACAACCTCTGCCGTTATCTTGGTGGGTTCTGAGCCGTGCCATCACTGAACCAATCAGCCTGTTCCAATCTATATAACTTTGACCAGTTCTTCCTCTATTTAGGCTCATCTCTTTGAAGCTTGCAGGGCCATAAAGTCGTTTTGTAGACTAGCTGGAGCCGGGATCTTTACGGTTCTGGAATGTTGAGTTTTGTGTGGAATTATGGAACGAATCACCTGGAAGATTCATATGTTTGGTTCGCCCTCAATTCCTACATTATATTCTCGGAGTTGATAGGCTTTCTGAGTGAAACCCCATTCGTCGTCACGACGTAACTCGTAGTGACTACAAAAGGGAACTACAGTTAAACACGTTTGGCATGAAAGCAAACAGGCAGCTTGTGAGTCAAGGTTGCTTGACTAGCATTATAAGTGAACTTCATGGGGGAAAAATAATTAAAATATATGTCCACTTTAACCCTTCTTTCCTAGTGAATAAAGTGTTCAAGTTGCACATCTTTACAGGAAATAAAGAATGCGATTGCTACACTCATGTTCACCATATCAGTAAATCAAGTTCCTGTAAGAGCTGCTTACTTTACTAATTGCTGTATTCTGCTAATCATATCAATTCAGTGTGAAAATGCTGAACCGTCATGAATTATTCATTTGAATAGATGTGTAAGCAATATGTGTAGGACTTACATACATCTTTTATATGTAATTTCAAAGTTTATATTTTCTTTGAAATGTGGTGTGCAGTGTTCTGCCGAATGTACTGACTAGCATTTATAGTAAACTAAAATATACAACTGTAACAAGTAGTGCTATGTAGTGCGGTAGCTACTCCGTTTCTGTGTGTATCATCAGTATATCAGGATACAAGCTATGGGACAGAACTTTAGGTTCACTACAGAGGGCAAAATTAGGTAAAACACATTAACACAAAAAACAGACAGACCAGGAAAATTACTTTTACCAAGATGGTTTTCTTTTACTTTTTGCAGGAAAATTGAAATGAATGAAAATGAAATTAAATAACAATAAAATTGTATAAAACAATGAAGTTGTCTCTTTCTCTTTCCCTTTAAAGGATTGTAGGTTTTGAGCTCCTTTTGTGGTTACTTGATCTAATTAAATCTATCTGTATTATATTTATTTACTTTAGTATTTAAATCGTGATTTTGTATATTAATTTGTTTTTAATAGACTTAAATTCAACTTTAGTTTTATGTAATTTCTCGTGTTCTAATTTATTATAGTTTTTTGGAGCTTTGTTTCTTATTAATTTGGCTGAATTAGAACCTCTAACCCAGAAAAAGAAAATACAATTCAAGTAACAGACTACTTAAAGAAAAAGAAAAATTTAACTAAAAATAAAACACACTTGACAGTAATTCACTGTAGATAAACAGTTCTCAGTCCATGGCACAATTGTGTGTTAGTATGCAAACACAATTAGTCCTTTGAATCCAACGATGAAATCAACAAAGGTGAAAGTCTCTTGGTTGGGTTTTTAGTGCAAAAAGGTATGTAGTGCAACAATCAGTTCTGTACGATGAGGTAGTGTTGAGGTATTTGCTGAGAAATACCACAAAGGATGAATTTCACGTGTGACGTCAGATAAGGTACTGATCACTCGATGAATCACAGGATTTCTTGTGTCTTTTAGGTCTTTTCAGCTGGGAGGCTCGCCATCTCAGGATCACAGCTTATTCCCGAATCTCAAAAAAACCTGACCTGTTTATACAAACAGCGCCATAAACATCATAGGCCATTAGTATAGGCCATAGTGCCACATACCATCTGAACAATAAATGCATATAAACCCATATAAAACACTTCAGAACGTGAAAATAACTCATTAACACTTCATTTCAGAGAATTGAATATTATATTATCATGAAACTCACCAAATACGGGGGATTTCAATACACAATTAATCAGTCACATCGGATTCTACTAGGCTCGCAATCGGCTATCATCCACTCCAAAATCAATCATTTAACACACTAGAATGACCCAAATAAGATTATAATAAGGGTTACAACATCATACAGCTTAATATTTATGTATATTAAACAAGGATGAATGTTATATTTGCCTTTTGATCCACTTTGATTTCACTCGCGATCTGTGAAGCTCGTGCTCTCTCTCCAATTACGCGTCTCATTTCAGTAACGTCATACACAGCGCCCGTCTTATGACAAACGTCACGCTTTAATTATCATAGTTATTTTAATTATTTTAATGTTCATGGCACATTATATATATTTATTTTTCTGATCAACTCAATTTTAACCTGGGTTACATATCACTGCCATTTCTAGTGAAACTTGTATGTCATGCATTTGAAATTACACATTTGTAATGATGAATTTGCACATTATTACATTTAAAATATATTGACTTTAATTGTAATGTCAAATAGCACACGAGAGTTAAAATTATAATTAAGTAATTTACATGTGTATACATAATGTCAAATATACTTTAAAGTATTACATTTTTACAGTTTTACATTTTAAAAGTGCACTTAAGCGTACTTAAGAAAAATAGTCATGAAAGTGTATTCTCTTTAAGTACACTTAAAGAAGTATACTTTTTCACAAGGGTTGAATTACCTACAACATGGATACTATATCCTACAACCTTGCATTCAACTTGACCTGAAACTAAAAATAGTACCCATTTATTGGTTCATTCATCACATTTTAAAAATGGAAGGTCAAGTGGCAATGTACTGATTATGCACAGTGTACATTGGACAGTATATGCACTGCAGAGATAGTAAGGGTATCATGTTAGTATGGTATTCTAAACAAACTCACTAAAATTAGGTATTTTGTCAGCTCTTAGCTGACAAACAAACAGCACACTACAAACTGATAACCTCAAAGTTACAGACAAGGGCTAATTAAAATGAAATTCATATGTAAATGAATGGGAGCAAATTACAAGTGAATTAACAGGGTGTGTGGGTACTTTTTTTTCAAGAGTTCAATATAAGACACTTTCCCTTCAAAATATTTGCTCAGCAAGGGACTCAAGAAGAGGTGTCTCTGGCATCCACTGGGTTCTTCATCTGATTGGATCCAGGGTTGGGCTGCTCTCAGAAAAAAGACCAGCTGATCAACATAAACATCACAGCGCTGCAAGTCTGAAATATGAGTCACTGTTCAGGCTGAAATGTAACTCGGTAGGAACAAATAGGTGAAACGCAAATGATAACTGCATGAAACAAAAGAGACATAGAGATGTGTGCAACCTAAAGACCTGTGCCAAAGCCTATTGAGCCGCCAACCTAGTCAGCATTTTAAAGAATCAGGCATTCTCAAGATACAAGTCTGTATCAAACAGTAAGCAGCAAAAATATGCTGCCTTCTAATATACCAATATATGCCCCCTTGACATTTTTTATCTTTGTATGTGCAATTTTTAATAATTAGTTCTGTGCATTACACAAGGACAATTGTTAATAATCAGCTTATTAAATATATCTTGTTACCTTTTATGTAAAATATTTTAATTTAGCCGAATGCTTACCTCAATCAATCAGACTATACATTGTTACCAATAACATTTTGAAAATATTTTTTTCTTTTTTGGCCAAAATCTAAGGTAGCATCACAGTTGTTCTTCACAGACAAAGCAATCCCAGAATGTAGTGCACCAAGCTAGGGAAATGTTGATAATAATTATCTTCAATTTCAAATTGAAATTTCATGTGCATTACACATTACATATCTTCTGATTGGCTGTAATTGTGCTGTGTCATGCAGATTTGTGTTCAATGCAGGAAGGCAAATCACTTATCTTGACATCACACCTGTTTTGGACACAATCTTAGAAGGTTGCTGTCATGCAAGACAGCTTGTTAGTTTTTAAAAACAGAGCTCCAGTAATATGATCATGGATATATGTGTAAGAAAAGTATATGTAGATTTATTGGGTTCCAGTGCAGGTACTTGCAGAGATATACTGAGATTATGACAGGTATGCTGATGGGTAAACGTCTCTGTGATTAATGCACACTGTACTGAGCTTCACGTGGGAGCAGTCGCTCACTTACAGCGTGCTGGAGCAGCTAAATTTAAATACTGGTCAGCACACACAGGGACCTCAGGGATTCTAACAAGCACACATAAATAATCACACACACTCTTTGCTGGGACTGATAGTGTATTTTAAATCCTATTTTAAAGGAATAGTTCACCCCAAAAATAAACATTTAATTCTAAAGCTTTCTTCCATGGAGCACAAAAGGAGAAATTTTGTAGAATCTTCACACAGCTCTTTTCCATGCAATGACAGTTCTTAGTGACCACAAATGTCAATTTAAAGGACAAAAACTGATAAAAGTGGTCCATATACAACACGCTGCTGTGAGAAAGTAACACATGCTGCTGCTGTATAATATAGTGTACATGGATTACCCGTAGCAAATCTGTGCAGGTGGAGCTGGGGAAGGTGGAGGGTTTCTGAAAGCGCACTGCACTGCTAAGGAAAATGCTAACCAAGTATTTGAAGGTTGAGCAGTGAGCTCATTGGCTACTGATACAGCATAACCCAATCTGCTGTCCCCTATAGAGAATGATGTGATTGCAAGCAGGTGTAGTTAAGGACCTATCAGCCTGCTGCATCTAGAGTTTCATGACAGAACATTACTTATTATATTATTTAAGTGCAAATTGAATGTGATTTTATAGTTACAGTTGTAATCGGAATTATTCAACCCCAATTGCAGCAAAATTTACAGACTTTCAGCTGTTTGCAATGGACAAATCAAACAAAAGGAATTTAAATAGCTCAACACAACAAATGTTTCAAGTGGTTTCTGATTGGTGCTCTGCGGTTGCTTTGCATCCTCTGGCACTGGAAACCTGTGTGTGGAAGGAAAAAAGAACTCATTGAAGTTTCAGGAAATCCTAGGAGCCGTCAGCCGTCAGTGAGGAAGCTGAATCTTGGGCGTCATTGGACCATCCAACAGGACAATGATCCCTAGCATACCTCAAATTCCACCAAGGCTTGGTTGCAGAAGTAGTCCTGGAATATTCTACAGTGGCCATCACAGTCCCCTGAATTGAACCCCATAGAAAATCTCTTTAGGGATTTGAAGAAGGCGGATGCAGCACGCAAATCCAAAAATATTACTGAGCTGGATGCCATTGCTTATGAGGAATGGGCTAAGATTCCTCAGAAACGCTACCAGAAGCTGGTATCTGGTTATCCAGCTCGTTTGCAGCAGTAAAAAGGGTGGTCTACTAAGTACTAAAAATGCTTGCTATGAAGGGGTTGAATTATTTTGAGACTGCAGAAGTCATTAAAAGTTGCATTTTCAGTTGAATTTGGGGAAACCACTTGAAACATTTATTGTGTTGAGTTATTTCAATTAGTTTAGTTTGATTTGTTAATTGCAAACAGCTGAAAGTCTGTAAATTTTGCCAATAAATGGTGGTTGAATAATTTTGATTACAACTGTAATTACATTATATGTAATGTTATTAACAATCAAATGAAAATTTGTTATAATTTAAATTTATATTAAATACAAATGCTTTTTTGACCAACTTATAGGACTTAAGTACATCTTTATATGCAATTTCATTATCAATTCTATAGTATTTGACATATGGTTAAAGTGTACTTAAGTCATTTCTACTGAAACTTGTATGTCACGTATTTAAATTTATTAGCAATTTCACATTTAATGATAATGGTGTGTAGGGAGGTATGCTTTTACGCCCCACTCCCTGAATGTGTTATGGTCCAAGATGGAAAAATGAAAATGATGGCCCAACTCGCAAGTGCACTTTGGGCCAAAATATGGTGTTTTATTTATATAGAGGTGTGCAGTATATACAAGTGAGTCCAAAACTGTACAAAAATAACTCTTCCAAAATAATAAACAAACAAAATAAACAAAAAAAATAATAAAATGTTAACACGTATCCACAATACACTGTTTCACAGAGGAAAATCACATTCAGATCACACAGAGGCACCACAATTGCACGCTCATGCATCGGCCTACCGAGTGACCGTAAATAAATTTTCAAACACTCTTTTATACTGTTGGCTCCTCCCCTATTGGAGTCAACCATTTACAACAACCAGGGGGAGTATAACATTTTACAGTGTTCAAGTACTACATTAACTTGCACCCATAATTAACATCAATCAGAAATAAACCCATAAAATGTATACCTAAATCAAAAACTATTCTTTTAAGACATAAATTAACATAAACACAACAACATTTCCTACATCACATAACACATAGTATCAAGCGTTCCAGGTGGTGCCATTATTGCAGAGACATGACAGAGTGCTATAAATAGCCCTCAATACCAACAATCACATTTAATCTCTGTCTCTTCTGCACCTGGAATCACACAACATATCAACTAACTTGGATTTAAACTTGAATGTATATGTATGCTTGTGTATGCTATGTAAGTTTATTGTAGTGGGACGATGAGTACGTTGAATTTGAATAAACAAGTGCTATAGGTCTTGTGTGCACCCGGACCATAACGGTAACAGAGGAGCGGCAAATTAAAATGTGGATGTGCGTGTCAGAGCCAGCACCATCCTGCCGCCAGATCAGGTCTACTTTACAAGTGCTTTAGAATGTTAGTCAACACATCAAAATAAATGTATTTCTTTGAAGCATGACAGCTCACGCTGTTCTGACGCTGGAGCCGGCCAAGCCGGCGTTCTGACGCTACACTGTGTTTACAATGTATACAGTGTCAGAGACAAAAGGTATTCTCGTCACTTCAGAAAATTAAGGTTGAACCACTGTAGTCACATGGACTATTTTAACGATGTCTCTACTATCGATTACAAGGGGGGGGGGGGGGATTACAGGTCAGAAAGCTCTTGGATTTCATCAAAAATATCTCAATTTGTGTTCAGAAGATGAACGAAGGTCTTACCGGTTTGGAACGACATGAGGGTGAGTAATTAATGACAGAATTTTCCTTTTTTGGTGAACTAACCCATTAAGGACCTTTTAGCCTGCGCCATTCATGACATAACTTTGTATTTATTAAATTGTACTCTCTTTACGTAAATTTAAATTACCTTTTATTTCATTAATATTGTGTTATTGTCACGTTCAGTTTAGTTCATGGACTTTCAGTGTGTCCCTCAATCTGTCACATGTTTCTTTGTTCAGTTTCCAGACCCAGAGACCAAACCCAGAGCCCAGCCCGTCACCACCCCGATCGACGACTCCTGAGCCCCCTGCAGACTGGAGGCTTCCGCCTGCCGCGATGATTGAGCGTGTGCCAGAGAATGGGAGGGCAGAGCACACCAGCGTTCTGGAGTCGAAGCACCACGGAGACTCTGACCAGGGGCGTGAGCTGACGACAACACCCATCGTCGTGGGAGTCCTCATCGAGTTCGAGGGGATGGAAGCGAGCCCTGCCCATCCTACCGCCACTGAGAGAGAGCACCAGCTGAACCTGTTGGAAAGTTTATTTGAGTGTGGAGAGTCTAATTGCCTGTGTCCCTTGAACTCCTCTGAATCTGAATCTTCTTCGTCAGTCATGTTAACCTCACCCAGCCTCCCTCTCCCACCACCTCTACATACTGCCATCAGGAATGGTCTATTTTTTGTCGTTTTTTGTGCCACTCTCCATTTTCAGTCCTCAGCCAAGGCTGACACCCAGTCATCATCACCCCCATCAGTACCTCTGTGTCACCCCATTCTCCTCTCAGCGGCGTGGTTACACCATGGACATTCTGGGAGCCTTCTCCTCCTGGGCGTGATGAGCCCGTGGCTCCGCCTCCAGCCTCGCTGCGCTCTGTTCCACCTCGACCCGTCGACCCGGCACCTGCACCCATGCTCCTTCCCCCCCTCGACTCCAGCGTTGACCATCAGCCATTCAGCCTCGCCGGGCTCCCTCGGACCGCTGGCTCCACCTGGGTCGGACATCGCCACGCTTCCGCTGCATCTTCTGCTCTCCGACACTCCACCCCTTCCACTTCGGCAAGCTCCGCCCTCCCTCAGACTCCACCTCTGCCCTCAGTCACACCAACTCATCCTCAGACTCCCGGATCCCCACTTCCATCTCTGGGGGTTGTCGCAGAGGCTCCGTCACAAACACCAAGATCATTGGCGTCTCATCACTTCCTCTGACTTCCGTCTGCGATGAGAATTCCACCTCCCAAGGCTCCTTCGCCATCGGTCGTACCCCAGATGTCATCGCCATCATGGCTCCTTCCGCCATCGACTCAGCCTTGGGCTACCAGCATGGCTGAGCTCTGGGTCGCATCCACATGGCCACTCCTTCCATCTTCTCCACCATGGATGCTACCTTCTGCTCCTCCCTGGTCATCATCATCTGTCTGTCTGCCTGCCCCTTTCACCAGCCCTTCGACATGTGCTCCTAAACCTCCGCCATCTCTCCATCTGTCAGCACTCTTCTACGGCGCGAGGACGTACCTTACCGGGAGGGGCGTTATGTCACGTTCAGTTTAGTTTGTGGACTTTCAGTGTGTTTTCATCTGTCACATGTTTCTTTGTTCAGTTTCCCGTCACTCTTTCATCTCCTTGGTTACCATCATTATTAGATCATGTCCGTCAGCTGTGTTTAGTAATTATTATCCTTGTTGTGTTCACTACTTAAGTTGTTCCTTCTCCTGCACTCCCTGTCCGTTCACCGTAATGTCTACACTGTGTTAATGTGAGTTTCCCTGTCTGTTACCTGATTCTTTAGTGTTGCTAATAAAGTGTTGTTTGGATTTCATCTTCTGAGTCTTCAGCCTGTTCCTGAGTACACCACACTGTTACAGTTATTGTCAAGGTCATGCTATTTATTATTGTGTTTTTGTCCATGTTTCTGTTTTCTTTCAGTTTAGTTCACTGTTTCCAAGTTCTCCCTGCTTGTCTCCTAGGTTACTGATTAATCCCACCTGTATCTAGTTTAGTTTTCTGTGTATAAGTACTCCCTGTTCTGTTCTATCCTCTGTCGGTTCTTGTTGTGATTTAGTGTGGTGAATGTGATCATTCTTTGTGTATTCTCCTGGTTAAACTCTCCGTGTTTTTGAAAGTATCTTTGTTAGATATTCTGCATCATGCATCTCGTGTCTACCACCATACACGCAAAGGACTGTCACTCACAGAATGGCTGGCCACTGGAGAAGTAAGTGGATGAGTTCCTTGCACATTGCCATGTGGTGTGCTGGGACGATGAAAATTTAAAACAGCAATTCTGATGCGGGATTAATGACATCATTGGACAGATGCTGCTCTTGCGGGAGGATCACATTCCTTTCATCGAGACACCATCTCCCAACTCTGCATCTCTCTCTCTCTCTCTCTCTCTCTCGCTCTATATATATATATATATATATATATATATATATATATTTTGATCATTAACAAATGAACAAAGTGAATACTCTTGAAGTCAACTGAAGACATTTCATTTGTATTAGGTACATCCGTGTTGTACCAAAAGTGGTGGTGACGTGTGTATATGTATGTATATATATATATATATATATATACATATACACACGTCACCACCACTTTTGGTACAACACGCTCCGCCCAGTAAGGAGGTTCCCCTGGCTCCGCTTCCAGTCAAAGAACCCATCACTCCACCACGGCCTGTCGACCTATCGCCTTCGCCTTGGCTCCACCTAGCTCCCTCATCCCACTGGCTGCACCTTGGTCAGACGTCGTCCTGCCTGCACCTTCAGCTCCGTCTGGCTCCGCCTTCATCCTCAGTCCCACCGGCTCCGCCTCAGTCCTCAGGCTCCCTGTTCCATCCGCCTCGGTCTTCAGTGCTAGCAATGTCACTTGGGGTCTTCGTCGTGTCAGCTCTACTTGGGTCTCCATCTCCAGCGCTTCCATCTCCATCAGTCATCTTCATTGTGTTGTCAGCCAAGTCTCCGCCATAGCTCCTCCCTCATTTGTGACTAATTTGTTTGACCCGGACTCTTTTTCTCTATCTCCTGTTCCATGTCCCCCTCTAGAGATCCTGCCCTCCCTCCTCAGTTGGAACTTTTACAACATGAGGATGCGTCTTTCCCAGGGGTTGGGGTTGTTTGTTAATTTGTTTGTTCCTTTGATTGATGTATTCCATCCACATGTTGTCTAATTAATTAACTCATTAGTTCCTGTGTATTTATACTCCGTGTTTGGTTCAGTTCCTTTGTCTGGTGTCATCTATGTTATGTGGATTATGCGTTTGCCTGTTTTCCTACATTTCTCCTTCCTACATTTCTCTGTATTATTCCTGAATGTTCCCTCGTCATAAGCTCTTTATAGCAGCCACCCATGACACAGGGTATCTTTAGCATCCCCTGCATGTCGAAAAACAACAGGGTGCATTAAAAAGTGATCAAAACAGGTCCTGACCAAGTGTTGATATGTGACGAGTTGGGAGTGAGAAAGTGTTGAAACTATTCCTATAAGAAGAGGTTTGTGTGTTGTATAAGATCATGTGACGCTTTGACCTTTGAACATGTTTATGTGTCAGCAGCCTGTGCATTGCTCTCTCTCTCTCTCTCTCTCTCTCTCTCTCTCTGCTCCTCTCTCTTCTGCTGGTCTCTGCCTTTCTCTCTCTTTCATTCCCATGAGGTCAGTTTCACAGTAACCCGAGACCTTTGCATTCTAAATATATGTGACATTGCGCAGTGAAAAAAATGCTTAGTCTGGGGATGTTGAGGGTATTTTTAGTAGTGTTTTGAATAGCACCACTACTACTATTTTTTAGATCAATTCTAATGATTTGTACAAACATCTAACACTAAGGATTCAACTTCGTTTACAGACATGAATGATTCCTAAAATAGTGAGATATTTGCTAATACTTTTCTAAGAGAAATTTTTTAGCTGGTTGATGATGAAACAGACAAAATATCCCACAATAAACTCCTTTGTCCCTTCTCCTTGATTTTCCTTTTATCCTCCTGTCCTAGGAGTTATTAATGACGGAGGTGGACAGAGTCTGCGAATATGTATGCGAAATTCATTTTCATCCGTACTAGGTGCAGTAATCAGGATTAACAAGCTCTATTTGAGCTTACACTATATCCAGATGGCACAGCCGCAGACACACCACAATCCATTCATTATCTGTCTAATTATATTGCTCTCAAAAATGGTACAATTTAAAAAAGTGTAAAAAAAAAAATGAAATTCACAATTTTACTATCGAGATTATTGGAGTAAGTCTTTCTACTTTCAAAATTTCATGTTTAATTCAATGTGTAACTTGTCATTTCTTTGTAATTATTTGTGAAATTTACTAGCAATTTCAGAGTGAAAATTGTTTCAAAGTTAATCCTACACAAATTGTTTTCCAGTGTATTTTCTCTATTAGGCAAGCAGTACTCTGATTAGCTGGTTTTACGCATGGTGCGCAGATTTTTTTTTTTCAGTTTAGCATAAAACAAAATCATCTTCACTACCAGGTTAGCAGCAATAATCTTAGCTTTGTCTTAGTCTGAAGTTTTGTGCGAGAGGAGTAAAGTAATGAAGTTCCTCAAGCAGAACTGTGTTTTCCATTTTATATTCTGCTAATGTCAAAAAATAATAAGTATTTATTATATTTGGACAAACAGATATTCCGATCAGGGTTATTATTGTTAACTAAGACTAAAACTAAAACTAAAACAAACAAAAAACATTTTCATTACTTACATCACTGTGCAATACTTAAATACAATAAACATTAGCTAAAATTAAATATAAAAAAAAAACTTTCAATTCAGGTAGTTGATAAGGAAACATTTCTCATTTTCATTTTGCTGAAGTACTAAAATAACTAAATAAACTAAAGCTTAATGAACTACAGACATATCTAAAAAAAAAAAAAAAACTTAAATTAAAATTAACTAATTAATTAATCTAAAATCAACCCTGAAACTGCTTGCAAAAACAAAAACCCTGTGACCCATTCTTAGTGGGCTTTTTTTCTTTTCTTTTTTTCGCTAGAATAAGCTGCATTTGTCAGACAGTTTTATCCAGAGCCACTTACATTGCATTCATGGCACACATTTTATCACTTTTATACATTCCCTGGAAATTAAACCCACAACCTTCGCATTACTAGTGCCATGCATAATATTTGAGCTACAGGAATGCCATTTGCTGTATGAGACTACTGCATATATCTAAGAAGCCAATTCTATTACACCCCCTTTTTCTCAACATCTGTGTTAGAGATAAAGAGCAAATGTAACTCATATTTATGAAATATGCATAAAACAGACCTTTATTTAGGCATTCCTGTAGGGCATAGTAAAGCATGGGGCTTATATGTGCAATTCCTCTTCAGGTAAAGGGGAAAAAAATGCTTGAAAACACAAAGAGGGTTGGAGAAAGAGAGGAAGCTTCTCATTAACAACCAATGAATTCTTTATCAGGTCAACAAATGGCTGCAGCACTCATATATCACAAGAAAACTGCAGAAAATACATCTATGTGTCTGGTCTTCTGAGATGTTCTTTAGATGTTAAATCTACTACTAAGAAGCATGTGCATTACAGTATGAGAATGTGCGTGTTGAGTTTTATAGATGTACAGCTTTCTGCAGCACCCTGTTATGCTGTGGTAAAGAAATGCACAAAGCAATTTACTGGACTGGCTTTAATAAGGCGTTACCAGCTGTAAAACTCAGCAGGGTTCACACGTGTACGTGACTGTGATAATGAAGGGGAGAGGATGTGATTTTATGTGTTCATGTAATGAGGATGATGGGAGAGGGGTGGTTTAAAGGCACAATGCTCCTGATCTAATCTGATCTATACTTATGCAAACGGCACAGAAATTAATTAGATACATTAAGATTCGTGCTTATTTCCCCATAATAGACTATAACTCATCTGATTTCTGACTAATACATATTCAATACAGCTTCACAAATTACACTACACTGTGCATACTCCAAAAATAGCCAGGGTTGTACAGTAGTATGCCATTATGGAAGCATAGACTGTGTTAGACAAACACACCTAACACTGAAATTAGATGTGCATGTGGGTTGGTCTTAATTATTCACCTGATGTATTCTTGCTTATTCTAAGCATTTCAGCTACATGTTTTTCTACTAATGATGACGCAAAAAAAAAAAGACGTGTTACTGTCTTTTCTCGCGGCAAAGTATTTTTTATTAAATTCAATACATTTTCTCATATGTATTAACTCGTTATTTCATCTGACTCCATAAATGAAAAAGGTTTTAATGATATCCGTGCATCATTAAATGTGAGCAAATGTTTGACTATTCATTTTAACTCTAATGTAAATAATGTCAAAGTCAGTTAGAATAATCAAATGTAACAATTTATTATGTCAGGTAAATGTATCATAACAATTTCATAATCAGTTCAAAGATAATCAATACAAAACTACAAATGCTCTTGAATAAAGAGGAGAAATGTTAACCCGACTTTTAAGAAATACATAAGGCCACATAGAGACAAGCCCACGATAGGCCACATGAGACGAAGGCCACATGAGACGAAGGCCACGATAGGCCACATGAGACGAAGGCCACTTTAGGCCACATGAGCCGAAGGCCACGTCTGAAGGAATGACCGGTGAAACGAGAGAGAGATAGACCGCAGCTTCCTAAAACGGTAGCTAAGTGAGTCCTCAAACAAGCCTTAGTAAGAGGCACTCCAATAGATAGAATAAATAGGGGAAAATGGTCGTGAGCTCTAGTACGAACTTTCAGAGATTTAATCAGGTCTGAGAATAGTTGTAATTCTACAGACAATTCGGAAACATCATTGTAGAAAAAAGAAATGGGGTTCTAAGTGTTTAGCAAGTGAGTCCAAAATCTGAGACTGGACATGCACCCCTCATCTAGCTGGATTGGGTCGCTTAAATTTGACACGGAGTGGACCAGCGTTAACAGGCGAGAGATAAATGCCCTACCTTGAGGAATGATACTCAAAGCTAAATTTAGGTGACCAAGCAGAGAAAGCATATCCACTAGCAGAGATAATGTTAAATTAGACGATTTGCTCAATTCAGCTGTAATGAATGAGGTCTACTGGAGGCAAGCTGGTTGAGAACCCAAATGCAACTTTAATTCAAAACATAATCAAACATAAAACAAAGGCATGGAACAAGAACCTGGACAAACACTCAATACTAGACCAAGACAAAGGGCAAACATGAGGGCTTAAATACACCGACTAATTACTAGACAAGGGACCCCTGTGAACAATGATCAGACGATTAACAAATGACAAGACACATGGCTGGATCACATGACAATCAGGGAATCGCATGACAAGACACAGAAACATCACATATGCTGTTAACATCACATATTAACCCGACATCGCTAGCTTCAATCTAAATCGTTGCTAGCACAACAAGCTACTATTTCACGCCTTTTACAAATCCATCAAAGCTGTGGTAAGTAGAATCAGTCAACAAACACGGTGAGTCATGTCATCTCCTCTTATTGTCACGTGCACTTCATGTAACATGTATAGTATAGCCTTCTCCGTCTGCACAGGATTTACATGTGATGAATGCAGGGAGATAGCCAGGCTGACGGAGAAGATTTCAGAACTAGATACACGCATCCAAATTTTAATTGAAGTTAATTGTAAGTGTGCAAGGGCTTTAGATACTACTTTGGATGCGATTAGCTTAGAGAACACTGTACATTGTTCGGTTCCGGCTGAAGTAGAGCCCGTGCAGCAGGGCAATTGGGTGATGGTGAGGCGCTGTGGTCGCAAGACAAAACACCGCTCTTCCGTTCCGATTACAACATCAAACAGATTCTCCCCACTTAGTGAAACACCCATTGAGAATCCTGTTGAATGTGCCCTAGTTATTGGCGATTCTATTACACGGAACGTGAAAATAGAGACACCAGCCACCATAGTCACGTTTGCCGGGAGCCAGAGTGCCTGACATCAAAGCAAATTTAAAAGTGCTGGCTAATGCTAATCGTAAATTCTCTAAGATTATTATTCACGTCGGCACTAATGATGTTCGACTTCGCCAGTCGGAGATCACTAAAATTAATGTTAAGAGGTGTGTGAACTCGCAAGTACGATGTCAGGCACTGTAATTTGCTCTGGCCCCCTTCCTGTTCGCAGGAGTGATGAGATAGTTAGTAGACTGTCCTCACTCAATGGCTGGTTGTCTAAGGGGGCTTTCACACTAGCACTTTTGGTGCGCACCCGGGTTCGAATGACGTCAGAGTTCGGTTCGTTTGGATGATGTGAACGCTGTCTTCCGAACTCGGGTGCGCACCCGCGAACCGTACTCGAATCCGCTTAAAAAGGTGGTCTGGGGTACAGTTCATGTGAACTCCAGTACGGTTCACTGCTGATATGAACGCAATCGAACCAAACCGCGGAAGTGAACCGCTATTGATGACGTAAAATGTATAATGTGGTCGACAGGACAGTCGTCAGTGTGTGTGTGTGTGTGTGTGTGTATACACTTACCTTGACGAAAAGCAGGATTGATGCACTGCAAGCAGAAAGATGATTAATGCTATTGACGCAAGTGTGTTTCTGTATGTTTTCTTTGAAAACGAAACTAAAGGTTAAAAAAAAAGAAGAACAAATGTGAAGCGAGCAATTGTATCCATTTTGATGCCTTTTCATTCACAGTGGCGCCGGTTACCAAGCAACACGATTACGCGCCAGCTGCAGCTTGATGACGCAAGCGTACCACGGTTCAGATACAAATAATATAATGTGAACACAGTCCATCGGGGGGCAGGGAGAGGGGGGAGCAATCGAACTCGGGTTCGGAACAGGCAATCGAACCAAGTGTGAAAGCGCCCTAAGTGGTGTCCGCAAAATTCATAGACAATTGGAAAAGTTTTTGGGGCAGACCTGACCTGTTGAAAAGAGATGGTATTCATCCCTCCTGGGATGGTGCTGCTCTTCTCTCTAGTAATATGGCACATAGTCTTAGAGCTCAAACATGACAATTTGGGGCTCAGGTCAGGAAGCAGACAAACTGGCTAAACCGACCGTCTGCCAGCTGTCTCACGTCACCAAGGTCCGATAAATCCCATCACATAGAGGCTCTTTCACCTAGATATCATCATATAGAGACTGTGTCTGTTCCCCGAATTAGGAAATACAAAAAACTTCCAAACCCATCTAAGGGTAAAAATTTAATTGATGTTCAACAAATAAAAAACAGAAATAATACAAATGAACAAATGATAAAGCTTGGGTTGCTGAATATTCGAATACCCTTACTTCAAAAGCACTTATTGTTAATGATATGATTACAGATTATAACCTAGATGTGCTGAGTTTGACATAAACCTGGCTAAAACCAAACAATTACATTATTTTAAATGAGTGCACCCCGCAAGATTACTGTTATAAACAAGAACCTCATCTGAAAGGCAAAGGGGGAGATGTTGCTGTAATTTATAGTAATATTTTCAAAATTACTAAGAAGCCTAGTTTCAAATATAATTATTTTGAAGTGTTGGTGCTTAATGTAACAATATATAGTGCAAATGATAAATCACGTTTAGAATTTGTGCTGGCTACTGTATACAGGCCACCAGGGCACCATACAGACTTTATCAAAGAATTTGCTGACTTTCTATCAGAGTTAGTACTGGCTGCAGATAAAGTCCTAATTGTTGGTGATTTTAATATACATGTTGATAATGAAAAAGATGCATTGGGATTGGCATTTAAAGACATTCTTAACTCTATTGGAGTTAGACAACACGTGTCAGGACCTACTCATTGTCGTAATCATACTCTAGATCTAATAATATCACATGGAATCAATGTTGATGCCTGTGATCAGGGGGGCGTGGTTTCACAGAGTTTGCAGTGGGAGAGTGAGGGAGGAGCCGAGCGGTAAGTAAGTAGGTCAAGTGCAAAATGACGAACACCTGTGTCTGATTGCAGTAATTGGCGTGGGGAGACCGCATATAAACCGGCTGATGCAAGAGAGCGGGAGAGAGAAGGACTGGGGACTCGTACCAAACACTCACGACCTGCTGGCTGACAATGGACTGAGTTACACATCGGAAAGAGTTTTATGAATGGACTGAGTTACACATCGGAAAGAGTTTTATGAATGGACTGAGTTACACATCGGGAAGAGTGGATTAAGAGCTGTGTCAGCAAGAAGGAGTGTTTATGAACTGTGCTGTAGACAAGTCTACGGTGAACACGCATGTGGCGCATCTTTTTCTTTATTTTGTGTTTATTTAATAAAGTGTACGAGTCCCCGTTACGCCGACCCTTGTCTTCTTTCATCCCTTACACTGAACCATCGTTACACTGGTGCCGAAACCCGGGATGGAAGAAAGAAGCCGCCGCCAGACAGTCTCCGTCCCCATTTGCGGATGTCATCCACGCGCTCGCGGGTCTACACCAGGAACAAAATCGTGCCCTGCTGGCCGTGAAGGAGGAACAGGTGCGCCGGTTCGAGGCGCTCCTCCGCGCCCAGCAGGAAGACCGCGAGCTGTTCCGGAGCTGGATGGACCGGGAGGGACGGGCCGGACCATCAACGCCAGCTTAAGCCTCGGCTAAGACCATCCCGCTCCATAAAATGGGTCCACTGGACGACCCGGAAGCATTTCTCGACCTGTTCGAGAGCGGCCGAGGCCTGGGGCTGGCCGCCCGGGGACTGGCCAGTGCGGTTGATCCCCCTGCTGTCCGGAGAGGCACAGATCGCCGCACAGCAGCTGCCAGTCCCGAACCTCCTTGTCTATCGAGACCTCAAGCGCGCCATCTTGCAGCGGGTCGGCCGGACCCCCGAGCAAAGCAGACAGCGGTTCCGGACCCTCGAGCTTGGGGAGTCTGGTCGGCCCTTCGTCTTTGCGCAACAGCTCCGGGACGCGTGCCGCAAATGGCCGAAGAACGAGACGTCGAGGCAATCATCGACCAGGTGGTACTGGAGCAGTTCGTGGCGCGGCTCCCTCGGAGAACCGCGCAGTGGGTCCAGTGCCACCGCCCGACGTCGCTGGACCAGGCCATCCAGTTGGCGGAGGACCAGATGGTGGCGTGCCCAGGGGTCGGCGAACCCCTTCCAGCAGCTTCTATCTTTCTCTCTCTCCCTCCCTCTCTTCCCCCTCCCTCTGTTTCGTCTCGTCCTGTCCCTCTCCCTAGGGCCCGTGGCAATTTCCCTCCTAGGCCGGCGCCCCGTTGGAGGACCAGCACCGGGGCAGAGCCTGTCCCCGCACCTAGAGCGCCGCCTAGGGGAGCAGCCTCCGCGTCTGGTTTCCCTCCCCTCCCTGCACCCGCGCTCTCCCCACGCCAACCACTTGACCCACTTCCACTGGGGAGGCGGGAAGGACTGGGCCGGCCTGTTGGCGTTGCGGGGACCCTGGTCATTTTTTCGACCAGTGTCCAGTGATGGAGGTGGGGACTCTGGTTAGGGTCCCTGACACACCGCAGGCCGCCCCCCGATCGAGCTGGGTTGTACCAAATACCAGTGAGTATAAAGGGGGGTACTTTTCAGGCTTTGGTGGATTCAGGCTGTAACCAAACCTCCATCCATCAAAATCTGATTCAACCTGGGGCATTGGATAATAGCCGCATGGTTAAGGTACGGTGTGTGCACGGGGGAAGTGGTGGAATATCCCTTAATGCTGGTCACGATCCAATTTAGGGGCCAAAAGCATAGTGTTGAGGTAGCCGTAAGTCAGCACCTCCGACACCCGCTAATTTTGGGAACCAATTGGCCGGGGTTAAAGTGTTATTGGGACATTTATGTGCGGGTGTTTCTGGGAATAAAAGGAAGCGGGGGAAGGGAGCGGTCGCTCAGGGGGGAGAGGCTGTGCCGGGACCATCGGAACCTGCACCAGAGGATCTGAAAGCTGTTGAAAGACAGGATCTTTCGGAGAGTGATGACTTTCCTCTGGAGAAGTCCCGAGATGAAACGCTTAAAAATGCATTTGATCAGGTCCGCACAATCGACGGACAGCCTCTCCACCCAGACCGACCTCTTTCATATCCTTATTTCGCAATTATAAAAGATAAGTTGTATCGGGTGACCCAGGACGCCCAGACAAAGCAAGATACAACACAGTTGTTAGTTACGAAAAGCCGTCGGGAAATGCTTTTCCAGGCGGCTCATTGTAATCCGATGGCTGGACATTTAGGGCAGACAGCAACACTAAATCGTCTAATGACCCGATTTTTTTGGCCGGGCATTCACGAGAACATGCGCAAGTGGTCCGCGTCTTGTCGTGAATGTCAGTTTGTAAACCCACCGGCCAACCCAAAAGCACCGTTGTGCCCCCTTCCTTTAGTGGAGGTCCCCTTCGAGAGAATTGGCATGGACCTCATCGGGCCATTAGAACGATCCGCACGAGGGCATCGCTTTGCATTAGTCCTAGTGGATTATGCAACACGATACCCAGAAGCAGTGCCGTTTCGCAACATTTCAGCCAAGAGCGTAGCGAGCGCACTGTTTCAGTTAATCTCCCGGGTGGGAATCCCAAAGGAGATTCTCACCGACCAAGGCACGGCGTTTATGTCACATACTATTCGCGAGCTTTACGAATTATTGGGCATTAAATCGGTTCGCACCAGCGTCTATCACCCAAAAACAGACGGACTGGTGGAATGCTTTAATCGCACGTTGAAGTCAATGATTCGGAAGTTCGTACAGGAAGACGCCAAAAATTGGGATAAGTGGCTAGAACCCCTCTTGTTCGCTGTACGCGAGGTCCCCCAAGCCTCCACGGGGTTTTCCCCCTTCGAGCTTCTTTATGGGCGTCAGCCCTGCGGGGTGCTGGGCGTGCTTAGAGAAACTTGGGAGGACGGACCTTCGAATAGCAAAAATGAAATTCAATATGTCATGGACCTGAGAACAAAACTCCACACTTTGGGGCGGCTTTCTATGGAGAATTTGTTACAGGCCCAGGACAAACAAAGTCGGCTGTACAACAGGGGGGCTAGACTACGCGAATTTGCACCGGGAGTTAAAGTACTTGTATTACTCCCCACGTCCAGTTCGAAATTACTCGCGAAGTGGCAAGGACCCTTTGAGGTCACACGGCGAGTTGGGGATCTCAACTATGAAGTCGTTCGTACGGATAGGGGAGGGGCACATCAGGTTTACCACCTCAATCTCCTTAAAAAATGGAGCGGGGCGGAGTCAGTGATGTTGGCAACGGTAGTGAGTGGGGAGGAGGATCTTGGTCCAGAGGCGAATTCAAAGTCTCAATCACTCGCTCTGGCCGCTGGTGGAGACCACCTCTCGCCGTTCCAAATCACTGATATACGTAATTTACAAACTGAGTTTGCTGATGTGTTCTCGCCCCTGCCTGGCCGAACCGACCTCATTCAGCACCACGTTGAGACCGAGTCGGGTGTAGTAGTGCGCAGCCGGCCTTATCGCTTACCTGAACATAAAAAGAAAGTAGTTCAGGAAGAATTGAAGGCTATGCTGGACATGGGGGTAATAGAAGAATCCAAAAGTGTCTGGGCAAGCCCGATAGTTTTGGTACCAAAACCTGACGGCTCGGTCCGGTTCTGTGTGGATTATCGCAAGGTGAATGCTGTGTCGAAATTCAATGCGTATCCAATGCCTCGGGTAGATGAGTTGCTTGATCGGCTCGGCACCGCTCAATTTTATTCGACACTGGATTTAACGAAGGGATATTGGCAGATCCCCTTAACTCCAATGTCTAAAGAAAAAACTGCCTTCACAACGCCGTTTGGATTACACCAATTTGTCACTCTTCCTTTCGGCTTGTTCGGGGCTCCGGCAACCTTTCAGCGCCTGATGGACAGAATTCTCCGGCCGCATGCTGCATATGCCGCTGCTTACTTGGATGATATTATCATTTATAGTAATGATTGGCAGCGTCGTATGCAGCATTTGCGGGCTGTCCTCGGGGCACTGCGAGGGGCCCGGCTCACGGCCAACCCGAAGAAATGTGCGGTTGGGCGTGTGGAGGTTAGGTATCTGGGCTTCCACTTGGGTCATGGACAGGTGCGTCCCCAAATTGATAAGACTGCAGCAGTTGCTACCTGTCCGAGACCTAAGACCAAAAAGGAGGTTAGACAGTTCCTGGGGCTAGCGGGATATTACAGAAGGTTTGTGCCTAATTATTCAGACCTCGCTAGCCCGCTGACTGATCTAACTAAAAAGGATGCACCAGATACCGTCCAGTGGACGGAGCGGTGTCAGCAGGCCTTTACCCAGATAAAGGTTGCTCTGTGTGGCGGACCGCTCTTACAGGCTCCTAACTTTTCTCCCCCTTTTATTCTGCAGACGGACGCGTCGGACAGGGGGATGGGTGCTGTCCTGTCCCAGGAGATAGAGGGTGAAGAGCGGCCGGTGCTGTACATTAGTCGCAAGCTCTCTAAGAGAGAGACTAAGTACAGCACCATTGAGAAAGAATGTCTTGCCATCAGATGGGCCGTTCTCACCCTCCGCTATTATCTCTTGGGAAGGGAATTCACCCTCTGTTCGGACCATGCTCCCCTCCAATGGCTCCACCGCATGAAAGATACCAACGCGCGGATCACCCGTTGGTATCTGGCATTACAACCTTTTAAATTTCAGGTGGTCCACAGGCCGGTCCATGGCTGTGGCTGACTTCCTCTCCAGGAGGGGGGGGGGGGGGGGGGGTGGGGGCTTGCAGGCCGGATGGCTCCCCGGCCTGAGTCGGGCGGTGGGGGTATGTGATGAGGGGGGCGTGGTTTCGCGGAGTTTGCAGTGGGAGAGTGAGGGAGGAGCCGAGCGGTAAGTAAGTAGGTCAAGTGCAAAATGACGAACACCTGTGTCTGATTGCAGTAATTGGCGTGGGGAGACCGCATATAAACCGGCTGATGCAAGAGAGCGGGAGAGAGAAGGACTGGGGACTCGTACCAAACACTCACGACCTGCTGGCTGACAATAGACTGAGTTACACATCGGAAAGAGTTTTATGAATGGACAGAGTTACACATCGGAAAGAGTTTTATGAATGGACTGAGTTACACATCGGGAAGAGTGGATTGAGAGCTGTGTCAGCAAGAAGGAGTGTTTATGAACTGTGCTGTAGACAAGTCTACGGTGAACGCGCATGTGGCGGATCTTTTTCTTTATTTTGTGTTTATTTAATAAAGTACGAGTCCGCGTTACGCCGACCCTTGTCTTCTTCCATCCCTTACACTGAACCATCGTTACAATGCCGTTGAAATTCTTGAAATGCCGTCAATTCTTATTGAAATGCCGTTGAAAAGCAGAGCGATGACATCTCAGATCATTATCTAGTCTTGTGTAAACTTCATTTAGCCAAGGCTGCAAAGCCGACTCACAAATATGCAAAGCCGTGTTACAAATATGTTAGACTTATCACTTATGCCACTAAAGAATGCTTTATTAATAATCTTTCTGATCAGTTTCATCCTCTCAGCATCCCAGATAGCTTAGAAGAACTCAATATTGCGACAGAAACTTTTAACTCTCTCTTTTCCAGCACTTTAGACACAGTTGCTCCGTTGCACTTAAAGAAGATCAAAGAAAATAGTCCAACGCCGTGGTACAACGAGCACATTCAGGCCCTAAAGAGAGCAGCCAGAAAAATGGAGCGCAACTGGAAGAAAACAAAACTAGAGGTTTTTCGCATTTCATGGAAGGAGAGCTCGATTGCATACAGAGAGGCCTTAAAAACTGCTAGATCTGCTTATTTTTCAACCCTATTAAAAGAAAATAAACAAAACCCTAGGTACTTATTCGAAACAGTTGCTAAACTGACGAAAAATAAAGTTTCAAGCCCAGAAGTTTGCAAGCAGCACAACAGTAATGACTTTATGACCTTCTTCACTTATAAGATTGATAATATCAGGGAGAAAATTATAACTATGCAACCATCTACTACAGTATCGCATCAGACAGTGCATTGTAGTCTGACTAACGAAAAGTTCGATTAATTTATTGATATAGGTGAGGAAGAATTTTCTAAACCCGTTAACTCATCTAAATAGACAACATGTATGTTAGACCCTATACAGACTAAACTATTGAAAGAGATGCTTCCTGAGGTCTAGATCCTCTTCTTAATATCATTAATTCATCTTTGTCATTAGGATACGTACCAAAACCGCTTGTTAAAAAAACACAACTTGATCCTACAGAATTAGTCAATTACAGTCCAATCTCGAATCTACCTTTTCTGTCAAAGATACTAGAAAAGGCAGTATCTTCACAACTATATTCCTTTTTAGAAAGAAATTGTATCTGTGAGAATTTTCAATCAGGATTTAGACCGTATCATAGTACTGAGACAGCTCTCGTTAGAGTCACAAATGATTTGCTCTTATCATCCGATCGTGGTTGTATCTCTCTATTAGTGCTACTCGATCTTAGTGCTGCATTTGACACTATCGACCACAGCATTCTTTTAAATAGACTCGAAAATGATGTTGGCATTAGTGGAATTGCACTAGCATGGTTTAAATCATACTTATCTGACCGTTATCAGTTTGTAGTAATAAATGAAGAGATGTCTTATCGGTCAAAAGTTCGGTATGGTATACCACAAGGCTCAGTACTAGGACCGTTGCTGTTCACTCTGTACATGCTACCCTTAGGAGATATCATTAGGAAGCATGGCATTAGTTTTCACTGTTATGCTGATGATACTCAGCTCTATATTTCTTCACGCCCTGACGAAACTTACCAATCCACAAAATTAACGGAATGCATAGCAGATATAAAAAACTGGATGACTAGTAACTTCCTTATGTAATAACCTAGAATACTGTCTAACACTTGATGGCTGCTCTGTCAAGTCTTCGTCGTCGGTTAGGAACCTGGGTGTGCTCTTTGATACCAATCTTTCATTTGAAAGTCACGTGTCTATTATCTGTAAAACTGCATTTTTTCATCTTAAAAACATATCTAAATTACGTCATATGCTCTCAATGAAAAATGCAGAACAATTGGTTCATGCGTTCATGACATCAAGACTAAATTATTGTAATGCTCTACTGGGTGGTTGCCCTGCACGTTTAATACATAAACTACAGTTGGTCCAAAATGCAGCCGCTAGAGTTCTTACCAGAACCAGGAAGTATGACCATATTAGCCCGGTTTTGTCAACACTGCATTGGCTCCCTATTAAACATCGTATAAATTTTAAAATATTGCTGATTACTTACAAAGCATTAAATGGTTTAGCTCCTCTGTACTTGAGCGAGCTCTTAACGCATTATAGTCCTTCACGTCTATTGCGATCTCAAAATTCTGGCCAGTTGATAATACCTAGAATATCTAAATCGACTGCTGGCGGTAGATCCTTTTCCTATTTAGCACCACAACTTTGGAACAGTCTACCTAACATTGTCTGGGAAGCAGACACACTCTGTCAGTTCAAATCTAGACTAAAAACACATCTCTTTGACCTACAGTAGTATACACATAACACATTATAGACTTCTATAATTCAATGTTAGGCTGCATAGATTAGGTCAGCCGGAACCGAGAACACTTCCCATAAATCCTGATGTACTTGTTACATCATAAGAAGAATGGTGTCTACGCTAATATTAGTCTCTCTGTTTATCCCGAGGTTTACCGCAGTCCGCCGGATCCAGGCCGTATCCTGATCTGATGAAGGACCTGCGCCTGGACACGACGAAAACGCAGTCCTGAAGTGTCAACTAGTCTCTCCATTGTGAAGGCCTCCTTCCATTTACCTCTGTACAGATAAAACGTTGTCAGGATAATTCCGGTACACGTGGCTACGCGGAAGCGATAAAAAATTCTCTATTGTAAATTTTTCAAGGCTTGTACCTTGGAACCTATTTCATGGTTTGCATTCTCGAGCCACCGGATCGCGTTAGGGGTTTTCTGTTAGAACGGTGTCGTGTTAGCGGCCCCTGGGTTAATAACTGATAATCGTTGCAACGGAAGTGAATCAATCAAAACTAACTTTAGCTGGACAATAACTTTATGCTAGAGCTGCTGTAAAGCCAAAACAATCTCTGTTACTTTCATTTCCTATTATCACTGCAAAGCTGCTTCGAAACAATCTATATTGTTAAAAGTGCTATATAAATGAAGGTGACTTGACTTATTGCAAGGTTTCAGTGAATTAAACCTGGCAGATTGGCAAGGGAGTTTTGTCTCGCTAATTTGTGGATAATATACAGGGCCAAATTGAAGAGGTGCTCCTACCTCAGAATTTGGAGGAGGAAGTCCTTTGTGGGCTACATGACGAACAAGGACATCAGTGCATCAACACACTTTTAAGCTTGTCAGAGCTAGATGTTGGCCAGGAATGTTTCAAGATATTGAAAACATTTATTGTAAACTTAATGTAGGCAATGTGAGAGCTGTACTATGGCAAAGCTAGTAATTAAAATGGGTAGTTTGTTAGCTAGAAGAACATTTGAAGTCGTAGCTATGTATTTTACAGTTTTAGACCCTTTTAGTGATTATAAGGAGCAGTGGCGAGCACAGACCTCTACTGCAGCAGGGGCGAAATTTCATTGGGGTGGTGGTTTGGGGGGCACCACAATACGACCGAAAGGGCACTTTACTATTAGAGATTAAAGGGGCAGAGGCTTGAGCCCCTATCCCCTCCTATCTACCCCCTATCACCCACAAGGCAATGGCCAGTGGGTGATAGGGGACAGGTTCAATCGAACCCTGCATAATTTGTTAAGCACTCTCACCATCGAAGAAAAGAAGAAGGGTAGAAAATATTTACATGCTCTGTCCAAAATGGCTTGTGTGGGATGCACTTAACTCTAAGCCACTAAAACCTAAAGACAACACTCAAAAGTACTACCTCTAGATAACACACACACACATAAATATGTTTCTCTTAATCAGTTTGAATTCAACCCCCTCTTTTAGACTGCAGGTTATTGCTGCTTTTACACTGGACACACAGCATTCATGTTGACTGAGTGTTCTGGTGTGTGCATAATCAGGTAGAGCAAATGACAGGCTGATCACTACAGACTGCTGTTTCCCTGTCAGCGGTTTCTCTCCATCACACTCTCGTCTCTGTGGATACCTGACTCAGTCCAGTTCTCACACACGCGCACATACACACTATAACTGTCCTAGCTATTTTAAACCAGGCCTGCTACAGAAGAATGAGGGGGGAAATCAATTTTGCTCAATTTCACTACAATTTTACTGTGTTCAGGGTATGCATGAATCAACAAAAGACAAAAAAAAAAAAAAAAAACTCTTTTTGTCAGCATGTATTGAATTTTTACATAAGACAATTCATTATAAACACCCAACAAATAAACTCAAACATTAAATACATCACAAAAGAAATCATGGAGTGAGTTGATGAGAGTGAAACGTCTCAAAGATGTTGAAGAATAATGGAGTTAATAAAGTGAGCAGTCTTTGAAATGAACAGTCTTATCTGCAGATGTTATGGATTGATGAAAATAAGAATTTGTCCTTCTAGCTGCAGCCCGGGAGTCTTGGAAAAAAATCCTTGGACCGTTGCTCTCATGCACCCAAGCAAAACTCCCAATCCAACATTCAACGGCAATGTACGTCATATGTAATACAAAAATCCTCTACAAAAGAAAACAACTTATTAATACTTTTACAAGTTCTTCACAAAAGCATACACAAAAGATGAAATAAGAACTACAAACTCACAGTTGAGCAGCAAACTAAAAGTTTCTCAAGTCAGGATTAACTAGAGAACAGCAGATACCATGCGGTTCCTCAAACTGCATCTACCTCTTATTCCCCTACTTTCTCTTTTATCCGTAAGGTAGAGGTGCTACTGGTGTCCCCTAGTGGATGGGATGAACATAGCGCTTACTCTAAGAACAAATAAACCATGTGATAGCCAGTGACTGTTACAACACACACACACACACACACACACACACATTAAACATAGACCCTCTTATAATGTGAAATCTCTTAAGTATGCATTGGATTGACCAAAACAGAGAAACAAACTCATAACGTATACACCAGTTGATTCAGACAGTAATCCGTCACAGGTTCATTGACTATAACCCCATTCCCTGAAAAAGTGGGATCAAGATGCTGGTCTTGATTTAAGCCTTATGGTAAAAACGTCTTCGTTTGATTGGGTGTGAAAAACAAGCCAAGAATTTGGCTTAAATAAACTCTGATGATGACATCATTGGAATCCTCACATCAGAGGCTATAAATAGACGTATGACAGGTGCTCTCATCAGGTAATTTTGTCTAAAGAATGTCCTGAACTCGCACTCAGTGCAGCAATGAAGCGCAGCGTCTTGTTTCCACTTTTTCAGGGAACAGGGTTGCAGTCAAGGAACCTGAGACGTTCCCTTTCAAAAGCTACTCTCAAAGCTGTGCTTGATTTAAGCGCTATGAGAACGAGAATACCAACGCCACCGCACTGGAAGTGTCTGGACCCTTCAAGGTTGTGTAGTGCACACACAATCACGAGAAGGGCCTCAGACACAAGCTTGAGATGTCGACTCAAGGACATGTGAGTCCGGAGTAACATGAACATTCAAACTAAGTTAAGTCAAATCACCTTTATTTATATAGCGCTTTTTACAATAAAGATTGTTTCAAAGCAGCTTTATAGTGATAAAAGGAAAATAATCCAACAAAGTTTTTTTCGGCTGTACAGCAGATCTAGAAGAAAATAAAGTCATAGTCCAGCTTAAGTAAGTATAGTGATGGTTTATTTTTGTTGTAAAAAAGTCATTAATTTAGTTATTTTATATATATATATATTTCTCCTCTCTGGAGAAAACAGTGATGTCATCGTCCAGCTCTGTTCAGTTCTCATATAATGCTGTCAATGCAGGCAGATCAATAATATTGTTGAATATTAAGTGTCCCCAACGAAGCAAGCCAAAAGCCAAAGGCGACAGTGGCAAGGAACCAAAACTCCATCAGTTGACAAAATGGAGAAAAAAAAAACCTTGGGAGAAACCAGGTTCAGTCGGGGGGCCAGTTGTCCTCTGGCCAACGAACAAACGGTGTATGATTATGATTTAGGCAGCATTACAGGTCAGAAGTCAGATTGGATCAGTACATTCAGAATATTTATCCAGTTCCATCTGGTTGAAGATCGGAGTCATCACGTCGGTATGGAGACGGGTTTGTTGAGGATCAGTGCCACTGGCTGTCGTGTTGATGAGGCCTTCACAGGGGAGAGTCTAGTTGACACAATCTCTGCTGACACTTTCAGGGATGCGTTGTGATCGTGTCTTATTGTGAAGCGAAGAGGTCCACCAATGCTTCGTAAAATCTTTCCCAGATCTGACTTACCACATTGAGATGGAATAATGTATAACTGTGTCGCCAAATAGGCCGGAAGGTGCTAAGGGGGTATTGAGGAGAAAAACTTTATCTTTCTCCTAGATGCCAGTAAGGTTGAGCCACAGATATCTCTCTATAGCGACCATAGCACCCATGGAACGGCCGATGACTCTGGGCACAGAGACAGCTATATATATATATATATATATATATATATATATATATAGCTACATGAAGACAAAGCCACGTTAAGCCATGTGAAGACAGAGTCCACGTTAGGCCACATAGAGACGAAGGCCACTATTGGCCACATGGAGACAAAGGCCATGTTAGGCCACTTAGAGGCAAGGCCACTATAGGCCACATAGAGACAAGGCCACTTTAGGCCACTTAGATCCAAGGCTACGATAGGCCACATGAGACGAAGGGCACGATAGGCACATGAGACGAGGGCCACGTAAGGCCACATAGAGACAAGGCCACGATAGGCCAATGAGACTAAGGCCACTTTAGGCCACATGAGACAAAGGCCACGTCTGAAGGAATGATCGGTGAAACGAGAGGGAGATAGACCGCAGCTTCCTAAAACGGTAGCTAAGTGAGTCCTCAAACAAGCCTTAGTAAGAGGCGCTCCATTAGATAAAATAAATAGGGGAAAATAGTCGGGAGTTCTAGTACGAACTTTCAGAGATTTAATCATGGATGTGAAGGGACAGAAAAGTGTTATTAGTTTTAGAAAGGGAAAGAGTAACACCAGATCCTTGAGAGTCATTCTTATAGTGCTTGAGAAAAAGAGTAAAGAAATTAGGTGAGAAACGTAAATCAGAAAAAGAAAGACTGTGGGCAGGATCAAATTATTTAGATTCTGAAGTAAAATTCCCCTGGACGCATGAAGCCGTAAAATACTGTTAAAAACATGGCTTCTAGCAGAATATTAATTTATGATGAGAAGAGACCATTGCAGACGGAGGTGATTAATTTTTGTAATATAGACAATGTGATTGGCAGGCATTTATCTGGAGGTTTACTATAGGATTTGGCTATGCCTTGGAGTAGCAAGCGAACAGAAGGTACGGTGTAAAGGCTTGGATAATTAGGATTAAAATACTTTGCGTAAAATGTAATGCCTGCAAGCAATCTACGGATGGAAGAAATTTTAAAATTGTGATTTTCATAATTGTAGATGAGGAAGGGTCAAACGGTTGGGATCAGGATGGGAAATAGAGGAATCTGAAAAGAAAAGCAGAACATTATAAATGAAGACAGGGCAGAAGTATAAGCGTTTAAGGTGGAGTGAGCCACGCCTTTAGTGATGTACCATCTAGCTGATGTCATGGTTTGGGTTTTGTTTCTTGTACTTGTCAAGTCAAGTCAACCTTTATTTATATAGCGCTTTTTACAATACAGATTGTTTCAAAGCAACTTTACAGAGATAACAGGAAAATAATGTTGTAATAGTATTGTTAAATACAAAATTAAATTTCCCCAACTAAGCAAGCCAAAAGCCAATGGCGACAAAGGCGAAGAAAGGCGAAAAGGCAACAGTGGCAAGGAACCAAAACTCCATCAGGTGACAGAATGGAGAAAAAAACCTTGGGAGAACCCAGGCTCAGTCGGGGGGCCAGTCCTCCTTTGGCCAATGAACGAACAGTGTATGATTATGATTCAGGCAGCATTATAGGTCAGAAGTCAGATGAGATCAGAACTTTCACAATATTTATCCAGTTCCATCTGGTTGGGGTCGGAGTCATCTCGCCGGTATGGAGACGAGTTTGTTGAGGTGTCCATGAGGCCTTCACAGGGCTAATGAGGCTGGCACTTCAGGGATGTGTTGTCGTCGTGTCCATGCGATGGTCCTTCATCAGATCTGGATATGGCCTGGATCCGGCAGTTTGCGGTAAACCTCGGGATAAACAGAGAGACTAATATTAGCGTAGACGCCATCCTTCTTATGATGTACAAAGTACATCAGGATTTATGGGAAGTGTTCCCGGTTCCGGCTGATATAAACTATGCAGCCTAACATTGAATTATATAAGTCTATAATGTGTTATGTGTATGCTAAGCCAAAGAGATGTGTTTTTAGTCTAGATTTGAACTGACAGACTGTGTCTGCTTCCCGGACCATGTTAGGAAGATTGTTCCAAAGTTTTGGTGCTAAATAGGAAAAGGATCTACCGCCAGCAGTCGATTTCGATATTCTAGGTATTATCAACTGCAGGGACGTGCACAGGGGGGTTGCTCAGGTTGCCCGGGCAACTGCCCATATGCCCTTCTCGACTCACATTGCCCTTCCGAGGGGGGAAATAAATAAATAAATCGTACAATGGATGCAGAATTTCACGTAGGCCTAGATAAAAAAAAAAATTGCAAAGCCTCATTCACTTCCATTCGGGCACCGAAGTCAGTAGGGGAAGGGCAAACTCTGTTTACGTGGCTGCAGCGCTGCACGCGACCGGTGTAGTAATCGATTATGTTCCCTACCGGAATTCGTGTTCCCTTTACGCAATCATACCACAAATCATGCGTAGTTGCCCAGTTACCATACGTACCATCAGATCTGAATACGAGCAAGAAGCACAACTGAATGTACGGGAAGCCAAAAGGTTAAAATAGGATTGTATTTTTTCCGAAATCTAAGCGTTTTTTATTTATTTTTTATTAGAAGCGAGTTTTCCCCATCTGTCAATTCAATCCAGATTATTTCTTTTCAATTAAAAAAAAATATATATATAAAAAAATAATAATTAAAAAACAATAAACATTAATATGAGGAACTCTTTTTCTCATGTGTATTTTGGTGACATTTAACAATATTGTTAATACATTTTGTATACTGTTTACAAAGTTGTATATCATAAACCTGTCACCTCTGACATTTTGCAATCTTTATAAATAATAAGACCATAATATGAGTGTCATAGATCGCACCTCTGTGGCTCTCTCCGCTCATCCTAGAACACCGTCACCAGAGTATTGAACTGCATTTCCCATAAGCCCCGTACCTAGGTCTAATTATCTGCACAGGTGTTCCCACTTCTCCTCTCCATATAAACTGCCTTCTGACTCTCATACTTTGCGAAGTCTTGTTCTGCCCCGGCTAACATTACCAAGCGTTTATCTACTGTCTATTGATTCCCCGTGTTTTGACCTTTGCCTGTTTCATCGACTCCTGTCTCCTTGTCTGCTGCCTTGACCTTTTGCCTGTTATCGTTTGGATTCTGGATATTGCCGCCTGCCCTGATCACTGCCTGGTATCGTTTATGCTCTTGGACTGCCTGCTACATTGTCTATGCTGTTGTCTGATTTCTGCCTGTTTGACTATCCTGAATAAACCACTGCAAATGGATCCGACTGTCTCTGACTCTGCATCACAGAAGACTTCGCCAACACAGGATCCAGCAGCCATGTATCGTCTTACTACTGAGGTTACTTCTCAAGCGTCTGTTCTAGCTTCACACCAGCAACAACTCGTCAAGTTGACTGCGCTTACCGAACAGCTTGTGAATTCCATGCAGACACTCACCGCACGTACCCCCGCACCAGCTACAGCCCCGGCAACTTCGGATCAACCCATTCCAAGTGTGAGTTACCCATCCAACAATCCTCGTCTATCTCTTCCAGACAAATATGATGGATGTCCCTCCAGATGTAAAGGATTTCTGTTGCAATGCTCAATCTTTATCAACCAACAACCACAGTTTTACCGCACTGACGATAGTCGCGTATCATTCATCTGTTCACTGTTGACCGGAAGAGCTCTGGAGTGGGCAACGGCACTTTGGGAGGGTGGTCATCTATCCTTTCCTTCATATAACAGTTTCCTCCAACAGTTCAGAGAGGTGTTTGAGCATCCCGCCGGTGTAAAGGAACCGGGCGAACTTCTGCTTTCGCTACATCAGGGCGGATCTTCGGCTGCAGATTACACCCTCTCGTTCCGCACACTAGCCGCACAAACTGGCTGGGAGGATGAAAAATCCGCTGAAATTACTCTATCGTAAGGGTCTCAATGTCGATCTACAGGGGGAATTGGCATGTCGGGATGAGGGGAAATCACTCAATCAGCTCATGGATCTGTCCATTCGTCTTGACAATTTGATGCGAGCTCGGGGAGCTCCGCAGATGCACAGAGTCACTGAATACTCAGCCGTTAGTCAAGACACCGAACCCATGCAGATCGGCTACACTCGCCTAACGCCCGAAGAGAGAGAGAGGAGATTACGCAATCATTTATGTTTGTACTGTGGACAATCCGGGCACATGAGGGCAACCTGTCCTAAACGTCCCATCTCCCGAGATTCTGCTGCGGTGAGTTCCCATTCCAGTTCTTCAAAATCCTTTGAACTTGAGGTTACCATGTGTTTTGATAATGAGACGGTTAATACCACCGCTTTAATAGACTCTGGAGCTGCAGGTAATTTCATTGATCTGTCTTTCGCGAGAACTCATCATCTTCCTCTTCTTCCATGTAAATCCCGGGTGGCTGTGGCAGCATTAGACGGGCGCCCGTTGGGAACAGGAGAGATCCAATACATCTCTCAAGAGGTCATCTTACACACCAGTACTCTTCATGCTGAACTCACTCAACTATTCACTATCGAATCCCCACGACACCCCATCATTCTTGGTTTACCCTGGCTGGAGAAGCACAATCCCGTAATTTCATGGACCGAGAAGCAGATAACCCAATGGTCTAAAACCTGTCAAGAAGAATGTCTGCTCTCACTTACCAAAATCACTCCAAATTCCATCCACTCTGAGAATCCCGATCTGCCGAACATTCCTGTTCAGTATCAGGATCTTTCTCTAGCCTTCAGTGAGAGCCAAGCCACTCAACTTCCTCCTCATCGATCCCATGACTGTGCTATTGATCTCATCCCAGGAGCCACTCCCACACGAGGAAGAATTTTCCCTCTCTCAAAGCCAGAATCCGAAGCCATGAACACTTACATAGAGGAACAGCTTTCCAGAGGATTCATAAAACCATCCACCTCTCCTGCTTCAGCCGGATTCTTCTTCGTGAAAAAAAAAAGATGGAGGATTGCGTCCTTGTATTGATTACCGCAGCCTCAATGAGATCACCGTGAAGTTTCGCTATCCTTTGCCTTTAGTTCCAGCTGCCCTCGAACAGCTACGTACTGCTAAGTACTTCACAAAGTTGGATTTGCGAAACGCTTATAATCTGATCCGGATCAGAGAGGGAGACGAGTGGAAGACAGCTTTTTCTACCACTACAGGGCATTATGAATATTCCGTTATGCCGTTCGGGCTGGCCAACAATCCTTCCGTATTCCAGTCCTTTGTCAACGAGGTCTTCCGAGACATGCTCAATCAGAACCTCATCGTCTACATTGATGATATACTGATCTATTCTGAGACTTTTGAAGATCACGTGAGAGATGTAAGAGCAGTGCTGCAACGCCTCATTGAGAACCAACTGTACGCCAAACTACAAAAATGTGAGTTTCACCAGACACAGATTACCTTCTTGGGTTACATCATCAGTGCTGAGGGGGTAACCATGGACAGCGGCAAGGTACGAGCAGTTGTAAATTGGCCACAGCCCACCAATGTGAAAGAATTACAACGTTTCCTGGGCTTTGCCAACTTCTATCGTCGGTTCATTAGAAATTTCAGCATCACCGCAGCACCTCTCACATCCCTACTTCAAGGTGGAGGACATCGGTTAAAGTGGTCATCAAAGAGTATTGCAGCATTTCAACAGCTCAAGGAGAAATTCACGACAGCCCCCATTCTGCACCACCCAGATCCTGAACGTGAGTTTATTGTGGAAGTAGACGCTTCCAAAACAGGAATCGGGGCTATATTGTCACAACGGCAGGGCAATCCAGCGAAACTTTTCCCCTGCGCCTATTATTCTCGCAAACTTACTCCAGCTGAACACAACTATGATGTAGGTGACAGAGAACTTCTGGCAATGAAGGCAGCATTGGAAGAATGGCGGCACTGGTTGGAGGGAGCTCATCTGCCCTTCACGGTACTAACTGACCACCGTAATTTAGAATACATTAAGGCTGCCAAAAGACTGAACCCCAGACAGGCCAGGTGGTCCCTCTTCTTCACCAGATTTGATTTCAAGGTAACCTATCGCCCAGGCTCCAAGAATGGCAAGGCCGACTCTTTGTCTCATCAGTTTGACAGCTCCTCTAGCCCTCTTTCATCTGATCCTATACTTCCTACGACACTTATTCTTGCTCCGGTACAGTGGGACATAATGACCGAAATTTCATCTGCACAGAGTGAGGAACAATCACCGCCTGAATGCCCTCCAGATCGTACCTACGTGCCTGCCCGTCTCCGCACATGAGTATTACAATGGGTGCACAATACTCCCAGTGCAGGACATCCCGGGATCACAGCTACTACTCATCTTGTAATGAATCGTTTCTGGTGGTCAACGCTTCAGGCCGACGTGATAACCTTTGTGCATCAGTGCACCACTTGTAACATTTCCAAATCATCCCATCAGAGACCAGCCGGGTTACTTCAACCACTCCCTGTACCACAACGTCCATGGTCGCACATTGCTATTGACTTTATAACTGATCTACCTTCCTCACAGAACTATACGACCATTCTGACTGTGGTTGATCGATTCCCGAAGGCTTGCAGATTTATTCCGTTGACCAAACTACCCACAGCTTTACAAACCGCAGAGGCTTTAGTGCAACAGGTCTTCAGACTGTACGGATTACCTGAGGATATTGTATCGGATAGGGGTCCCAGGTTCACCTCCCGGGTTTGGCATGCACTATGTGGTCAGCTGAACATCAATGTCAGTTTGACGTCTGGCTACCATCCACAGTCTAACGGGCAAGTAGAGCGGTTAAATCAGGAGCTCACCCGCTTCCTACGTACATATTGTCATCAAAATCAGCAGGATTGGAGCCGTTTTCTCATGTGGGCCGAGTACGCCCAGAATTCATTGCGCAAACCTTCTACTGGCCTCACTCCCTTCCAATGTGTGCTAGGTTATCAACCCCCTCTGTTTCCCTGGTCTGGGGAACCTAGGGATCTCCCGGCCATTAACGCTTGGCTACAAAGAAGTGAGGAGACCTGGAATAATGCTCACGTACACCTTCAACGAGCAGTTCGCAGAGTCAGCGAACAGGCTGATCGTCACCGGAGAAGGGGACCTAACTACCTTCCGGGACAATGGGTATGGCTGTCATCTAGGGACCTCCGTCTTCGTCTTCCCAGCAAGAAGCTAAGTCCTAGGTACGTGGGTCCATTTAAGATTCTCAGACAAATTACACCAGTCTCATACCGTCTAGCATTGCCATCCACTTACCGCATATCTCCCACTTTTCATGTTTCATTGCTCAAACCTGCCGGAGTTCCGAGTGGAGAGAGGGACCAGGACGAGGCTGCGGAGACAAGCCTCCTCGCCATCATCATCGAGGGCGAGGAGGCTTACCGTGTAAAAGAGATTCTCGACTCAAAACGCCGAGGCAGGGAGCTACAGTACTTGATCGACTGGGAGGGGTATGGTCCAGAAGAAAGATCCTGGGTCAAATCACAGGATATACTGGATCCCGCACTTACCACCGAGTTTCATCAAAACCATCCCACAAGACCTGCCCCCAGACCCCGTGGAAGACCTCGGCGTCGCACTGGTCCTCGCTTCCGGAGCCGCTCGCAGGAGGGGGGCTCTGTCATAGATCGCACCTCTGTGGCTCTCTCCGCTCATCCTAGAACACCGTCACCAGAGTATTGAACTGCATTTCCCATAAGCCCCGTACCTAGGTCTAATTATCTGCACAGGTGTTCCCACTTCTCCTCTCCATATAAACTGCCTTCTGACTCTCATACTTTGCGAAGTCTTGTTCTGCCCCGGCTAACATTACCAAGCGTTTATCTACTGTCTATTGATTCCCCGTGTTTTGACCTTTGCCTGTTTCATCGACTCCTGTCTCCTTGTCTGCTGCCTGCCTTGACCTTTTGCCTGTTATCGTTTGGATTCTGGATATTGCCACCTGCCCTGATCACTGCCTGGTATCGTTTATGCTCTTGGACTGCCTGCTACATTGTCTATGCTGTTGTCTGATTTCTGCCTGTTTGACTATCCTGAATAAACCACTGCAAATGGATCCGACTGTCTCTGACTCTGCATCACAATGAGGCATTAAGTTTGGACATAAACACGGTCAGATAAGGCAATTTGTATGGGCAAAATTCAACTGAATATATTCAGACATAATTCAAAAACTATGAACAAGTGCAAGATTAATTCAATTCACAGAAATATTACTGGAGTGTGAGTAATAAAGACCCTGTTATTCTCAGTCCTTCATATAGAGTTTTTTTTTTTTTTGGGTGGGGTAGCCCTTTTTTCAGGTCAGAGCAACTGCCCCTCAAAATTCCTGTGCACGTCCCTGATCAACTGGCCAGAATTTTGAGATTGCAATAGACATGAAGGACAATAATGCATTAAGAGCTCGCTCAAGTACACATTTAGTGCTTTGTAAGTAATCAGCAATATTTTAAAATGTATATGTCACGGGCCGGAACGCCCCTTTCGAATGTACCACCTCGAGGAGTTTACCCAGAGACACCACAGACGGACAACAAGGTAAGTAATAAAATTTCAGTTTTATTGAATTAAAATCCTAATTATTAAAACACGTAGCGGAAAAGTTTCAACTCTGTTCCCCTCTGTCCAGCAGCGGTGTACGGCCTTGGTGCGACAGTCGCAACTCAGCGGATAACAGAACGGGGAAGTCGACTCAATCGTCCCTCTTCGGACAGAACTGGTAAGTAGCCTTCTAGGCGAAGGTAAGGAGGGGGGTCCCTCGGTAGGTCTTCCTCGGAGCAGACAACGGTAACGAATTGGACAGATAGTGCTACGAGATCTCCATTCAGTAGTTCCTTTTCGGAACAGTCGAGGGTGGGTGTAGTGATTCCTCTTCAGAACAGCCAATGGTCAATACCTGCAACGATAATGGCAAGGGATTCTCACAACGGTTCCTCTCCAGGGCAGTGAATGATGCGTATCTGTACAGGCGATAGTAGAGTCGAGCACACAACGGTTCCTCTTCGAAGCAGGCAGGGGCAGACGATAGAACAGACTGTGGTAAGAGACTTTCACACAGCGGTTTAACTTCAGAGCAGGCAGCAGAGCAGACAGCAGATAAGATAAAGGAACAGACAATGGTAAAAGATCTTCACCCAGCGGCTCCTCTTCAGAGCAGGCAGCAGATAATGGAACGGACGATGGTAAGAAATCTTCACCCAGCGGCTTCTCTTCAGAGCAGGCAGCAGCAGACGATGGAACAGACTATGGTAAGAGACTTTCACACAGCAGCTTAACTTCAGAGCAGGCAGCAGAGCAGACAGCAGATAATGGAACGGAGGATGGTAAAAGATCTTCACCCAGTGGCTTCTCTTCAGAGCAGGCAGCAGCAGACAGCAGATAATGGAGCGGACGATGGTAAGAAATCTTCACCCAGCGGCTTCTCTTCAGAGCAGGTAGCAGCAGACGATGGAACAGACTGTGGTAAGAGACTTTCACACAGCAGCTTAACTTCAGAGCAGGCAGCAGAGCAGACAGCAGATAAGATAAAGGAACAGACAATGATAAAAGATCTTCACCCAGCGGCTCCTCTTCAGAGCAGGCAGCAGATAATGGAAAGGACGATGGTTAGGAAATCTTCACCCAGCGGCTCCTCTTCAGAGCAGGCAGCAGAGCAGACAGCAGATAATGGAACAGACAATGGTAAGAGATAGAATAGGCGATGGTTAGGAAGTCTTTACAGTAGTTCCTGTACAACACACGCTGAATAAACAAATAGTTAGAGGGCTCTCTTCAGCTCAAGCCTCACAGACCTGCCCACCAGGGCCAACGGGTAGAAACAGAATTATACACCCACACTTGTACATGCAGTAAGTCACTTCAAAGAATCACACGTGTTCACTTCACACTAAGCACTGCAGTCCACAACAACTCACAGTGAATAAGGCTCCCACTCGCGGTCCCGGTCGGCGTCCTCTCGCATTGATAGGTCTGAATATCCAACGCTGTAAGGAGTACACTACAAAGTAATGTCAGTCACTATCTTGACTAAATTGGAGCCACTGTCCACTGACTGATACACCCAAACGAATATTAAAGATAAAGGGCTTCACAGAAGAATATCAAAGAGGAACTTAACTGCTGCATAGATGATGTGGATGCTCAGCCACTCTTCAATCCTTATCGCTCTCACTTTATGAATCCATTCTTCCAGTTCCCAGAGATGCTGAGAATAAAATTTCGCCTCCACGCTGTTTTAATCCTTCCCGCTCCGTAACACCCCTCCTCACGCCAGAATGGCCTCTTTATATCATCCACGCAGTGGACAAGTGTCCCAATCACCGTCAACGTTCCTCCCATCACACAGCTGACGCTCGTCTCCTCATCCAGCAGCCACGCCTGGACGCAATACATGGGGGAAACCCCGGAACCGGCCCGGTGTCCCACCAAATCCGCTCCCACTCGGAAACACCTCCCGGAATGACAGTTCCTCTCCGTTCGTCACCCCGTGACATATACAATGTTTAATAGGGAGCCAATGCAGTGTTGACAGAACCGGGCTAATATGGTCATACTTCCTGGTTCTGGTAAGAACTCTAGTCGCTGCAATTTGGACCAGCTGTAGTTTATTTATTAAACGTGAAGGGCAACCACCCAGTAGAGCATTACAATAATCTAGCCTTGATGTCATGAACGCATGAACTAATTGTTCTGCATTTTTAATTGAGAGCATATGACGTAATTTAGATATATTTTTAAGATGAAAAAATGCGGTTCCCTATCAGTCGCTTACATTCGACGTAACGTCGACGTGACGACGTAATTGGGATCACTTCAGGGAGCCCTATCATCTTCAAGTGTCTACAGAAAGAGCCAATGAACGTTGGCGTGCGTGAATCGCGTCACGCGCCCTGCCCCGCAGCGCAGGTATAAACAGGAAGCGGGCGCACGCACTCATTGTCTTTCACTTCGGAGCCGAGCTTACTGTTCGACTTCAGAGTTCTGCAGACTGCTGCAACGTTGAAGACTTGGAAAAGAAGACTGTGACGGAGCGGCTCCGTCACTGAGTGCGGGACACACACACACACACACTCATACACATATACTCATTCCCCAGTCCCTTATAGTCTTAATTAAGCCGGTCATAAACTTCGTGATTATGCACTTTTCTCCTACTGTTAAGTAGCGCGATCAAGGGTGCACACTTGATAGTTCTACTCTTCTTTAAACATACATTTAAACGAGCATTATAAACACTTACTGTGTGTCGAGATGCGTCGCGGGTTTGCTCTGTTTCCCATCCAGTTTGGCAGACCCGAAGCGTAACATTTCCGGTTTTTAAATAGCGTGATTCTCGCGCGCTTTCATGGTCACGTGAACTGCATAATTATGGGTTTTGGGTTGTAGTAATAATTTGTGATGCAAGTAACTGTGTATGAGGAAGGAAAATGTTTGTGAAGATGGATACAATCATTGTGGAAAATGTTGAAGTATATTAGATATAAGTCCTTTGTGGGAGTTAGTACAATGTGTTGATTGTATTATTTAAATGATGGTTGAGCCTAGTGGGAGGGGCTAATGGCTTTAAAAGTCGCAGCTTTGGGTCTGTGAAGGCAGTCTTGGTCTGGTTACAGAGAAGGTAACTAGTGGCTGGTATTGTTGTGTGGAAAGAAAAAGATAGTTATGTAGGATATTTTGTTTGTTTTGTGTATAACTTTATTATAGTAAGTTTTTTTTTTCCAAATAGTTATTTTTATTTTTATTTTTTTCTCTTCACCATTTGTACTTTGGAGGCCGGCATAATAAAATACCTCACTATTCTTCGACTACGCCTGTGTTTTTCCTTATTGTGAGGAGGTTGGAAAAGGACCCCGCGACAAAGACTCTTGTTCCAGTGTTGGTGTGACGGCGCGATCAGCGGTGGCCGCGAGCATCTAAAGCAGTGTTTCTCAACCTCTCCTGCAGGGACCCCCTGACATGACATGTTTTTGTTTTAACCCTGAAATGGCACACCTGATTCAATTAATTAAAGTCAAAAAAAGGCTTAATGTGTAGCTGACTAATTGAATCAGGTGTGCCATTTCAGGGTTAAAACAAAAACATGTCCTGTCAGGGGGTCCCTGCAGGAGAGGTTGAGAAAAACTGATCTAAAGCTTAAAACTGCTGTTTTCACTGCATTGTATTGTGTGTATGTGTGTGTGTCGGTCTCGGTGGGCATTCAAACCCTGAGTGTGTACCTCGTTTAAACCGTGGCTACCCCTGGGTGCTTCAGCACTGAAAGAGTTCTTTTTCTATTTTTTGTTTTCACTAAAAGAGCAACACAAGCGTGACCCTGCGTCCTTTTCAGGATGTCATTCCGCGTGTGCGTTTTTGGATGCGGTCGTTCCCTGGCGCCAGCAGACGGACACAATAGTTGCCACTCGTGTTTGGGCATTCAGCACGCTGAGGCAGCTTTTGCGAATAGTTCATGTTCCCATTGCGGGAATATGACTATGGCAGCACTTAGACCGAGACTTGCTTACCTCAAGCAGGACTCGACATAAGCAATGGCCCGGTGGCCCGGGGCCAGTAAAAGAGTATGTCGGGCTAGTTAATTGGCCCGTCCATCAGCAAAACAAATAGCAAACATCATACACAGTGGCGCGAAGAGTGGCAATGTTACTTCAGGTTATTTATAACGTGTTAAAATGTCAAAGAACTTTGAGGCTGAGACGAGAAAGAGGACATTCCTAGTAGGGCTGGGTGGTATATCGAGTTAGTACAATATATCCATTTTTTTTTAAACGATATGGAATGAGGCAATACCGTTTATATCAATACAGTAGTTTGATATGAGCACATCTGAAAAATAGCGGAGTACGCAGTGTGAGCTCCTGCAGTGAAAGAACATAGTACAATTTGTCCTAAACATGACACAAGCTTATATTAAGCGCTTCAAAATAACTGGTAAGATATAGTTAACAAGTTTAAAGCAGCTTGCCCTGTCAGATGCTCTGACAGATACTGTTGCTGACTGACAGATAAATACTTGCGCTGTTTAATGCGTTTGAGACGTGGTGCTTTCCTCAGTGCTTAACTTACATTTCACAGGTATATTCTCCATCTGTAAATGTTAAAAAGTCAAACAAATATGTCAATTTCACTGTCAGGAGAGGACGTGCCCTCTGCAAGTGAATCTCCGCTAAAATTCAAGCTTCCGTTAATGAGCGCCACCGCGCACATGCGCACCAAACAGACAGACCACAATAGAATAGTAGTGCAATAATTCTGACTAAAATATACATATTGCTAAAATATTTGTTGTTGGAGACAATAAATGTGCCATATGTGGAATTTTAAACCTACAAGTATGTTTTTATGAAAGTGACCATTATAATGGGGTAATCAAATGCAGGCTAATATAATTAGTTTGTGCTTTTGTTTTTATTTTCATTTTTAGTTTAGCCTTTAGTCCAGAGGTCTTCAATCCTGCTCCTGGAGGGCCGCTGTCCTGCAGAGTTTAGTTCCAACCTGCTTCAGCACACCTGCCTTTGTATATTCAAGCGATCCTGAAGAGCTTGATGAGCTGATTCAGGTGTGTTTCATTAGGGTTGGAACTAAACTCTGCAGGACAGCGGCCCTCCAGGAGCAGGATTGAAGACCTCTGCTTTAGTCATTTTAAAAACAAAAGCATTATTTTTGTTTTTAGATTGTAATGTTACAATATTAGAATGTAATGTGATTTTAACCACCTTTTTGCACATAATATATTGCATAGCCTACATTACATTCCCTATATTTGTTTCCATATCCTTCAATATCATCATTGTTTGGATATCATTGAGCAGGATGTGAAATAAAAATTTTTTTTTTTAAATAAATACAGATTTTCTTTATCCAAATAGAAAAACGTAGAAAGTACAGAGATATATATCGTATATCGCCATTTAACCAAAAAATACAGAGATATGATTTTTTGGCCATATCGCCCAGTCCTAATTCCTAGTGTCATGGAAAACACAGTACACCTGGGTGGAGAAAGGCGATGAGGGCATGTACTGTTTCTTTTGCCGGAAATTTCCAACAAAAGCTGAACGAGCCGTTATACAAAATGCATAACCGGCCTGCCTGACGGGCTATCTAAAAATAGTGTAATCAAATTCCCCCCTAAACTTCTGCCTAGCCCCCCTAAAAATGTGTGATTAAGTGTAAGCTAAACAAATTCGTGTTCGCTTCAGTCTTGTTATAATCAGATTCAGCGCGTTCATTTTTTCTTCATTGACAGTTTTTTTAAACCAATGACAAAAATAATCAGGAAGACTAATATACTTTTGTCTAATTTCGCCATTTTTAAGTGAAAATAGGCCTATGTAACGTCACTCATCACTCATGTAATGTAATAATTAGTTTACTGTCATTGTGAGGGAACAAGAAAAATGAATCCTAATGTATACAATAAATACAGATTAATGGAAAAGTGCTTTTCCTTATATTTCTTTCAGGGCCAGTAAAAATATAGAATGGGGATTTTTTTTTATGTTGAGCCCTGCCTCAAGGGAGGTGCAGTCCCCTCGCCTATTCCCCGATCTAGTGTCTATTCTTGACCTCAGAATAGACCTACTTCTGCGCATGGTCAGGGTGATCTGAGGATTACCGTGATGGCTTCCACACCAAGGCAATCTCTGTGGGCCCCTCACGCCTCACAAGCGCTGCCGCTGCTGGAGCCTCCAAAAGAGCGTGCTGGTCCTTCTCATGGATGACCAGTCGTTTCTTTTGGAGAGTGTAGCCTCCCCCTTTCTTCTGGTGTAGCCTCCCCCTTCTCAGGCTGGAGCCACCTCTCCTCCGGGAGCTCCGTGTGGCAACTGACCTCGCTCTCCGAGCGACAAAGGAAACCGTTGGTCAGGCGATGTCCACCTTGGTGGTCCAGGAACGCCACCTCTGGCTCTACCTGGCCGATATGAGGGACACCGACAAGTATCAGTTCCTGGATGCCCCTCTGTCCCAGGTTGGGTTGTTCGGCGACGTGGTCGAGAGCTTTGCCCAGCAGTTCTCGGCCGCACAGTAGCAGAAGGAGGCAATCCGACACATCCTGACCCGGTGGACCTCTGCATCTCCCACCCGTCCGCCGGCCGCAGACCCTCCGCCTGCTCGTCGCCGAGGTCGGCCTCTCGTGGCGTCCTCCGTTCCCTGCCTCACCAGCAGCCATCATCCAGGCCTCAGCATGGAGCAAGCCGCTGGAAGTCCACCCAGCTCGTCCAGGCCACTGCCAAACCAGGAGGCAAGCGCAGGTGCAAACGACCCTGAGGTGGGCAACCCAGAGTTGGATCAAGTTGCTCTTCAGGAGATGGTGAACACGCCGCTGGTCCCGCTTGCACAGTTTCTGGGAGCCTGGCTAGTGCTTCCCAGCCCGTCTCGCTGGCTCATCCGTACTATCAGACTCGGCTATGCGATTCAGTTCGCCCGGCGCCCCCCTGTTTTCAAGGGCATTCTGTTCGCCCATGTTCAGGCGGACAGTGTTCAGTGCAGAGATCGCAGTCCTACTGGCGAAGGACACGATCGAGCCGGTCCCTCCAGCCGATATGAAGACCGGCTTCTACAGCCCATACTACATTGTACCCAAGAAAGGCGTTGAATTACGGCCAATCTTGGACCTGCGTGTCCTGAACCGGTCCCTTCACAGGCTGCCGTTCAAGATGCTTATGCAGAAACGCATTTTCAAATGCATCCGTCCCCATCCGGGCAGAGGATCTCTTTTCTTGGTATGGAGCTGGAGTCGGTCAACATGACAGCGTGCCTCACTGAGGCTTGTGTCCAGTTTATTTTTGTTTATTTTTTAGGATCCCATTAAATGAAAGTCTGTCCAATCAGCTAATTTTCCTGGGGTCCATTACAAAAAAAAAAAAATTTTCAATTCATAAAAATTAAATATAAAACTGACTGTCCAGTCAGTGTTGAACTGCGTGAGCATGCTCAGACGCAGAACAGCGGCACCACTGAAACTGTTTCAGACGCTCCTGGGGCATAAGGCACCTGCAGCTGCGGTAACACCATTGGGATTGCTTCATATGAGGCCGCTCCAACACTGACTCCACGATCGAGTCCCGAGATGGGCGTGGCAGAGCCGCTCGTGCCGGGTCCAAGTAACCCTGCACTGTCGCCAAACTCTCAGCTTGTGGTCGGACTCTTCGTTCCTGCGGGCAGGTGTTCCCCTAGAACAAGTGTCCAGGCACTCTGTGGTCACCATGGGTGTCTCTGCTACTGGCTGGGGGCAGGGTGCGAACTACGGGGGAGCTAGGGGGAGCTCGGCTCCCCTTAATAAGACATGGGCTCCACTGAAAACGTGAATCGTGAAATTTTGGGGGACTCAAAAAATATTGACATCGTTTTATTTTGATGTGCAATTTCAGCTTTGTGTAATGTGATCATCGTGGAGTATTATGTGTAAAATAGCAAAAATATCATTCATTCATTCATTCATGATGGCGATTTAAACCTAATTCACTTCAATAAAGATAACTATACATACTATTCTTGTCATGAGCATCAAGGTGTGGTGACACTGCAGTGCAAATTCCAATCATGTTTAGTACATGTTAACTCATGTAAAAATATAAATGTTGGAGGCCATTGATCTGCACGGAAAGTCCTTGAAATCCATTCCGTGTTAAGGTAAAGCATGTTATTCCCAATTATGTGTTGTGGCTGGGTTGTTATAGGTCTGCGTGACTCTCGATGTCTTAGGCCTAAATGAACGGAGGACTTATGGTATTCTTCTGTAGCCTGACGAGTAATTTAGTAAGCCTGACTATTTGTGGATGGCTGTTTGCTGTTTGACTTATCAATTTGTGTCGATAAAGTATAATAGGGTGAATCCTGTATATAGTGCTTGCATAGTGCATACACTTGTAGCTGTTATGTATCTTTGGAAGTCCTTGAAATGAATGGGTTTCATAGCGCAGCGCCGGCCATTCCGTGTTCTGTCTGAAAGGCGCTTTTTCAATCTGTGTTTCTCGCTTCTACCAGCCGGTAAGACCGAAGCTCCCGCTTTGGTGTCGGCTTGCTGCACGTGTGCTTTTTTGCTCCAGTCGAGTTCCCCACCCAGGAGAACCCTGTAGAGTTCCTCCACACCCCTTCGGCAGTCGGACGTTGCAGAGCTTCCGACGCCAGGCCTAGTGCTCGTATTCTTGTGTAACTTGTGCTAGGCTGGGTTCCATGTTTGGTGATCCCTGCGGCAATCCCATATGCGTATTCTTCCACGACCAGCTCCCTGCGGTGAGCACGTGTCTTTCCCTTGGCAGAGTCCACTCTGCTGTCACTGTCTGGTGTAGCCTCCCCCTTCTCAGGCTGGAGCCACCCCAGTGACATTCCATATGTTGCACTGCCCCTCCGGCCAGTCCATATGTGTATTCTCCACGTTACCTCCCTTCGGGCAGGATGTGGCTTCCGCAGTGTCCCTCTCCCCTGGAAAGGCATGCTTTCCCAGTGTTATCCAGGCCTTCCACCCCAGCCAGTTGGGGGTCTGAGAGTCTTGCGTAGGGTGCTGGATGTGGCAGCAACCGTGGCGTTTTCCATAGGGATCCCAATTACGTTGTCACGTCGACGTTACGTTGAACGTGAGCTACTGATAGGCAAGGCAAGTTTATTTATATAGCACATTTCATACACAATGGTAATTCAAAATGCTTTACATAAAAGAAATTAAAATAATCAAAAGAGATCAGAATAATTAAAACAGTTTAGAATAAAAGATAAAACACAGTACAAACAGTCACAATGGTAATTCAAAGTGCTGCACATAGAATAAATTAAAATAATGAAAAGAAATCAGAATAATTAAAACATAAAATAAAACAGTGCAAACAGTCGGACGAAGAGTGGTACAGTGCTCATTCAGTAAATGCACAGCTAAACAGATGTGTTTTGAGTTTGGATTTGAATGTGACTACTGTTGGAGCACATCTGATCTCTTATCTCTTCTGGAAGCTGGTTCCAGCTGCAGCTGGCATAATCAGTCCCTCCAGGATTTCGCGATGTTGCGATCGCAACTATTAATGCAGCTTCAACAAATCCCCGTGAATTCAGTGCGACTTGCAATTTTGACCAATCACCGCAACTTTTCTGCAACTTTGACCAATCATTGGGGTCTTCTGCAAAGCGTTGTCCACTTTCCTCACGCAGCGGCTCACTCTCCTCACACAGCGGGCGACTCATTCTCCTCACACAGCGGGCGACTCACTTTCCTCACGCAGCGACTCACTCTCCTCACACAAAGGGCGACGCACTCTTTTTTACAAAATAGGTAAAAGTAAAACACATTTAAAAGTTACATGCAACATTATGTTTTGCAGCTAGGCGGGCATTATAACGTGTGTTACAAAGTGAGCACATTTGTCTCTGAAGTAAAGGCTGGACTACAATAGAGCAGATGGTGAACAGTGTTTTCTCTGGGACAAGGTAAGTCCCTTTGGGGTGGACTTTGGGCTTTTTCATTTTGTAAACCTATAATATGCACAAAAAAAGATATATAACAATAAAAGAAAATCCTCCGTGAGAGACACGAGACCGATGCGTCTCACAGGTGTCGCTCATCAGTAATCACTCGCGTTGTTCTCCCATGGCCCTCAGTCTCGTCCTGCTCGCCACAGTAAACATAATGAATGGTGACTGTAGAACGCAAAAGCCGAATCCCGGACATTTTTGGCGATCTCGAAATCCCGGGCAGACTTGTCACAGAGACTCACTAGTAGATAGCCTTGTTGTTTAACTGCGCTCTCTTACCGGTAGGGCGTGGCTTAGGAATGGCAAATTCAAAAATGCACACTATTAATCATTAGTTAAGCATGAGTAAACAGTTAGTTCATCATTTATAAAGCATTAATAGACATTAATAAGCAGTTTATAAATACAGCTATAAATGTTTTTTCTTGATTTATAAGCATATCTATAATGTGTTTAATAATTGTATTTTCATACTTTGTTAATGATTAATAATTTCTAAATGAAGTATAGCATCATTTACAAACCAGTTATTTAAGAGTTGTCAGTAGTTCATAAGATCACTTAGAAAGTGTAAGTAAATGTAAATTCAGGTAGTTATAAAGCATTTAGTAGAGGTCAGTTAACTATTTTTGTGAGCTCATCTAAAGTGAGGACTATTCATGCCTTGTAAAGCATTTATAAAGGAGATTTAAAGACTCAGTTATCTTCTAAACAGAAAAATTAAACAGACAACAGTGATACAGAACATAGAAATATTTAACAGCCTTTAAATCTCCTTTATAAATGCTTTACAAGGCATAACTAGTCCTCACTTTAGATGAGCTCACAAAAATAGTTAACTGACCACTACTAAATGCTTTATAACTACCCGAATTAACCATGAATTACAGTATAAATACATGTTAATAAAGCATTTATTAACACACTAAGTAACTATTACTATATGTCTGAATAATAAGATGTATGAATGTACATGTAAATGGTTTATTAATCATTAACTTACACTTTCTAAGTGATCTTATGAACCACTGACAACTCTTAAATAACTGGTTTATAAATAATGCAATACTTCATTTAGAAATTATAAATTGAACATTAATAAAGTATGAAAGTACAATTATTAAACACATTATAGATATGCTTTTAAATCAAGAATAACGCATTAATAGCTGTATTTATAAACTGCTTATTAATGTCTATTAATGCTTTATAAATGATGAATTAACTATTTACTAATGCTTAACTAATGATTAATAGCGTGCCGTTATTATAAAGTGTTACCCACATTTATACTACATAAATGACCCATTTTAAATACACATTCATCTTTACAGAGGTGAAGTATCCCTTTAAGTAAAAATCTATCTACCTTTGCGGTTTTAACCTATAAAAACAAATGCCAAAAACATTGCAACTTTCATCGCAACTTTTTAGAAAAGTGGCCGCAACATCAGGCATTTTAGGCCGCAACAATCACAAAAAAGGCCCGCGAAATCCTGTAGGGACTGCATAGTAGCTAAAAGCAGACTCGCCATGCTTAGAGTGAACCCTTGGTATTTCTAGCTGATGTGATCCTAATGATCTGAGTGATCTGTTGGGTTTATATTCAGTGAGCATATCTGCCATGTATTTAGGTCCTAGGCCATTGAATGATTTATATACCAGTAATAATACTTTAAAATCAATCCTATATGTAACTGGCAGCCAGTATAAAGACCCGAGGACTGGTGTGATGTGTTCATATTTTCTGGATCTGTTCAGAATCCTAGCAGCATTCTGTATGAGCTGCAACTGTCTTATGGTCTTTTTGGGAAGGCCAGTGAGGAGTCCATTACAATAATCCACCCTGCTGGTGATGAAAGCATGCACAAGTTTCTCTAAGTCTTGACTGGAAACAAAGCATCTAATTCTTGCAATATTTTTCAGGTGATGGTATGCTGATTTAGTTATTGCTTTGACATGACTACTGAAACTAAGGTCTGACTCCAGAGACACACCGAGATTCCTGACTTGATTTTTAGTTGTTTGATCCCTAGACTGAAGGTATGCGTTCACCTTAAGAACTTCATCTTTGTTTCCAAACGCAATGACTTCAGTTTTGTCTTTGTTTAACTGAAGAAAGTTTTGGCACATCCAATTGTTTACTTCATCAATGCATTGGCAAAGGGAGTTAATGGGGCTGTAGTCGTTAGGCGATAGGGCTAAGTAGAGCTGTGTATCGTCTGCATAGCTGTGTAAGGAACTAAGTAAGTAACGTGTCTGGGTTAGACAGGTCAGTTTAGCTCAAAAGGAATTATTAATTAATTTATATGGATAAACGGCTCGCAAATGACTCGTCCAGCGTTTGAACGGGCCGTAACTATCAGCTCTAAAACGGATATAAATATCCAAACTATAGTGAAACACTATTTATTAGCAAGGTAACTTAGATCAGCAGTTTAAGACATTAAATCTGTAGGCACATAACACAAGACAATTATCTTTAAAATATAAACAAGACTTTATTGATTATTCTAAAACATAAAACTAATATCTAACACAAACCCACACACACAGACACATTCATACGAGTTGCAGAAAGAATGAGAGTGAGGAAAGAAATATTAGTTCAAGAGTGAGATAGTGAAATCCCAAGTTTCTATATGCACTTATAAGACATGACCTGAACGAACCATCAATCATTAATTTAGCCCTTCTATCGTTTCTTAGGCGGGTTATTCAATTTTATCTCAATGCACCAGTTCAGCTAAGAGTCTGGAGGTACACTTGCGTTTGTCTGTGCGTTTCTTTGGGATTCCTTTTGTCGGCGTAAAAGGGTGTTTCCCGGGTTCGTTGACTGGCGGGTCCTCGTGCCTGAATAGATGTCTCTGGGCAGCCAATCACGTGGTGTGTTGGCGATGGATGAAAGTCTTTGAAATTGGAAAGCGGGCTTTGCAGTCGAACCGTTTAAACAGAACTTTGCAGCAAAACTTAACTTAGAATCGAGCATGGCTTCTCCATGACTTCTGTAAATTTGCTCTAGCGAACAAATTCACAAACTAAACCTCAACCCAACTTAACAAAATCTTCTACTAAACTCTCCACTGGCTTTTCGGGTCCTAAGATTTTAAACTCAGCTGTTTGTCAAGCCTCTTAGATGAGTTCTGACCAATTAGGCACTGTCTTTATTTGGGAGGTGGCGTTCTCTTCACCTCTCATCATAAATCATGCGTTATCTGTGATCTCTTTACTCTCCGGCTCTAGCAGAGTACAAAAGTGTACAGTTTAGACATGATTCCTATTATAAGAACACAAAACATTTTACACAGATTTCAATCAAGCCATCTTCTGAATTAAGATCATATGATCGTACTGATAGGAAACAAGACACACTTTCATTCAAACATCTAATAGTTATAACAATTACATGACTTGTATGTGATCTAAGCATAATAGACACATACAGAGGTTGTAGATACAATATAGGATTATGTAGTTGAACAATGTTTGATTAGAAGTCCGTCAATAATTATTTTGGGATGATTTTATGTATTTTTATATGTAAAGTCTCAGTCTCTGTGGTTTTAAGTGATTTCCACCCTGGGGTCGTCAAAAGGTCCTTAAAAAGGAGGTCTGTTTTGAATCCTTTGTCTTGGGATCAAACAACCTCTGCCATTATCTTGGTGGGTTCCGAGCCGTGCCATCTCTGAACCAATCATTCTTTTCCAAACTATCTAACTTTGACCAGTTCTTCCACTATTTAGGCTCATCTCTTTGAAGCTTGCAGGGCCATAAAGTCGTTTTGTAGACTAGCTGGAGCCGGGATCTTTATGTTTCTGTAATGTTGAGTTTTGTGTGGAATTATGGAACGAATCACCTGGAAGATTCATTTGTTTGGTTCACCCTCAATTCCTACAGCTGTGGTAAGTGATGTGGTTCTTTCTCATTATTTGGCTCATTGGGAGCATGTACAGGTCGAAAAGGAGTGGCGCAAGAATTGAGCCTTGAGGGACTCTGCATGTCATGGATGTCCATTCAGACTTATGGTCTCCTATACTCACATAATAACCTCTCCCTACCAAGTATGACCTGAACCATTTCAGGACTATCCCAGAAAGCCCGACCCAGTTTTCCAGCCTGTCAAGAAGTATGTTGTGATCGACAGTGTCAAATGCAGCACTGAGGTCGAGTAGTACCAGCACTGATAATTTGCTTGTATCAGAATTTAAGCGAATATCGTTTATCTTTATGAGCGCTGTCTCTGTGCTGTGATGCGGTCGGAAACCAGATTGAAAATTGTCAAAGTATCCATTTGAGCTTATGAATTTGTTCAGCTGATTGAAGACAACTTTTTCAATGATCTTGCCTATGAAAGGAAGATTTGACATCGGTCTATAGTTGTTTAATATGGTCTTATCCAGATTGCTCTTTTTCAGGAGGGGCTTGACAACTGCAGTTTTCAGGGAGTTCAGAAAACTCCCAGAGAGAAGTGTAGGGTCTGGACCATTCAGACACACACTAATTATTCATATTCACTATATTTAATCAATATAAAGGTCTATGAAACTCCCCCCCAAAACTAACCTCACAAATGAAGTTACTTTGTCAGCCGGGGGGCCGGTTACAGAACACTTTAAGACTGCTAACAGACTTTTACGACCTCAAAGGAATGTGGCCACATGCGCCACATGCTCAAGAGAGAGAGACAATCTTTAATTAAATAAACTTTGCGGTATTACTCTGATCTATGAAGGAACATGCCTCACAGAAACCGTGATGATTTACTGTCTCGTGTACTATTAGGTATAACAACATGGTATGTTTGATTGGGGTGTATGTGGTTGCACAACCACCCAACGGTCAATATAACTTCACCTGTATCATTCTTCCTACCTAATTAATCCTCATTTAATGACACATACTTTGATGTACATCACCTTCTCTTAGAATGCAATTTGAATTTGTTATGTCTATTTGAGCTTGAATGAACAGTCTAAGCACGCTGGGGACAAAGACCATAAATCAACTAAGAGCCGCTTCCCCTCTTGGACATGTCACCTTACTCATAGGTCCATTCAAACCTTAGGGGTGGTTCTTTTTCAGACTATATCAGAGACAGGCAACAGTGACCGCCCTCTCTTGCTTTTCCATCCTGCCGCAAACACGGTCTCGGGTGATACGGGGAACCCCACCCCCCCTCCCCCCTCCATGGGGGCCAAGATGCCTTCCAGCAGGCCTGGATCCCAACCAGATCCGGCCTCATGGAAAAGAGAGGAGACTCTCTCACAAAGAACCAAAGACAATCTCAGGAGTTTTGGAACAAAGACTCCAACCAACAACGACTCCAATCACCCATCCTTCCGACTTCCTCACTTCTCCTGGGTACTCGGCGTGGCCTCAACAGAGTCCCAGGCCTTGACCAAACCAATCATGCGTTCCTGGAGAAGGAGAACGCTCAACCAACTTCCACTTGACACTGCCGGAACCATCAACGACTTCAATTTTCAACAACTTCAAGAATTGTTCCCATTACAAATGCAAGTATTCAATTCAATGAAATGTGAAAATGAAATTCTGATGGTTCTTCTCATAGACCCTCTTCCGGTTTCCAATTTCATCCTATCACTAACCTATTTATGTATTCATGTGTGTATGTTGTTTAGTTTATTTATATTCATATAAATATCTATATTTAGTTAATAAAACTTGTACATAATATGTATTTGGTTCTGATTTGTTTGCAATACATTGTAACTTTATGATCATGGTTTTTGCTACTGGCTCAACGTGCAGTATATGCGAAGAAATAATTATTCTTCTGTGGCCATGGAAGATACCCTTTTCTTAGAATAAATTAATAATCAAAAGAGTTCGTTGGACGAACTGATTAATTGATTGTAATATTAATTCAGCCACATCAAGTTAATCCAATTAACTGACCCAAATATTTATAATTAATAATAACAAGATATTATTGATTATTAATATTTCCAAAAAGCTGAGTTCCTTACAGAAGTGAGGCATTTACTACTTCTAGGAGATCTGCTTCTAAGCTGTTTAACACATTTTTGAAAAAAGATGTGGGAAGTGCGTCAAGAGCGCAGGTTGATGTTTTAAGGTGCTGTACGGTTTCTTCCAAAATTTTGCCATCAATTTCTTCGAAACCAGACATAGTGACTACTTTCTCAGGCTGTTGTCTGATCTGCCTGACCCCAGCGCAACTCAAGGATGAGCTGATCACCTTTCTGATATTATTGATTTTCTCAGAGAAGAAAGAAGCAAACTCACTGCACTTGCTCTCTGAGAGCATTTCACTGGGAATCTGGCTTGGGGGGTTTGTCAGTCTCTCTACAGTAGCAAAAAGAGTGCGTGTGTTGTTTATGTTGCTGTTTATAATATTTGAGAAGAAAGTCTGTCTAGCTTTGCCTAGTTCCTTATTGAAAGCATAGATGCTGTCTTTGTAGATGTTATAATGGACTATAAGTTTTGTCTTCGGCCACATGCGCTTTGCTTTTCTGCATTGTCTTTTCATATTTTGCACTGCTGTTGAGTTTCTCCAAGGTGCTTTTTGTCTGCCGCTCTTCTTCCTGACTTTCACAGGAGCAATATCATCAATTACACTCTTAACTTTCGAGTTAAAAGAATCAAGGAGAAAATCAACAGAGTCAGCAGATATGCTTGGTGTTAAAGATATAGCCTTCATAAATAGTGCACTAGTGTTCTCATTTAAGCATCTCTTCTTGACAGACACAGATCTAGCTTCAATGGCAGGAGAGATCAATATATCAAAGAAAATACAAAAATGATCAGACAGTGCTACATCCTTAATAACAATCCATGAGATGTTTAGACCCTTACTGATAAGTAAATCTAGAGTGTGTCCACGATTATGTGTGGGTCCATGTACATGCTGAGTCAGATCAAAAGTTTTTAAAACAGTTTTGATTTCTTTTGCCATATTGGTTTCTGGATTATCTATGTGAATGTTAAAATCTCCAGCAATGGTAAAACAATCAAACTCAGAGGCAATTAATGATAACAGTTCTGTAAAGTCCTCAGCAAAGGCTGGAGAGTATTTTGGAGGCCTGTAAACAATGATAAGTAAAATGCGTGGAGCACCTTTTAACACAATACCCAGATATTCGAAAGACGGGTAATTCCCAAATGATATTTGCTTAACTTAATAGACATCTTTAAAAAGAGCAGCTTAACCTCCACCTCCACCGATAGGGAACGTCTCGGTTACTAATGTAATCCTCATTCCCTGAAGGAGGGAACGGAGACCTAATGTCCCGTCGCCACGGTTGCTGACCATCGCTGTACGGCCGTCACGATCTGGGCTCCTCAGCGAAAAGCAATGAGTGTGTGCACCCGCTTCCTGTTTATACCCGCGCTTTGGGGCACGATTCACGCACGCCAATGTTCTTTGGCTCGTTCTGTAGACACTCTAAGATGATAGGGCTCCCTGAAGTGATCCCAATTACGTTGTCACTTCGACATTACGTCTCCCTTTCCCTCGTTCCCTAGGGACATTAGTAACCGAGACATTTTAAAGATACTAGACACATGACTTTCAAAAAAAAGATTGGTATCAAAGAGCAAATCCAGTTTCCTAACCGACGACGAGGACTTGACAGAGCAGCCATCAAGTGTTAGACAGTATTCTAGGTTATTACGTGAGGATGTTTTTTTGTCCAATAATTAGAATCTCTGTTTTTTCAGAATTAAGTAGTAGGAAATTACTAGTCATTCAGTTTTTTATATCAGCTATGCATTCCCTTACTTTTGTGGATTGGTAAGTTTAAATTACATTTATGCATTTTCCAGATGCTATTATCCAGAGTAAATGATTGATGAAATGACTGACTGTTTGAGTTGGTAATATATTCCATTAATTTTGTCTGATCGGCAGATAATTGGTTGGCTTTTTTGACTTGGGCCAGTAAGCAACCATCAAGAACAATTTAGCAACCACATAGCAACGTTCTGGAAAAACTGTGTTGTGGCAGCGGGTCTGTTTGAATGATATATAGCTTTAAATTAAGTGCCCACAAGCATGATTGAACAGACAAACAAATGATCCACGTGAAATAAGTAGCATGTACAGTGTTTATGAGGCGTGTTACTTTGAGTGAGGTGTTATGGCTGCCATTTACTGAAAGTGTTACCTCTGGCTGGCTTTAAGACATGATTGAAAGAGGCCTCTGTCTGAGACCACAATTAATGGTGTCCGTGGCATCTGAACCCAACACAGTCCTACTAACAGAGTGTGATGAATCCACCTTTGCCTGCTCTTTACTTGACATTTGTACATTGATCCTAGAGTTTCATCAGGCCTCAGGATTGAAAGACCAAGCTGCGAGGCATAAATTTTCAAACGTGTGCGTCTTTAGCCATAAGTCACAATAAATCTTGTTCCACCTAACCTCAGCCTTCTCTGGACTTCACGCACAATACAAGGCTGTAATTCTAACAGCAATAATGTTGATATTGCCAAATAAAAATAATAGACACCTAGTATTCCATAACAGCCTAATTTAGTTTAGTTTATATACTTATACACTACCAGTCAAAGGTTTGGAATAATTAACATTTTTTTTTTTTTATTTAAAGATGTCTCTTACGCTCAACAAGGCTGCATTTATTTGATCAAAATACAGTAAAAACAGTAATATTGTGAAAATATTTTAAAATGTAATTTATCTCTGTAATGTCAAAGCTGAATTTTCAGCATCATTACTCCAGTCTGCAGTGTAACATGAGCCTTCAGAAATAATGCTGATTTGATGCTCAAGAAATGTTTCTTATTATTATCAGAAATGTTGATATCGGTTGTTGAAAATGTGATAAATTACCATTCAAAAGTAAAAAAAAAGAAAGAAAATAAGTTTATACTTTTATTTATCAAGGAAGCATTAAATTGTAAATGCTGTTCTTTTGACCTTTTTATTCATCTAAGAATTAAAAATATTAAACAGCAAAAACTGTTTTGAACACTGATAAAAAAAAAATATTAAAAAAAAAATCTTAATGATACCAAACTTTTGACAGATAGTTTATACTTTATATTCTCATACTTTATATGCCTGCACACATTCTTGGCCTTTAGGGACTAAAATAAAATGTGTTATAGTCTGTCTGTGTGGAGCAGCTCTAAAGTCCTTCTAAAGCAGGTGTGCCCAACCCTGCTACTGGCGATCGACTGTCCTGCACAGTTTATCTCTAACCCTGATCAAACACACCTGCCTTTAATTTTCAAGTAATCCTGAAGACCTTAATTGGTTGTTAAGACCTTAATTGAAGACCTTTCAGGTGTGTTTGATTAGGGTTGGAGATGAACTGTGCAGGACAGTCGATCGCCAGGAGCAGGGTTGGGCACACCTGTTCTAAAGAATGCCACCATTAAAACCTGTGTCTCAAACTTTTGTGTAACAATGTCCCTGGTTGTTCCCTTTCAGTCGGTCACTCTCTACCAGAGTATGTGAGCGGAGTGGAGCGGCAACAATTTTCCCTCCGCGCTCCAAGCATTTAATAATCACTCCGCTCCAGCTCCTCTCCGGGTTCACCACCGCTCCCCGCTCCACTCCTCGCTCACTGATATCAGAAACACCGCTCCGTCTTCGTTCCCCAAAGAAAATTGCGAATAAAGTATTTAAGTATGCTTTGAAATCTCACAAAATTTCTCCTCATCATAATATATAGGCATATTAAATAAAAAAAAAAAAAAACAACATTAGGAGAATAGTTTCAATGTGGTTTATTGGATAGTGTGCAAACTTTTCCTATGACATGCTATGCTTATTACATGGTTATCAGCATTATAAGTTAAATATCATTGCTGCATTTTGCAGAGCACATTTTGTTTGGAAAGAAGAAAATAACTACATTTTCATCAGTTATTTTATCTACGGGTCGCTACATTTCTTACAGATTTCTGCTCATTCGAAATCAAGTACCGACAGCACTGTAAGATTACATTTGTTTGAATGCAATGCATTAGTGAGAAAGCGATTGCGTGTGTGAATAAGTGTTACCTGTTTAAAATGTGCTTTCACCTGATCCAGCCCGATCGCATGAAAGTGCGTATCTATAGCACAAATTTTATTTCTCGTACCATTTACAAAAATAGTTTTTGCTTGCATAGCCTATGATAAGCAGTTTTCGCGTGCATATGATACGCACTTTATGGCGTGCACGCACTTCACATCCCTAATCCTAACCAAGGGGTTTAGTGTGTTTCATTTGCACGCAAAACCTATTTTTGGCGTATAAATGGCATGAGAAATAAAATTCGTGCTATAGATACGCACTTTCATGAGATTGCCCGATCATATTCAGTAGGCTTGAGAACCTCCCGCAGACACTCATGTCCATCGGCGTCATCATAACCTTCACATTTTTTTCTGATTTGAGTGATCCATCTGTATCATGCTAGCGTAATGTGTTTAACGTGTGAATCCTTACTAAAAATGCAGTTCTACAATGAGCCGTTGGCATGAATTGTACTCGTGATGGAGCGGTAGTGGAGCACTCTCCATGAGATGAAACTTTTAAAAAATCCGCTCTGCACTCCATTCAAAATCACACCGCTCCTCTCCTCGCTCCGCTCCCACTCCACTCCGCTCACATACTCTGCTTTCTACGCACGTCAGAGGTGATCCGACGAATGGGGATTTCACTTGAGAGACCAATCCACTTAGAGTTTAAACTTGTCATGAACACAAAGAAGGATTCAGAGTGTGAAATATAACAATTTATTTTGAAGAGTGCAGACAAGAGGGAAGGTAAGAGTCAGGTGAAGCATGTGCAGATGAAAAGTCACTATTGGTTGCAGGGACGCAATGAGCAACAGTTTCCTCCAAGATGACTCCAGCTGACAAACAATCCACAGACACAGGAACAGAAAAATCCACAGGAGACGCAGCACAAGACCAGGGAGACTCAAACACAGCAGGGTAACGCCAAACGATCTGAAAACACAAGACAAGCACAGGCACAGAATAAGCACAGGCATTAAATAGCAGGACTGACGAGCCACAGCTGGCGTTGATTAGCTCATCAGCAGCAATCAACAGACCCACGCACAGCCACACACACTAAGAGAATGAGTCAGTGAACCCATGAACCGTGACAGTACCCCTCCACCAGGTACTGAAATCCGCGTCCCCTCCGTCCCGAGTCCAGAATATGTTTGACCGAATAGACTGGTTCCCCACCTACTGTCACTGTCATGTTCATCTGTCCTGTTGTTTTTGGTTTTATCTGTCACATGCCTTCCTTGTTCAGTTTTCCCGCTCCTCGTTTGTCTTCAGCTGTCTCACCTGTTTCGTCAATCATCGTGATCTCTGTCACCTGTCTTCTGTTCATTAGTCTCTGTATTTAGTTCCCTCTGTCCAGTCAGTCTTGGTCCGTTCTCGTCAGTTTAACGTTGTGTGTGACCGACCTGCTACTCTGCTACTCTGGCTCTGGATAGCCGTGATCTGTTCCACTACACCCGGGGGTTTGTTTCTCTCGCTGACTCCTGCACTCTGAGTGATGAGACAATAAAGGCGTGTTACCGACTGAGGGCTAAGACAGTTGACCCGAGGAAGCTTCCAGACCTCTCCGGTCTGGACTGGAGAGAGGCACTCTCCAGATGTCTAGAGAGCTTCCTCCCGTGGCACGCCATGTCAACATCTGATCGGCATGTCACCTCTCCGGTGTTCATCCCCGGGCACCTTCGCCGCTGGTCCCGTCCAGCACAGAGCCTTCACCGCTGGTCATGAATGTTAACCCTCTGGGGTCTAAGGTGTTTTTGGGGTCCTTGAGATGTTTTGACATGCCCTGACATTTGTGCTTTTTTCAGTTGCAAATAAACATATTAATGGCAAAGGTGTAATTACACTCTATTTAGCACAAACAGGGCTACCATAATATGTGAGCAAGATGTATGTACATGTTTGTATTTTTGAGAGAATATTGTTTATGCATGTTATTGAAAAAACTAAAACTTAATGTTTCTGAAATAAGGCCACAAAGCACATACTAAATATGTGTCCACAATACTTTTGACTAATGGATGTTGTCGCCTAGAGTTTTTGATTCAAAATGATCTGAAAATCATCCTGCCTAACCATTTACAAAAAACAATACATTGATTTAAATTTTATAAGACACTTTTTGTTTGGAAAGGCAATATGCGTAAAGGCCTGTTCACACCTGAGAAGACAATGACCGGATAATGAGCCGCATAATGTGCTGCATAATGAGCCATTCACACAGGTGTGTCACTGGGTACCAAAGAATGCGAGGACAAAAGAAATTGTAACCAATTACAAATAGGTTACAATTACAACAACAATTACAATTTTAACAATATTTTAAGTGTATTCTTTCTTTGTAAAAAGTATATATTTTATCATACGTATTTCAAAGGTAAGGATTCATTAGTTTGAATATTGGAACAAACACTATAATAACATCTTAGTTGATATATTCAATTCAATATACCTACTTTATTTTTGAAAAAACATCCCATAGTATATTTAACATATGAGCAGAAATTGGCGAACAAAACCTTACCTATTTAATGTGGCAGTAGACTTTTTTTTACAGTAAAAACTTTATAATCTATCCAAAACTAATCAACGAAATCTTGTCTAAACATTCATATTTAGTCTGGAACATATCATGTTTATGATATATTAGCATATACATCAGGTGTGCCCAACCCTGCTCCTGGCGATCGACTGTCCTGCACAGTTTATCTCTAACCCTGATCAAACACACCTGCCTTTAATTTTCAAGTAATCCTGAAGACCTTAATTGGTTGTTAAGACCTTAATTGAAGACCTTTCAGGTGTGTTTGATTAGGGTTGGAGATGAACTGCGCAGGACAGTCGATCGCCAGGAGCAGGGTTGGGCACACCTGATATACATGTTAATTTGCAGTTGTTGCTTATACAGACATTTTATTCCAACATATTTCAGTCTATTTTTACTCATCTCAGTAGGCTATAGCAATATAGTTTGGATGTGTTCATGTAAAAATTACATGTTTACTAATGTAGGTGCGAGAGTGAATGAACGGCACAGACGCGCTGTATAACTGTAGTAAACAACAGCGCGCGCAGGCCTGTGTCGTTCATTCATCATTCACACACAGACACGCAATTCATATTTAAACAGTCTTTTTGTGGTTTACAGACACTATTCAATATCGCTATTAGAACAAAGCACTTAAGAATAAATAACTTACTACATCAGCTGGATCCGTTGCTCCTCGAAATGAAACTACCAGCACTTCTGAGGTAATGTTCCAGGATTATTAGATAGTATTACTCCTCACAGCGCAGCAAGACAAGGTAAAATACATGATTCTTATTAAACTTGATCTGTTTTATTCAGCTGATGTAGGCGTTAGCATGTTTTGCATGGCTTGCCTCAGATCATTTGTGTTTGAATAGCGCGCGCTCTCCGTGGGCGTGTCAAATTAACACATAATGAGCTGAAAAGAAAAATACTGACACCTCTCTCTTTTCATACAGATTACATAAACTGAGAATATTTGTTTTTTAAATAAATTACTTCATTTAAAAGAAGAGAGTTCAAGCTTCATAAAGAAAAATCTCTTGTGCCTGTATGACAAGTATTCGCGGAGTTACAGTTCATTTTCGGACGCGTTTAAGAATAGACTTCACTGTCAGAGAGAAGGCAGAACTCGCATCATGTTTATTTTTCTTTATTTGACAAAAAGCACAACACTTTGTTTTTATTGTGAGTATACACAAAAAAATAGACACTTAACAGGATCGAATGATGTATAACACTTATATGTAAGATCAAAATCAACAGAGTATTTTGAGTCTCTTTTGCACTGATAAGAAAAAAAACGAGCTGGTCACGCCGGCGTGACCGCCGACCCCTCTGGCGTCTGAGGTGTTTTCTGAGTCCTGAAGGTGTTCTGACATGCTCTGACATTTGTGCTTATTTCTGTTACTTGTGACATGTTCATGGCTAAAGTCTTATTACACTGTATTCAGCACAAACTCTGCTACAATATTATGTCAGCAGCATGTATGTAAAAGTTTGTAGTTTTGAGATAATGACGTTTGAAGATATCTACCTATTCGGCACCATGATAACAGGTCTTCTGCTGATTGGATTAGGCATTGCCCTGGTTTATCGAGAAACTAAGAGACGGTGACAGCTGTCAAAAGCCCCGCAAGGCTGCCCGTGATGATTGAAGCGGTGGGCAGAGCTGTCTGCACTCAGACTGGGTCTATGAACCACAATATGGATAACATCATGGAGAAGCTCAAAGCTTTGCAAAGGCAAATGGATCGTTTCAGAGACCAAAATGGACCAGGAGAATAGCCTGTGTAAATTGAATGCGGCTACTCGCCCCAAGACCAAACAATCCCAATCTTATCTGTTTCGGCACCCCACTACCAGCACTGGCCTTGGACAAGGCCGCTGTTGGAACAACAACTCTCCTGGAAGAGCACTGCAGTGAGCCGCTCTTGCGTTCCTTCCCCGACTCCCCAGACACCTGGTGATTGTTGACTCTGCCTGGGACATGATCAAGGTTGTCTCCTTGGCAACTTGCTGTGTATCGCTATGACAATCCTGCGGACTGAGGCTCCTAGATTATGGTGCTGGCTTAGCGACTCTCTCCAGGCCTACACACACATGAACTTACACATACACGGATATGCACCTGCCCCACACCCCATCCCACGCCTTCGCCGCTTCGTACCCCCAGTCTGACAGGCGGGTCTGTGACCAGCGCCATAATGGCTACAGGACCGGATGCTGCTTGCCTGTGCTGGACTACCTCCATCCCCCACTCCCAACCGTGTTGCAATGTCTTGTTTGTAGAGTGTACTGTTTATGTGCTAATGTTGCTGAGGTGTTTTTTCCTGTTCCCAGACTGTTCTCCTTACAGGAGCATAGTCTGGGGGTTGCCTTTTTTTTCTCCTCACCTCTCCTCATGTCATGCTGTATTTTTCTCAAGTTGGCGCTGATTATAGCAGCCTCGGTAACACCTTATTACCAAAGCAAATTCCTTTTATGTGCACAACACTACTTGGCAATAAAATTTATTCTGATTCTGATTCTGAAAATCATCCTGACTACTCGTTCAGATAAGACAATATATTGATTTAAAATTTGTAAGACATGTTTTGTGTGAGAAAGCTTTATGCGAGTAGGCATGAATATGTCATGAATATTGATATGTTTCACACCTGAGAAAGACAAAGACCCTCCCATAATGGCCCTATCAGGTGCTATCAGGCCCTATCATTATGAGGAGCCTTGCACAAAGAGTGAGTAGAGATTTAAAAAAGAATGGCTTTTAGATTGTTTGGATTTATTTACAACACAACATAATCCAAAGATACACAACAAAGGACAAAAAAGCACGTTAGTAAACACACTGATCTAAAGACAGAGACTTGAACAGTCACACACCTTTGTGCCATTCCTGAAACATAGTACATACCTGTCATTTCCAAGGTGTTTGGTTTTTCATTTTACCTTGTTCATGTACAGAGACTCATGTGAATGTTGAAGTCAGCAGGACTCATCCAGTGGCATCTGGTCCCTCTAAAAATAATATATATATATATAAAATAAATAAACAAATAAACACCTGTGAACATGCTGATATTAAGAGAAACTATAGGGCTGCACGATTTTGGGAATACATTTTAGATTTTTCTGGTTAAAATGATGAAATTTACAAAATACATATATATATATAAATGAACACCAAGTTTGTTGTGCCTTGTAGCCATATACAGTATGTGTAGAGCTGCATAAAATAATAACAATAGCATATAGCAGGCAGCCTATAAATCGTTAAAAAGGAACACTTCAGTAAAACTACACTAGAGAAAAAATATATGGATTATCATATGTTACTTCAAATGTTTCAATTCATTAAGAAATGAGATTGGAGTAAAAACATGAAGCCTAATGTTTGGCGTGTTTTGCTTTTCAAATGCACAGCATGACTGACTCAAACTCAGCACGTGCAGAGAACGTTTACTGAAGCGATCGAGCCGCTTCAAATTATGAAACATTATTGTTACATTATACATATCTACGTTTGAGCAGATATCCACAAACACAGTATTTAACAGTAAACACGGGTCTAATCATCATAATATTCACCTTATTAGAATAAACACTCATACTAGCCTACTTTTATATCGTGCTGTGTTTAATTATCGAACATAAAACCATTCTTGTGTCGTACATGTATATACATTTAGCATTAAGCTTCATGTTTTTACTCCAATCTCATTTCATAACATTTTAGTCTGGCACCAGTTTAACTGGTAGCTACAATGTAAAGTTTATGCAACAATAACACGCTTACTATTATGAGTATATGAATACTATTATTCTTACCTTAAAAATCGTTCTCATAATCAAATTGTGTTCTTCTAATTCTTCTGAGGTAAATCCAAGATAAACAGCACAGCACAAACACAGTCTTCCAAACTCGAGGAAAAACTGAGGAATACTGAAGTCTCAGATTCTTTGTTTTTGAGGTAATGGGCGTTTACAGCTCTGCGTTCCTTCACGTGGATATTTGCATGTGAACAGCTCGTGCGCGTGTGGGTGTGGTCACATTTAGTTACATGAGCTAGGGCTGGAGAAACTGTACATGTCGTTGCTTTCATACGGATTACTTAAACAGAGAATTTTTGTTTTTGATATGATTTACATTGTTACGTCCCCCAGCTCTGGTGTTTGTTCCTATACATGTGTTTGAGTGCAGTGTCTCTTCCCCTTTTCCCAATTACAGATGAGCTACACCTGAGCGAAGCCTATTTGCGCTATAAAAGACTTCTGGGACTGTTCCTGAGGGCGTACACAGAGACGGAGAAGCGAGTCGATGCACAGCCGTGTTTTCTGTCTTTTGAATGACTGCCGTCTAGCTGTCCACCCGGCAGTAGAAAGCGTTCCGCCTTTATAGTTGTTTTGTTAACTACCTAATATTTGATACCCATTCTGTTAAATAACCACACCCCTATTTATGATACGAGCTGATCTGTGTGTGTCTCTCTTTTCGGACACCACCCTTAACATACATCATTTAAGAATGGAGACTTCAAGCTTAGTAAAGACATAACTCTCACGTGTGGGTGGCAAGTATTCGCTGAGTTACAGATAATTTTCTGTCGCGTTTCAGAATGAACTTCACATTGAGAGAGACGACAGAACGTGCATCATCTTTATTTTCTCTATTTTGCGAAAAACACAACATTTTGTTTTTATTATTAGTGTACACAAAAAAAGAAGACATTTAACAGTTTTGAATTATGTATAACACTTGCCTGTATGACAAAAATCGACGGAGTTATTTGAGTCTCTTTTGCACTGATAATAAAAAAGCGAGACAATCTTGACAAAAACCGCATTCTCGAGAAGCCTCTGGAGCACCCGCCTGACGTGCTAAACATGTTCCTGGAGAGAAGAGGAAAATATAAATATGTCATCCAGGTAAACCTATATGAACTGATCGACCATATCTCTCAGCATGTCATTAACCAATTTTTGGAAAACCGCAGGGGAGTTAGACAGCGCGAAAGGCATTACCAGATATTCAAAGTGCCCCACTGTTTTCCACTCATCCCCCTCACGTATGCGGACCAAATGATAGGCATTTGATAGGCAAATGATAGGCTCCTGAATCTACTTGTCATGGTCCCTTTTTTCTTTACAAACACAGACATGCAGGGAATACACATGCACAGACAGACAAACGGCTTCCAGAAGACAATAATAATAATTCATTACATTTATATAGCGCTTTTCTGGGTACTCAAAGCGCTTCACATACGGAAGGGGGAATCTCCTCAACCACCATCAATGTGCAGCATCCACCTGGATGCATCCACCCCATCATGACATGGGGATGATTAGGAGTCCATCTTTTGGCCAATTTGGCCAGGATGGGAACCATGCACATGGAGGCACCTAGCTAACGCGAAAGCTGCCGCAGGCATAGACTCTGGCGTTGACGTCAGCAGTGCTGGAGGACCCTGGCTCCACTCAGAGATTGTAGAATTTCACGAATGTGTTGGGTATCGCCCAGCCTGCAGCTCTGCAGATGTCTGTTAGCAAGGCGCCATGCACTAGAGCCCAAGAGGAAGCCACACTCCGAGTGGGCCTTCACACTAAGGGGGGATGGTCGACCTTGCTGCTGGTATGCCAAAGCAATGGCATCCACTAACCAGTGAGACAGCCTTTGCTTGGAGAGAGCCTTTCCCTTCAGCTTCCCACCATAACAGACAAAGAGCTGGTCTGAGGTCCTGAAACACAGCGTTCTGTTTACGTAAGCACGGAGGCCGCGTACTGGAAGGAGCAGTGCCAAAGCTGGGTCTGCCTCCTCCGGGGGCAGCGCTTCCAGGTTCACCACCTGATCTTGAAAGGGAGTGGTGGGAATCTTGGCCACATATCCAGGCCGGGGTCTCAGGATCACGTGAGAATAGGCCAGCCCGAATTCCAGGCACGCTTCATCAACGGAAAATGCATGCAGGTATCCTACCCTCTTAACTGAGAAAGTTCTGCACACTGTTTTCCATTTTGAGGCATAGATGAGATTCAAAGAAGATTAAGTCAAGCAATTCGGGTGTCTGACATTAGCTTTTGTCTGTATGCACTTCCTGGCCATTAAGCTCAAGATACAGCTGTGTCTTTGTCTCTATGATAATGTGAAGGTATGGGTGATACAATCAGGCTGATTGGATTATCATCTATACATGACACTGTTATGCTGATTGGATTAGGATTGGTAAAACTCTCAGTCTCCGGCAGGTTCCTAAACCTGTATACCTCATTTACATGCTTTGTTTCAGAGTGTCCCCACTACTATGTAACTCCTCCCCCTTTAAAGGTATATAAACTCTACTGTATACTGCCTTAGTTAGACTTGATGACTGCAGCTACTGACAGCTCGTGTTCTCAAAAAAGAATCCTGCTGAAGAAACTACCAAGTCTCCTGGTCTTCGCTTCTGAGTTGCCTACACTTTAGAAGAAAAAGTTCACAACAGTGCAAACAAAGTTTTCCACTCTGGCCGGAGTTTTTAGAAAGAATCATTTTCAGAGGCGAATTCTCCGTTTGCGTGTAAATGAAGGGCACAAATGTCTCAGTTTTTCTAAATAACCATGTACGTGTAAACAGGGCCTTCGTTTTTCACGCTTTTTTCCCCTTGGTTGTCTCCCCAGGTGTGTCCTGTTACCAATTGTTGTTCAGCTTGTTAGACCCTGTGTTTTTATATAGCCCTTGTGTTTCTCTTGTTGCTTTGTCAGTTGTTGAATATATTCAACAGTCAGTTATATATGTATTTGTATATATATATATATATATATATATATATATATATATATATATATATATATATATATATATATATATATATATATATTACAGCGGAGAAACCAACCAGCCAGACTAAAGGCAACAGGAGTCACCTGACCACCAACCTGCAGAAAACAACATGCACATACTCAGGGATTCAGGGACATAAACTGGCACTTTGGCCTTATTAGTCACCATCAGCGCTAATCCACTTATAGGAAGACCACCTGGAGCGCATAAGCCATGGTGAACATCCCACCGAATGAGGGTGAGTCAGAGAAGATAGACTTAACTGAAAGACAAAAAAGCCAGCTTTGAATTGTGCATTGCAGACTGTATTGTCATATTTGGAATTTTAAATATTTATGTTGCCATTTTTGCTGTGCTATGCACTAAATTGTACAATAAAAAGAAATATTCAGAAATATTCCAGGTGTTTCTTTTATTTGCTTATTTATTTAAGTATTTATCTAATCCAAATATTTAAAACAAAACACGTTTCTTGGGAATATTGGTATAACTGTTAAATGATTTCCTTGTTTTCTCAAGATCGCTTTTTTTGTAAAAAAAAACAAAAAAAATCTCTTGAACAAACAAACATAAGTGTCATATGTTGCGTGTGTTTTGATTCATGTTTGTATTTCTGTTTTAGTGTTTTGCTGTCCGTTTGTTTAGTCTTTCTCGGTCCCCTGCCTGCTTGTATCAGTTGTTACTGATTTTATTTGAGTTTCAGTTCAGGTGTGTCTCGTTAATTAGTCTCAGAAGTTCCTCTGTTTGCTGTCTATTTAAGCCTTACATTTCTTTCAGTTCTTTGTCAGTTTTTTGTTCTGTTCCTGATCTTGTTCCTGAGAATCTGTTTTGGAAAGATTTGAGTTTATTTGTAAATAAAGACTGCTGCTCTTAGATCCTGCTTTATCTGAGATGCAACCGACGTGACAATAAGCCTGTCTCCGTAATGACTGTCATGTTCTTCCTGCATGACAAGTAGGCATAGTGTGTGACAATAGTAGTATGTCTGAATTCTTTTGGCATACTCACTTCTTTTATTACTCTTATTCTTTGGGACTCCCTTATTTTAATCTCACATACTATTTAGGATAGATAGTAAGCACATTGGGATGCAGGATTTCTCTCCAGCAAAACTTTACAGGTGTTGTCTTCCAGGTAGAGACGTAATTTTGGAGGGAAAACAGCAGCGCAAGTATATTTCAGTAAGTATAGCAATGGATTTGATTAATTTTGTGATCTTTTATGGTATTAGTTTTGTATCACTAAGCATTTTATCATAAAAAATATTCAGTTTGAAAATTAAGTTTTAAATTGAGAATTAAAGAATTAAATTGAGGCCCTCATGTAAGCTTATCAAACATTCATGGCAAATTTAGCTTAAAATTTAGCGATTTATTTTATTTATTTATTTTTCAGGTCAGGCATAATAGAAACATTGGCTGTGTCCAAAATCACCCCCTTTACCCGTAAATGGGGCATTATTTGAAGGGACAGCCATTTGTAGTGGTGTCCGAAACCATAGTGAGTGCGCTCATTCAATCCCACAATGCACCGCAATTCATAGTTTTCATGTGACATCCCACCCTTATAGGAACACCCACATGGAGAGCAAAATGAGATATTTTTTTTTCCATTGACTGCCATACATTTCTACCAGGTTTGTACTAAGTACTAATGTAGTGAGACAGTGATTGAAAGATCAAATTCAGTATACATCTTATGGAAAATGCACACTATATTCAGGCGAGCAGATTAACTCGGAATATAAACGCAACGCGCAGTTTGTAGGTTAGCATTTTTCCATAGAAAAGTCAAGTCAAGTCAAGTCAAATATATTTATATAGCGCTTTTCACAATACAGATTGTATCAAAGCTGCTTCACAGTATCAATCAAAACAACTTAACAATGTTTGTTTATTACTGGATCACAAGTGCACAAACTTGCCTTTTGTTCACATATTTTAGTTTTTCTTCTTTTGAGATGGAAAATTGACAAGCCTGTGCAGCAGTTCAATTGATGTTTTGCCCTCCAGGTCTCTGTGCCAGTCATGTGACTGAAAACAGGCTTGAATTTGCTTATTTGGGGACATTTAGTATTCAACAATATTATTGATCGGCCTGCATTGACGCCAATATATGACAAATGAACTGAGCTGGATGTTGACATCACTGTTTTCCAGAGTGGCTATATAGATAAATTAACTAAATAATGACTTTTTTTACAACAAAAATGAACCATCACTGAATTTAAACTGGACTATGATGCTATTTTCTTCTAGATCTGCTGTACAGCAGAAACAAACTTTGTTGCATTATTTTCCTGTTATCTCTGTAAAGCTGCTTTGAAACAATCTGTATTGTAAAAATAAATAAAGTATATAAATTTATATATAAATAAAAGTGACTTGACTTGAATAACGAGTGTACAACTGTTACGAACTCTTATGACCTAGGGTCAGAAAAAGGTAACATTGAGGTTGTGATGAATTTGGTGTGAGTAAAATGGCAAGAGACAACACGTACGAAATAATGCGAAAGAAAACGAATTTATTATACATAAGTGAATTAATTATACAAAAGAAAATGAATAATGTTAATTATAATAGGGTGAATATAAAAGCAATATAAAAGTGAATATACAAAGCAAAATAAGCAAAAGATTTACAGCTCAAAAGATACCAGATAAATAGTTAACCCAAGAGAAGAAAGGGACGTAATTAGTGAAGCCAAATGAATAAAAAGAACAAAACAAAAATCAGTCTGACTTGTAAATCAACCTCTAATCTAACTAATAAACAAAAGAAAAATAAAGACATAACTCTTCGTCAAACGCCCTCACTAAGTTACACTAACTAACAAACAAAACATACAAGGGTGGCATTCACTTGCTTACCTGATGTGTATGTACATTGAGTTCCCTGAGAGGGAACTCGAGCTGCGTTAAGACGCGGTGGGAACGCTCTGCGTGATTGCGTCGTGAAGCACGTGTATAATCAGTCCAATGGAAGAGCGAGACGTCATAGGCGGGTGACGTCATCGACCAGGAAACTAAAGCAACCCTGAAATCAGACCGCAACAGCTTCTGTGCCTTCAGCAAGCGATCTGTGTATTCTGTCCTTGTCATATTTATTGTTGTCTGTCAAGTTGCAATATATATATATATATTATGGCAAAGAGAGCAAGCAGCTTTGTGTTGTTCCCTGCCCACGTTATATCACGGGTGGGGACACACACATCAGCTTTTTGTTACTATTTGGGAGTGGAGCATGCCACAGTCAGTTCTCGACGGGGCTGACTGTGAGCATTGCGAGAAGCTGTCCGTGAGGACGCTCCGCTCCCGCCGGGCGTTCTTCGAGGAGGACGGTTCGCGCTTGCCGAGGCACGGCGGCGACGGGGTTCGCAAACGGATCTGAAAGCGGGGTTTGGGACGGGCTCCGCCCTATCTCAGCTTTCACCTGCCAGATCCAGTGCTGGCGATTTCCAGTTCCGAGGAATTGGTATCGTTAGTGTTTTGTTTAGAAAAAGAGAACAAAACAAATAAAGATATTAAGAAAAGGGCAGATGTTTGAGTTTTCAATAAATAAATAAATAAGTCAGCTCATAACTCTGTTGAATAAAGAGGAGCTTTAAAAGGAGGTTTATCTAGTACTGTTGCTTGTTAAATATTTACTGGCCAGCTGAACATTATGAGAGTGAAAATAAAAAGAGTTTATTAGATGAAATATATCTAAAAACAGAAAAACTCTGTATCTCAGCCTCCTCGTCGGGGATTGCCGTTTTTTCCCTATCTCCACACTGAGGTGTCGAGATCGTGGAATAAGCCAGTTTCTATTTTATGTGTTTAATGCCCAAATGTCTAACTATAGTAATGCTATGGGTATTAAGTATCATGGTATGACAGTGCCTCGGGTTAAAGAGACGCTTGCGAGCTTTCTCTCTCCCGAGTCGGCGTCATCAATTTTAACCCCGACGTTACCCACCAGCCATCTATAAATAAATAAATTTTATTAGGCAGCGCTGGTGGGTAAAGTATAAGGACATGGATGAATGTGAGGATGTCAGCACTGACGCTATTCGAGAATTGCGCCGTGCAAAAACAGATAAACTATACTGGGGAGGGACGGTTTCGAGAAATCGTTTCTCCTCTGTGTCCTCTGGGGGGCGACTCTCTGAGGAGGGTTGCAGCACGGCCAGTTTGGTTGTTTTCCTGCTGGTGGCCACGGAGTGATATATTTATATATATGTATATATATATATATACATTTTTCTGTTTTAAAAATAAAGAAAAATCTGATAAATTATGTCTGTTCTTCTGGACGCTCCGCTTTCAAAAAAACTAAGAAATAAACCATTCAGCGGCGTTCCAGAGGTTTCTTCCTCACCAATCTAATGTTCCTGAGACTGCTGGGCGGGGAATTAAGACTTCACCCCGAGGTGGTGAGCTTCTTAGGGAGAACTTCGGTCAACTCAAGTCGACCTTTCGCATCGTTTGTACAATGCATTGCCCTTTTTGGGTCTGCCTCACGCATCCAGCTCCGCTTGGACTGGATGTGATGTATTAGGTGTGGTTGATGCTACACCTGTACGCATTTCCCGATATCTTTGCTCCTGGGAGCTCTGGAGTTATGGATACTGTGGGCTCGGCCTCTGAGGGGGCCCAGCTCATAGATTCAGGTCTCTCGACCGAGGTTGTGGAGACCATACTCCAGTCTAGAGCTCCCTCCACGAGAAGACTAAATATGCATTGACATGGAAATTGTTCTCTGCCTGGTGCAGAGAACGCCTTCTGAATCTTGTTTCTGCCCTGCTGGTACAGTACTTGATTTCTGTAATGAATGTTTCTTTGCTGGGTTATCTCTGAGGAGAGATCCTTAATTTCGTCTTCTCCGTGGTACATGAGGCTGAGGCCTGCACGTACTTGGATTTGCACCTTGTATGGTGATAGTATTTCTTCACCCCAGGTCGGGTTGTATTTCTAGGTCCCTACTAAATGTGTGAGTCATTTGTACTGCAGGCCTTCTGTCCTTCACCTTTAATACCCCAGATCAGGAAAAGCTTAATCTGTTATGCCCTTTCCGGGCTTTGGATGCGTATGTCCACAGAGCTGCTCAGTGGCGTATATCAGAACAATTATTTGTCTGCTTCGGGTAACCTAAGATTGGTTGCCCTGCATCTAAACAGATAATGAGCAAGTGGGTAGTTGAGGCTATCTCACTTGCTTATGAAGCGGCCAGACAGCCTTCACCTATGGCTGTTCGGGCCCATTCTACGAGGAGTATGGCTGCCTCTAAGGCTTTAATTTCGGGTGTTTCCCTTCAGGACATTTGTGATGTGGCAGGCTGGTCCTCACCACATACATTTGTCAGATTTTATGACCTACACCTCTCCACTCCTGGGGCTAGGTTGCTTGCTTCTAGTGTGCGCAAGGACTTCACACAGAACGGGTATTTGTCTTTATGGCGTAGTGGGTATGGGGTTCCCACCGCGTCTTAAAGCAGCTCGAGTTCCCTTGAAAGGGAACGTCTCAGGTTACGTATGTAACCCTGGTTCCCTGAGAGGGAACGAGACGCTGCGTTTATCTGCCATACTTCCTGCATGCCCTGATCGACTTGCTTCAGGCCTTTCAGAAGCTGTCGCTGTCTGATTTCAGGGTTGCTTTATAGTTTCCTGGTCGATGATGTCACCCGCCTATGACGTCTCGCTCTTCCATTGGACTGATTATACACGTGCTTCACGACGCAATCACGCAGAGCGTTCCCACCGCGTCTTAACGCAGCGTCTCGTTCCCTCTCAGGGAACCAGGCTTACATACGGAATCATACCATGTCAAAATGTGTGGGATTATGGGATTTGAATTGTTTTCAAAAGTATAATACTATAATAGCAGATTTCCGAGGCATGTCGATGACTGTTTGCTGTACTGCTTGAGCAGGATTAGAGCTGGAAGAGCAAGCGTGTAAAGATTATTCCTTTAAATACAGCCTGTTCTGTGTTCTGTGACTCCAATGGGATGATAATACAGCTTCTCTGCTTTGTCATTTTCAGCTCTTTCACTGTGCAATAGTTGATTAATGTGTGTCCGCTCTGCATGCCCACCATCCCCCTCCAGCCTCCACATCTTACTACAGCCTGCCTTTGATTAATGGCTGAGTCAGGGATTCAAGGGATGGGCTTGCAAATTACCTCACACTAGTTCAAGAAAGAAAAGCAGGTTACACCTTGAGAGGCTGAGGTGAAACATGTACAATTTTTCTATTTTTAGTTCTGCACGAGAGCTCAGCACCTCAGTGTGAAAGCACACCAACCCTTTCCACATCTGCAGATGCAGATACAGAAACATGAGACCAGTGAGATTGAGTAGATTGTGCTCTAGCCCATCATTGTCCCCTTGCACAGAATACTCTCAGATTTGTTTGTGTGTGTCAGCGCTGTCTGAGCTATTTCAGGTGTGGCAGCTTTAGCAGAATCAATACTCCAAAAGCAAGGAAGACACTAGCATTCACATTTCTCTGCAGTGCGGAGGAAAGAGCTACTGTTCTTGATGACAATGATTATAGCATAGCATAGATAATGCATATCAGTGGTACCTTGGAAAAAGAAGTGTGCTTAATTCTATTGAATATGCACTTGTAGTGTAAAGTATATATTAAAAGATAAAAATACTTGCAGATAATATAAATTAAATACAATACTATGAAGTGCACTGAAAGAGAATACACTTTCATGACTTAAAGGTATAATATGTACAAATTTTGTATCAAAATATCCAAAAAGCACTTGCACAGTGTTATATATTTCTTTCAATTATGTACTTACATTATCCTAAATGTTTCCAAGAATTTGTAAATTCAGAGAAATTCACAATTTTAAATAATGCTTGTCACTTGTCGCCTGTCAATGATGTAATATCCGCATTATCCCTGGTTTGTCCCCTTGTACTGCCATAGTAACCATTGGTGACAGACGTGGACAACTGCGTTATGTCTAGCAGCACGCTCACGCTGTTGTTGTTTCGTTCAAACATTATGGACCATGGCAAGCAGACTTTGGGACAAAAGGAGAACTAAAACGAGGATCAATATCGGCGTTTTGGTTTTCATGGACTTTTAGTTTATTTTCAATAGCCACATGTGTTCCTTTGTTTGATTTTCCTGCCACTCCTTTGTTTCCATGGTTACAGATATGATTAGTGTTCCTTTCACTAATTGTTGTGTATCTTTTCTTACCATTAATTAAGGCCTTGTCCACAGGGAGACGCGTTTAGCTACGTAAGCATTTTGATTGTATCATATCGGCGTTTCGTCCAGACAGATCCTGTGTTTTGGAAGCCTGAAACCGCTATTTTTTTAAACCGGATCCCAGAGTGGATAAATCTGAAAACTACAACCTTGCATTTTCGTATACAGCCAATCTGTATATTTTGTGAAACGATGTCATCACACCACATGTCGACCCTAGTCAGACACCGCTACGTCACGTAACAGCAACAACAACTGTGGACTACATGCTTGTGTTCGTGCTGCAAAAGCTACTGAGCCTCTTTTATTTCTTTATTTATTATTCACTTGAATGTATTTTTATTTTATTTCTGTATTTTACTTCTTTTTTTTATATTTTATTTTTTATGTTATGATGCTTGTTTGTTGTCTAAGACATTTCATATTTTGTATCAGGCCATTTATGGTTGTTAATATTGTTAAATAAAGTAAAATAAAAAAAGTTCTTGGTAAAAACATTTTTTTTTAAAAGAAACTACTGAGCCTATTATAATTGTATACAGCGCGCAAGGTTTATGTGCATGCTCCAAGTCTTATTCTCCGTTTTTATTGTATCTCTGTGGCCAGTACCGCTGCTAGCCATTTTGGTGCCCTAAGCAAAATTCCTTTATGATAAGCATATTCCTTTCCTCTATTAAATACTCTTGTTCCACCTGTTTTGTTATATACATCCCTAAAAAGTGCCTAATAATATTTCTATACTGAAATAATATCGGCATTATAATTATTATGACCATGATATGATGATTGATTTTTCATTAGGCTATTTTTGGTGCCCCCTCAGCACTTGGTGCCCTACGCACAGTGGGTGATGCACGTGGTGGAAGCGGCAGCGCTGTCTGTGGCAGAATTACACAGCCACATACTGGTCTGCCATGTATACTACATCGCATTGAGTCAGTTTCAGTAGTTTCGTGTGTACGCAGATATTTCTTGAGACAACGCTGTGTTTATGGAATTTATTTTAGAACGAGGGAAAAAAAAGATTGGATGGGGAAAGCTCTGGCTTCGTGTGGATGTGGTTTCTCCTTTTCCTCTGTTTGTTGTCTGGTAACATTTTTGTTTACTGTGTGTTTATACAGATTCATGTTGGAACTTTAATCTTCAGTCTTGTCTTCATCTGCTACACACTCGTGTGACACATTTCAAATTAATTTAAAGGAAAATACTGTTAATTTCATTGTAAGTTACATGCAATTAAGTGCCCAAACATTACATTCACTTCGAAATTAAGTATATATTAAAGGGGACATAGGCTATCATGAAAATCGGACTTTTTCCGTGTGTAAATACTATAATCGGGTCCCCGGTGCATCTACCAACCCAAAAAACATGAAAATTGAAACCCAGTAACTTTTTTATTGTTAAGCGTTTCTCTGCAAGCATGTCAAAAAATAAGCCCATCAGATTTTGCTCCCCTTCTGACGTAGGAAGAGGATCTTATTATAATATTACCGGCCCTTAATCTGCACGTTTCCACCCACCAGCCGACATTTGGTTTTGCGAGTGACAACAGTGTAACCAGTTCTAATGCAATGGCAAAAGTTCGAGCAAAGCATGTAAACTGTTCTGTTGTACAGACGAGCACTGAACACTATTTGACCCAAAAATGTCACAGCTGTCTTATAAAGACCTCAGGGAACTGTGTCGACTTGTGTAAAAGTTAAACATGACGGTACATGCAAGTCGATGAGATGAATCAATGTAATGCCACAACAACTACATACATACAACCTCTTCCTGAGTCTCTCCGTTAGGCTGCACTTGCTGCTGTTATTTCTGAGATTTTGGATGAGATTATTCACATGTTTTGATATTGCTGGAGTATCCGAAGCTCATGTAAAGTATTGGCCTCTTCTGAACGGAGGCGGAGAAAAAGCTAATTTGCATTTAAAGGCACACACACAAAAATGGCACGTTTTTGTTCACACCCAAAAAGGGGCAACTTTGACAAGCTATAATAAATTATCTGGGGGGTATTTTGAGCTGAAATTTCACAGACACAATCTGGGGACACCATAGAGTTAGATTACATCTTTTGAAAAGGGGAATAATATGTCACTTTTAGGTTTAAAGTATATTATTTCCATAACAAGTACTTTTAACAAGTTTTTTTGATAACTTTGTCTGTGTTAATGCTAACTGCATACAATTTGCCACAGGTGTGTATTTTTATTGGAATTTTAATATTTCACCCCATTTCCTTTAAAAAAATCTATTTTGCACTAGGTACACAAAATACTCCCTCTTAACGTCGTTTTGACAAAAATGGCCCCATTGAAACCCATTAAAACTGCGATTTTTAATCCCAGTGCCATTTAACTATAAAAGTATGCAATCTTGGTTAACAGGCTTTCATTATGTTGGCAAGGCTTCAAAATGTATATTTTTACCATTTTTACCAGATCGTGCCATTTTTTCAGGTTTGGCCTATAAAGAAAATACTCGCTTTATTCCTGTTTTCTGCTTCAGCATATTATAGAGCCAATTGGATAAATTATGCAACGATATTTGTGTGGGTGTGTTGGTATGGATGACAGAGTGTGGTTAGTTTGTGTTTTATAAAAAAAAATGTGGGTGTGTGTGTACAGGTATGTATGTGTTTGTAATATTGAGAGAGAAAAACTCAACTGCAAATAACAAATCCAATTACTGTGTGCACCAGTGGAATTTTGCTGGCACCCAATGGGGAAAATCTGTTACTGCGCCCAAACAAAATCTTACTGAAAGCTCATTTTTTGAGATAACAACCTCAAATTTGGAACACAACTTGTTTAGATTTATGGCTTTGATTTTCTAGCCGTTTTAGAGTTCAACTTGTTTCATAAAATATTTTTTAATTGATGCACAAGGGTTAAAATACCTTAGAAATATCCAATTCTAAAAAAAAAAAAAAGTTTTTCATTTTTATTTTGATTTTACCTATTTACTTTCAGCCAGAGTAATCCAATATAGAAGTCCCAATGTGAAGAATGTTTTACGTGACATCACACCAATCTGGAGGGCTAAACAAGTCTTTCCTCTGCTGACAGCTAGTTATTTTTACCAGGTTTGTACTGTATAGTATTATATTATATATTTGCAGCAATATAACTTCATTACAAAAAAAAAAAAGATAATCCATAGAGCAAGGAACGTGACTGCTTCTAAAACAAAAACAACTCTGAACAAAGAGAGAACCAAACTGAGGGTTTAAGTACACAAGATAATGAGAATTAACCAAGAGACAGGTGGTGAACATAATAACTAAGGGAACAAATTAGAACATGCATATAAACTATGACAACAAAGGAAACCGGAAGTAAACAGGAAATGGGAAACCAGGCAAAACAGAAAATAATCTTCAAAATAAGAGTCTCTGAATACAAACAACCAAAAACCGTCTCAGTACTAAAGCAGTGATTTTAAAAGATCAAATTCAGTGCACCTAATTGATGATGCATATATATTATATATGAATGCACCACACTAACTTGCAAGTTAATCATTTTCCCATAGAAAACCATTATAAAGAAAATGCTTAATGTGCAATTTAGCGCATTGTACATATTCTGGGCACATCTGCTTGCCTTTATTTAGTATGCATCATTAAGTTGTATATAGAATTTAATCTTTTAATACCACTGTCTTCTTATTTCATTAAACCATGTTAAGCTATTTTCACGTAAGCATTTTGAATGTCGTGCTGGTTTTAGTGATTGATATTGTTACTCATATACAGCACTACTGCACGTGCTGTATATGAACCACATGTGCCCAAAACTTGCGGTTTGTTCTCATATTTTTGTTCTTTTGGGAGGTGATCTAAATATTCATGGTTGAAAATAAAATGGAAAATTAACAGGCCTGTTCCGCAGCAGTCACGTGCCTGAAATTGAATTTGAACAGTGTTCATAGATATGTTAACAGTGAATATGTGTACTTAAACATATTTTGTATCACTTTATATTAAAGTAATAATTATATACCTTGGAGACTAGTCTAGTTATTTCTTTCTTAGGACAATACAACAGGAGAACAGCATGTACAATTTTCATTGTCTTCACTGGTGCATTCAACCAACATTTCCATTTTTAATGTGGGAAATTTGTTCCATTGCAGTATTCTGCAGAATGGATGTTAGCAATTCTGGATGATTACTGAACTGCGGCATGCAAAGTCTTTTCATTATTTCAAGGAGAACATGCTAATGAACAATGGAAGATGGGAAAGGAAACCTGTCTGGATCATTATTTTTGCAATTCCATTCCGCAGAACTAGTGGTACAAAAATTCACACACTGCAGCTTTAAGATCAAAATGGAAAAAAAAAGTCTAAAACTGCTGAATGAAAAGATCCATAGCAGTATACAGTGTCCAGATTTCCTGCTGTACACCATAAAACCACAGGGTTTCCACAAAGCCTGCAGATTTCCTGTCACCACAATCTATTATCATGCTGCTTGTTCCTATTTTAGGAAAGACTGTCTCATGTTCATATGTTACGTTTATCTGACTGTGTCTGTTCCCCTGTAAACCTCGTGTTCATTACATTGTGTCTGTTCCCAAGGAAAATTGGCTAAGAGCAAATGATATATGACCTTCCTGCATAAAGATAAGAGCATGACTATGTAAGAACTTTGCCTGCCAAGTAAGGTTTTTCAAACTGCATGATGCCAAGAACTCCAAAATACAATGATTCCATTGACAGCTGTATATTCTCATGTAGAAAGATCGATTTTTACTGTAAAAAAAAAAAAAGACTTTTAAACCATAATATTTTCTTCCCACTATTAGAGTAGCGTTGCATGTACTGTATATTGCGAGGAAAAAGAGATAAACTTATAAATTAATGCTAAACTATATGCAGATTTGTTTGTTTTATTGTTTATTTATTTTTTTGTAATTTCATAAAAACTAGGGCTGTCATAGTTTTTTTTTAAATGAAATTATCAATTAATATGTTTTCTGAAATATGATGTATAGCCACTGAAGATGGTCATGTAGTGATCTAAAAATTTTTATTTTTTCCACCTTTATAGTGTGTGGGCCTTCTTTGCAAATTTGCAACACAGTTTTGTCTATTATTTTGGATTATTGTGACTTTAAGCATCTAAACTTTTTGAACTTTCTTTTGGGGGCTGTGAGTTTTTGGTGATTTCTTCAGTTCAAAAATCTATTGCAATAAGCATATTTAAATATCTTCTTTTTTTTTCCAAGAACCCCTCGGGGTCCCTGAAAACCCCTGAAACAAGTAACAATGAAACCTCTCAAAAGAGATATTAAAATATATATTAATATCCACAGTTGAAATCAATTGTTGAAGTAAGAGAAGAAGGGATGGAGGAGGGGTTCTAGGGCAAGGTCTTATTGAAGGGTCAGTTGGTAAGGCAGTGCTGGTGGTTGTAATTAATCTTCAGGTGGCCAAGGAGGTAAAGGCTTAGTGTCTTCATTGAGGCTTGTGCTTCCACTCTTGACGGTACACCCTCAGGGCCCCTTGGGCTATCCTTCATTCTTATTTATGAGTTTCTGCCCTGCTGCGGCACACCGACACATCAATTCCTCAAGGTCGAAGAGGAGACACAGCTCACTCTTACATGCTACTGTACACTCGATTCAAAGAGAAGGCCATAGTGTCCCTGCTGGTGCATTTCTAATGCAATAACTGTAGGAAGTCACTGCAATTAAGGGGCAACTGAGGTCTTTTAATTCCAGACCCCCTAGGTCCTAGAAATTCAACTACATTATATTAAGTTTATAAAAAAAGACCTTAAGGGACCGAAGTGAATGTACAAGGACATAGTTATCTACAGCAGTGATTCTCAACTGGTTTGGCCATGGGACCCACAGTTTCCTATGGTCATTATTTATATATATATATATATATATATATATATATATATATATATATATATATATATATATATATATATATATATATATATATATATATATATATATATATGAGCCACCACAGTAATTTAAAAAAATACAAAATAACACAACATGGAAATAAAGTGGTATTTTGGGGTTACAGAACAACAGTCATGGTTAATACACAATAATAACATTAACTGTTATTGAAGCATATGGAAACTACTACCGATGAATAGAATGAGCATTATACCTTCATGCAAATTCTTCCAAGTGTAAGGGAAACGGGTCAATTTAACTTAAAGGGAATTAATTTATAGGGAATTTTGAAGGAATCACTTATTTTATGGCTGAACAAATGAGTTAATCAGCGTTCACTTGAACGGGCCATAACTATCAGCTCTGCAGCGGATATTAATATCCAAACTATAGTGAAAACAACGGTAACATAGATCAGCAGTTTTGGGGGCTGTTTACACAACACCGTTTACCAAAACTAAAAACGTAGAACCTTTTGGCCATACATTTACACGACAACAGCATTTGGGTGGCTGAAAACACAATCTTTTGAAAACTGGTTTCAAAGTGCAAGTTTTTGAAAACGATCTCTGTGTAAACAACAAAACGCAAATCTCTGAAAACGATGACGCCATGCACATGTCTATTAAATGTGTATCAATCTATAGTGTTTCATCGCCATCTAATGGCCTAGCAGCAGAATACGGTGTTTTTAGTCGTTTTCGCTGATCTGTGTGAGTGGGGATAGTTTTGACAATGTTGTTGTTTGTACGCGGAAACCTCAAAGGAAAAACTTCTCAATTTTAAGCATATCGTTGTCATGTAAATGTACCCTTAGACATTAAATTCCTAAACACATAACACAAGAACATTTCTCTTTATATACAAACGAGACTTTGATTATTATAACACATACACTAACATCTAACACATAAACACACGCACACACACGTTCACATGAGTTGCCGAAAGAAAGAAAGTAAGGAAAGAATGAGTTTTAGAGAGTGAGATGATGAAATTCCAAGTTTCTAGTAATATATGCACTTTGTAAAACCTGACCTGAGCGAATCATCAATCATTAATTTAACCCTTTTATCGTTACTTAGGCGGGGTTATTACAATTTATATCAATACACCAGTTCAGTTAAGAGTCTGGAGGCTATAAGCATTTGTCTTTGGAGTGAAAAGGGGATTTCCCAGTTCATTGATTTGCTGGTGGTCTTGTCAGTTAGATGGCTTGAATGAAGCTGTTTGTTCTTAAAGGGGTGGTATAATACTCTTTTTACAAGATGTAAAATAAGCATTTGATGTCCCCAGAGTGTGTATGTGAAGTTTTAGCTCAAAATACCCCACAGATATTTTATATAGCATGTTAGCAAAAACACACCGTTTTTGTGTGTGTCCCTTTAAATGCAAATGAGCTTCTGCTCCCGGCACAGAGGAGGAGCTTCAACAGCTTGTGTCCTTTTACCTCACAGACGTGCACTGAATATTTCAAAAACTTTTAGCCTTTTATGTTCAAACCGGAGTCAGACAATGATGGAGAGACTCAAAAAGAAGTGACAACTAGGGGTGGCACGATCCGCCTTTTTTGCCTCCGATACCGATTCCGATACCTGGGACTCAGTATTGGCCAATACCGATCCGATCCAATACTAAAATAATAATTAAAAAAACAGTGCCAAATTACCTAATAAACTGTATCTGTATGCCTCACTGTGGGGAAGAGACTGTGATTATTCTTTTGTTAAAGGCATCAAAGCTTGACTTAAACATTATTTTCCTTACTTTGTAAAACAATACAGACAAAATATATACTATATAATTAAAAGACATTTATTTTAAAATTTTAAGCGCAACTTTTTAATGAAGCAGCAACATATGATAGATTGGACAGAAGAACTAAGGCTATCAATAAACTGCCATTGCGCAAAAGTATTGTAATATGAAAGGCTCCAATTCAGAGCGGGACGAAAGCATATGCGCATCCCGTGCGCAGAATGATGCGCTCGAAGCAACATGGAGTCACGGCGCGCAGCGCTTCGCATTGAAAAGTTCAAAGCACAAAAGTAAGATATACATATATTTCTTTATTTATTCATTAGTTTGAGCCTTTTAACAGTTTTAAATTTCAGTTAATGTGCGCGTGAAGAGCAATTATATCGCTCTCTACTCCAGTGTTGTGATTACTGATCAGTTGTGTTGTGATCTAACAGACACCCGGTAGAAAGTAACATGTGAAACTCCAGAACGTTAAAGTCCTTTTATGCAAACCATAGCCCTTTATCTACAGATCTACAGTATAATAATAGGAACATTGACTCATCTTGGAGAGAGTTTCATCGTGTTGACTGTTTTACCCGAGCGCGACGCGCTGTTTGAGTGCTGAATGGAGAATGACTGACAGCTGCAGCGGAAGGAAGCACTTAGGTGAAGATTAATTTAACGATTTAAATCTGTACCTCACATTAAACTATATGTAATGGCTTCAGAAAACTTGGAATATAGTACACGAAAATATTATAGTGCTTTATAATGTTTTTGTGCCTTTTGTGTTGTATAACAATAACATTCGTAGGCTACAATATCGGATCAGATTTGGATCGTCTCGTCTGGCGATACCCGATCCGGCAAATATTGGTAGTATCGGAGCAATACCGATACTGAGTATCGGATCGGCGCACCCCTAGTGACAACATGTAGAAAGCAACAGGACGTTTCTGAATGGTTAGTTGATGAATTTATGTAGCTTATGTGTAGTTATCTTCTAGTCATTGATTAGCATATTTTGTCATGATAATCTATAAATTGCCTTCCCGGGGACGGGGTTTATGTAAATTTTAGGGTTTGTGATGTCACTAACCCGAGAGGAATGTCATGAAGTCCCTACCAGCCGTTTGTTGTAGTCCTTAAAAAGCAATTTCTTTAAAAGAAAATATCTCCCCTTTGCTTTGAACTTTGAGCATTGTAACTTTGCAGATGTTGTTTATGCTCAAACAGCAACATTACACACTAATTAAAGTTAGTAAAATCATAATCAACCACCCCTTTAATCCATTTTCATTGGTTTTGATCTGACTCTGTCTGTTCCTTTGTTCATCTCCTAAGATTTTAAACCTGAGGTATCTGTCCAACCCCCTGGAAGGGTTCTGACCAATTAGGTATCGTCTTTGGTTCAGAGTGTAAATGTTTTTCCTCCTCTCACCATAAATTATACTTTATCTGACTTGTCAACTGGTGTCTTAACTTTCCCACTCTAGTAGGGAGTACAGAGAGTACAGTTTAGACATGATAACTATTATAAGAATCCGATACATTTTACACAGATTTCATTCAAGTTATCTTCTGAGTTATAAATAGACAATCATACTAATAGGAAGCAAGAAACACTTTCAGTCAACAATTCAATAGTTATAACAATTGCATGAATTATGTGTGATCTAAGCATAATAGTCAAATATTGTCACAAACTGCTCGGAGACAAGAAAGTTTAGATCCAAATGCAGCTTTTAATAAGATGGGGTAATCCAGACATGTAATCAAATGAACAGGCAACAGGTCAAAATCCAGGTAGGCAGTCCAAACAAACAAACACACATGGTTGGGAACAAGGCAAACGGGTAATCCAGAGGCAGGGAGTGGACGAGGCAAACGGGTAATCCAGAGGCAGGCAGAGAGTCCAAAAAAACTAAATACAGGGAACCAAAGAAATGCTCAGAGATGCAGTGCAACAACTTACAAAACTACGCCGTGATTGAATGTGAAAACCAGACTTATAAGGGGTGAGCTAAACAAGGTAATGACAAACAGGTGAATGTGATCAGTGATGATGAGTCCGAGCAGTGAGTATGGGAAATATAGTTGTGAGGGAAAAATGAAAAAACTGAAGTGGAGTGGCCTCTGGTGGCACTAAAGGGTACTCCAGCTGATGACTGTTACATAGCCCCCCTCAAAGGAGCGGCTTCCAGATGCTCCTACAATACTCCAGGAGGGAGGTGGAGTGGAGGCGGACTTGGGGGTGGGATGGAGGGCCAGGCCTGTGGAGCCGAAGAGGGCCTGGAGACTGAGGCTGTGCAGGCAGCCAGGGCGGAGCAGGCTGTGCAGACGGCCAGGGCAGAACAGGCCATGCAGGCGGTTCAGGGACCCAGGGCGGACCAGACAGTTCAGGGGGCCAGGGCGGACCAGACAGTTCAGGGGACCAGGGTGGACCAGACAGTTCATGGGACCAGGGCGGACCAGACAGTTCAGGGGACCAGGGTGGACCAGACAGTTCAGGGGGCCGTGGCGGAGACGACCCTTCGGCCGGCCAGGGTGGAGATGACCCTTCGGGCGGCCAGGGCGGTGACGACCCTTCGAGCGGCCAAGGCGGAGACGAACCTTCGGGCGGCCAGGGTGGACCAGACAGATCAGGCAACCATGGCGGCGCAACCGGCGCAGAAGTGACGTGAACTGTCTCTGGCTCGGCAGACATGACGTGAACAGTTTCTTGTGCGGCAGGCACAACGTGAACAGTCTTGACGTGGAGTGCAGGCTCAGCAGAACTGACGTGAAGTGCAGGTTCGGCAGGACTGATGTGAAGTGCAGGCTCGGCAGGATTGACGTGAAGTGCAGGTTCGGCAGGACTGATGTGAAGCAGCTCAGGCTCGGCAGGATTGACGTGAAGTGCAGGCTCGGCAGGACTGATGTGAAGTGCAGGCTCGGCAGGACTGACAAGAAATGCAGGCTCGGCAGGACTGACATGAAGTGCAGGCTGAGCAGGACTTACGTAAAGCAGCTCAGGCTTGGCAGGACTGACGTGAAGATTAGGCTGGCCAAGCGTGACGTGAAGATCAGGCGAATCAGGCATGACATGAAGAGACTCAGGCGAATCAGGCCTGATGTGAAGAGACTCAGACTTGGCAGGCATGATGTGAAGAGCAGGCTCGGCAGGGCTGACGTGGAGCGCAGGTTCAGCAGGGACCTCGACGGAACGAGACTCTGGAACGGTGGTTTTGGCAGGACGGGACCCCGTTCGGCCGATCTTCTTGGCCATCCGTGCTGACATGAGCGGTGGGTCCATCACGCTGGACATTAATCTGGGACGTCCAGAGACCGATCCGGTGATGGGCCTGATGGGTGGCATGACGTGAAGATTCTCAGGCTTAGAGTATACCGTGAGCTTGCGGGGTTCTTCCTCCGCAAAGTCCACAGTAAATGACGAACCGCTCAAGGAAAGGGCAAAAGTCAATATACTGTTCAAGAGTCCCGTTAGGGTCATGCAATGGCATAAGTTAGCTAAGTGGCTCAGATAGTCCTCCACGAAAAAATATCATTAAACATACCTCATCCGCGTAAGTCAGATGAGCAAGCTCCAAAAGGTCCATTACATAATTACTTGATGGAGATGCATAATTTGTGCTGCTGGATTCATCGATGGGTCTGGGTCTTACTCGGCTGCTGGATCTGTGTACGGCATAGTTTTCTGTCACGAACTGCCCTGAGACAAGAAAGTTTAGATCAAATTTCAGCTTTTAATAAGATGGGGTAATCCAGACACGTAATCAAATGAACAGACAACAGGTCAAAATCCAGGTAGGCAGTCCAAACAAACAAACATACAAGGTTGGGAACAAGGCAAACAGGTAATCCAAAGGCAGGCAGGGGACAAGGCAAATGGGTAATCCAGAGGCAGGCAGAGAGTCCAAAAAAACTAAATACAGGGAACCAAAGAAATGCTCAGATATGCAGTGCAACAACATACAAAACTACGCTATGACTGAATGTGAAAACCAGACTTATAAGGGGTGAGCTAAACAAGGTAATGACAAACAGGTGAATGTGATCAGTGATGATGAGTCCGGGCTGTGAGTATGGGAAATGTAGTTGTGAGGGAAAAACAAAAAAACTAAAGTGGAGTGCCCTCTGGTGGCACTAAAGGGCACTCCAGCTGATGACCGTTACACATATATAGGTTGTAGGCATTATATAGAATTATGCAGTTGAACAATGTTTGATTATAAGTCCATCTAGTCCATTTTGGAATGATTTGATGTATTTTATAAGTAAAAACAAAAATTCTGTGGATTTCCATCCCATGTTTTAAGTGCTCAGGTCAAACTGAAGCCATTGAGAAAATGGTCAGTGTTATATATGGCGATTTATGTAGGCAACTACCATAGTGTTGTCCACCCGCACTATAGGACATCGTAGTCCCTTATCTGCTGGAGGAAGTACTTCAGGGCCAGAAACACAGCTATCAATTTGAGGCAATTGCTGTGCCAATCGAAATGATGTCCTCTCCAGATTCCTTGGGCTGGACGGTCACCTAAGACTGCTCCCCAGACCGTACGGGAAGCGCCTGCATCATGCGACGATAACACACACCTAGAGTGGGACCCAAGGCAAGGAACTGGGCTTTGAGCCACATAGAAAGGTAATGAAGCCCGCAGCACGTGCACTAACCATAAATTTGGATTTTAGAAAGAGCACAAAGCACCCTCTTTTTTCAGATGAAATCCCCTGGCTTTGAGCCACAACCGAAACGGTCTCATATGCAACATGCCCATAGATATCACTGGGGATGCAGCTGCCATAAGACCTAAAATTCTGTGAAATGTAATTTCCTGACCTAGCCTGATATTGCTCAGGGTGCTTAAGATGGGATCAACACATGTGGGAGACAGTTGTGCCCGCAAAGTGACCAGGTCCCATACGACCCCTAAACATGTTGTCCTCTGGGCAAGAGAAAGAACACTTTTCTTGGTGTTGAGTCTCAACCCCAGAAATACAAGATGAGCGAGGACGACATCCCAATGTCGATCAGTCTGTCATCTATGTAATTCAAAATGTGGATGCCTTGAAGTCGCAGCGAAGCCAGAGGTGCATCCATGCATTTTGTCTATGTGCAGGGAGGCTATGTCGAATGGAAGAACCCAATATTGGGAAGCTTCGCCCCCGAAAGCGAAGCTCAGAATTTCTATGTGAAAGTATGCATCCTTTAGATCGATTGTGACGAACCAATCGTGATATTGGATGTGTGACACAACTGTCTTAATTGATAGCATCTTGAACTTGAATGTTCTAAAGGGGGAACTTAAAGTACTGACTGTGGTAGCCTGACTCTCTCTCTCTGGGAAGGGAACATGCTCTATGGCCCCTTGCCCAGAAGAGAAAGCAGCTCTTGTGACCATGCAGCTCTTGTGCAAATGTTCCTGCTCCGGTTTAATGGTAGTGGAGACCATGCCGTTGAAATGTGGAGAGAGGTGCGCAAATGAAATTTTAAGTTTCCCCAACTAAACAAGCCAGATGTGACAGTGACAAGGAACCAAAACCCCATTAGCAGAAAGGAGAAAGAAACTTGTGAGAAACCAGGCTCAGTCGGGGAGCCAGTTCTCCTCCGACCATTTTTTTTTGTAACTGTCTTTAGGACCCAAGGAGAGATACCCGGCAGTAGCTTTCACCCTGCCAAGTTCTCTGAAAGGGGTACCAATTTGGTTATTTCCTGTTGGAGGAGATGTTAAATGTTCTGTGTCCTGGGAGAAAACAGGAAGCGACAGAACATTCAACATTTCACTGGAAACAGCTGCCCCCCAAATCTCCAGAAGTGGCGGGGATGTTACAGTGTTTTTGTGAAGGTGTCGAGAAGGAAATGATTGATGTATTTTTACGTGCCCCGTGCCGAGGAGGCACACCCCCACAGACCTGGACACAAAAACCCTCAGGACTTTTGCTTCAAAAAAGAGAAAGTCCTGAGGGTTTTTGTGAGGTCTATTGTGAGGCTGCTGAGCACGATGAGCCAGTACCCAGTCTTCACGAGAGGGAGCACGACTCGCCACACTCTGCTTTTGAGCCTTTCTTTCAGCAGGTCAGCCTGGTATACCTGTAATACTATCATAGTGTGCAGAGCAACACCAGCCTGACCCGCTGACTGAAATGCCCTCCCCACCAGCATTAATGTTATTCTGAATGGCTTGGTGGAGAGTGCTGAGTTTTTAAATGACGATGAGCTCCCAGGGGATAGATAGCACACAAGCATCTCATCTCTTCTCATTGCTCTCGAATAAGTCGACATTAAGGCCTCAAAACAAGACTAAGGTTCCTCCCATGAACGAGTTAACGTTATAGAGGTCCTCAAAGAAGGCTATTTCACTATTTAATTCCTTAGGATTAAATGTAGCCAAAGAACAGCCAAACAAGATATTAATACAAATATCTAACTTCTCAAATCAGATGAGTATTTATCATTTAATTCCTCAGCATTAAATGCAGCCAAATATCAACCAGACAAGTAAACGTGGTCTGAATGAAAGGCCGTACTCAAATCTTTCAGCAGATCTGTCTGGCATGCCTGCAACACTACCATGGTGTAGTGCAAACGTGTTGATATTCGTGAAAACAGGACTCTTTGGTATTACTCGTATGGTAAACTATATCCTGTTGTGAATATTAAAAACAAGAACTCATACAGGGAGCTTTTTAGGGGGATTTTTATTCATTCCTGACCCTGGTGTGTGCATGGGGTGATGGTGGGGGGCGGGGCTCCTTTTCAAGTGCAAGCCCCTTCTGTTGTGTGGCCTGTTTCAAGTAAAACGGGTGAATTCTGGGGTAAATTCTGCTGTAAAGCAGCTCTTTAAAAAAATAGTGTCTGTTTAGCTGAGGTCAGTTCAATGTTGATTCAGTTCTGTTCAATAGCTATGTAAAATCAAATATTAAATTAATCAATAAAGCAGCTCTGGAGAAAACAGTGATTTCATCATCCAGCTCAGGTCGGTTCTAATCCGATAATGTCAACACAAATCTAATAGTGTCAGTACATAGTAAATATTTTTTGTGTGTGCATATGCAAAACAGCAGAGAGAGAGAAAGACACATACATAAGCAACAGTAAAAAAAAAAAAAGAAATAAATTGATAACTACACTGCTCAGAAATGCCCATTGTTAAAAGGTACAAGAAACTAACAATGAAGGTGTGCAAAGTAGTGAAAAGTGACAAAACTGAATCTTCAATAATAAACAATATGTGCAATATGCCATACATTAAGTACTATGGGCAATGTTACAGGTATGAAGGAAATTATGTTCAGAGCATGTGAGTGGGATGAGTTCCCAGACGGCGATGACAGCAGCGTCCTTGTTCATGATAGATATGGCCTGAGGGGGAAGAAACTGAGCAGATTGACTCTGGATTTTAATGCTCTCAATTTTTTTTCCGCTCAGAGGGAAAAGGCTAGAACAAAAGTGGCTAGTGTGCAAAGACATGCTTTTCTATAGAACTGTATAGTATAGATCTGTAGAGACAAGTAGCAGTATATTGAAACAGCCAGGCATAGAAAATGAAATAACTCGTTCAGGTATGGCGAATTAATACCAAAAGCATTTAGCAGGCCAAATTTCATAAAGTTGACATAAAAAGTGTATTTGAACTGATTATTTCTATTGGTTTATGGGGTGGTCAATTTGAGTTCAGTGCAGTGAAAGTGTGAGTAAAACAGGATAAAATGAAAGCTTTAGCGTAAGTTCTGTCAGGAAGACTCAATCAGCGCATCACGCATTATCTCACTTCTAGCCAATCAGGTGCTGACACTCATAGTATAAAAACTGGTACTTACGTTTGTCTGAGTTCGCAGATGCTGACGCGCCAATTATGCTCCTGTTCAGCTGCCAACCAACATGTCTCAGGACACGCGGCATATTGTTTACGATGATCAAGTACCGACGACGAATTCGTCCCGTGGTCTCTCCTGCTGCACGTCGCAGTTCGCGCATTCAGATCTCCCCGTGAGCACAGCGGTCTTCGGAGTGTTTGATCAGCAAGGCCCATCAAGAGAAGTCCTGCTCCTTTTAGGCCCAAAACACCCTGGGTAACCCATCAGTTTCCATTTCCACGACATCAAAAGCCTCAACATTGTCAGCTCAGCCAAATAATCCAGCAGGAAGAGAACTGCTAAATTATCCTCAACTTGTCCAGCAAAAAGAACTTCGCTGCCGATCCCACCGACATGAATCAACAACTCTGCAATTCACGAGAGGCGATCTTCTCACACTGGTTTTCAAGTGCAAACTCCACTTTCAAGGCTTTCAAGTCGGTTTTCTAGCTTGGTAGGCGCTTCCACCAGCCACTGTTAATATGTCCCCTATAAACTTCATTCAGGTAAGTATCTAACTTGGCTTCTCTGCTGCTTCCTACACCAGCGGCAGAGTTCAAATTGGTGACTGCAGTGACGTGGTGTGTTCCTATTAATTGCTGATCTGCAGACTGCAACGCAACATACTGCAACGCTTTAAAGGAACACTCCACCGTTTTTTAAATAGGGCTTATTCGCCGTCTCCGCTACATTAAGATAGGTGGGCAAAAGCATTTTTGTCTCACTGCATGCATTGTCTTAGTTTGGCAGCGCCGACGCTAGCTTAGCTCAGCATAATGAATGGAATCATATGTTGTCAGGTAGCATGTCGTAAGTAAAAGTGATAAAAAACCCCCCCAAAAAAACCTAATTACTTCTTGTGGCCTGCGTATTCAGAACGAGTACAAATAGCAATTCAGATTAAGACTAGACGATTTCCTAGGCAGATATTGACTTGGGACTATATTAGGGTGAATCTACGGTGGCCGAGAGGTGCAAAACAAATCACAATTATAAAAACAAAATAACAAGTCAGAAAACACAACGACAATTCAGAAAACAAAATAACAATTCAGAAAACACAACGACAAATCTGAAAACAAATTAACAAATCAGAAAACACAAAAACAAATCTGAAAACAAATTAACAAGTCAGAAAACACAACGACAAATCTGAAAACAAATTAACAAGTCAGAAAACACAACGACAAGTCAGACAAAACGGAAAAGGTAGGTATATGTGGCGAATGTAATACTGATCGCTGATTGGACGAGACATCTGTCAATCAAGACATGCAGAAAGTACAGCAGACTGCGGCAGAAGAAAGATCGATTCGCGTGTACATGTGTCAATATTAGAGCTGTCTATTTAACCGGCTAATTTAGTGAGATTATTATGGAGAACAAAACTTTTCAAATTAAAATCTTCCTACCACTATCTGGTTTGGTCAGACAAAATTGTACTAGAACTCGATCTGGTAAAGTGGGAGAGTGGCGTGTTGGAAGAACAGCAGATTTAGCTTTTGACGCGAACAACCTGAGTTCGAGTCTCCCTCGAGCGACAAACTGTAATTCACAATATTACAGTTTTTGCCCGTTGCTTGAACACATTTTTCAAAACTTCGCTCATTGTGCCAAAACTCTACACACAAGTAAACATGACACAACATTGGGAAATATACCATTCACATCTGTGTCAAATTGAAACTCTACAATCAAAACCTAAACTCTGCTATCAAAACCTAACATTCCTTTGTCAAAATGTAACTCTGATGACAAATGACACATACTTGCATCATATGCATACACTTTCAGATCAGGGGGATCACACTAGTCTACTTTATATAAAACACTGCAGTCTTTGATTTTCACTGTTTATTCAGAAGGCATATTTTCAGGAGGCACATCTTCAAACAACCAAATAAGCAAATAGGCCTACTCAATATTGTACATTGCAGCACTGTACATTGCAGTAACATGAATTCAGATAAAGCAAAAAAAAAATTATGATAATAGAAAAAACACTATACTGTAAACATAGAAAATCATGGCAATTGTGCATACGTGGGCTCATGGATCCCACCGTCTGTTGGGGTCTGGCCACAGGACCTCATCGACATCGCAAGCAATGTCTTCTCCCGCTAGGCACCGGGGAAAAAATCCCCTTGCATGTCGAAACCATCCATGGATTGCTGTCACCTGAATGTCGCCGCAGGCCTCTTCCATTGCCTGCAGAAGAGGCATGCGGGCATGTGGTTGGCGGTTATATACACGCCATCTCCAAGCCGAAAAGACTTCCTCTATAGGGTTTAAAATGGTGAGTAAGGGGGCAAGTATACCACTTCAAATTGATTGTGGTTGGTGAACCAGGCCTGGACCAGAGCAGCCCGATGGAAACTGACATTATCCCATACCACCACAAACCTGGGCTGATCTGCTCTGTTCTGTACAACTATATTATGGAGAGCATCTAGAAATGTGAGTATATGTTGGCTATTGTATGGACCTAGTTTTGCATGATAATGCAGAAGCCCTCGAAGGCTTATGGCGGCACACAATGTGATATTTCCCCCGTGCTGCCCCGGGACGTGCACAATTGCCCTTTGGCCAATTACATTACGACCCCGTCGTCTTGTTTTGCTCAGGTCGAATCCAGCTTCATCAGTGAAAACGTGATGTGGTAATGTGATATACTGTAGTACAGTGCTGTAAATACCATCTGAGTGGAGTAGAAGGTAGAGAGGTGAAGACATACCTGTTTTCTAGTTGGAATGTTCTTATTACAGATGCCACTGTGAAGCGGCTTAGATGTGGGTGGACTCTCTGCCCAGCTTCCCTCATAGTCAGGCCATGGTTGATGACATGGTCCACCAAAGTTGCTCTTATATCATCAGAAATAGGGGTCCATGCATGGCCTCTTCGACCTTGACCTTGACCTTGTCCTCCTCCTCATCTTCCTCTTCCTCATCCTCTTCCTCATCTTCTTCCTCTGCCTCTTGCTTTCCCTCCATCCATGCTTGCAAAGTTCTTGAAATGGCTAAACTTTTTGTAGCTGGCTGATTGGTGTTCCGTTTTGCAAGTAGGTGCCTTCAGGTGTGTATTTGAGTGGTTGCAATTACCCGATGTGTTTTGTATTTTGGATACATGTGTTTTCCAAATGGCACCCTGAGATTTAATTTTTGAACGAAGTGTCTTATGTATGAAATAGAGTGTAGTATGCAGGACCAAGTGTGTTGCATAAAGGAGTAAGTGTCTTGCAGAATTGCAACTAGAGTGCAAAGCAGCGCTTTTGTTTAAGGAATGGGTACATGTGTTTGAGGTATGGTAACAAAAGCTTCAAGTTGTTTTACTTTAGTCTAAGCATGGGTCTATTGTGTTCAAGCAACGGGCAAAAACTGTAACTTCTTGTTTATTGATCTGTATAAAACCACATGTAGAAAAAACAAAAGCTCATGCAGGGGCATTGCCCCTATATTTGGAATTTTTAGGGCATTATAACTGCATTCTAATAGTGTTTATGTTTGTTTTTTGCAAAGTGAGGGACCTATTCGATAATGTCAGCTCACAGCCTCGCACATAATTAAAAAATTATCGTAGACGATACAGCTAATATTTACACATGCACACGCGAATCGATCTTTCTTCTGCCTGTATTATCTGCATGTCTTGATTGACAGATGTCTCGTCCAATCAGCGATCAGTATTCCATTCGCCACATATACCTACCTTTTCCGTTTTGTCTGACTTGTCGTTGTGTTTTCTGACTTTTTCATTTGTTTTCAGATTTGTCGTTGTGTTTTCTGACTTGTTAATTTGTTTTCAGATTTGTTTTTGTGTTTTCTGATTTGTTAATTTGTTTTCAGATTTGTCATTGTGTTTTCTGAACTGTTATTTTGTTTTCTGAATTGTCGTTGTGTTTTCTGACTTGTTATTTTGTTTTTATAATTGTGATTTGTTTTGCACCTCTCGGCCACCGTATGAATCACAGGCGAAGCACTGCTACTTGGGCGCAGTCATATCACGCAACACCTGAAATCCCCTCTGGAAATCCCCCAACTTCCGTCAACATACCGGCGTGAATAGTAGCTGGCTATTTTTCCTACAGTAGACATAGTGAATGGCGATGAACATGGCGGATTTTGTGCGAGACGAAGAGGGTGACTTCTCAGACAGTCAAGATCCGGAACCATAACTCTACGAACCAGAGTTTTCAGGAGAGGAGCTGCATACTTTGGATATAGAATGACAGGAGGAGGTTGCGATCGCTCAACAGACAGAGGACGTGAGGATGAGAGCCAACATGAACTGGTGGTGTGAGTGTATGTCCTTTGCTTGTTCTCACAACCTTTTGCTATGCAGGCAATTACCATGTCTGCTGTAACTGTAGCTGTAACTTATCAAACTCAACACAATCCAAAAGCGAAGATACTCTGTGCAGGTCACGTCAGTATGTTGACGGATTTCAGGTGTTACGTGATATCTCTGCGCCCAAGTAGCAGTGCTTCGTCTGTGCTTCCCCCCAATATAGTCCCAAGTCAATATCTGCCTAGGAAATCGCCTAGTCTTAATCTGAATTGCTATTTGTACTCGTGGTGAATACGCAGGCCACAAGAAGTAATTAGGTTGTTTTTTTTTCATCACTTTTACTCACGTCATGCTACCTGACAACATAGGATTCCATTCATTATGCTAAGCTAAGCTAGCGTCGGCGCTGCCAAACTAAGACAATGCATGCAGTGAGACAAAAATGCTTTTGCCCTCCTATCTTAATGTAGGAGAGACGGTGAATAAGCCCTATTTAAAAAAACGGTGGAGTGTTCCTTTAAACAGCAGGGCCGGATAGCTCGCCTTAATGTTTGTAACACGAATAAAACTGTTTCTATAAAAAGCAACTTGGGAGCCATGTTAGGTATATGCTGCGCATCTGAGAAATGGATTCTACGCTCAAAAGACAACAGATCAAGTATCATTGAGGTAATGATAGTAGCTCTTGACGGGACACCGTCACCTTACTTCAGGTAAGTATCGTATTAAGAAGTCAAATTAGTTTGTTATATTCGTATTAAGAATTTCCATGACACAAAAAAAAAAAAAAAAAAAAAAAATATCTAAGCCTTATATGCTTCTCTGTTTGTTCACCAAATTCCCTATGAGGATCATTCCCCAAGGCAGGGTATTTATCTCTTGTCTGTTAACGCTGGCCCACTCTGAGCATAATTTAAGCAACCTGGTCCAGCTAGACGAAGGGTGCATGTCCGATCTCAGATTCGGATACCCGGATCAGTAAGACCAGATGTATTTACCAAGTTCACTCAAGCTTAGTTTCATCTGCGCTTAACGAAAATGTTCCTATAGCCGTCGCCAAAGTCTTTTGAGGTTTGATGTGGTCGCTAAACATTTTGTTGCTAGTGCTAACGAAGCAAGGTTGCCATCATTAAGGCAGATCTTCTCGTCAGACGCTTATGCCATTCTGAGATTTTTATCTGGCAATCAGTAGTTTAATTTTATAACTAAGGTCACGCACCTTCCTTGCCACTGCAATGCCTTAGCTACATGCTTTGATTTCAGGCTTCCGATGGCTTTGCCCTTCAGCCAAATCAGATCCATCACCCTGCCTTCCTCTAACAGAGAAATGCTAAATTAGATGATCTACTTAATAGAGTAGAACATACTTCACGAAGGCACGGCTCCCTCCAAGCTCATACTTCTGCTTTGTCTCAGTTATAACGTTTTGCTTTTCTTCCAGATTCCTCTATTCCCATCCTGATCACGGCCGGTGGTTCCTTCCTCAGCTACAATTACGGAAATTGTATTACATATTTCTTTATTCGTAGATCGCTCGCAGGTATTCAATTTTACGCAAAGTTATCAATCCTAATTCTCCAGTCTTTTCACTGCAAACTTCCGTTCGCTTATTACTCAAAGGCCTAGCTAAATCCTCTAGCACCTCCAGAAAAACGCCCGCCTATTACCTTGCTCTTTAACCAATATTAATCATCTCTATCCGCTATGATCTCTTTCCATACATATAAGTAAAATTCATATAAGTACAAAAAATAGTTATATCGGTTATCATTTTTTAAAATAAATGTTATAGTTATAAAAAAACATATATATATATATATATATATATATATATATATATATATATATATATATATATATATATATATATATATATATAATTTTTTTCTCTGCTTTGCACACACAAAGTTCAATAAAATATATTTTTTTAGCTATTCTGTTTGGTTTCATAAGCTAATTTGTCTTATTTGGTTAACATCCCAGGTAAAAAAGTAGTATACTTTAGTGTATTAGAAATATGAATGAAGTACATGAAGTATAAAACAAGTATGCTTCTACTTGTTGTGCTTTATTTAAAGAGTACTTAATATGTACTTTTTAAAAGTATACTTCAACAAATATGTAATTAAGTTCAACTTAAGAGTCCAAAAAGTAAGTATACTAATTGAACAGTAATCAAATTATTTTTTAAATGTACTTTTTGAAAGTGTACTTTGTTGTTAATGTATTTTAAATTGTATAGAAGTTTATAGTAATTATAAGTATGATAGCAGTATGCACAAAATGTACTTAAACACAACTATAATTTGCGCTGCAATGCCTTTTTAAGTGTATTTCTATTAGGTGAAAAAGACGTAGTATTAAATGTATTAAAAATATATTTGAAATACAATTAGTATGTTTGTAATAATTTTGTATTTCCAACATGCTTATTTAAATTGAACTAAAAATACATTGAATTGCATTTTAATATATTTCTAAAAAAGTGTACTATAAGTACATTGGTAATAAATATATGCTTAATTACATTTATAATAAATATGCTATAGACAAGCATGTACTTTTAATATATTTCTGAAAAGTATATTAGTAGTACATTGGTAATAAATGTATGCTTAACTGCATTTTTAATAAATATGTTAATGACAATCATACTTTAAATATATTTCTAAAAAGTGTACTAGAACTACATTGGTAATACATATATGTTTAATTACATTTTTAAGAAATATGCTAAATACAAACATATTTTAATTATATTCCTAAAAAATTGTATTCAAAATACATTGTAATAAATATATGCTTAATTATACTTTTAAGAAATATGATAAAAACAAGCATACGTTTAGTGATGTTTTAGTGTATTTACAGAAAACATACTTGTGTTACTAACTTAAAGTATTTTTTTATGTTTACTTTGTGTGTATAGCAAAATGATTAATATTTTAGTTGGTTACACTATTTATAACCATGTATAGGCCTACTGCAATATATTTTTAATATTTATGTAATAGCATGTGCTTCAGCCCTGCTTTTTAAAATATTGTGAAAAACATGTTTAACATTTTAATATATTTAAATAACACATCAATAAATATATCAGATTTTCAAATGAATTCTTAAACTAATTGCATTATTGCATATTTATATAAATTTTTATATAAAAATTTATGCATATACCGGTATGCAATTAGTTTAAGAATTCATTTGAAAATCTGATATATTTATTGATGTGTTAATAATTTCGACCAATCAGAGCCAAGCTTTTCAAACCAAGCATGCAGGTAATTGTCCAATCACACACTGCCATTTGAAATTACAAGTTGGGCGGGCAACGGATACTGTGGTATTCCAACTATACGGATATTTCAACAGAAATCATGTCTTTTCCGAAATTTGCTTTGTATTATTTCCCTGACTCTGACCTAGTGAAGGTGGACAGCACCGATCTAATATTAAGAGAACACAGACGAACAGAATACGAGGTCAGCTCCCGCGAACAACTGCAGTGAAGAGCGCTACGACATGGACAGAACAAGATACTGCCAGCAAAGATCTTACTTCTTGGGGGTAAGTTTATTAGTTTAAGTGATTAGTATAAGTGGCTTTATTCTCACTTTGGGTTTAGAAAATATTTTCAGAAGTTGATGCCGATGCTCTATGTTAGATAAAGTGGATTACTGAAGTTAACCGATTAATTGACACTGACGCTACATAACGTTACGTAGATCAACTTAATCAATTGTTATAGATAGCCTACTTAATCTAGACAGTGACATAAAACAACTATAAAAACATTGCACACTGTGTTTGCAGAAAACAAAATGGTTATTAATAGTGATTACACGGCTTGATTGTCCCTTGGACAACAAGTAACTTAAATCGGAGAACATAGTAAGGTAGGCCTAACACATGTTAACGTACTTATATTTTGTGTTGTAATAATTTATCCTTAAGCTCTAATTAAACTTACACATTTGTGATATTTAAATCCATAAAATGTTAGGCTAATTCATTAATATAATTAATATAAATGTCAATATCTTACTTTGATAAATAGGCCTATATTAAGTTGTAATCATCCACTATAAGCTTTTACAAAAACGAATTAAATAACTTGCACTGCGAAATTAAAACGGTAATAACTAATGATATGAGAGTTTTTAAATTTAATACATAACCAATACATTTGCATATTGCAAAGATTTTTTTTTTTTTATTATTAAACCGTCAGTAGATGACGTCGAGTAAGTAACGTTAGGCCTAATAGTTGAGCCTCTTTGTTTGTAACTTTTCGTTGTTGAAAAACAACAAAAACAGTCAATAGTGTGTCTAAAATGTAAGCGACTTATAATAACTGCTTGTATCTATCTTGAATAACTACTTGATTTTTTTTTTTTTTAAATTACGTGATATTTTGGAAAACCGCATTCTTGAGATATTGTTAAGATAACGTTATATTAAATTTGAAAAATAAAAATATGAATCATTCTCTCAGTGTTACTACTTGTCTGGTAGGGCTAGTAAAAATACTCTTTTCACTTATCCCTTCAGAAAAATACACAGAAAAAGCGTTTATGTCGAGGCCTGTATTTTAGAATAGCTACATATAACATTACATTCAATAACAGAAATATGATTTCTATTGGAAATTGTAAAAGTGGTATTTTCCTCTGTTGTTTCTGTAAAATGTGGATCTATTCTGAATAGTGTCAGGTCTTCATATAGGCCTATCCTCTATTAAATTACTATATTATATTATTTTTTCCAAAGTAGAAAAAACACATTATGAACAAAACATACAATACTGTTGTATGTTCACTGTTGTTCAGCAAGACTTAATGTTTTTGCTGTAGATATATTATTAACTCTTTTTTTGAATTACATTAAAAAATGTTATTGAATGTCTACTGTTAAAATATATGAACTAAGCATTATATGCAAAAATATTTAATTTTGACCAGGTGAAAAAGACATACTATTAAAAATGTACTTAAGTATGTTTTTAGTGCAATACAAATATAATTTAATGCATTTATAATACATTTAACAGTATGTCTTTTTCACCTTCTAATACAACATGTAGGGAAATGTCAAAACATCATACTGTGTTGTAATAAAAAACGTGTTACGACTTTACAACTGTAAGCTCTGTTCCCTGAGAACAGGGAATGAGACACTGTATGGATTATGCTATGGGGAACGCCCTCCAGGTGAACTGGTGTCTGAAAAAATCACGGCAATCAAATTTGGCGACAGCCTATGATTATATTAGTATGACCCAGAAGTATAACAGGGGTGCCTAGATATGCAGTGCAAGTTCCCTTTCAAAAGGGAACAGTGACTTTTTTAACAGAGGTTAATTTTGCTTTTTCCCTTTTCATAGATACTGTGATCAAACAGTTTCCGACCACGACAGCGTCTGAGGTGCGAGCATATGGAGCTAGAAATGTGTCTTTATTATATGCGAGAAAATAAATGATCTGAGAGAGAAAAAAAAAAGTTTGAGAGAAAAAGTTATCACACTGATAGCAAAAAAGCATTTCATGAGAGAAAAAATAATATTTGAGAGAAAAAGTTTTCATACCAATAGCAAAAAATTATATTTGAGACTAAAAAAAGTTTTGAGAGAAAGTATTTTCTCATAGAACTTAAAAAAATAAAAATTTGAAATTTTTAAAATTATTTCTGAGAAAAAAAAATGTCTCTCAAAATACTTTGAAAAAAATCTCAAATATATATTTTTTGCTATCAGTGTGAAAACATTTTCTCTAAAAAAAAAAGTGTTCCTCTCAAAACGCTTTTCTTTGCTCTCGATGCAATTTTTTGCTCTCATGTCAGGATTTTGCTTTAGCTGTGAAAATTGTGTCATGGGCGGGGCCACGTCATGCATTAACGTCACTTTCCCGCCGGAACACGCCCCCCTCAGCCGGACTGAGTGGCAAAAGAGCTACTGCGTGGCTGGAGTTAATAGGGGAAACTGCGAAAACGCGAGTAAAACAAACTATTATCAGTTTAAACTAAAAGTTGGACTCGATGTAGTGTTCCTTACAACTTATCAAAGATCCAGTGATCCATGGATATTGACATGCAGCCAGGAATCGTGTTTCCTGACATTTATATGTGCCTGATTTCGACGCCGGGGAAATAAATTAAGAAAATTTGCCTGTAAACGTTTTATATAAGGGCAATTCTTAGACTATGGGCACTTTCATGTCCTTTGATCATATTTTATAAAAAACATTTAATTTTGAAAAATTCACACTTTCATATTTAACTTTACAATGAAAGTACTTTTGAAACTTTTTACCGGTAGTCTACGATGATTTTTTCACCTTTTTAAACATCATTATAGATGCAAATATTGCTGTTTTGTGCTTGTCCCACACCCAGACTTCTGATCTTCAATAATGAAAAAGAAGTGTAAAAAAAGATTGATCTATTTTATTTTAATATGACTGTATACAGTATCAGTAAAATAATCAAAACATAATTGTGGTATTTAAGGTCAGACAACTATTAATGTGATTTTATATACAAAATGTAGTTGTCCCACAGTATTGCCGTCATTTCCACCACAACGCTGTAAGGTCCCTTTTAAAAGGTTTTTTTGAAAGATTGTTTGGGTAGTTTTTATGGAGATGAATAATGACATCACAGCACATGTCTGACATGGAGGAGATTTTTAATTTCTTCACCAACTTGGAGAAGAAAACTCAAGGTAAATATTGCTTGAAATGAAATTATTTTTATTGTATGTCATTTCCAAACATGGCGTAACATCAATTGAGTTTGTAAATAAATAGATTTTTTAACATAAATAGATGTATTTTGCATGTATATAATGCTAGCTACCAATTCATAGAAAGGTCTCAGTCCTATACCAAAACAGAACCAAACAGACTAATGACTAATGAGATTAATGATTTGTTAAATGTAATTGTCTGTTTCAGAAAGTTTCAAATAAATGTCTTCTGTTTTTCTACATGGACGTCCATTCATTGTCATTTCCACAACACTCAGTCATTTCCACCCCCTCATAACTTTTTTAAAAATATTTACAAAATTCTAATCACTCATTAAAAACTTCTGCATAGTTTATGAGATAATGGTCCACTTAATGTAATAACACAAGTAGTTATTTTTCTTAAATGTATCTAACCAATCCAATATTATATTACAGGTTGTGGTGGATGTAAGCTTTGTGTTTGGGCCTCATGACAATTAATTTACTTAATCCACAAATCTATGGTAATTGCAATATAGGTATAAACTGGTAATACTATGTGTGAAAGTGTTCTTACACTGTTAAGAAATGATCTATATCATAATATTTTAAAATAATAATCAAATATGTACATGTGATGGAAATGACATTTGTTCAGTGCGGATCGGAAAATATGTCAAAAAACACCAATTTGTCTTATAATGTTAGTGCGTTCTCTTATGGATCATTAAATTAGACTAGTTATATTTAACTGTTAGACTGTGACAATTTTGATTTGAACACTTTTTTCCTCCTCAAGTTCACAAGGCCAAAAGTGCGGGTAGTTGCTCTTTCCCGTTTTAAATGTGTTTTGTGTGTTTTTCACGGCATTCACGCTGAACAAATGCTGCCGCTCAGTCTTTTTGCCACTTGTGGGCGTGACCGCATTCACTCCGGCCGACGGTGACGTCATGCGCATACCCTCTATTGGCCAGTCGGGTGAGCATCGTCTTGGGAGTCGAACTGAATCATTACACCATTGTTCGCGTTCGGTTAACCTAGATAGATGCCGTCTCTGCCTTAGTTGAGCACGGACACTCCAATGTTTGGGTAAGATGATGACACACACACAACTCGATGGGTAGCTGGCTGAGCAAGTTCAGCATCACTGAAGATTAAACATTAAATAATAGCACTCATGCAAGTTTACCTAGCATGATGGCTAGTTAATAATTAGCTTTACTAGCGATTAGCAAGCTAATAATATAATACACATTCATTCATGAATATGACTGCTATTTTTAATGTTTAATCTTCAGTGATGCTGAAGTTGCTCAGCCAGCTAACATCCAGTTTTGTGTGTGTCATCATCTTACCCAAACAATGGAGTGTCCGTGCTCAACTTAGAGCTTAGATCGGGCCCAAAAAATCAAGCCCGGCCCGACACATTATGAGCCCGAGCCCGATTTAAACCCGACCATTTTAATACGTGGGTCGTTATAACTGACGTTCTCAACTAGCCTACTTTCTATGTTACTTTCTCCTCCTCTGTTGTGCACCTCCAAATACTTTCAAGTTAGCCTACGTGTCGCCATCATACACATCAGCATAAATGCGCCTGATAAATTATGTGTTATTAAAGCATTAACACACAAACCACTGTTATAACATAAAATCAAGCAGGCTACTGCGTGCATGGTTTGGCATGACTGAATGCGCGCAAAGTGCGCTCCCTTAAAAATTCCTAAAGCTGATATCAGTTCATCTCATCTTATTATCAATGAAGCTGACTGCACAATGAATCTTTCATAATATATACACTTTGTTTGTTATAATTAGAGGATTTGCCAGCATACAGAATTCAGCTCTGAACAAAAAGTCCGTTTTGAGCAGTGAGGGGAGTCTATCTTAAATGCTTCTGATTGGCCATTGCGTTCAAGAAATCAACACATATGTCTGTTATTGGCTACATCGCTCAACGCTGCAAACATGTTTTAAAACAAAACTCTGGCCTGTAAATCATTTGTATTTTGTTTTAGTTGTTCTTGTTGCTTTTCTGCAACAGATGAATAGAAATGTATACGTTTTTATATGTTTTATTCATAGATATTTCTAGTTTGCGGGAGTCCACGAATCGTTTTATTCTCCCGGAACCCACACACACAGAGTGAGTGCATTACAGCCCGCGCTCGCACTCGGCCATCAAACCTAGTCCCGCGCCGCACTCTTTTGAGTTGGGAGTGCACGTCTCTAGATCAAAGGCCCGGCCTGGCTCGAGGATAGTGACGGGAAATATCGGCCCGACCTGGGGCTCGGGCTCGGGCTGAGAATCTAAACTCTCTGTCTAAGGCAGAGGAGGAATCTATCTAGGTGAACCGAACGCGAACAATGGTGTAATGATTCAGTTCGACTCCCAAGACGATGCTCACCCGACTGGCCAATAGGAACGTTCCAATAGGAAAAAAAGAACGTGGCCCCGCCCATGACACAATTTTCACAGCTAAAGCAAAATCCTGACACGAGAGCAAAAAATTGCATCGAGAGAAAAGAAAAGCGTTTTGAGAGAAACACTTTTTTTTAGGGAAAATGTTTTCACACTGATAGCAAAAAATATAAATATGAGATTTTTTTTCAAAGTATTTTGAGAGAGATTTTTTTTCTCAGAAATAATAAAAAAAAAATTAAATTTATATTTTTTATGTTCTATGAGAAAATACTTTCTCTCAAAACTTTTTTTAGTCTCTAATATAATTTTTTGCTATTGGTATGAAAACTTTTTCTCTCAAATATTATTTTTTCTCTCATGAAATGCTTTTTTGCTATCAGTGTGATAACTTTTTCTCTCAAACTTTTTTTTTCTCTCAGATCATTTATTTTCTCTCATATAATAAAGACACATTTCTAGCTCCATACGACCACTGATTAGAAGAAAATGCAAAAATGAGGCAAACTCCAAGACCAATAACTTCAATTCACTTGAAGGATGAAGGTTTTTTGTGATTGTATATCATGTTGTTTGAGTTTTTTTTTTCTTCTGTTTAATACCTCTGCAGATCAATGCATTTTATGTATTTTGTTTAGTTTTTATTGTCATGCTTTACTGACGACAGGAAGCAAACGCGAGTTTAACGAGGTTTATTAAATGAAGGTAACAAAGTCCAGAACAGTCAGTCAGATGGTGGGGTGGTGACGCAGGGACTTTGATGGTCAAATCCAGTGAAAGTGAAGACAGACGGTGAGACGATAAATCCAAGACGAAGACGACAACAGGAACACCAGGCAGGACACGAAACCAGAACCAGACAGGGAGACATCAAACAACGATCTGACAAAGAGTACAAAAACGGGTGAGTATTTATGAGGTGAGGAAATGGGCTGCAGCTGGTGATGATAATGATGATCAGCTGGAGCGGATCAGGTAATGAAATACAGACACGCCTCTTACACACGCCTCTAGCACACGTGCACTCATACAACAACATAAACATAAGACACGAAGGAGCCAGAGAATCCGTCCACCGTGACAGTACCCTTCCTCCTAAGAACGCCTCCTAGCGTTCCCAGGCCCCCTTACCTGTCGATTGTAATCATCGATAAGGGAGTGATCCAGGATGTCTCTAGCAGGAACCCAACTTCTCTCCTCCGGACCGTAACCCTCCCAGTCCACCAAGTACTGAAATCCGCGTCCCCTCCGCCTAGAGTCCAGAATACGGTTGACCGAATATGTGGTCTCCCCATCTACGAGCCGCGGTGGGGGAGGAACCGGGACCGGCGGATTAATGTGGGAATGAAATACGGGTTTGATTTTGGATACATGGAACACGGAATGAACCCTCCTGTACGCTGGAGGTAATTTGAGGCGGACTGCCACCGGACTAATGATCTTGGTGACAGTAAACGGGCCAATAAATTTGGGTGCAAGTTTATTAGAAACGGTGCGAAGAGGAATGTTCTTATTTGAAAGCCACACTTTTTGACCAACGACGTATACGGGAGGCCTTGGCCTTGGTGCGCGCCCCCACCTGGAGTAGAGTCTCACGGGCTCTAGTCCAGGTGCGGTGACACCTCTGGACAAAGGCGTGCGCGGAGGGGACCGCAACCTCGGATTCCAGACTGGGAAAAATAGGTGGCTGGTAACCTACACTACACTCAAATGGAGATAGACCCGTACCTGACACTGGCAACGTGTTGTGTGCGTACTCCACCATAGACAGTTGTTGGCTCCATGAGGAAGGATTCTTGGAAACCAAACATCGCAACGTTCTCTCCAAATCTTGGTTGGCTCTCTCAGTTTGACCGTTGCTTTGGGGATGAAACCCAGAAGACAGACTAACAGTCGCCCCCAGTAATCTACAAAATTCTCGCCAAAATTTGGACACAAACTGAGGTCCCCTGTCGGAAACCACGTCTAGCGGGAGGCCATGTAACCGAAAGACGTGATCTACGATCGTAACCGCTGTCTCCTTAGCTGAGGGTAATTTGGGTAAGGGAATGAAATGGGCTGCCTTCGAGAATCGGTCCACCACAGTCAAAACTACTGTGTTACCCTGGGAGGGTGGGAGGGCGGTAATAAAATCTAGAGCGATATGGGACCAGGGTCTCGAAGGTACCGACAGCGGCTGGAGTAACCCGTCTGGGGGTCGATTGGAAGCCTTACCAGTGGCGCAAACTGAACAAGCCAAAACAAAATCGTGAATGTCACAAGCCATAAGTGGCCACCAGAATCGTTGCTTGACTAGAAACCCAGTGCGATTAACTCCTGGATGAGAAGCTATGTTGGAACCGTGACCCCACTGGATGACGTCTGACCGTAATCCCTCCGGCACAAATAACCGATTCGGTGGGCACCCGGGCGGAGGCGTTACCCCTTCTAAGGCCTTCCTGACCTTCGCTTCGACCTCCCATGTGAGTGTTGAAACAAATAAGGTCTCAGGTAAAATACACTCGGGAGTGGACGGGCGCTCGGAAAGATCAAATATACGAGATAGAGAGTCGGGTTTGATGTTCTTGGACCCCGGACGGTATGACAAGGAAAAATCAAAACGACCGAAAAAAAGTGCCCACCGAGCCTGCCTGGAGTTCAGTCTTTTAGCAGTTCTGATATATTCAAGGTTCTTATGATCAGTCCAGACGATAAAAGGTACCCCTGACCCTTCTAACCAGTGATGCCACTCCTCCAACGCCAACTTGACTGCCAACAACTCTCTGTTACCAATGTCGTAATTTCTTTCGGCTGGGGATAAACGATGAGACAAAAACGCGCAAGGGTGCATCCTGTCGTCTACAGGTGAACGCTGGGATAACACTGCCCCTACTCCCACCTCTGATGCGTCGACCTCCACCACGAACTTACGTGATGAATCAGGGGTGATAAGAATGGGGGCTGAAACAAAGCGGCCTTTCAGTTTATTAAACGCAGCCTTAGCTGTGTCAGACCACCTGAACGCAGTTCTGGGGGAGGTCAAGGCAGTCAGAGGCGCGACTAGCTGGCTGAAGTTGCGAATGAACCGCCGGTAAAAATTGGCGAACCCCAGAAACCTCTGCAGGGCCTTGCGGGAATCTGGGCTTGGCCAATCTACCACAGCCTTAATCCTCTCAGGGTCCATCCGCATTCCCTCAGACGACACAATGTACCCTAGAAAAGGAACAGACTGCATGAAATTCGCATTTCTCCGCCTTGACAAAAAGCCCATTCTCTAGCAACCTCAGAAGCACTCGCCGGACGTGTTGCACGTGCTCCTGGAGAGACGAAGAAAAAATCAATATGTCATCCAGGTAGACATAAATGAACTGATCGATCATATCTCGCAACACGTCATTGACCAGTGCCTGGAAAACTGCTGGGGAGTTGGACAGCCCGAACGGCATGACCAAGTATTCAAAGTGCCCCCTGGGGGTGTTAAAGGCAGTTTTCCACTCATCCCCCTCCCTAATGCGGACCAAATGATAAGCATTACGTAAGTCCAATTTCGTGAAGACGGATGCTCCCTGCAACCTCTCGAAGGCTGAAGACATCAACGGCAAAGGATAAGTATTCTTTACCGTGATGTTATTCAACCCTCGGTAATCAATACAAGGTCGCAGAGAACCATCCTTCTTCCCCACAAAAAAGAACCCCGCCCCCGCTGGAGAAGAAGGGCGAATGAACTTGGTTGCTAGAGAATCAGAAATATATTTCTCCATGGCCTCTCTTTCGGGAATCGAAAGTGAATATAACTTGCCCTTAGGCGGAGACGTACCTGGCAGTAAGTCTATAGCACAGTCGTAGGGACGATGCGGAGGAAGAGAAGCAGCGCGAGACTTACTGAACACTTCCTTCAGGTCCAGATACTCCGTGGGCACGTTAGACAGATCCCCTGCCTCCTCCTAAAACATAGAAACAGGTACAGACGAACAAGCAGACATGAGACAAGACTTATGACATTCCTTGCTCCACTCCAGCACAGACTTGTTAATCCAGTCCACTCGGGGGTTATGTTGGATGAGCCAAGGATGTCCAAGAACGACAGGTGCCAAGGGTGAGTCCAGAATAAAAAATGAAATTGTTTCAGTGTGGTTGCCCGAGGTGATGAGGGTGATTTCTTCAGTGGATAGTGAAATGGTGGGAAGTTCCTGACCATTGAGTGCGTGAACTGGGATCCGATGAGTGAGGGGTTTGAGGGGAATCTGAAATTTACGTGCAAAGTTATGGTCCATAAAATTACCTTCGGCCCCCAAATCCAACAGTGCTCGACAGTCGTGCTGGTGGACTGACCATCTTAGTCTAACCGAGAGGAGGGTGGAGGTCGATGTGGTCGTCGGTGAGGTCTTCCTGGCGGAGATCCCACCCGATAGTAGCCTCAGGTTTACTATCGGGCTTGGCCTTTTACCGGGCAGCTGTGGGCAAAATGTCCGGCTCCTCCACAGTACAGGCAAAGGCCCTGGGATCTCCGCCTCTCCCTCTCCTCTCGGGAAAGCCGAGCTCGACCCACCTGCATGGGCTCGTGATCGTAAGTGGGGCTGACCACGTCCCTGCCGCTGGATCTTGGACTGTCAATTCCTCCGAGGTTGCGAGTGGGCGTCGTCCGACGCTCGACTCTGGACAGTCGAATGTCCACCCGCAGAGCCAAGTCAACCAGTCCATTGAGCGTGGTGGGAAGATCCAGGGCGTAGATCTCCTTCTGGACGTGGTCAGCCAGCCCATGCAGGAACATATCCCACTGCGCCGCCTCGTTCCATCCACACTCCGCCGCCAGGGTCCGGAACTCGATCGAGTAATCGGAGACGGACCTCTCTCCCTGCCGTAGTTCGGCCAACTCCCTGGCCGCTTCTCTACCCGAGACCGCCCGGTCAAATACTTGCTTCATTTCGGCGGAGAGTATCTGAAACGAGGCGCAGCACGGGTGTTGGTTCTCCCACACCGCCGTTCCCCAAAGCGCCGCTCTCCCAGTCAACAGAGTCAAAACGAACGCCACCTTGGCCTGTTCGTTTTGAAAAGTGTGTGGTTGAAGCGCGAAGTGCATGGAACACCGGGTAAGAAATGCTCTGCAGTAGGATGGTTCACCTGAGTAGGCTTCTGGAGTGGGGAGCCGGGGTTCAGACTGGGAGGGGCTTCCTGATGGTACGGTAGGAACGGCTGGTGTGGGTGGCGCGGTGGGAATACGTAGGCGCTGGATCTGCTGGGTGAGCTCGGACACCTGCGTCACCAAGACTTGAACTGCTCTGCCCGTATCTCTGATGTCTCTTTCCTGTGAATCCATTCTTTGGATGCTGTGATGAATGAAATCCTCTAATGATGAGTGAGAGACGCTCGCTGCTTCCATTCCTTGGTCAGATCGTTCTGTCATGCTTTACTGACGACAGGAAGCAAACGCGAGTTTAACGAGGTTTATTAAATGAAGGTAACAAAGTCCAGAACAGTCAGTCAGATGGTGGGGTGGTGACGCAGGGACTTTGATGGTCAAATCCAGTGAAAGTGAAGACAGACGGTGAGACGATAAATCCAAGACGAAGACGACAACAGGAACACCAGGCAGGACACGAAACCAGAACCAGACAGGGAGACATCAAACAACGATCTGACAAAGAGTACAAAAACGGGTGAGTATTTATGAGGTGAGGAAATGGGCTGCAGCTGGTGATGATAATGATGATCAGCTGGAGCGGATCAGGTAATGACATACAGACACGCCTCTTACACACGCCTCTAGCACACGTGCACTCATACAACAACATAAACATAAGACACGAAGGAGCCAGAGAATCCGTCCACCGTGACATTTATATGATGCTGTACTGATGTAGTGCATTAAAGTTTACTATCTTTCAAAGAGTGTTTGAGTGTGTTTTTACTGTGTGTTTTACTGAATTATAGGTTTTCACTGTATTTTAATACATTAAAATATATTATTTTCATATTTAATGGTTTTGTAAAAATATATGTTTAATATACTGTCTTATAGTGTTCTACTAATACATTATTAATAAGCTGATATTATAATTAAAATATACTTGGAACACATTAATGTGAAGCTAAAAATATACTTCAGCTGTATTTCTAAAGTAGATTTAAAGTGTATTAAAAATACAATTTAAAGAAGTGCTATTATATTACACTAAATGTACTTAAAATAGTTCCATTTTAACACAATTAAATATAATAACTATATTTACTATAAGGTAATTACTATTACCTTAAAATTGAACTTAAATACATATTAACGTACACTTGGCATACTTAAAGTTGTTTCAAAATTACACATTTAATACATACTTGATACAGTAAACTTAAAATACATTAAGTATATAAAAATAAGCACAATTTAAATATATTTCCTTTTCACCTGGGGATACAATGCAATTGTACTGTAAGTGTGCTTAATTGCTCATGAATCTTGATTTTCATTAGTGTATTTTAGTGCACTTGAAGTTTAAAAAAAGTTGTTCCATTTTAGTATACTATTTACACTAGAAGTGTAGTCAAATAGATGTTAAGTTGAAGTTAATATATAATTTAATACACTTAACTATACTTGGATTTGACGAAAATAGTACAAAATGTAGAAAATACAATTAGTACACTTTATTAAAGTATATTTTAAATAGAATTATTTTTCACCTGGGATTGCTCTACCTTCCCCTCTTCTCAATGTCACACATAAACATGAGTCAAGTATTTTTGAGAAACTATTTTGAAATATAATTTAAATAATTATGTCCAACTCAATTCCAGATTATAAGAAACTATAGCCATTCAATGGTAGCATACAACTATAGCATATCCAACATGTATCCACCTACCTGGCAAAAACTTGACACTGTGGAGGACCAGGAATGTTGGTCTCTTGAAGGTCCCCTGTTCACTACACTTTCCCTAAAATAAGCCAGCAATGAAAATAAATAAATAAAATAGTGTGAAAAGTACAGTTGCAGTGAAAAGCATTTCCGAAGGACCACATGACACTGAAGAGTAATGATGCTGAAAATTCAGCTTTGATCACAGATATAAATTACTTTTTAAAATATTTAAATAGAAAACAGTTATTTTAGATTGTAAAAATATTTCACAATATTACTGTTTTTGCTGTATTTTGGATCAAATAAATTAAGCATTGGAATGAATTAAATCATGAATTACATTCTGCATGATAAAATATAAAGATTTCACAGTGATCTTCTGTAAATTTTTTTTTTAGTTACTACTACAACATTACTGTAGTAAAACCATGTTTTACTACATTTATACATGTGAGGACGAGCGGAGAGTATAGAATACTATAGATTAAAAAACTATATAGCGAATACGTGCATATCAACAGCCTTGAATTAACCATAATTTGATATTATTACCATAACAAGATGAAATGTTAATAAATTAAGTGTATCAGCAATCATAAATCAAAGAAGAAAATTTCTTAGAAATATATGTTACCTAGGTGACGACGAGGATCACTCAGTCGCTTTGTGTAGTTCTCTTACGAGAGTACTCTCGTACTGCGTAGTATCTTACGCTATGGGGAAAACCTCTTTTCCACGAGATATTGAAGCCAAAAAATTATCCTTAATTTTGTATTTATGTAAAACGCTGTGCAGCAGCATGCAGACATAGGCAAGGTGGCTTGCGCGCCTATTGGCTGCCCTGCGGCAACAGCAGCAGCCTATCGAGAGAGGCGCTGCGTGACACCACATCCAATGGGGGCAATTCGTGCCCATTTCGTCACGTCCCGCCAGAAAAGGCGTGGTCTCGCCCTATAAATATAGCTCGATTAGGCTGGTACAACTGATTTCCATCTCTTCCATCTCTTCCATCGCCGCCGCCTCCGCTATTATGACAACGAGATAGCTGCATCTGTAGAGAAGACCCCGCGGCTAGCTTTCTTTACGTTATAAGAAAGCTGCCCCGCCCCCCCGTGGGCGCGCGTCACCGGCGAAATGAGGATAGAGTGTGTTTTTAGTCCCGCCGAGGCCGGACCAATTTCTCAAACATTTCTCAGCTCCTCTTAGTTTGAGCGGCTGAAAATGTCAATATTGCAGCGATGAGCCTGTTGTATAACACGCACGCCTGCAAACAAACGCAGACACATAAAGAACTGTGATGACGCTCTCCTATCTGTCGACACAGACCATTCCTTCGGTTTGCTTTCGAGGGGCAGGCATACCAGTACGCGGTCCTCCCTTTCAGGCTGGCCCTGTCTCCTCGCATCTTCACGAAGGTCGTCGAGGCTGCCCTTGTTCCCCTTCGGGAGCACGGGGTTCGCATCCTGAGTTATATCGACGACTGGCTGATCCTAGCTCACTCTCGAGATCAGGTTTGCGAACACAGTGACCTAGTGCTCCGGCACCTAGCTCGTCTGGGGCTTCGGGTCAACTGGGAGAAGAGCAAACTTTGCCCCGTGCAGAGGATCTCTTTTCTCGGTATGGACATCGACTCGGTCGCCATGTCCGCGCAGCTTACGAGCAAGCGCGCACAGTCACTGCTGACTTGCCTGAGACAACTCGAGGGCAAGAGTGCGGTTCCACTGAAACACTTTCAGAGGCTCGTGGAGCATGTGGCATCTGCAGCCGCGGTCACGCCGCTCGGATTGCTTCATATGAGACCGCTTCAGCTTTGGCTTCGCGACCGAGTCCCGAGGTGGGCATGGCAACAAGGCACGCTCCGAGTACCAGTTACTCCGACCTGCCGTCAGTTCCTCACCCCATGGTCGAACCTCAGTTTTCTCAGGGCGGGTGTCCCCCTTGAAAGAGCTTCCCGGCATGTTGTTGTCTCAACAGATGCCTCCACCACGGGCTGGGGCGCCATGTGCAATGGACATGCTGCTGCGGGCTCCTGGACAGGACCCCAGCGGCTATGGCATGTCAATTGCCTCGAGTTGTTGGCAGTACGTCTTGCCCTGCACCGCTTCCGGGCGTTGCTCAGGGGTCAACACGTACTAGTCCGTTCAGACAATACCGTGACTGTAGCGTACATCAACCATCAAGGTTGTCTACGCTCCCGCCGTATGTCACAACTCGCCCGCCACCTCCTCCTTGGAGTCAGAAGCATCTGAGGTCGCTTCGAGCCATTTTCATTCCCGGAGCGCTGAACTGTGCAGCCAACGAGCTCTCACGGCTTCAGCCCCGCCCTGGAGAATGGCGACTCCATCCCCAGTCGGTTCAGCTGATTTGGGACCAGTTCGGGGACGCACAGATAGATCTGTTTGCCTCTCACGACTCGACCCATTGCGCCCTGTATTTTTCCCTGACGGAGGGCACGCTCGGCACGGATGCACTGGCGCACGGCTGGCCGCCGGGCCGCAAATATGCGTTTCCCCCAGTGAGCCTTCTTGCGCAGACCTTGCGCAAGGTCAGGGAGGACGAGGAGCAGGTCATTCTGGTCGCGCCGTATTGGCCCAACCGGACCTGGTTCCCCGAACTTGTACTCCTCGCGACAGCACCTCCCTGGCCCATTCCTCTGAGGAAGGACCTTCTTTCTCAGGGACGGGGCACCCTGTGGCACCCTCGCCCCGATCTCTGGAGCCTCCACGTATGGCTCCTGGATGGCTCGAGGTAGGTTTGAGTACCCTTCCACCAGCGGTGGCGGCTACCATCACTTCCGCTAGAGCGTCGTCCACCAGACACGCCTATGCGTTGAAGTGGAACCTCTTCGTCGACTGGTGCTCTTCTCACCGAGATGCTCGATCAGCGTTGTGCTTTCCTTTCTTCAGCAAGGGTTGGAGCGAAGGCTGTCTCCCTCCACCCTTAAGGTCTATGTTGCCGCCATTGCCGCATACCATGACCTGGTCGAAGGTAAGTCGGTAGGAAAGCACGACCTGGTCATCAGGTTCATGAGAGGAGCGAGGAGACTAAATCCTCCTCGCCCTCCTCTCGTTCCCTCTTGGGACCTCTCAGTGGTTCTAACTGCCCTGAAGAGTGCTCCCTTTGAGCCCCTGCAATCAGCTGAGCTTAAGTTCCTGTCAATGAAGACAGCGATCCTGGTTGCGCTGGCCTCCATCAAGAGGGTAGGGGACCTGCACGCATTCTCCGTCGACGAAGCGTGCCTGGAATTCGGGCCGGCTTTCTCTCACGTGATCCTGAGACCCCGGCCCGGATATGTGCCCAAGGTTCCTACCACTCCCTTTCGGGACCAGGTGGTGAACCTGCAAGCGCTGCCCTCGGAGGAGGCAGACCCAGCCTTGGCACTGCTCTGTCCAGTACGCGCTCTTCGCGCCTATGTAGACAGGACGCAGTGTTTCAGGACCTCAGACCAGCTCTTTGTCTGTTATGGTGGGAAGCTGAAGGGAAAGGCTCTCTCCAAAGAAAGGTTGTCTCACTGGATAGTGGACGCCATTGGTTTGGCTTACCAGCAGCAAGGTCGACCGTGCCCCCTTGGTGTGACGGCCCACTCCACCCGGAGTGTGGCATCGCTAACAGACCTCTGCAGAGCTGCAGGCTGGGCGACACCTAACACATTCGCCAGATTCTATAATATCCGAGTGGAGCCAGTGTCCTCTCGTGTCCTCGCTTCAACTAGCTAGTACCGGACCCGCTCAGGTATCTTCTCTTGCTCGCCATTCCACTCTAGGGACTGGATACGTGCGATATTCTTCTCAGGTGAGCTTCCCCGAAAGCCCTGAGCTCCTCCAGCACTCCTGACGTCGGCGCCAGTGTCTCTTGCCTGTGCGTCGGCTAGGTGCCTCCCGTGTGCATGGTCCCTCCTCTGAGCGACCCCCACATGTGTATTTCCACTGTAAGCCTCTCTGAGCATGTGTCTTTCCCTTGGCAAGCCACCTTGCCACCCCTGGGGTTGAAATATTCCATCTGCGGCTGGACACCCCAGTGTTCCCCATATGCATCCTTCGGGTCATATGTGTATTCTCTAAGTCCCCCCCCTCTCTGGGCTGGCATTAATTGCATACTTCCCCTAGCTTGGGATATGCTTCCCAGTGTACCTTGGTATTCCTGTGTTAAATGGAGTCCTTCGTCCAGTCTATGACAGGGGTCTCGATTACACAGGGCACTGGAAGACAGCTGAGAAGGTGGCGTGATTAGACTGGTAACCCCATTCGTCGTCATCCGACATAACTCGGAGTGACAACGAAAGGGAACGTCTACGGTTACGTATGTAACCCTCGTTCCCTGAGTAGGGAACGGAGACGTTACGTCTGCCTGCCACTTTCCGCTGTACCGCGGGGATCGCCTGAGCTCAGTCTTGGCTCCTCAGCGAAGAAACATAAACTGCTGTTGCGGACATCCTCCTTTTATATCCACGAGGTGGGGCGGAGTTACGTCATGCAAATTCCGCAGACCCATGGCATTTCTTTGCCATTGGCTCGTTTTTTAATACTCGAAGTTGATAGGCTTTCTAAGCGAAACCCCATTCGTCGTCATCCGACGTAACGTCTCCGTTCCCTACTCAGGGAACGAGGGCTACATACGTAACCGTAGACGTTTTTCCTGTTGTAAAATACATTTGGCCAAAATCGCATTTTATAAAAGATGAAATGCTACTGTATGCACAGGCTATTTAAGTGTAGGCTATGTATTGGCTATGACTAGATGGCAAATTCTAGCCTAGACCTCTCTCTCAGGTCCCACATGTCTCAGTCAGACATCAAATAAATAAAATATGAGCTTTTATAGACAAAGTGTTTAGTACTTATTCAAACAACAAGATCTTTATTTACCCTTGCAAAACTTCGTTCAGCTGCTGTCTGCTGTGCGGCTGCTGCGGAGCTTCAGTTCATTCAGTCACGATAGAGGGGGCGGAGTTATCAGGTTTACTGACCGTTTGAGGATCGAACAAGATTTACACAAGCTCTTTTTAAGAACTTTTATTGGCTAAATATTTTTAAAACAGATAGATAGACGTAAAGGGTGACCAATAGCAATAGCATTGATTTATTGAAGAAGAAAAAAAACACCACCACCAAAATAAAAAAAAAGGGCACTTGGAGTGTAAGAGCAAAAAGGGCATGTGCTCTGCACAGGTTGAGCCCTACCTGTGCACGTGCCTGCATACATGCATATTCTGCTAAAAGCCGCGTTTTACCTGCTTTTACGGCTTCATGTGTCCTGGGGATTTCAGTTCAGAAGTTTTATATTTCGATCCTGCCCATGGTTTTTCCTTTCTATTTATGCTTCTCGCCTAAATTCTTTACTCTTTCTTTAGCACTCTAAGAATGACGCTCAAGGCTTCGGCGTCACCCTAACACTTCAAAATCAATAACAATTTTTGTCCCTTCACATCATGTTTTAAAAATTCCTAAAATCTGCCCTAGAACTTCATATTACACCCCTCTATCCATATTACCTATCGGAGCACTTCTTTCTAAGGCCTGGTTCAGGACTCCTTAACTACTGTTATCAAAAGCTACTGTCTATCCCTCTCTCTCTATACCTGCCACTCCTTCTGAATTGGGGCAGCCACTATAGCAGCCGAAAGAGGTCTATTAAGATCATGGGCAGATGGTCTTCCTCAGCTTTTGAATCCTATATAAGAACTGATTCAAAAATCATCCTTGAAGCCAAGCAAGCTAGTGGAGCGGCTAAGTGATATAATCGTTCAGTTTATGATACAAGCGTGAAAATTGGCATGAGGAGCCTCCATGGGTCACTTGACAAGAAAATTGTCCGAGCCACTTGAAATTTCAAGATGGCGCCCATTTTTCAAGATGGCCGACACCTTAGTGGAGCAGTTAAGTGATATAGTGGTTTATTTGGTGATACAAGCATGAAAATTGGCATGAGCAGTCTCTGATGGTCACTAGACAATAAGCGACCCACAGCTACTTGAAATTTCAAGATGGCGGCCATTTTTCAAGATGGCCACCACCTTAGTGGAGCAATTAGGCTTAAGAAATCAGCCTGTCAGGAGTTGCCTCCCATCGGCATAGCTCTCAGGGTTCATTGAAGTACACAAGCTCCCTTACCACGACAAGGTAACAGTCACAAGGGAGTTTTTGTTTTGTTTGATTTTTAAACTAACAGTTATTAAACATGTCAAATTAATACTGAGAGGTGGGGAAACAAAAATAAGATTAATAAATTAGCACAGTTGTGGTGCTGAACGGACAGTGCAACAAACAAAAAAATTGAGCAATGACTAATACTGAATGTCAATAAGAACAGATCCAGAGGCAACAGCGACTCTGGCTGACACAGCCATGGAACCATGACAAAGAGAAACTATCTCAAACAATACTAAGGAACTAAACTGAAAATGTCACAGTGATAGTCTGGTGACAAAATAAAACATGATGCGCCAATGTGGCGAGGGGAAGCCGAGCCATAGGCCTACACCGGAAAACATAGAGGACTAACACTGGCAAAAGAAACATGCAAATAGGTTCTAGCAGGGGCAACTACATAGGCATGTGCAACTGAGTCCATATCTGAAGCACTTACACCTTCCAGTACATGCCTTGTTGCACCCACATTTGGTCAACTCCCAACAACTCTCTGCAATAGGTGGAAGTGGAGTCCAGAAGACTTTCCACTCTTCGTCCTTTTTAACCCATCCCCAGTCGGATGGGCTCGGCATTTGTGGATGTCGCTTCAATGCCTGTCCCCACACGTATCCAGCCTCATAAGAAGCACGTTTGGCATGCTCTTTGAGTGCTGCTTGAGTTGGTGGGATCAAGTCATATTGTCTTTGCTTTCTGGCAAAGAGATCAAGCCTGGCCTCATTCACAGTGGTGACATCGCTGGACCTGTCATACATTAGCACAACAAATCTCTCCAAAGCTTGCAGGTCCCTATCCTCCACTGCAGAGGGACATTTGCTGAGTCTTGCAAATGCGTTTGAGACCTCATCACACACGTCCCATGTTTTCCAGGCAGACTTCTTTGATTTGCCATGGAAGGATGACACAATGTCACAACCACTGAAGGCATGGAAGAAGAGGATACCACGTGTTTTCTCTGGTTCTATGGCTGAAACCACCTCATGTATAGGGATCAATCTTGTCTTCAATACAACTGTATTTCGATGCGTTAAAAGTTGTTCTTTAGAATAATCTAAAACATATCAAATAAAATGACACCAAATCGTCCTTAATGAAAAAAAAACAATACATTTCTATCGGAAAATTTGTCTTTTGAGGATCCAGGGGTCGGCCATCTTGAAAATAGAAATTTCAAGTGGCTGAGAGTGTTTTCTTGTCAAGCAAACCTTAGAGACTGCTCATACCAATTTGCATGCTTATGTCACTAACTAAACAATTATATCGCTTAACTGCTCCATTTAGGTGGTGGTAATTTTGAAAAAAAGGCCGCCATCTTGAAATTTCAAGTGGCTGTGGGCAGTTTCTTGTCAAATGACCCTTTGAGACAGCTCATGGCAATTTTCATGCTTGTATCACCAACTAAATAATTTCTTAAGCCTAATTGTCTCACTAAGGTGGTGGCCATCTTGAAAAATGGCCACCATCTTGAAATTTCAAGTAGCTGTGGGTGGCTTATTGTCTAGTGACCATCAGAGACTGCTCATGCCAATTTTCATGCTTGTATCACCAAATAAACCACTATATCACTTAACTGCTCCACTAAGGTGTCGGCCATCTTGAAAAATGGCCGCCATCTTGAAATTTCAAGTGGCTCGGACAATTTTCTTGTCAAGTGACCCATGGAGACTGCTCATGCCAATTTTCACGCTTGTATCATAAACTGAACGATTCTGCCAAGCATAAGCACTTAGCCGCTCCACTAAGCTCTCCAATAACAATCCAGGTAAATCCTCATGCAAATACTGGTGGTGGTACTAAGTTTATTTACTACTCATTCACTGAGCAGTAGATCTAATCCGCATTATCTGTCCGCGTGGCTTGTCTTCAGCCTGTCTCTCGTCTTTGTGTGATCCTTGCCCTCACGGTCCATCGTGGCCCGGTTCATGCGGCCTAGCTGGCCTTGTCTCGTGAAACTTGTCTTTCGTGTGGCATTAGCGGCCGTTGTGGCTCCTAAGCGGTCTCGTCTTTGTGGTATCCCATGGCCGCGTGGCCTACCGTGGCCTTGTCCTCCAAAGCCCATCGTGGTCTAGTGAACTCTAGAGGTCTTGGTTTCATGTGGCTTTATGGCTGCGTCTATGTTTAGCTCGTCTGTGTGGCCTTTAGCGACTCTGTGGCTTATTGCAGCCTTGTCCTAAGTTTGGCCATTCGTGGTCTGTGGTCTATTGCGGCCTTCATTTTGTGTGGTCTATCATGGCCGTGTGGCCTATCGTGGCCTTGTCCTATGTGTGGCCCATCATGCAGAGTGCGAATTACCCCACCATAATTGGGGGGTACTGCTCATTGTAGGAGGAAGTGAAAAAGGTAAATAGCGGATTTCTCTCATCTCAGGGGAAAATGAGAGAGTGTTGCACGACCATTCAATAGTATGACTGGGTTTCTAACAATGGAAAGCTTAATGCAAATGGGTGGAGTGTCCCTTTAAAGGGATTATCTGGAGTGAATCAACCCATAGCCCTGTTGTTTGATGTTGCAGAGTGCTGTTGGGAGGTATGAGAACAACAGAATTTGGTACAACATGGGCCAAATAGTGAAATAACAGCCAACTCTAACTCATGAGGGCAAGGAAGCTTTGTTTTAGTTTTGTTCTTCTATGCCCTCATTAGTTAGCATTAGCTAGAAGTTTGCAAATTCGGTTTACATGCACCAAATTCTCTCTTTCCTATACCTGCCCGGACAACAGGGCTATGAGTTGATTCAGTCCAGACAATCCCTTTAAGTACAGCCTAATTTCTAACTCACCTCTTGGCCACATGCTGCCTGCTCAGCGTCCTGCACACTCTCATCTTCCTGCCCTCTCCTTTCTGCCTGCTGAATGTCCTGCACACTGTCGTCCTCCTGCCGGCCTCCTACTGCCTGCTGAATGTCTTGTGCAATGTCGTCCTCCAGCCATCTATCAACTGCCTGCTGTATGTCCTGCACTCTGCCCTCATCCTGTCGTCTCCCTGCGGCCTGCTCACGGCTTTCATCCTGTGCCTCTCCTATCTGCTGGGCACCCCTTTCCTTAACACATATTCAGTGTATAAAACCTAACCGCACCAACACTTTTAATGTAATTGTTTGTAGATCTTAGTGCTAATATTTCCTGCTTACTCTTTTAGCACCAAAAAAGTGCCTGATGTCTGTGTGCCCTTTCCTTTTCCTCATAGTGTCTCTGTGAATAAAATCAAAGTTTCATTAGATTAGGGTTCTCAGATGAAACTACATTTATCAAACTAAAAATATGAAATAATAGAATGTAAAAACAATACTAGCCAATTAAAAACAAATTCAAATACTAGCATGTACTATTCAGCCTAGGCTACTTGGCTCTTTTTATGTTTTCACTGATGTTATGTAGTAGGCTTAGCTACATCAGACCCTCTTGTGCATAATATAAAAACAACACGGATCTGTGCCAAACTAATTTCAAAAGGGCACAATCATTTATTCAAGATAAAATGAGAATGGACACCTAGGCTATGGAGTTCATCTCCATGGAAATGACAATCGAGTTTACCTCACCACAATGTAAAGCTTGATTTAAATAGAGAATTCTCTTGCTACCTAACCTTGGTGACTAACCAAGGTCCACTTTACTAGCCTCAGTGGGTAAGTAGCAGAGGGATGGGACGGTATGAAAATGTCATATCACGATTATAGTGACCAAAATTATCGTAATTAACAATATTATCACGGTTTTGTTAAAACGAGATGAAAGTGTTCAAAAAGAACTTATGCTCACACTGAAAACATTAAAAAAAAAAGTTTTATATTTAATAAATCTAACGTTATTTACATTGTAACAAACAACAAATAAAACAAGCAGAGCACTTTTAAAAGCAAGATTCTATTCTGTGGCAGTTCCTTATAATGACCGTCGTCAATAGAAACGCATTATAACATAGCGCACATCCATGCGCTCTCTCATTTCATTAAAATACAACTTGCCGTCTTGACTCTTGTGTCTCCGTTTTTGATTGTATTGAAAATGAAATCAGATGATTTATTGTTTACAGAGTTTGATAATATTGTTGTGATCATCTTGTCTGGACGAGTTTTGTACGCTGTATGCCTACAAAATGGATGTAACAGGTAAGATTTAAAACATTAATCTCAATTCGATATGTCCCCGTAATTATGTGGTAAAAACAATCGGTATAATAAGTGTAACGTTAATTATAACATTATTATCTCTTAAATGTCACTCTTAATTGAACGTGTTCGTTCGTCTTTGGCTCAAAGCCACTTGCTGAGAACTTTTCTTCGCGGAAGCTTCACGTTTATTTCAAGTGAGTGAGATAAAATATTTCAACTCAAAATAATATTTTGTAAAATCAACAAGCTAGACGTCAGCTAGCAACTTACATTTATCCATGCACGTCAGCAGCAAACCGTTCTCTATCTCCGTTGCTTCTAGCCGCCACGGTGGTTAAAAATGGTACGGTCCACAATAGGGGTGTCTGAAATCGCTTTACATTAAAATGTTCCTACAGTGAAAATAGGAGTTGACTTGTATTGTAACTGTAATTATATTTTTTCACAATATCATAAAAATTATCTGACCCCCCCAGAACTGATATTTCTGTCCCTTTGTAATTCGCACTATGCCATCATGGTCCGTGGTCCAGCGTGGCCTTGGTTCTGTGTGGCTTAGTAGCCCTGTCTTATAGGTTTCGTCTTTGTGTGGCATTAGTGGCTGTTGTGGCTCCTAAGCGGTCTCGTCTCTGTGGTCTCCCATGGCCGTGTGCCCTACTGTGGCCTTGTCCTATATACGGCCATCATGGCCTGTGGTCCATCGCGGCCTTGGTTTTATGTGGTCCAACGGCTGTGCGGTCTATCGTGGCCTGTCCTGTGTGTGTGTGTGGCCCATCGTGGTCTAGCGGTCATCGTGGCCTTGCTTATGTGTGGTCTATCATGGCTGTGTGGCCATCGTGGCTTGTCTGTGTGTGCCCATTGAGGTATGTTGGTCCATCGCGGCCTTGCTTATGTGTGGTCTATTACGGACGTGTGGTCAAGCTGACCTTGTTTATGTGGTCTATCACGGCCTTGTGGTCAAGCTGACCTTGTGTTTGTGGTCTATCATGGCCTGTGGTCAAGCTGACCTTGTGTTTATGTGGTCTATCATGGCCTGCGGTCAAGCTGACCTTGTGTTTATGTGGTCTATCATGACCGCCGCCTCAACGGCTTTCATGTGCGGCCCATCGTGGTCAAGTGGTCCATCGTGGCCTCGTCTCTATGCGGTCATTCGACCTTGCACTATTATGGCTTCTATGCGCGGTCCACATGACCCGTCTCTTCATCATCTATCACACTGTCTATGTGCGGCCCATCGCGGTCTAATGGTCCATTGCGGCCGCGCCTATAGGTGGCCATCTTAACCTTTACTAATAAAAAATAAAAAAAATCCAATGATTTGCTTTTATCACGTTTATTTTAATTTTCTTTTCTTCGTTTCAGGAACTGCAGGATCCACGACTGGTGGGTATACTTACTTACAGTTCTTTGGGGGCGGGCTCCGTCCTGGAGGAATTATTCCTCCTCCCTTCTTTGGGGGTCGGCTGCGCCCCTGCCTTCTTCTTCAGGCAGGACATGCAGACTCGACTACCCTCGCATTGCTCGCTAAGGACGGGGCCTATGCCAAAGAACTTTATAAATGTATGCTTGCTGAGCTGTTAATAAATACGCTTGTTAGAACTATGACTTAGATGAATGTATTGCTTCGAAAATAGTTGTGAAAGGTATCCAGATGTTTTTTTAGGTGTCACAGCTGATGGAAATCGAAGGGGTGGAATCTAGTGAAAATTTTAGAGAATGTAGAGACAGAATGTAAGGAAGAAAATAAGTATATTGTGATCTCTTTATCCTCTTCAAATTCTAGTAATCAGGAAATGTCATGTTAAAGAAGTGTTATGTTATACAGGCGAATGTTTTACTAATAGCTGCTATTTGCCTATTTGTTTTTCAGTTGTCCAAGTAAAATTCATTGGTCCATCTTTATTTTAGGTATACCAAATATTGTTTGATCTCAGTTTGTTGGTTCATGGCCTTTACAGGGTGCATCCTTCATTTTTCCTTATGCCTAATGATCTTGATTTTTATATGCGTCTTCTTTGACAGAACATAACTTCCCCAAAATCTGCTGTGCACAAGTGCAGGAATTATCCCAACCAGAGACCATGAAGACAAAAAAAAAAAAAAACACATTCAGTGGCACAACTGCCTACAACATGAGGCCTGTGTCAGGGAAAATGATTGGTTACAAGCAGAACTAGTACGACCTGAGCAGAACAGTGAACGGTATAAAAAGGATAATCACAGTTTAATCAGTTCTAAACAGAAATCTAATACATTCGTCATGGGAGTTAGCCTATAGACTAACAGTACTATACAGGAAAAGACATTTAAAGCAGTGCAGGATTTCGAATGCAGAAATCTGGTTCTAGTTGGATAGTGAGCATGACAGGATATCTGGTATATCAAATGCTGGGCAGTGAATAGGTGTGCTGCCTCCATGAGATTTCATGTCAAATTGTTGTGATACTTCTGATTAATTATGGGAAGCAGGTGTTACGGATTCCCCTCGGTCACACAAATGCGTCACCTGTGTTGCCCAGGGCTTTAATGACGTCCACATAGAGGACACACAATGACACCATATATTGTGATGCTTATTCTCAGGGCACTCGCAGATAAAAAGTGTTTAATGCATAGCCTGTAATCCATCGTTATAACTATGAAAAGAAAATAAATTAAGTTTTATTACTGGCTAAAGTATTATTAAGTTGATGCACATACATGCAATACGATATAACTGATAATAGGGTTTTTTCATGGCAATTCTACAATTAAAAAAGTTCTGCAATTAGTCGATAACTAGTCATGTAATGATAAGTAACACTTTATTTTGATTGTCTACTTTATACATTCTACTAACTAGAAACTTTGCAACTACATGTCAAATTGTGCTGCCTTCACGTCAGGCATGTGCACAGGTAGGGCTCAACCTGTGCAGAGCACATGCCCTTTTTGCTCTTACACTCCAAGTGCCCTTTTTTTGTTTTTTGGTGGTGGTGGTGGTGGTGTTTTTTTTCTTCTTCAATAAATCAATGCTATTGCTATTGGTCACCCTTTACGTCTGTCTGTCTGTTTTAAAAATATTTAGCCAATAAAAGTTCTTAAAAAGAGCTTGTGTAAATCTTGTTCGATCCTCAAACTGTCAGTAAACCTGATAACTCCGCCCCCTCTATCGTGACTGAATGAACTGAAGCTCCGCAGCAGCCGCACAGCAGACAGCAGCTGAATGAAGTTTTTCAAGGGTAAATAAAGATCTTGTTATTTGAATAATTACTAAACACTTTGTCTATAAAAGCTCATATTTTATTTATTTGATGTCTGACTGAGACATGTGGGACCTGAGAGAGAGGTCTAGGCTAGAATTTGCCATCTAGTCATAGCCAATACATAGCCTACACTTAAATAGCCTGTGCATACAGTAGCATTTCATCTTTTATAAAATGCGATTTTGGCCAAATGTATTTTACAACAGGAAAAACTGAGCGCCTATATAGCTACAACAAACTTAACCCGTTGATGAAAATGTAACTTAATGTGATGCCGCCGGCGCCGTTTTAATGACGGACAAAATGCACATTTGCACACATTCGCTGGTCAAAAACCCCGTAACTGTATTTGAGTTTGACTTTTGTAAAATGTTAACAATATATAATTATATTATCAGTATAACATATAATTTGTTTTTACCATCGGAAAATCATAAGCACAGGCGCGCCGCCACGCTGTTTCATACTGAAACGTACTCGGTTACTAACGTAACCTCGGTTCTCTCTAGAGAGGGAACGAGTACTGCGTAATATCTTACGCTATGGGGAAAACCTCTTTACCACGAGATATTGAAGCCAAAAAATTATCCTTAATTTTGTATTTATGTAAAACGCTGTGCAGCAGCATGCAGACATAGGCAAGGCGGCTTGCGCGCCTATTGGCTGCCCTGCGGCAACAGCAGCAGCCTATCGAGAGAGGCGCTGCGTGACACCACATCCAATGGGGGCAATTCGCGCCCATTTCGTCACGTCCCGCCAGAAAAGGCATGGTCTCGCCCTATAAATATAGCTCGATTAGGCTGGTAGAACTGGTTTTCATCGCCGAAGCGAACCAGGTTTGTGTATGCACGACAAGATACGCAGTACTCGTTCCCTCTCTAGAGAGAACCGAGGTTACGTTAGTAACCCAGTACGTTCTCTTACGAGAGTACTCTCGTACTGCGTAATATCTTACGCTATGGGGAACACTATGCAAAACGCCATGCGTACTGGGATCCAACACCAAAGTCCCAAGGGCAGTAGCCCGGGGCTCATATAGTGCATAATCACCATGGACTCACAGAGATTCGGAGAAGAGAGACTGCAAGCATCATTCCCCATGAAATAGCATCCCACAGGAGCTAGTTATGTGACAGTGTTCCACGCAGACAGGGTGAACGTATTCAGCCTGAACTGGGCAATAGAAAGGGTTATTCAACACCCATGGGCTGTTCTATCGCTCGGTGAGCGATTCACAGGCAAAACTCAGTATCTGGGCCGGCACAGCGGGGCAGATAGCACTGAATTCTATACCGACAGAAGCTTGGCTTGTAAGGCGGGAACCTCTAGGTTATAAAACCTTATAAATGTAGGCGGCGAGGCCCAGCCCGCAGCCGTACAGATATCTTGCAAGGTAACCCCACTATACCACGCCCACGATGAGGCCACACCTCTCTTGGAGTGCGCTCTGACACCTAAAGGACACTGCAGGCCCTTAGAAGTGTAAGCCAGTGCCATGGCGTCGACTATCCATCTGGATAAGCTCTGTTTTGATGCAGCCAGTCCCTTGGAGCGTCCGCCAAACAAAACGAAGAGCTGCTCGGTCTGTCTGAAGACAGACGAGCGGGACACATAAGCTCTCAGTGCCCTGACAGGGCAAAAGAGACTCGCATCCATCTCCTCAGCATGAACCGGGAGGGCGCACAGGGAAATGACCTGGGCCCTGAACGGTGTATTGAGGGATTTGGGCACGTACCCGTGACTTGGTTTGAGTATGACTTTTGAGTCATTAGGCCCAAACTACATACATGACGCGCTTACTGAAAGCGCTTGTAAGTCCCCTATGCGCTTCACTGAAGCGAGAGCCAAAGGAAACACCGTTTTGAAAGACAGATGCTTCATGTCTGACAAATGGATTGGCTCGAACGGGGCACCTTTCATGGTTTCCAAAACCGTAGAATGGTCCCACACCGGGACTGAAGGAGGTCTAGGAGGGTTCAGCCTCCGAGCTCCCTTGAGGAATCGCACGACCAGGTCGTTTTTTTTTTGTTTTGTTTTTTTCCAGTGACTGGCCAGACACAGGTTTTGCAAACGCTGCTATGGCCGCCACGTACACTTTGAGCGTGGATGGGGTCCTGCCCTTATCCAGCAGCTCTTGAAGGAAGGAGAGTACTTCCGTGACCCCGCAGTCTACGGGTGAAAAGCCCTGAGCTTGACACCAGGTAGAGAACACAGACCATTTAGAGGAGTAAAGCCGTCTGGTAGACAGGGCTCTCGCCTGTGTGATCGTGTTTAACACTCCCTCCGGGAGGTTAGCGGGTACCTGTTGATGGCCCATGCATGTAGTGACCATAGTTGCGGGCGAGGATGCCAAACCGAGCCCTTGGCCTGAGAGGGGAGGTCTTTCCTCAACGGTATTGGCCACGAGGCAGTGCTGGTCAGCCACATCAGGACTGGGAACCAAGCCTGGTTGAGCCAGAGCGGAGCCACAAGCAGCACTGGGCGTCTGTTTTCCCTGATTCGTTCCAGCACTTGAGGCAGGAGCAAGACGGGGGGAAAAGCATAGAGGGGACAGCGGGGCCAGACGTGGGCCAACGCGTCCTCGCTCTTGGAGAAATATTTTGGACAGTGAGCGTTCTCGTGGGACGCGAACAGGTCCACCTGCGCTTTGCCGAATGTCTCCCACAGCAGTTGGATCGTCTGCGGGTGCAGCGACCATTCCCCTGCTGGGACATTGTTTCTGGACAATCTGTCTGGTCCCAGGTTCAGGTGACCAGGCACATGCGCCGCTCTCAGTGAAAGCAGGTTGTGCTGAGCCCAGACCAGCAGGCGTTCCGTTAGCCTGTAAAGGTTTCGGGACTTGAAGCCGCCCTGGTGATTTATGTATGCCACCACTGACATGTTGTCCGAACGGACCAAGACGTGGTGACCTTTTATCTGGGGACAGAAGCGCCGTAGCGCATTGTCGACTGCCATCATTTACAGACAGTTTATATGTAGGAGTTTTTCCCATTCTGACCACTGGCCAAAGAACGGTCTGCCCTCGAGCAGCGCTCCCCATCCCGAGGGGGAGGCGTCCGTGGACACCACCTTCACACTCGAGGGAGTCCCCAGACTCACACCTGACTGATACCAGTCGGTTACTTTCCATGGTTCCAGAGCTGAAACGAATTCCAGATCGACCCGGAGGCGAAACCGCCAGCGGTCCATGCCCGGGGAGGAACTCGCGCTTTCAGCCACAGCTGCAGTGGGCGCATGCGAAGCAGACCCAGCTGGTGCACTGAAGCTGCTGAGCCCATGAGGCCCAGCATTTTATGAAACCTTTTGAGCTGGACTATCGAGCCGCGGCGGAAGGATTTCACGGCGCGCTGAATGTCCATCTCGCGCTCTGGCGACAGGCGCGCTGTCATGGATAGCGAGTCCAGCACTGTTCCCAGAAAAGAAATTTTCTGGCTGGGAGACAGCGAACTTTTCGCCCAATTGACTGTGAGACCCAGATTCTCGAGATGCTCGAGTAATGTGGTCCTGTGTTCTATGAGCTCTGATCGTGATCGAGCTAGAATCAGCCAATCGTCCAAGTAATTCAAAATTCGCATGCCCTGGAGTCTCAGGGGTACGAGAGCCGCGTCCATGCACTTCGTGAATGTACGGGGTGCCAAGGACAAGCCGAACGGCAGGACTTTGTATTGGTATGCCTGGCCCTCGAAGGCAAATCTCAAGAATCGCCTGTGACGCGACGCTATTTGTATTTGAAAATATGCTTCTTTCAGATCTATTGACATAAACCAGTCGTCCTGGCGAACTTGCGCGAGGATTTTCCTGGTTGTAATCATTTTGAACTGGCCCTTCGCGAGCGCTCTGTTCAGCTGTCGCAGATCTAGAATTGGTCTGAGACCCCCGTCTTTTTTCGGTACCAGAAAATACCTGCTGTAAAGACCCCCTTTGCTCTGAGCCTGAGATAAAGGTTCTATAGCCCCTTTGCTCAGTAGTTTCGCTATCTCGGCTCGAAATAGATGAGATACTTCGTCTTTTACTGTCATTTCGACTCGCGCCGCGCAACGGCGGGGGCGACGAGCGAACTGTAGCAAATAGCCTCTTATTATAGCCACCCATTCTGATACCCCGGGAAGCTTTGCATGAATAGCTAGAGGTAGAATGAAATCTGGGCTCTGGCCGTGGCATAACGGCGGCCGGAGAGCTCCGGTGTGCTGGGAAATAAACACTGTGTTTACAGTGTGCGAGGCGGGGGGTGCGCTGATCACAGCGGGCAGCCCGGCCGCGCTCAGCTTCTCTCTGACATGTTGTGGAGAGAATGCGAGCGGGACGAGCCCCGTAGGGTTCGGCATGTCTGTGAGGGAATGTGGGCGCGGGATAGCGGGCACACTCACTGCACTGATAACACTGTCGGCTCGTGCCGACTGAGAATGTGTTGGTTTCGTTTTTACAGAAACCGTGGGACATGCTTTGTGTAGTGTTTGTGGGCACTGTGTTGTGGGCACGTACACTACATTTATTGCACAATCGACATGAGTCGATTTTATTTTTGCTAGCCCTGTATTGTGGCGGGCTGTGTCTGTGTGTGGGAATGGGCACTGAGACGTGGGCATTCTTACAACACTTATAACACCATCGGCCGTGGCCGAAATTCCAGAAAATACACTCTTTTTGGGATTTATCTGGGTCGCCGTAAAACTGGCGTTTGTGTGCAGGCAAGCGGGCTGTGGTACCAGCTTGTTTACTGCAAAATACACTGGAACAGTCACATTGTTTGGAACTGAGCGAGCGAGAAGTTTCGGTAGAGTCTGGCCGCGGCGAGACTTAAGCACCGTGGGCCTTAGCTGACTGTATGTGTGTTGGTTTCTTTTACAGAAAACGTGGCACATGCAGTGTGTAGTGTTTGTGGGCACTGGGTTGTGGGCACATTCACTATAATTAATGCACAATTGACATGAGCCAAACTCATTTGTGCGAGGCCTGCACTGTGGCGGGCTGTGTTTGTGTGTAGAAATGAACACTGGGCTGTGGCATTTTTAATACACTCATAACACCATCGGCTGTGGCCGGAATACCAGAAAATACACTGCTTATATGATTTTTCTGGGTCGCCGTGGAAACGGCATTTGTGTGCAGGCAAGTGGGCCATGGTACCGGCTTGTTTACTGCAAAATACACTGGAACAGTCGCATTTTCTTGGAACTGAACGAGTGAAAAGTTTTTTTTTTTTTATATATATATATATATCCGCTGCAAGAGCTGGGCTCGAACACGGGTCTCCCGTGCGAAGGCTTTGGGTTTCGCCACTGAGCCACAGGGGGAAACGACAAAAGCTTAAAATAGCCCGAGCACATAAAGAGCGTCATCACAGTTTTGTGTGTGTCGGCGTTTGTTTGCAGGAGTGCGTGTTATACAACAGGCTCATTGCTGCAATATTGACATTTTCAGCCGCTCAAACTAAGAGGAGCTGAGAAATGTTTGATAAATGGAGATTGGTCCGACCTCGGCTGGACTAAAAACACACTCCTTCCTTATTTCGCCGGTGACGCACACCCACGGGGGGCGTCGAGCAGATAGGAGAGCGTCATCACAGTTCTTTGTGTGTCGGCGTTTGTTTGCAGGCGTGCGTGTTATACAACAGGCTCACCGCTGCAATATTGACATTTTCAGCCGCTCAAACTAAGAGGAGCTGAGAAATGTTTGAGAAATGGAGATTGGTCCGGCCTCGGCGGGACTAAAAACACACTCTATCCTCATTTCGCCTTTCTTATAACGTAAAGAAAGCTAGCCGCGGGGTCTTCTCTACAGATGCAGCTATCTCGTCGTCATAATAGCGGAGGCGGCGGCACGCGGCGGCCGTTGTCCGTCAGTGAGCGACTCGACTGAAGCTGGTGAAGCTGGCGGGCGAACCGGCAAGCTTTCACGGGCTGGAGAAGACTCGGGACCCGCTGAGTACGGCGCTTTACGGCGCGGCACTACAGCGGGCGGGAGTGCAGACTCGGAGAAAAAATGGCAGGCGAGTCCTCAGAGTCACCATGGCAATAGCTAGCTCAGCGAGCGCGAGAGCTGCATGATCCTTACCCAGGCGGGAAACGCAGATGAAATGGCGGTCCCCGTCGCTGAGTGCGGCTCGGCACGAGCCACAGGAACGAAGCATCTTTAAAAAGACGCTGCTCTTTTAGATAAAGAGAGAGAGAGTGTGAGTCGCGACGGTGAACACACACTCTCAGCAGAGTAAAAGGATATTGACCCCGGAAAGCGTAGCAGGTACGGCGACTGAAAGCGGCGAGGTGAAGGCCAGCGGCTTCAGGTTCAAGGGCTCGTCCCGCAGAAGGCTTATGTTGACGGCGCGGCTTCTCACTCTGGATCCAGCGATGCGTGCGCTTTCATGAAGAGATGAAAATCAGTTGTACCAGCCTAATCGAGCTATATTTATAGGGCGAGACCACGCCTTTTCTGGCGGGACGTGACGAAATGGGCACGAATTGCCCCCATTGGATGTGGTGTCACGCAGCGCCTCTCTCGATAGGCTGCTGCTGTTGCTGCAGGGAAGCCAATAGGCGCGCAAGCCACCTTGCCTATGTCTGCATGCTGCTGCACAGCGTTTTACATAAATACAAAATTAAGGATAATTTTTTGGCTTCAATATCTCGTGGAAAAGAGGTTTTCCCCATAGCGTAAGATATTACGCAGTACGAGAGTACTCTCGTAAGAGAACTACACAAAGCGACTGAGTGATCCTCGTCGTCACCTAGGTAACATATATTTCTAAGAAATTTTCTTCTTTGATTTATGATTGCTGATACACTTAATTTATTAACATTTCATCTTGTTATGGTAATAATATCAAATTATGGTTAATTCAAGGCTGTTGATATGCACGTATTCGCTATATAGTTTTCTTAATCTATAGTATTCTATACTCTCCGCTCGTCCTCACATGTATAAATGTAGTAAAACATGGTTTTACTACAGTAATGTTGTAGTAGTAACTAAAAAAAAACATTACAGAAGATCACTGTGAAATCTTTATATTTAATTCATTCCAATGCTTAATTTATTTGTTCCAAAATACAGCAAAAACAGTAATATTGTGAAATATTTTTACAATCTAAAATAACTGTTTTCTATTTAAATATTTTAAAAAGTAATTTATATCTGTGATCAAAGCTGAATTTTCAGCATCATTACTTTTCAGTGTCATGTGGTCCTTCGGAAATGCTTTTCACTGCAACTGTACTTTTCACACTATTTTATTTATTTATTTTCATTTCTGGCTTATTTTAGGGAAAGTGTAGTGAACAGGGGACCTTCAAGAGACCAACATTCCTGGTCCTCCACAGTATCAAGTTTTTGCCAGGTAGGCGGATACATGTTGGATATGCTATAGTTGTATGCTACCATTGAATGGCTATAGTTTCTTATAATCTGGAATTGAGTTGGACATAATTATTTAAATTATATTTCAAAATAGTTTCTCAAAAATACTTGACTCATGTTTATGTGTGACATTGAGAAGAGGGGAAGGTAGAGCAATGTTAACCAAATAATACAAATTAGCTTATGAAACCAAACAGAATAGCTAAAAAAATATATTTTATTGAACTTTGTGTGTGCAAAGCAGAGAAAAAAATTATATACATATATATATATATATATATATATATATATATATATATATATATATATATATACACGTTTTTTTATAACTATAACATTTATTTTAAAAATGATAACCGATATAACTATTTTTTGTACTTATATGAATTTTGATTACTTGGTGGGGGAAAAAAAGGGAGGGGGTGCCCTTTGTCAGTTTCAGCCCATGCCCCTCAAAAGGTCTGTGCACGGCCCTGCTTCACGTGGTACCAGAACTTTCCTACTTCCCACTTCTGAAGTTGTGATTATGAGCTTGTTGCATTCAAGTGTTTTGTTGTTGGAAAGAACAGGAATCATGGAGGACACCAGGTTTATTCTTGCCTATTTATTGGGAAAATCTTGTTAAAGCCAAAATGATATTTAGTTCCTCATTAATTGACAAACATATAAACATTCACCATGCTATCTATCTAGTCACCCTGCTGACAATTCTGGAATTTCGGTCAAATACAGGCTATTTTTTGCTTTGTATAAAACATACAATACGCTTCAAATGATGATTCATATATACAAATAAACACTTCTTTAACGGCAAGACAAAGCGATTCAGCTGTTGTGGAAAAATGTAACTTGGGTACCAAAATTATCGCTGAGCTTCCCAGTGGTATATGACTGATACGATTTTATCTAGGAAACTCGTATATATGATAATTATAATAGCATGTGAAAGTGAAGAATAGAATAGAGCTTTATTGTCATTGTAAACAACGAGATTACAAAGGCAACAATATTCTAACTCAATCTAACTCTACACTCCAAAGTGGGGTTTTCATAGTAATGCCATAGAAGAACGTTTCAGTGAACAGTTCTTAAAGGTCCCATACTGTCAAAACTGAAATTTCCTGGCTTTTTTCATTATAGCAGAGGTCTAGGGGCTATGAAACTACCATATAAGTTTCAAAACAGTCAATCCTCAGACAAATGCACACAGCCTGCATAAAGTAGCTGTGCCTTTTCACGAGCCGTTGTGACTTCCGTATAAATATAATGTCAGAACTACTCAGTCACCGCCTTCAGTCTCCACCCCAAACACTGCCCACCGTCACAAAACTACATCATTGCACAGGCTTCCAAACAACATTAATATAAGAGAACAGTGGCTAATGTTTATTTATTCAGAAACGCCACAGCAATTTAGTTCGACCTTAACCGTCTGTTATGCATATTTCACAAGTGACTGCTTCGTCAATCAGACACAGTTCAATGCCGTTTTTTCAAAGAAGCTACACCTCAAAGATGCTGCAGTCCCTACAGTTCCTTTTACAAGTTTACCTTGGGCGTCAATTGCAGCATATGTTCTTGCGTTCTGTGGGTATCCTTGCACATTTACCACAAGTACACCTTTTACAGTAAAAAGTAACATTGTAAAATAAATTGTAGCACTGTATCAGCAGGAAAGCAATAGTTACATAGCTTACAGCATTCAGTGTCTTCTAACGTTACATATTATAAAGCAGTTAAGTGTTTCAAAATCAGTGTACAACTAGCTATTAATGTACATATTTTGGAGATTTAAATCGAGTTTGACAAAAAAAGTGAGTTTGTTTACGACAGTTTAAATTAGCGTTAACATTAAATCTGCATGCAGTATTGATGTAATGGTAATTATAAAACTCTTACAGTAATGCCAAAAGGCAGGAGGTGGTTGTTTGTCTCCTGTAATCACCAATTCGGGGTCTGAGTCCAGCTCGAACATATAATGCCGGACAACATTTCCTTCAGCAATGTCCATCATTACAGGTCTTTTAATTACCTTACTTGTGAGCATCACCAAGCCACAGCAGAAACAGCAGACATGACTCTAGTTACCTGTGGTTGGCCTGGCTATGCGTCACTCAGAAAACAACATGCCAATCAGAAGAGAGGCTCATGAATATTAATTAGAAAGGCCAAAATCGACCTGTTCCCTTTAAGTCGATAACGTCAGACGTAGTCTTACGTCGACTGAATGGGAATTGCGTTAAGGAGCCAATGTTCTTCGAGTACTATTACACAATCTAATGGAATTGGCGTACGTGATTCGCATCACACACTCTGCCCCCGTGGCGCAGGTACAAATACGGAAGTGGATGCACGCACTAGATGCACGCACTAGCCTTTCGCGTCGGAGCCGATCGTTTGATGTCTCTGAAGAGTGCTGTTGTTTACAACAGAGTGTGTCGGTGTTCTTCTGGAAGACTCTCTCAGTGCTGGTGGTTTCTACAGTGCAGCGGTGATCGCGAGCTTTGAGCTCTCAACTGCTGTTTTAACAGCAACAAATTCTAAAGGTTTGTGTGTGTTGACGGCTGGTTAGTGGGCGGAAAAGTGAGTGCTTCACTGTTTCAGTTCACTGTTCAGTGTTGCCGTGGTCATTCCCCTGTGTGCTCCGGCACTGGTGATGGGTCCTATTTCCTGAAAGAGCAACACGGGTGCGTTTGCGTCTTTTTCAAGATGTCATTCCACCTGTGCGTTTCTGTATGCAGTCGTTCCCTTTTCCTCTCTGACGGTCCCAATTGTTGCATCACGTGTTTGAGCTATATATTTATGTGTATATAAATATGTATATATATATTTATATGTTCAGCACGCTGAGGCAGCTTTTGTGGACAGCTCATGTTCTCATTATGGGAATATGACTGCCGCGGTGTTGAGATCGAGATTCGCCTTTGTCCGCAAAGCGTGAGTCACCATTACCATGCCCCACCCCCGGGTGCCGTGTGGGATGGGTGATCGGAGGATAGTGATGGATGTCTCGCCCGGTAACCATTCCCTGTGGGCTCCTCCTCCATCACACCGCAGCCGATGGAATTCCTGTTGAGCGTGCTGGTCCCTCTGTATTGGACCGATCAGCTGTTTCAATTGGGGTTCCCCCAGAGGATAAGATGTCGATAGCAGCATCGGAGGGTGAGCTGGCCTCTGGAGATGACGTCTCTAGGCTGTGTTATCTCCCTCTGGGAGTGTAACATTGCCCGAGCCAGATCCAGAAATTTCAGCTATGCTGAAACGGGCCGCAGAGGCTGCCGGACTCGAGTGGAACTCCACCGTGTCCCATTCAGTCTCGGTTGGAGGATTGGTATCTCGGGGCAGGCCGCGCTGGTTCTCAGCTCGCCGCCCCAGTGCTTTTCTTTTCCAATGTGCATGGAGAGCTTATCAGGTTGTGGACGGCACCTTTCTCTGCCAGAAACTGCCTGAATAGCTTTTCCCTCTCACTACACTTGATGGAGGAGTGATGAAGGGTTACGAGGCTGCACCTGTGTCTGACGGTCGCTGCCTTTTGGAGGGATCCTCGTCCTCCCCTAAGGCCTGTGAGTTCTCGTCTGTTCCGACGGGCAGAGTTCACAAAGCCTATGGGCAAGCCGCCTCCTCTTGCATGCCATGGCGCTGCTACAGTTCTGTCAGGCCAGAGGACCCATGGACATGCACGAGGGTAGCCCAAACAGTGCGCTCATAGGTGAGCACCGCACTGCTCCGACCTCGCCCCCCGGGGCACGAATGTGCGCGATCGGTCTGGCGATGTCCACCTTCGTGGTCCAGGAGTGCCATCATTGACTCAGCCAAGTTGATATGGCGGATGCGGACAAGGTTCGGTTCCTGGTCTCCCCAATTTCCCAGGTTCGGCTGGTTGGCGACGCGGCAAAGAAATGCGTCCAACAGTTCTCTGCCGCCCAAGCGCAGACGGAGGCCATCTGGCACATCCTGCCCCGGCGGCCCGCTGCTGCCTCCACCCCGCCACCAGTGGCAGTTTCTCCGCCTGCTCGTCGGGCTTTCCCCGGCTGCCGCTCCCACTGGGCCTCCGCAGCAGCCTCCAGCCAGGCCTCAGCATGGAGCTGGCCGTAGTAGGGACGCCCAGCCCGCTCCAGGCGCTGCCAAACCAGCTGGCAAGCGACAGCGAAAGCATTCCGGAGTGGGCTGCCCAGGGATGGATGAGGATGCTCTTGGAGTTTGTCACCGATTCACTCCCTCCCCCCGGGTGAGGGCCGGGTGGAGTCTTCGTTTGTGTGTGTGTCTGTTCCGACGCTGGCTCCCAAAAGAAGCGGAGCAAGCGGTACCCACACAAAAAAAGAAAGAGAAAACCCATCTGTTCCTGGGTCCCAAGAGGGCCAGTCTGGCGGTGTGTGACCCTGTATAGCCTTACACCCCTCAACCCCCCTTGGTCGCCAGCCGGCAGCTTGGTGCGTTCCAGGACCCGGTCATCCGCCTTCTCACGCGCCCCCTGCCACTAGTGGAGACAGCTAAGTGTTGCACTGCGCACTAACACCACACTCTCCACTTTGCTGCCCCACCTCAGGCTTGGCTATCCCACTCGAGTCAGTGATGATCATCACACTACGTGTTGAGCAGACAAGTTCCTGAAAACTCAGTGATATTCATCACACCTAGTGTTGAGCAGTGCTCTTGACTTGTGCGCGCATATCTTGTCCTGCTGGCGAAGTACTTAATATAGCCGCTACCTCCAGCCGTTAAAAAGGCCAGTTGTTGTAAACTCGTTCTTCATGCTACTAGGTAGTGGGTCGTGACCATATTGGCCCAAGATGGTTTGCAGCATTTGACCTGAATGAGATGTGCTTCAGATATCTACCTTCCACACCGCAGGCCATCCTGTGTGTTGCGTGTGAGGGTTTGAAGTATCAGTAAAGAGTCCTTCCCTTCAAGTGCTCCATAGCCAGTTGGGTCTTCAGGTCAACTGGGAGAGAGCAATCTCGCCCACGGGTTGAGTATCTCTTTTTCAGTTTTGGAGGTGTACTCGGTCCAACATGTCTCTCCAATGAGAGTGTGTTCAGCTGGTGTGTATGGAAGTGAGAAAGGGTCCCACTGAAAGAACTTTCAGAGGCTCCTGGGGCATATGGCAGATGCAGCCGCTTGGCTTCCTCCATATGAAGACCGCTTCAGTGCTAGCTTCATGATCGAGTCCAGAGGTGACCGTGGCAGAGCAGCACACCCTGTGTGACAACAGTTCACCCCAGCCTGTTGCCAAACCCTCACCGACTGAGGGACCATGTACAAATGGTGTGCTTAAACGGAGGCCTGGGCGACCTCCGACAACACGGGCATTTGTGCCTCGAGTTGTTGACATTGCGACCGTTGCGTAAGTTGCCCTTGCATGTCACAACTCAACCGTCACCTCCTCCTTGGAGTCAGAAGCTTCTGAGGACGCTTCATTCCACTATTTTCCCGGCCTACTCAATCATGTCATGGACGAGCCTCACAACAGTTATGGCCAGGGTGAGTGGAGACTCCATCCCCTGGCGGTCCAGTTGGGTCATGACCACTCCGGGGCCGCACAGTTACTCTGTTGCCTCTCCGTATTCGTCTCCCTGCCAGTTGCATATATTCTGTCCGAGCGGACAACCCTTGGACAGACACTGGCTCTCAGCTGCCCCCGGGGGCCCGCAGAAATTCATTCCCCAGTGATCATCCTAAAAAGCGACTATGCGATTCATTGTCGCCTGGTGCCTGTTCAAGTTCAGTGATTTCATCACACTCATGTGTTGAGCAGAAATGCTCCTGAAGCTCAGTGAAGTTCATCGCACTCAGGTGTTGAGCAGAAATGCTCCTGAAGCTCAGTGAAGTTCATCGCACTCAGGTGTTGAGCAGAAATGCTCCTGAAGCTCAGTGAATTTTATCACACTCAGGTGTTGAGCAGAAATTCTCCTGAAGCTCAGTGAATTTCATCACACTCAAGTGTTAAGCAGAAATGCTCCTGAAGCTCAGTGATCTTCACATGTAGTGTTGAGCAGTGCTCCTGTCTTTTGTGCGCCTGTCGCTTGCACAGGTCAGGAGTGGAGCAGGTCTTGATAGTTGCCCCTTATTGGCCCAACCAGACCTAGCTTCCTTCGACAGCCTTCCTGACTTCCCCTGAACATATTTTCAGGGACGGGGCACGATGGCACCCGCGTTCTGACCCCGGGAGATTCCGGGCCGGTCCTACACTGGACACGGAGGTTCAGGTGACTATCGCAGGAAATGTGGTAGTTACCATCACTTCTGCGAGCACCCCCTGAAAAGAGGTAGTGTGCTTACGCTTAATAGAAGTAGAACCTACTCGTTGGTGAGTCTTCTCTCCGTGAGGAGATCCTGAGAGCGTTCGGTCATTTCAGTGCTCTCTTTCCTGCAAGATGGGTTGGATTAGGCTGTTTTCCTCCACCCTCAAAATGATGTTGCCTCTTTTTCTTAATGCACATCACGATGCAGAAGTATGGGAAGCATGTCCTGATCGTCAGGTTCCTGAGGGACCAAGGTAAAATCCTTCTGCCCCTCTTTATCCTCTTGGGCCTTATCACTGGTGCAACTGTACTGTAGAGACCGCCCCTGAGCCACTGCAGGCAGTGAGTTAAAAATTCTGTTTAAAACAGTTCTCCTGCTCACATGGTCTTTACAAGAGGGAAGGGACTTGCTCGCTTCGGTCAACGAGTTGTGTCTAGAGTTCGGGCCGGCTAACTCTCACAAGTTGAGACCCTGGGCTGGATTGTGCCCAAGGTTCCTACCTCTCCCGTAAAGGGACCAGGTGGTGAGCCTGCAAGCGCTGCCCCGGAGGAGGCAGACCCAGCCCTGGCTTTCTCTGTCCGTCCGCTTCATTGCGGTATACGTTACAGAACGCAAGCCTTAGAACCTCAGACCAGCTCTTATCTGTTAGGAAATCAGCAGAGAGGGAAGGCTGTTTCCGAGCGAGGTTGGCCCACTGAATGGTGGCTGCCTTCATCTTGGTGAAGATTCCGAGATGCACATGTCCACATGTAAAAAGTGTGCTCCCGCCTAGGCGTTGACAGAGTGCTTCCCTGACAGATATTCTAGAGTTGGGGGCTGGGCGACACTTATTCTTGAACCGCTGCTTCCCGTGGGCTCCCTTTCTCATGAAGCCAGTTTCACTGTGAGCCCGGTTCAAAGTGTCGGCTTGCTGCGCCATTCCCCTCCTATGGACTGGATACGTGCGCCAGTTGAGATCCCCTTAACCAAACCCTGTTGAGTTCTTCCGCACCCCTCCGACGTCGGACGTGACGGAACGTCCAGTGTTAGGCTTACCACTCATAAGCAGTGTGGAACCTGTGTTAGGCTGGGTCCATATGTTGCGATTACTCCGTTGATCCCATATGTGTATTCTTCCACGGTACGGCTCCCTACAGCGAGCCCGTGTCTTCCCTCTGCGGAGTATCTCTGCCGTCACTGTCAGCTGAGTCTCCCCCTTCTTAGGCTGGAGCCACCCCTGTGGCTTCCATATGTTGTACTTCCCGGTATTCGCCCAGTTCATATGTGTATTCTCCACTTCCACCTTCGGGTAGGTTTGGCTTCCGCAGCGTCCCTTCCTTCCATGTACAGGGAACGCTTTCCCAGTGGTCCTGTGGGAACAGCAGTGACTTCTCCGGCCTAAGCCCTGTCCTTCCCCGCCTTAAGTGCGGGGGCATCAGGAGGCTTTAGTCTAGGCACTGGAAGGTGGCAGCTTTAGTGGCGCTTTCAATGGTTGGTCCCCATTCAGTCGACGTAAGACTACGTCTGACGTTATCGACTGAAAGGGAATGTCCTGGTTGCATATGCAACCCACCGTTCCCCGAAGGAGGGAACGGAGGACGTAGTCCCCTTGCCACTACTGCTGGATCACCACTGACTCCAGGTTACGTTCGGCTTCTCAGCGAAAAAGCAACTAGTGCGTGCATCCACTTCCGTATTTGTACCCGCGCCGCGGGGGGTGGAGTGTGTGATGCGAATCACGCACGCCAATTCCATTGGCTCGTTCAATAGTACTCGAAGAACATTGGCTCCCTAACGCGATCCCCATTCAGTCGACGTAAGACTACGTCCTCCGTTCCCTCCTTCAGGGAACGGTGGGTTGCATACGCAACCAGGACGTTCTTAGCAGAGCTCCTGAGAAAAGAGCTATAAAAATATATTGGGATGTTTTTTGATACTTATACCGCACATATATATTCTTAAGGACAACAAAACCTAAAATAAAACTTCAGAAAGGTGTACAATATGGGACCTTTCAAATAACCATTTTTTTCTGTGAAGAACATTTTAATAATCTAAAAAAAAACCTTTTCACTATAAAGAACCTTTTGTGAAATGGAAAAAGTTTCCATAGATGTTAAAGGTTCTTCATGCCAACAAAGAATTTTTAGTGTAACCCTCAGCAACTGTAACAGTTTACTGATATTCTAATGAGAGTTAGTTAACATGTAGTTGCAAAATAATGAGAGTTAGATGACATGTAGTTGTAAAGTTACTTTTTTTTTTAAATGTCTAAAGTGGACCATCAAATTGTAGTGAAAATTTTCTGGAATCTTCCTGTAACTCAAACAGTAGAGCATGGTGCTGACAACGCCATGGTCATGGGTTCGATTCCCAGGAAAAGAAACCTGATAAAATGTTTACTGTGCATTGAATTCAATGTAAATTGCTTTAGATAAAAGTATCTGCCAAATGCATATATGTAAATTATATAAACAATACTTCTCATGTGACATTTCCACTCACAGCATCAAGGGAATCATGCAACAAAAATACATATTGTACAACAAATATAATATGTTTATTTGTTTGATAAAGAGATTTTTGAATAATCTTTTTGGAATGGCTGACAAAATGAATGATGCGGCAATCAAAGGTGACTGGTCATGGCATACTGGAGACAATCAGCAGAAGAGAAACGTTGAGGCAAGCGGATGCAAGGCAGACACACCATGCTGTGTTGGTGAATAAATGATGAACTGTGGGCGGTACTATTGGCCCGGCTTGCTGAGCTTGCCAACTCTGAACACGCCGCATGCCACTGTACGTGACTGGTTTGCATTCTAACAAATAACTAGACTTTCTGTCCTTTCCACGAGACAGGAACACTCACAGTTCTTATGAAGCCTTTTTTCTCTGAAAACCTATTTTCTTTTCTAATTAATTATTATGCTTCAGGGGGTTTTCTCTCTTGTTAATTAATTTATGCTTGGTGTCCACACAGAAAATATTAATGTCTACTTGAGGCAATAAACTGGTAATGGAGCTACAAGCATTGGTGAGTACCGTGATGCCGTGACCCAGAACAGGAATTTAAAAAATGCTTGCTTTACAAAAAGAACGTTTCTTTCATGCTCCTGTCAGGTTACAACCCTTAAAGACTCTTAAAGACAAAACCAATGTCTGTACTGTCTTGTGCAGTAAACAATATCCCATGTGAATTTCAGTGTGAATTGATCTTTGGAGTATATGCTCATGCATGATAGTGTTGACGCAGAGGCAGTGGCCTTTCCTCCTTCAGAAGGTGCTGTCAGCACTGCGATCTGTGCTGTCTGCTGACATTTTCACAGGATGCTCTCATGCCCTGCATTCAGGCCTCATCAGCATCTACATCTGACACCCAGACATGCACTGCTTCCCTTTTACCCTCCAACCCAACTAAGTTCCTCCCTTGTCCTCTACTTCTCTTCTTATAAACAGTGACAGTCATCCACTGCTGAATTCACCAACACAGACTGATTGAAAACATAGCCTCCCGATGTGCAAGCATAAACAATACAACAAATACTGCTTAGGCATTAACCATAATGCCAAATTTATTTCTCACAACAGATGAGCCTTGTTTGAATTACATATATTACAAATCACAAAAAAAGGAGCTAGAGCGTAGGCGCTTACCAGTGCAATCTAAGATTAAAATCATATATTACGTTCATTAGTGAGGCATACAATGAGGACAGCTTTAATTGTGCTCATTTTTGGAGCTGAACAGACACTGTCATTATGATTATGAACTATTCCATTCTATTGTATGGAAAACAAATGTATTAATATTCTCTTGTGTTCCACAAATAAGGATGTTTTTGTGAGAATCTTTGTGCAAACTATTCCTCCCACTCAGTGGCAGTGTAATGTCTCTCTGCAGGTGTCAGTTGGAGTTCTTGAAGTATACTATTTGCATTACTGGCTCAGAGATGAGACACTTTTTAAGTGATATGAACACTTTCTTTGTGTTACTGCTCCAAATGATTCTTCCTAAATCAGGTCTATGAGTGGACGGTATGTTGGAGAAGAAAAAAAACGTAATACTGTCCCTCCATTTCAAGAAAAACAGTCTTGTATTCAGGGCTTGACATTAACACCCGCCAACCAGCCAAATGCGGCTGGATTTCAGCAGTGTAAGCCATACTAGTCACTTTGGTGGGTTTAATTTTATATATAATATACATTGTTCAATTGTAGTCTTTTAAAAAGGCATTTAGATAATAAACTAAGTGCAATGTAGTGTTGTGAAAAATATAGATTTTTCTACACATATCAATACTGAAATATCTGAAACGCTTCTAATACTCATTTTCCGCAGAATAGATACACAATGCCAGCTGCGCTTTCTCACTCTCATCTCACCGATAGCAAGTTACACACAAACCCGCCTCCCCTTACTCGCTCCTTTCATTTGCTCCGGATGAATATTGTTAGAGAGCATGAATTTCAGAGTGCTCACACCCAAAGTGTGCTCACATAAAGTATGCACACTTTCAATACTAAAATGAGTTCCTTTTCACTGCTTATTGCTTATTTAAATAGTCAAATACACACAAGATAATGTCAAAATGCTGGTCTTGGCGAGTTTTCACGTAAACACAGTCAGTTATGTTTTAAGTGAAAGTAAACATTTGAGAAAGAAAACGCATGTGAGTGTAACAGTATAATGGGTCTGGAGTGTCAGGTGGTGACTTTAAGTGACTGCAGCCTAACATTCCTGCTGCCAAATTATAAGATAATATTACATCTATCTATATGGCAGTTTTCCCCCATGGTATCAATGTCAAAATTGTACCCAGTGAAAATGTTGAGTGGCTAGTAACTTTGGAAGTACTGGTGGGCAAAAAGCCCTGCCCCGTTTTAGCGCTGCACTCGTTGTGTTCTGTCGTCCTGTTTGTATTTTCACAGCATTTCACACCAGGGGTGCCAAACTCAGCTCCTGAACGGCCACACTCCTGCTTAGTTTAGCTCCAACCCTGCTCCAACATACCTACCTGTAGTTTTCAAGTAATCCTGAAGGACTTCATAAGCTAGAACAGGTGTGTTCAAGTAAAGATGAAGTTAAACTCTGCATGATTGTGGCCCTCCAGGGGCTGAGTTTGGCACTTGGGCAAGACCAGGGCTGGGTAATTCTAGCTCTCGAGGTCCCCTGTCCTGCTGAGTTTAGCTCCAACCCTGATCAAACTCACCTGAACATTGGCTATCAAGGGCCAGAGTTGCCCACCTCTGGGCTAGACCATAAGATGTATTAGTCTTCTGTAATTCTAAGGAAGTATGTTCTCAACAGCATTTGGCAGTTCTATGGGGCCACTTCTGCACAGTGGATCCTAGAGGTATGAAAATTTTGTTCTGAATTTTTATGATTAATTCCTCCATTCTTCTTTCTGAGTTGTCGAGGGAAATCCATCTCAAACAGCATATCTACAGCAAAAACTATGGGGGTCCCCCTCGGTAGAAATCACATTCCGGGGGCACCAAGATATGATAGAAAATGGCCAGTTCCAGCTCCGCCGTGGTGGTTTCATGCTCCGCCCCCTTGTCTGCCGACCCTGCCCTGGCCACCCGTTCTGTCGGCTCCACACTGGCCACCTGTTTTGCCGGCTCCACACTGGCTTCCTGATCCGCCAGCTTCAGTCTCCTGTACCCGGTTGCATAAAGCACCTTAAGTGTAATTTTCCCTTAAGTTCACCCGTATGTTTCCCTTAACCTTAAGGGTGTTGCAGAAAAAAAACCTTAAGTGTTACTTAAGGGTTTCTTTAAGTGAAACGTCATAAACACTTAGAATTTCCCTTAAATGCTGTTTTTTCACTTAAGTAATACCTTAAAAAGCGTTAAGTGTTGCATAAAACCCCTTAACGGTAATTTCCCTAAGTATAACTTAAGGTTTGGAAATCGTAACCTTAAGAGTAACGCGGACAAAAATAAGACGACATTGCTGAATTGATGGAACCAGCTGAAGATCATTATGTGAAAAGAAAAAATTTTAGGGATAGGGAGAACCCTTTGGACCATCTTAGCGATGAAAAATTGCTGCAAGAATACCGATTTGATCGACGCGCAATTTACAGCAATAAAGCAAACTCTTTACCACGGTATACAATCTTAAAAGCGTAGTCTTGCTTAATCTTACCTGTTTTGTTGGCTTCTTTCTTTTAAGCACTTTTGCGACCACAGAGATGTTTTCGTATTTTTTAAGGACTTCCTGAACCATCCTCTTCACATCAAGATTCCTTGCATTGTTTTTTTCCATTATTTCTTCCCACTGTTTCTGTTTTTTTTTTTTTGCAGCAGTTACATTGGGATTTAGTTTGCTTTTGAAAATTGTTTTTCTTTTATCATATTCGTCAAAAATAATGCATTTCTCCTCCTCTGTCCAATTAGGCTTTCTTTGTTTGTTTTCTTTATCCATTCCGATATCCTAGCCTACTTTATTTGATGAAACTGCGAAATTGCTAGCGTTAGTGTTTTGCGTATCTATGGCAACAACAGACTTTTATAACGTGAATCGAGGATCGCTGTTGTGAAACACTTAAATGTTTCCCTTGCCTTAGAGAACCGTTTAAGAGATTATATGCAACACCCTTAAGTTATTCTCTTAGGTAAGGGGAAATCGCCCCTTAAGTATCATACTTAAGGGAAAAACTTAATGTGCTTTATGCAACCGGGCACAGGCCCTCTTCCACCATATGGGCCTGGCCCTCCATCCCTCCCCCTGATCTGCCTCTGCTCCACCACCTTCCTGGACTCTTGTTACTAATTGATTGATTGATTGATTGAGTGTGTGTGTGTGTGTGTGTGTGTGTGTGTGTGTGTGTGTGTGTGTGTGTGTGTGTGTTTGTTTGTTATCTGGTCTTTTAGTTTGCATTTTGCCCTGGTTCTGTTCCTGTTTCTTGTCCTCTGTGCCTTTTTTTGTAGTCCTTTTGAGTTTTCTTGTTTGATTAGTTCCCTGGTTGTCAACAGGTGTGTACATCGGTTGTACACTCGTTATTGCAGTTCATTGTGGGATTGAATGAATGCACTCAATAATGTCCACTATGGTTTCGGACACCACTACAAATGGCTGTCCCCTCAAATAGTGCCCTATTAAAGGGTATAGGGGGTGATATTGGACACAGCCTCTGTGTGTATAAGCCCTTGTGTTCCTGTGTTTGTTGACTGGACTTTTCCTTTGGTGGATGTTATGTCGTTGGTCTCATTCCTGCTCCCTGGTTTTCCAGATTTTCTTGTGTTTTTAATTTTTTTATTTTGTTTGTTAATATTCTAATAAATTATTCTGTATCTGGGTCCTGCCTTCACTCTTCTCTGAGAGCTCGCTGTAACAGTTATATTGTATTTATTTCTTCTTATTTATGTTTCTTATTTACTGACTGTTATATTTTAGTTGATTAAATCTGTTTTATATTATGTTGCCAAGTCTTATGATATTTTGACTAAAACTACACTAAAACTAAAACAATTCAGATGACTAAAATATTACTACAAATAAGTTGTATTTTTATTAAAATACTATGACTAAAACTAAATCAAAATTTGCTGTCAAAATTTACACTTGGTTGGGGTAGAAAAATAATTATAGTCATACTGTACTGTCTGACCAAGTCCTCTTCAGTTTGACTGACTTCACCATGAGGCACTGACACAGAGTAGGTGAGGGGTAACTACTCAAGAGGGGTAACTGGTGGTGCTGGTGCCAGTGTTATTTTAGTGTGCTCATTTAGTGTGATGAGCAGGGTTCTAAATTAACTTTTTTGATCACCAGCCAATCAGAATTTACACTAGCCAATTTTTTTCGGTGAAAATAAGAGAAATTATGAGTGCCACTGAATACATTGTTGGCATGAAAAACATATAAAGTACAATATAACACAGAAAGTGCAAACATTTCATTTCAAGTTTGGGATCTATCTATCTATCTATCTATTTGGGATGTGCACGAATATTTGAATTTTCGATCTGTAATTATTATTCAAAAAATAAAATACTATTCAAAAAAATTTTTTCGCAGTTATAATTAAATGCACTGGGTGGAGCGTGTTTAACAAGTGGATTGTATTTGATCACATAATGTTGTCTGCCCCGCAAAGTTTGGAATTACTTAGATGAAAATGATTGCCTATTACAAAATGGAATTACTTTTAATCAATTATTAATTAAACTGAGTTACCATAATATCACCACCACAATATGATAAATGAGAAATCACATGAAATCCAAAGAAACACCAGTCGACTGAGGAAGCAGCTGTCCATCACTGCATTAACGACTGCCGGTCAGCAGCTGTACCCCGAGGGAATCATGATCCGAGATGATATCTTCTGGTAGCAAAATGATTTTGAGACATATGCTTCCTTTAAATTTCGTTGAGGGAGTCAGGTTTAAGAACAGAAAAGTGCTGTTACTTCACTTTGCACACACACACACACACACACACACACACCTACATGTCTCTGCAACGTCTGTGTCAGCACAGCGCGTTTTCTCACTCGAGCATGTGGATATTATTGTTTTTCTCAACATGAACGTGAAACAATATAAACACGATAATCATATGCTGACTCGAGTATGTACGTTCTCTTACGAGAGTATCTCTCGTACTGCGTAATATCTTACGCTATGGGGGAAAACCTCTTTTCCACGAGATATTGAAGCCAAAAATTATCCTTAATTTTGAATTAATGCAAAACGCTGTGCAGCAGCATGCAGACATAGGCAAGACGGCTTGCGTGCCTATTGGCTGCCCTGCGGCAACAGCAGCAGCCTATCGAGAGTGGCCCTGCGTGACACATACCCAATGGGGGCACTTCGCGCCCATTTCGTCACGTCCCGCCAGAAAGGGCGTGGTCCCGCCCTTATAAATACGGCTCGATTAGGCTGGTATACTGATTTTCATCTCTTCAGCGAAGCATCACGCATCGCTGGATCCGGAGTGAGAAGCCGCGCCGTTGAGATAAGCACACAGCGGGACGAGCCTTTGAGTCTGAAGTCGCTGGCATCGCCGCCTTTAGCCGCCGTACCTGCTACGCTTTCCGGCGTCATATCCTTTATTGCAAGTGTGTGTGTGTGTTCGCCGCTGCGACACACATTTTTTCACTGTCTCTCTCTCTCTCCTAAAAGAGCTGCGTCTTTTTCAAGATGCATAGGTCCTGCGGCTCGTGTCGAGCCACACTCAGTGAGGAGGATCGCCATGTCATCTGCGTTTCCTGCCTGGGTGAGGATCATGCGGCTCTCGCTCTCGTCGACGGCGGATGCCATCACTGTGAGCTACTGCCTATGGTGACTCTGAGGACTCGCCTGGCATCCTTCTCAGAGCCTGCACTTCAGCCCGCTGTAGCGCCGCGCCGCAAGAAGCGCCGTGCCCAGCGCGGCCCCGAGCCTTCTCCTGCCCGCGAAAGCTCGCCGGTTCGCCCGCCAGCTTCGCCGGCGTCGCTCGAGTCCCTCCCCGACGGACAGCGGCCGCCGCTCGCCGCCGCTTCCGCCATAGAGGTCGACGAAACAGCCGAGGCCTGTTCTCTCCTGGCATCAGATAGTGAGGATTGGGCGAGCTCTGTGGACCTCCCCTCTGCTATCCGCGAGCCTTCAGGAAAACGAGCCGGCATTGAATCAGAGCTGATGCGTCTGCTCTCTCAAGCCGTCGACAACCTCGGCCTCGACTGGGAGGCGCCCGCGCAGCCCGCGCGCAACCGACTGGACGGATGCTTCCTCAAGAAGGACCACGCGCCGTCACAATCCAGGCCCGCGCCTTTTCTTCCTGAGCTTCACGAAGAAGTCGCGAGGTCCTGGGGCGCCCCCCTCTCGGCCAGGGTGCGTACTTCTGTCTCAGCTGCATTCTCCACTGTGGACGGTGCGAAAGACAAAGGGTACCTTTCTCTTCCCCCAGTGGAAGCAGCGGTAGCTTCTCATCTCTGCCCGCCCTCTGCTGGACGGCGAGCGCAGACAACGCTACCATCTAAAGCCTGCCGAGTGACGTCAGCCATGCACGGTCGCGCATACACCGCCGCCGGGCAAGCCGCGTCAGCCTTACACACTATGGCCATTCTGCAGATCTTCCAGGCCGACCTTCTCCGAAAAATGGACGAGGAAGGCGCGGAATCGATCAGCGTCGCGGATTTAAGGAGCGCTACGGACCTGGCTCTACGCGCTACAAAGTCCGCTGCACAGGCCATTGGGCGGAACATGGCCTCTCTCACCGTGGCTGAGAGACACCTGTGGTTAACGCTGTCTGAAATGACTGAGGCGGAGCGCTCTGTATTCCTGGACGCGCCCATTTCGTCAGCTGGCCTCTTCGGATCTGCCGTCAAGGATTTCGCGGACAGATTTCAAGAGGTTCAAAAGACATCGCAGGCGATGAAGCACTTCCTCCCGAAGCGCTCGAGTTCCGCAGCAGGTCGCTCTAAACAGCCGCCTGCTCGAAGCTCCCAGCCGCAGCATACACCACCCGCCGCCGCTGCTTCTCAACGCCGCCAGGCCCGAGAACAGAGACCGCGCTCTCGCTCTGCTGGACGCCGCCCCCCTCAGCGCGGGCCGTGCTAGGAAAGCGACGGTGTTCAAATCCCGCTGCGGCCGGATTTTCACCGAAACGTTTCGCTCGTCCAGTCCCATGCAATGTGACTGTTCCAGTGCACTTAGCAGTCAACAAGCCGGTCCATTTGCCCGCTTGCCTGCACACAAAAGCCGTTTTTACGGCTACCCAGATAAATCCAATAAAGAGTGTATTTTCTGGTGTTCCGGCCACGGCCGATGGTGTTATGAGTGTTGTAAGAATGCCCACGTCTCAGTGCCCATTCCCACACGCAGACACAGCCCACCACAATACAGGGCTAGCACGAATAAAATCGACTCATGTCGATTGTGCAATGAATGTAGTGTATGTGCCCACGACACAGTGCCCACAAACACTACACGAAGCATGTCCCACGGTTTCTGTAAAAACGAAACCAACACATTTTCAGTCGGCGCGAGCCGACAGTGTTCTCAGTGCAGTGAGTGTGCCCGCTATCCCGCGCCCACATTCCCTCACAGACATGCCGAAGCCCACGGGGTTCGTCCCGGTCGCCTTCTCTCCACAATCTGTCAGAGAGAAGCCGAGCGCGGTCGGGCTGCCCGCTGTGATCAGCGCACCCCCCGCCTCGCGCATTGCAAACACAGTGTTTGTTTCTCAGCACACCGGAGCTCTCCGGCCGCCGCTATGCCGCGGCCAGAGCCCAGATTTCATTCTACCTCTAGCTATTCACGCACATGCGTGGGCAAAGCTTCCCGGGGTATCAGAATGGGTGCTGAACACTATAAAAAGAGGCTATTCGCTGCAGTTCGCTCGACGCCCCCGCCGTTGTGCGGCGCGAGTCGAAACGACGGTAAAAAACGAAGTATCTCATCTACTTCGAGCCGAGATAGCGAAACTACTGAGCAAAGGGGCGATAGAACCTTTATCTCAGGCTCAGAGCGAAGGGGGTTTATACAGCAGGTATTTTCTGGTACCCAAAAAAGACGGGGGTCTCAGACCCATTCTAGATCTGCGACAGCTGAACAGAGCGCTCGCGAAGCGCCAGTTCAGAATGATTACAACCAGGAAAATCCTCGCGCAAGTTCGCCGGGAAGACTGGTTTATGTCAATAGATCTGAAAGACGCCTATTTTCAAATACAAATAGCGTCACGTCACAGGCAATTCTTGAGATTCGCCTTCGAGGGCCAGGCATACCAATACAAAGTCCTGCCGTTCGGCCTGTCCCTGGCACCCCGTACATTTACGAAGTGCATGGACGCGGCTCTCGCACCCCTGAGACTCCAGGGCATGCGAATTTTGAACTACTTGGACGATTGGCTGATTCTAGCTCGATCACGATCAGAGCTCATAGAACACAGGGCCACATTACTCGAGCATCTCGAGAATCTGGGTCTCACAGTCAATTGGGCGAAGAGCTCGCTGTTTCCCAGCCAGAAAATTTCTTTTCTGGGAACAGTGCTGGACTCGCTATCCATGACAGCGCGTCTGACGCCAGAGCGCGAACGGGACATTCAGAGCGCCGCGAAATCCTTCCGCCGCGGCTCGGTTGTCCAGCTCAAAAGGTTTCAGAAAATGCTGGGCCTCATGGCCTCAGCAGCTTCAGTGCTCCAGCTGGGTCTGCTTCGCATGCGCCCACTGCAGCTGTGGCTGAAAGCGCGAGTTCCTCCCAGGGCATGGACCGCTGGTCGGTTTCGCCTCCGGGTCGATCTGAAATGCGTTTCAGCTCTGGAACCTTGGAAGATAACCGACTGGTATCAGTCAGGTGTGAGTCTGGGGACTCCCTCGAGTGTGAAGGTGGTGTCCACGGACGCCTCCACCTCGGGATGGGGAGCGCTGCTCGAGGGCAGACCGTTCTTTGGCCAGTGGTCAGAACAGGAAAAGCTCCTACACATAAACTGTCTGGAAATGATGGCAGTCGACAACGCGCTACGGCGCTTCTGTCCCCAGATAATGGGCCACCACGTCTTGGTCCGGTCGGACAACATGTCAGTGGTGGCATACATAAATCGCCAGGGCGGCACCAAGTCCCGAAACCTTTACAGGCTAACGGAACGCCTCCTGGTCTGGGCTCAGCACAACCTGCTTTCACTGAGAGCGGCGCACGTGCCTGGTCACCTGAATCTGGGACCAGACAGACTGTCCAGAAACAATGTCCCAGCAGGGGAATGGTCGCTGCACCCGCAGACGATCCAACTGCTGTGGGAGACATTCGGCAGAGCGCAAGTGGACCTGTTCGCGTCCCACGAGAACGCTCACTGTCCGAAATATTTCTCCAAGAGCAAGGACGTGCTGGCCCACGTCTGGCCCCGCTGTCCCCTCTATGCTTTTCCCCCCGTCTCGCTCCTGCCTCAAGTGCTGGAACGAATCAGGGAAAATGGATGCCCAGTGCTGCTTGTGGCTCCGCTCTGGACAAACCAGACTTGGTTCCCAGTCCTGATGCGGCTGACCAGCACTGCCCCGTGGCCAGTACCGTTGAGGAAAGACCTCCTCTCTCAGGCCGAGGGCTCGATTTGGCATCCTCGCCCGGAACTATGGTCCCTACATGCATGGGCCATCAACGGGTACCCGCTAGCCTCCCGGAGGGAGTGCTAAACACGATCACGCAGGCAAGGGCCCTGTCTACTAGACGGGTCTATTCCTCGAAATGGTCTGTGTTCTCTGCTTGGTGTCAAGCTCAGCGCTTTTCACCTGTAGACTGCGGGGTCACGGAAGTACTCTCCTTCCTTCAAGAGCTGCTGGATAAGGGCAGGTCCCCATCCACGCTCAAAGTGTACGTGGCGGCCATAGCAGCGTTTATAAAACCTGTGTCTGGCCAGTCACTGGGGAAGAACGACCTAGTCGTGCGATTCCTCAAGGGAGCTCGGAGGCTGAACCCTCCCAGACCTCCTTCAGTCCCGGTGTGGGACCTTTCTACGGTTTTGGAAGCCATGAAAGGTGCCCCGTTCGAGCCACTCCATTTGTCAGACATGAAGCATCTGTCTTTCAAAACGGTGTTCCTTTTGGCTCTCGCTTCAGTGAAGCGCATAGGGGACTTACAAGCGCTTTCGGTAAGCGCGTCATGTATGGAGTTTGGGCCTAATGACTCTAAGGTCATACTCAAACCAAGGCACGGGTACGTGCCCAAATCCCTCAACACACCGTTCAGGGCCCAGGTCATTTCCCTGTGCGCTCTCTCGGTTCATGATGAGGAGAAAGATGCTAGTCTCCTTTGCCCTGTCAGGGCACTGAGAGCTTATGTGTCCCGCTCGTCTGTCTTCAGACAGACCGAGCAGCTCTTTGTTTTGTTTGGCGGACGCTCCAAGGGCCTGGCCGCATCAAAACAGAGCCTATCCAGATGGGTAGTCGACGCCATAGCACTGGCTTACACTTCTAAGGGCCTGCAGTGTCCTTTGGGTGTCAGAGCGCACTCCACAAGAGGCGTGGCCTCGTCGTGGGCGTGGTATAGTGGGGTTACCTTGCAAGATATCTGTACGGCCGCGGGCTGGGCCTCGCCGTCTACATTTATAAGGTTTTATAACCTAGAGGTTCCCGCCTTACAAGCCAAGCTTCTGTCGGTTTAGAATTCAGTGCTATCTGCCCCGCAGTGCGGCCCAGATGCTGAGTTTGCCTGTGCATCGCTCACTGAGCGATAGAAACTGCCCCTTGGGTGTTGAATAACCCGTACTATTACCCAGTTCAGGCTGAACACGTTCACCCTGTCTGCGTGAAACACTGTTAACATAACTAGCTCCTGTAGGATGCTATTTTATGGGGAATGATGCTTGCAGCCTCTCTTCTCCGACTCTCTGTGAGTCTATGGTGATTATGCACTATATGAGCCCCGGGCTACTGCCCTTGGGACTTTGGTGTCGGATCCCAGTACGCACGGCGTTTTGCATTGTGTTCCCCATAGCGTAAGATATTACGCAGTACGAGAGATACTCTCGTAAGAGAACGTACTCGGTTACTAACGTAACCTCGGTTCTCTCTAGAGAGGGAACGAGTACTGCGTATCTTGCCGTGCATACACAGCTCTGGTTCGCTTCGGCGATGAAAACCAGTATACCAGCCTAATCGAGCCGTATTTATAAGGGCGGGACCACGCCCTTTCTGGCGGGACGTGACGAACTGGGCGCGAAGTGCCCCCATTGGGTATGTGTCACGCAGGGCCACTCTCGATAGGCTGCTGCTGTTGCCGCAGGGCAGCCAATAGGCACGCAAGCCGTCTTGCCTATGTCTGCATGCTGCTGCACAGCGTTTTGCATTAATTCAAAATTAAGGATAATTTTTGGCTTCAATATCTCGTGGAAAAGAGGTTTTCCCCCATAGCGTAAGATATTACGCAGTACTCGTTCCCTCTCTAGAGAGAACCGAGGTTACGTTAGTAACCGAGTACGTTCTGTACGATAACTGCGCAGTCTGCTTTTTTTTAGCGTTTTTTCCCCGTTCGCGCTGCTTGAGCTTAGATGCTTTTGCTGTTTATATTTTTTGTTTACACATATTGTTTAATGTTTTCAACTAAAAGAAAACCTTGAGATATATAGCTTGTTGTGTATATTGCCTAATGTATAAGCTTGTTCAGAAATAATGACAAAAACCTTAAACTTAAAAAAATAACGTATCTCTCGTTAAACGACATTTAAATTTAAACCCAGAAGTCTGTCCCAACCACCGCCGCATTTAGTTTAATCTTAACTTTACATTACTAGCTAACTCCCTCCTCTTTCAGTCTATGCTCCCTGCTCTGGCTCCATTCGTTCTTCATCTTCACAATTCTCCGACTCCTGGCCACCCCAATGGCCAGTATAAATTTTAGTAGCATCAGTTGTGCATTTCATGAATAAGTCAAAAATATTCTTTAGTAAAAGAAGACGGGGAATTATGTGTCCTGACGTGCTTTTTAAGTGCCAAATGGTTACAGTATACTGTTACAGCAGCTTTTTGATGTGTCTTTGCCACATTTTGACAAGCAGGGAAACAGCGCGCTTTTCGGCGCCTCCCGCTTTTTTCACGTCAGTTTGGGTGACAAAGTCATCTGAAGTCATTCCATAGCTTAATGTGAGGGACAGAAGTCTATGTACATCATTAAAGTATACGGAAACTCGTTTTCCCTCCTCTGCGGCTGCCAATCATTCTCCATTCATATTCAAACAGCGCGCGCGCCTCTTGGATGCACGGTAAAACTCTCTCCAATATGATATATTCACATTATAATGCATGATCTGTAGATAAAAGGCTGTAGATTTGCATAAAATTACTTTATTTCTTAGTAGTTTGTTGCTGTTTTTAAACGACTCACTACCGTGTGCTTGTTAGATCACACACAGCACAAGGACTATGAATCGGCATCAAACGCACAATAACTGGAATTTAAAACTGTGAAACTAAGGAACAAATCGCACTAGGATTTGTGTGCTCGACATTTCTTCGCTTTGTGACGTGAACTTTTAAATGCGCACTTATGCAGCGCAGCGCTGAAGTAATGTATTGTAAAGTGTTACCCATCATTTCTGCATCCGCGAATCCTGCGATGCGCATACACGCTGTGTGCGCTCTGTTTTTCATGTTATCATGGGTTTGCGCACTGAATTATTATTAGCCAATTTAAAAATATAAATATAAAATATAAAGAATATAAATATAGAAATATAAAGCCAATATATTTTGTTATACCTAGCCTGCTCAATACATTTAAAATAAGCATTATTTAATTGTATATTATTTCTTTGTAGTGTAGGCTATATATGCACTTCTGAATTCTTGACATTAATATATAAATATAAAATTGTCAGATTGCCTGATTGAATTTTATAAGAGAACTAATAGTAATGTGTTTTTATTAACATATTTAGATTTTATAATATTACTGTGCAGATTTTTTCAAGAATTACTTTTTGCTGCTGATTTATACACTCATTAAGTTTATTAAAAATTCATAATACATTTATGTAATATTTAAAGGTGTTAACTGTAATCTTACACTGCAAAATAATAACTTAAAAAGGATTAAATTCATCACAATTATGTATGTATCTGGAAATTTGCCACGGGGCGAGGGCCCTTATATATATCATATCTATATAATATCATTATATATAATATAATATATATTAGTAGGGCCCTACTAATATCATTAGTAACATTATATATAAAACAATAAACCAAAGTATATCAGTAGGAGTTTCCTTAAGTCTTTCTGATAGTTTTTTACAGGCCGGTTTACTACAACAGTAGAATAAAATTCTGAAATTATGGTTTATAGTTTTGGTGTGCCACCCCAAGATTTTAAGTGGCCCCATCTGGCCACCCCTATGAAAAATTTCTGGAGGAGTGTTTTCTGGTGGACGCTCCGTTCGTTTCCATGATCATTTCTCGCGCTGGTTTCACTGCAAACTGCGCGCAGCCAATGGGCGTATGAAACGTCATCACGTAGCATTATGGCACAGTGTTCATGGGAAATGTAGGAAGTACTGCCAGGGGATAAATGACCGAGAACAGAGCCTTATGCATCACCGGCCAAACTGGATAGTAAGTTTTTATTACCAAAAGGAATTTTAACCCGCATTTGGCGGGTTGGCGGGTGTTAATTTAGAACGCTGGTGATGAGGGGTTTCAAGTGAGAATTGATGTGATAGCGTGCAATGTAGGATGCTGTCAGCATGATTCTATTCGGAAGCAACTATCATTCTGCAACTGAGAAGATGGACATTTTTCATAGACTGTGATGACAAATTTCTGCTTTAATTTAGCATGGTAAATGTAGAAACTTTTTTTCTCTTTTAATATACATTATTTTAAAAAATGTGTGTGTGTGTCTGTGTACTTATTTTCAGCATAGCATCCCCATAGCATCACCATCAGCACCAGTTGGGATCCCCGTTGGTGGCTGATTGTACACGTTGAATTGGTGTCAGGCAGTTGGTGAGAGAGACCACTCTGATTGGCTGTTCAGCTTAGTAAACTAGAGAAAACTTAAATGTAATTGACATAAGCAAGCAAACAACAAAGTCAAGAGTGCACACAGATGGCCCTTCTAATTTTACCAATTTATCTGCCCTGTGCATTCCAATATGCAAATATGTTCATAACGACATGGCAGTCTGTCTTGAAGTAAGTGAAGACCAACTGCTAAATATTATATTCAGAATGGTTAGCAAGCGCTGCTTTGTTTGCGGTTTGTATATCCACAGTACTAGATCCGGTTTCCCTTTTTGAATGATGAATGTGACTACTGCCACCTGCTGATATAGACAGATATTTCCTCTCACATAGGTGCAGAATATACGTGCTCGTTTGCCAATGACAGTGGTTTTTGCTGTGCGTTCATTTGCAACCTCTGGGCCAAGATGTGGGCGACACGAGGCGGCAACACGCAGCTTTCATCGCCGCTAGTCTTTGATCATGGTTTGGTGTGTCATGGGCTTCAGTGCCCACACAAACTAGGATGAGCACCCCCTGCTGTTCTCATCAAAACCCCTCCCATCAGCAACCTTAATTTTCCCCAGGAGGTCTCCCATCCAGGTACCCCCTTAGCTTCAGATGGAAACCAGGCGAGAAGGATGGATGACAGCTGCTGGCTATGTTCAATGTTTCAATGTCATATTTACAAGATTGACCATTTTACTACAAGATACTGGAAGATAACATGAGGCGACTTGTTCTGTTATTTTTGCCCTTTGTTTTGGCATGCATTGCACAGGAAACGTATTGATTGGAATAGGAAGAGAGAGAGGAAAAATCAATAGCTTTTACATGAATGCACGGCCAGCAGTATCTGCTCTGTTCTATAGTCAGACCCTGAAGAATCTTCTCATGAGCTCTTGGATGTCATCCACAGACAGGTGAGGTCAAGCCTGTGCTCATAACCCAAACATGTAGAGAAAAGTGAGGTGTTAGCCACCAATTTTTCTGCTCTGAATTAAACAGCTGGTTTAAATGAAGACTGTTTCTTGTTAGAATTGGGTGCCTTACCACAATCAAACGTGAGGTTGTGCTATTTTCTTATTCCAATGCAGACAGCTATATCAATATAAATAAAACATCTAAAGCAGATTTTGATATGTATATTCTGTATGTACAGTATACAGTATGTCTGTAGTAGTCTGTGTGTAGTAGTCTGTGAGCAGTAAGCCATTGATTTAAACAAGACGGACTCAAGGTTGACATAGGCAAGTTAGTTAGGAAGAATGATAAATGAGAGGTTAATGACTCAAGGACGCCAGGGGAGGGTGTCTGGTTTTTTTCCTCTAGGTCATATAGACATTTCAACTAAATAATGAAATTTAATCTTCTGGAATATAAACTATAGCATAGCCATTTTGTAGCATTTTTATTGAGTAAACCATAACACTTTATTTTAAGGTGTCCTTGCTACAATCTAATTACACAAATTGGTACTGAGTAATATTAATTAACATGTTACTACAGGGACAGGGTTAGGATTAAGGTTTGCATTAGGTTCAGATGCTTATAATTCAGCCTAATTTACTGTTATTACTGGAGTAAGTACATGTAACATGTAACATAGACACTGTAAAATAAAGTATTACAAAAAAATATATATATATATGAAAGATTAACCTCTGAGAGAGACTCTTGTCCAGCACTGTAAAGATAGATTTTTGTTTGCTTTCTCTTCCGACTGTTGAATGTTCTAGACTTTAATTTTTGGAGCTTGGCAAACAAAAAATAATTTATCAAGGTTTTTTTTTTTTACTTCCAAATATCCTGCAGTAAGAACAATGCATGAATCCATGTTAACATCTTGTGAAATTTGTTGTCACTGTGCCTGTTATTCTTTCAGACTGCCAAAAACAACACCTTCACTTTATGCAATGTTAAATGTTGAAGAGGAGACTGCGGCATGTCCAGAAACACTGAACTTAATTTATATTTTATGTCCTAAATAATCAGACGGTGTATATTTTGTAATAATGACGGCCTGACTACACAACTTACCAGTTAAATAAATGGATGTGGAATGTCAATAGAGTGGAAGTATCACACTGTAGGTCTTAAATGTACTTTCAATGACAACTCATGGAAAGGCAATTTTGTTTTTTTGCCAGTAAAGGTTTGTCGCATTATGGACCTTTTTCTAATGTGAGTTTATGTAAAAACAATTGTTTGAGAGCTATTGGAAAGTCATGGAACTAGAACTAGAAATCATTATTATTTAAATCAATATTTACTCATTCTGATTGTTGAGATATTTTTCCCCAGTGCAGGGTATTTAAAACTCAAATATTTCAAATGAAGCATATCAGATCAGGTACTCCAATCAACAGTGTAAAACAGTGGAATATGTACAACAGTATTAATTTAGCTCAGCACAGAAAATGTAAATGAGATATTTGTTCTCAGGCACAACTCATATTAAGCCACTGCAGACTGAAATGCCATGCCGTTGAATACAACTTTTATTGCACTAAAGGGCAAATAATCTAATTACAGTACAACTGATCATGTATATTTGTTAGGGTTTACATTTAATACTGAAATAATTAGCATATTATTTAATGTACACAAAAATCAAGACTGTAATATGTTCGTACAAATTAATGCACACAATTTAGTTTTTTGTCAGACGTGCCTCACACTGTATTATTTACACTGAACAAAATAATAAACGCAACACTTTTTTTTGCCCCCATTTTTCATGAGCTGAACTCAAAGATCTAAGACTTTTTCTATGTACACAAAAGGCCTATTTCTCTCAAATATTGTTCACAAATCTGTCTAAATCTGTGTTAGTGAGCACTTCTCCATTGGCGAGATAATCCATCCACCTCACAGGTGTGGCATATCAAGATGCTGATTAGACAGCATGATTATTGCACACATGTGCCTTAGGCTGGCCACAATAAAAAGCCACTCCAAAATGTGCAGTTGTACTGTATTGGCGAGGGTCCAAAAACCAGTCAGTATCTGGTGTGACCACCGTTTGCCTCACGCAGTGCAACACATCTCCTTCGCATAATCAGGTATATTGGCAGGACCTGGAACACGCTGTCGTATACGCTGATCCAGAGCATCCCAAACATGCTCAGTGTATGACATGTCTGTTGAGTATGCTGGCCATGCAAGAACTGGGATGTTTTCAGCTTCCAGGAATTGTGTACAGATCCTTGCAACATGGGGCTGTGCATTATCATGCTGCAACATGAGGTGATGGTCATGGATGAATGGCACAACAATGGGCCTCAGGATCTCATCACGGTATCTCTGTGCATTCAAAATGCCATCAATAAAATGCACCTGTGTTCGTTGTCCATAACATACGCCATCATGGGCAACTCGATCCACAACGTTGACATCAGCAAACCGTTCACCCACACGGCGCCATACACACTGTCTGCCATCAGCCCTGTACAGTGAAAACCGGGATTCATCCGTGAAGAAAACACCTCTCCAAGGTGCCAGATGCCATCGAATGTAAGCATTTGCCCACTCAAGTCGGTTAAGACGACGAACTGCAGTCAGGTCGAGACCCCGATGAGGACGATGAGCATGCAGATGAGCTTCCCTGAGATGGTTTCTGACAGTTTGTGCAGAAATTCTTTGGTTATGCAAACTGATTGTTGCAGCAGCTGTCCAGGTGGCTTTTCTCAGACAATCTTGGAAGTGAAGATGCTGGATGTGGAGGTCCTGGGCTGATGTGGTTACACGTGGTCTGCTGTCTGCCGGTTGGATGTACTGCCAAATTCTCTGAAACGCCTTTGGAGACAGCTTATGGTAGAGAAATGAACATTAATGGACAATGTGATTGTCCATTAATGTTAGATTTATCCATTTGAATGAATGATATTGTTGTAGATAAAAGAAAATACATTTTGTCTGCAAATGGAAGAATATAAATGACAATCTCTGAACACGTTAAACAGTTCAATCCAAAATAATTCTGACATATAACCTTTTTTTTTGGTAGCCTTTTTGTCCTTGTACTCAAGAATCATTGAGGGATACAGTGGGACACTTCTGGCCATTTGTAATTCATGTTGTTTTTCAAATGTAATCTAAATTGCTATATTAATATGACCTCATGTAAGTTTAGGATTAATTTAACTGATACTTAGTGAAGAATAATACACACATAATGATAGATTAAGCTTAAGTATCCCACTTTTTGCTGTATTGACCCTGCAATACTTCTGATTCAGAACAATTCTCATACTGAATTTCCAAGGTGTTGTTGTCTTGTATGTAGTTGTGATAATGTATTAATGCATCTTAAGCCAAGATAATGTACAGTTTGTTTTCTACAAAGCACTTCTGAACAACTGAACATCCTACTTTGTTTTTCCAGGACCAACCCGAGCACGAGGCATTGCTGGTTGTGATGTGGCCGATGTCAATGCTCCCTTCCCAAACACTAAAATACTCTGCTGTGATTCATAGACGCCATCATTTGTGAGTGTCTGTGAGCAATGCCAAGACAAGGACAAGAGGGCAGGTCGTACTCATCCACCACCAAAGGGAACACACTCATCCCAAAGCACATATGAAGCAAAATTACCCACAGATACCAATAAACCACACACCAAAACCAACACACACTGATTGCATAGGAGGCTGACTGCATTCACACACAGTCAGTTCATGGTTGATGCACTGAAAAAAAAAGTTCTTAGTTACTGTTGTAACCTCAGTTCCCTCCCTCCCAGACGTGGTGTTGATGACTGGCACTAGGCATCATACTTGGGAGCCCTAATCACCACTGATATTTTGAGAAAAGGCCATTGAAAATTGGCAAGTGGAATTTGCATGCGCCACTCCCCCGGACATACGGGTATAAAAGGAACGTTTATCCACTCATTCAGGTTTGTGCTGAGGAGCCGAGACAGTCTCCTGGTCATTTCAGCAGGCAGTTCAGTGCTGTGGTTGGAGGGACACTACATCTCATTCCCTCCATCAGGGAATAGAGGTTACAACAGCAACTGAGAAGTTGCCTTTCTGTCAGGGGAAAACACCACAACAGCTGAACCATGTTATGAGGTTTTGGCAGTGCAGATGTCAGCAAGCCCCCATGTGCTTGTTAACAAATGCATTCACAAAATCGTAACCTACCTAACGCCCCACTTAAGCCGTATAGTCCTTCGTACCATGCGTACCACCATGGAAATAGGTAGCTTTAGCTGTTTTTTTGTCTTTTTTCTTAATTCACATCTGTGTGGACCTAAGGAAATGCTGTGGAAGCATTTTCTTATTCCATGCAGATAAGGAACACTATGGAGACAAAATCCTGCCTGAACGGAGGTTAACTTGTGAAGAATACATCACATGGACTTACACACCTGGAAGAACCACACATGGAAAGAGGTCTCTGTGGTAGGTCCTACCTTAAGAGGGAGGAACTTCTACAATTACAGTGACTGGATGCAGAGACTGAGCTCTGCCTAGGGGAAGACACAGGTTTACCATCAGGGAAACCGTATCATGGAGGATACCCCATATAGGATTACAGTCAGGGAATCACAACATATGGAGCACTTAGCTCTTGTATGCCGGCTGACCCGAAGGGGCATGCATCACGAGTACTGGGCCTAGGGTGGAATTCCTCCACCGAATTCGACTGCCGCAGGGTGCTGAAAAGTAAGATACACCATGGACACACAAGCACAAGTATTTAACATCGGGAAGGGGAAAGGCGCTATATGCAAGTGGTACACTCATACATTGTCCGCAACTTACCTGTTTGTGCCCAATAGCACACAGGACGAAACTGGATAAACTTGGAGATTGTAAAAACTGGCAAACAACCTGCTGCTTTACAGGTGTCTGTTAGAGAGGTGCCATTCGCTAGAGCCCAGGAGGATGCAACACTTCTCGTGGAGTGTGCAAGTACACCTAAATTGGCAAGGCATGCCTTGGGCCTGGTATGCAACGGCAATGGCAGTCCAGTGGACCATCCTCGGTTTGGAACAGCCTTCCCCTTCTACTGTCCCCCAAAACAGTTGAAAGAGCTGCTCAGAGCCTCTGAAGCTATGCTTGTGGTCCAAGGCGTGGACTGGACACATCCACGACAAGGCTGGGTCTGCCTCATCCTGAGGCAGCACTTGCAAGTTCACCACTTGGTCCTTAAAAGGGGTAGTGGGCACATAGCCTGGCCGGGGTCTCAGGATCACGTGAGAATCCCTAAACCTCTTCACAGAGATGAGAGCAGTCAGGAGCACCATCTTCAATGAAAGGGTCCTAAGCTTGGCTGACCCCAGCAGCTCAATAGAAAGGAGCTCTTGGTAGGCCCAGTAAGACCACAGAGAGATCCCATGAGGGAATAAAGTGTGGCCTAGGAGGATTCAATCTCCTGGCACCTCTGAGGTACCCAATTATCTGGTCATGCTTCACTAGAGACTTACCATCCACTGCGTCGTGATGTGCCGCTATGGTGATAGGCCACTAAAGTCTACCATCAGACGTGGAGGTTCCAGAGGTCTAGGCGGGGGTGTCCCATCCCTGAGAAAAGAGGTCCTTCTTTAGGGGAATTTGCCAGGGAGGGGCTGTCACAAGAAGCATAAGCTCAGAGAAACAAGTCCGGTTGGACCAGTACGTTTCTACCAACAAGACCTGTTCTCCGTCCTCCCTGATAACACGGCCAGCTGTGTGCCAGTGCATCCGTGCCAAGGGGGGCTTTGGTCAGTGAATACCAAAGCCCACAATGGGAGGATTCCTAGGGAAACAGGTAAGGGAAACAGGTCAGTTTAATAATTTAGGGAATTATTAATAAATTTATAGGAAATTTTGAAAGAGCCACTTACTTTACGGCCGAACAAATGAATCGTCCAGCGTTAATTTGAATGGGCTGTAACATCAACTCTGCAGCGGATATGAATATCCAAACTGTAGTGAAAACACTATTTATTAGCAAGGTAACAAGGTAAGCAGTTTAAGACATTAAATTCGTAAACACATAACACAAGACACTTCTCTTTAAAAAAAAAAAAAACAAGACTTTATTGATTATTCTAACTTAAAACTAATACCTAACACATGCACACACAAATTCATAAATAAAGAAAGTGTGGAAAGAATGAGTTTTAAAAGAGTGAAATGATGAACTCCCAAGTGTCTAGTAATCTATGCACTTTGTAAAACCTGACCTGAACGGTTTCCCCGGTTCGTTGGTCGGCTGACAGCCTCGTCGCGTAAGAAATGACAATCTTGGTAGGCCAATCAAGTTAGTTTGTTGACGGATTATTGGATGAATTGAGTCTTTCTCGTGGCTGAAGTTGAAGCTTTGAAGGGGGCAAAGGCTGTAGAGTCGTTGACTAACTTTGCGGCAAAACTTAACTTATAAAACAAGACTCAACGGAGAGAAAATGAAACTAAGTAAAAGGAAAAAAAATAAATGAGATGAGTTAGATGACTTGAATGAAGCTGTTTGTTCTTAACCCATTTTCATCTGTCTTGATCTGCCTCAATCTCTGTCTAATGCTTTGTTCTTGTCCGGAGATTTTAAACTGAGGGATCTGTCCAGCCTCTTTGAGAGGTTCTGACCAATTAGGTATTGTCTTTGGTTCAGAGGTGACTGTTTCTCCTCCCCTCACATAAATTACCAGTTATCTGATGTCACTTAACTTTCCCGCTGTATGGAAGATTACAGAGAGTACAGTTTAGACAGATTTCAATCAAGCCATCTTCTGAATTATGAACAGATACATACCACTGGTACCAAGCAAGGCACACTTTCAATCAACCATTCAATAGTTATAACAATTGCATGACTTATACAGTATGTGATCTAAGCTTAATAATCACATAGGTTGCAGACATGATATAGAATTATGCAGTTGAACGATGTTTGATTCAGAGTTTCAGAGCTCAGGTCAAACAGAGGTCTTTGAGAAGAGTGTCTGTTTTGGATCTTTTGTCTTGGGGATCAAACAACCTCTGGCGTTATCTTGGTGGGGCTCAAGCTGTGCCCTCTCCAAACCAATCCGTCTTTTAAAAAACTGCCTAAGGTTAACATCTTCTTCCTTTAGCTAGGATCATCTCTTACAAGCTTGCATAGCCATAAAGTACTTAGCTGGGGTGTTTGTTAGGTCTGTTTCACACATTCACGTGGATGGTTTCCAGATGGTCTGTTTTCACTGTTGGATTGTATTTGTTACTTCATATAGCTTTGTTTTTCTCTATTCTTTATCTTTCCTTGCTGTTTATATTGCTTAATATAACTTAATAATCACAATATATTTGATATTATCTAATATTGTCTGTCACATTAATCTAAATCGCTATCGCTAGCACAACGCGTTAGCATTTCACTAGACTGTTAACCTGCCATCCATGCTTACGAGTCCATCAAACAACTGTGGTGAGTCGTATCAGTCAAAAAACACTTTGAGTCATGTCATTGTGGCAGGTCCAATGAAGTTCTTCCTGCCAGTATTTGGTTGGTTAGTCTACTTATTGAGTTTCGTCCTATCAGTGGGCTGCAGTAGAGCGTATATAAACTGTCTGGCTAGAGTGTATGGCGTCATGAGTCACCGCCCCTTCTTCCTGTGTCGTCATTTAGTCGCCATCCAGGTATGTTTGGTGATGTTGGCTGGGTTGTCAATGGCATACTGTAGCTAACGTTAGCCTATTTTCAGGGCGGCGTTGATTGTGGAGAGTTCCTCTGATTGTTTAACTTGTAATTTTATAGATGCATTAAGTACAGATTGGTTGCGTCTGCATGGGCGATTAGTTTCCGTGCCATTGCGCTGCGTGGGACTACCGTCTGGAGACGCTGTTGCTTTGCTGTTGCCATTTGGATTAAATTTGCTTCCTTGTGTGTTCGTTACTGAAGTGTGTGTGTGTGTGTGTGTGTGTGTGTGTGTGTGTGTGTGTGTGTGTGTGTGTGTGTGTGTGTGCTTGTGTGTTCTGGTTTATATTTTCTTTTTCTTTAGTAGGCTATAGGTAGTGTTTGTTAGACTGTAAAGATTGTTAATGTGATTTTTTGTTTGGTTGCTATTGTATTACATTTATGTTTTGTATAGTTTGTTTATGGTTTAAGGGTATAGGAGTTTTATTTTGTGTTAAATCAAGTTAATGTGAAACCTGGTAAAAGTGAATTCTTAAGTGTGAAATGTGAAGTCTTGTGTAGCAATGTAACGATCACCAGCTGGAGTGCCCTCGAGAGCCACCAGAGGGCGCTCCACAATAGACTTTGATCACTTCCTCACTAACTACATTTCCCATAACTCACTGCCCGGATTCATCAGCATTCATCATTTCATTCACCTGTGTCTCATCACCTGGTTGGTCTCTGATTGCATTCACCTGTTTCTCATCACCCGCTTAGTCCTTGTCTATTTATTCCATGTTCATTCACTCACTCAGGGCGAAGTTTTGTTTGTGTCCCACTGCATCTCTGAGCGTTTACCTGGTTTCTGTATTTTGCCTTTTTTCCCTGCCTGTCTTTGGATTTCCCGTTTGCCTTGTTCCCTGCCTTTTATGTTTTGTTTGTTTGGACTCCCTACCGGGACTTTGACCTATTGCTTATCTGTTCGACCACGATTCTGGATTACCACTTTATATTATAATAAAAGCTGCGTTTGGATCTTAACTTGCCTGTCTCAGAGCAGTTTCGTGACAGAAAACTTCGCCACACCCAGATCCAGCAGCAATACCAGCCATGGACACAGCAGTCCAAATCCTGTGTCTCCGTCAGGGGAATCGTTTGATTGAGGAGTACGTAGAAGATTTTATCAAGCTGGCACCTTTCACCTCTATGAGCGAGGAATGCCTGATGATCTTCTTCCGAGGAGGGCTATCAGAACCGCTCAGTTCATTCATGCCCTTGCATGAGCCTCACGGGACATTGGAGAGCTATATTGAACTGGCCCTTCTGTTAAGCGGTTCAGTGTATACGGTGGGTGTGGTAGATGAGGAACTCCGTGAATCCACAGTATCCCCTCAGCCTGAGTTTCACGTCAACCACGACGACCCAGAGACCGTCCAGCCAGAGACCGTCCAGCCAGAGACCATCCAGCCAGAGACCGCCGAGCAAGAGGCTGCTGTTCACGTCACGCCTGCCAAGCAAGAGGCTGCTGTTCATGTCACGCCTGCCGAGCAAGAGGCTGTTGTTCACGTCACGCCTGCCGAGCAAGAGGCTGTTGTTCACGTCACGCCTGCTGAGCAAGAGGCTGTTGTTCACGTCACGTCTGCCGATCCAGAGACTGTTCACGTCACGTCTGCCGATCCAGAGACTGTTCACGTCACGGCCGCCGAGCCAGTGTCTGCGCACCAGATGGCTGCCGCCGAGCCAGTGTCTGTGCACAAGATGGCCGCCGCCGAGCCAGTGTCTGCGCACAAGATGGCCGCCGCCGAGCCAGTGTCTGTGCACAAGATAGCCGCCGCCGAGCCAGTGTCTGCGCACAAGATGGCCGCCGCCGAGCCAGTGTCTGCGCACAAGATGGCCGCTGCCGAGCCAGTGTCTGCGCACAAGATGGCCGCTGCCGAGCCGGTGTCTGTGTCTGTTCCTGAGCCGGTGTCTGTTCCTGTTCCTGTGCCTGAGCCGGTGTCTGTTACTGTTCCTGTGCCTGAGCCGGTGTCTGTGTCTATTCCTGTGCCTGTTCCTGAGCCGGTGTCTGTGGCTGTTCCTGAGCCGGTGCCTGTTCCTACTCCTAGGCCATGGCCGCCCGAGGGGTCGTCTCCGCCCTGGCGCCCGAGGGGTCGTCTCCGCCCTGGCCACCCGAAGGGTCTTCACTGCCGTGGCTGCCCGAAGGGTATTCACCTCCGTGGCCGCCCGAAGGGTCTTCACCTCCGTGGCCGCCCGAAGGGTCTTCACCTCCGTGGCCGCCCGAAGGCTCTTCACCGCCGTGGCCGCCCGAAGGGTATACACCGCCGTGGCCGCCCGAAGGGTCTTCACCGCGGCCGCCTGCACATCCTGCTCCGCACTGGCCGCCTGCACATCCTGCTCCGCCCTGGCCGCCTGCACATCCTGTCCGCCCACGGTCCAGGCCCGCCATGAACGACCGACCTGCTGCAGTCTCCAGGCCCTCTTCTACTCCACGGACCTGGCCCTCCATCCCGCCCCCGGATCCGCCTCCATGCCACCGCCCACCTGGACAGTTTTAGAGCGTCTGGAAGCCGCTCATTGGGGGGGGGGCTATGTAACGATCACCAGCTGGAGTGCCCTCGAGAGCCACCAGAGGGCGCTCCACAATAGACTTTGATCACTTCCTCACTAACTACATTTCCCATAACTCACTGCCCGGATTCATCAGCATTCATCATTTCATTCACCTGTGTCTCATCACCTGGTTGGTCTCTGATTGCATTCACCTGTTTCTCATCACCCTGTTAGTCCTTGTCTATTTATTCCATGTTCATTCACTCACTCAGGGCGAAGTTTTGTTTGTGTCCCACTGCATCTCTGAGCGTTAACCTGGTTTCTGTATTTTGCCTTTTTTCCCTGCCTGTCTTTGGATTTCCCGTTTGCCTTGTTCCCTGCCTTCTATGTTTTGTTTGTTTGGACTGCCTACCGGGACTTTGACCTATTGCTTATCTGTTCGACCACGATTCTGGATTACCACTTTATATTATAATAAAAGCTGCGTTTGGATCTTTACTTGCCTGTCTCAGAGCAGTTTCGTGACAGGCAATAAGTGATCATTTTCTTTTTTTCTTTTCTTTGTATTAGTTATTTTGGTATTGTGATCAGTATTTGTAAGATGTTCGACTTGGAGGGGGTTAACTGTGAGTGGTGAAACTTTATTCCAATTTGTTTTGTCTGTTGTGGAGTGACTGTTTCTACTGTGACAAGTTGTGTATAACTTCATTCTGTTATTACAGGAGCTGAGTGCTTAAGGCAGGGGTGGATTGCTGGTGGTGGTCTTTTCAGCACGAGTGCCATGTCATGAGTGGTGTGTGTGCGTGAGTGTTGATGCACTGGTGTACGGGAAAGGTGACTTGCTGTGGAGGCCGTATTGTGCCCTTTATTCCCTGCTGTCATGCCTCGGCTCCATTCTCCTGAATTCTGATGTCGCTGAATACTCAGGTCGCTCTTTGTGTGTTTTGTTAAATGGTGTAATTGTTGTGGTCTACATTAAATGTTATTGATGGTCTGTTCTTTGTGTTTATATAAAGTCTTTTTGTATCCACGTCTCCCGCCGATTCACTGTGAACTTACCTGTGTTGCCTTAACTCTCTGGGGTCTGAGGTGTTTTCTGGGACCTGGAGGTGTTCTTACATGCTCTGGTATTTGTGCTTATTTCTGTTACTTGTGACATTTTCATGGCTAAAGTCTGATTACACTGTATTCAGCACAAACTCTGCTACAATAATATGTGAGCAGCATGTATGTAAAAGTTTGTAGATTGAGATAATGACATTTATGCGTGGTTTGAGAAAATATAAAATAAATTGTCACTGAAATAAGGTCATGAAACCCATACTGATTATTTCTAATTATACTTTTGAAAATGGTATCACGTAACCTAGAATATTTGTTTCAAAACTATGTGAAAATCATCCTGCGTACTCATTCAGATAAAACAATATACTGATTTAAAATTTGTAAGACATGTTTTGTGTAAGAAAGCTCTATGCGAGGAGGCATGAATCATCATGATTATTGATGTTTCACACCTGAGAAAGACAAAGACCCTCCCATAATGTCCCTATCAGGTGCTATCAGGCTCTATCATTATGAAGAACCTTGCACAAGAATGAGCAGAGATTTAAAAAATAATGGCTTTTTGATTGTTTGGATTTATTTACAACACAACATAATCCAAAGATACACAACACAGGACAAAAAAGCACATTATTGAACACACTGATCTAAAGACAGAGACTTGAACAGTCACACACCTTTGTGCCATTCCTGAAACATAGTACATACCTGTTATTTCCAAGGTGTTTGATTTTTCATTTTACCATGTTCATGCACAGAGTCTCATGTGAATGTTGAAGTCAGCAGGACTCCTCAGTGGCATCTGGCCCCTGTAAAAAACAACAACAACAAAAAACAACAACTGTGAACATGCTGATATCAAGAGAAACTATAGGGCTGCATGATTTTGGGAATACATTTTAGATTTTTCTGGTTAAAATTGCGATTTAAAATTTTCAAAACATATATATATATAATGAACACCAAGTGTGTTGTGCCTTGTAGGCATATACTTGTAGGGCTGCATCAAATAATAACAACATTAGCCTATAGCAGGCGACCTATAAATGGTTAAAAAGGAACACTTCAGTAGACTACACTACACTAGAGAAATATATATGGATTATCATATGTTAGTTCAAATGTTTCCATTCCTTATGACGTTATGAAATGAGATTGGAGTAAAAACATGAAGCCTATTGTTTGGCGCGTTTTGCCTTTCAAATGCACAGCGCGAGTGACCCAAACGCACAGCGCGTGCAGAGAACATTTACTGAAGCGATCGAGCCGCTCCAAATTATGAAACATTATTTTTACCATATTATACAAATCTACGTTTGAGCAGAGATCCACAAACACAGTATTTAACATTAAACACATGTCTAAACATTCTAATATTCACCATTTTAGAGTAAACACTCATACTAGCCCACTTTTATATCATGCTGTGTTTTATTATCGAACATAAAAACATCATCGTATCTTTCATGTATATAAATTTAGCATTGAAAGGTAGGCATGTCTACAGTTTGTAGCGAATAGCTCTATGAAATATTAATAACCAATTATAACTTGTTATTATTGATTATGAATATTTGGGTCAGTTAATCAGATTAACTTTATGTAGCTACATTAACATTACAACCAATTACTCAAGTTCATTCAGAGAATCCTAAATATTGGTAATTAATTAATTAATAGAAATGTACATTTCCGGGGCATGGGAAATGTTTTTCTTACCAAGTACTACTAAGAGCAAGTAGTCAAGATTGATATGATTATTGACTTCCAGATATGAGCTTGAGACACAGACAACTTTACATGTGATATGAACAAGACTTTATTAACTAGATTAAACATTTAAACTACTCTAACATACACATACATACATGCATACAGTTTACCAAGGGAAAGAGAGCTGAAGAAGAATACAGGAAAGCAAGAAGTTATAGGATTGTTTGAAATTCAGCAGATCAACAGCCTTGAGCAAACCATCAGTTTAGTTCTAAAACGTCCTTTAAAAGGTGTAAGGATACTTAATGTATCAAATAATGAGACTAAGTTTGATACTTGCATGTCTCGTCCATTTGAATTAAACTGTCCTGAAGCAATTTGTTGAGGCTCTGTTGGTCTTTGCTGATGTTGTTTTGATGAGAGAGAACCGGTTGGGGTCAGAGGATCTTTGGTGAATGGAAAGACAAGGCCGCAGCCTGGCACAAGCTTGGGGTCCTTAGAAAACTTCTAGTTTAGCAGCATCTTCACATAAGGACTAAGAGACTCAAGGGAGTCAAAAAGCCAAGAGCTTCCGGGGAGAGAGAGTCCAGAGAGAGAGAGCCCTGATCTTGATCAGTGATTTTTAACCCTCTGGGGACCAAGGGGTTTTTGGGGCCCTTGGGATGTTTTGACATGCACTGACATTTGTACTTTTTTCAGTTATTTATAAACATATTAATGGCAAAGGTGTAAATTCACTCTATATAGCACAAACGGGGCTACCATAATATGTGAGCAACATGTATGTACATGTTTGTATATTTGAGAGAATATTATTTAAGCATGGTTATTGAAAAAACTAAAAATAAAAGTTTCTGAAATAAGGCCACAAAACACATATTGATTATTTCTTCACAAGACTTTTGAAAATTGTATCACATAGTCTAGAATATTTGCTCCAAAACTATGTGAGAATCATCCTGACTACTCATTCAGATAAGTCAATAAAGTCTTTTAGAATGTGTATGACGTGTTTTGTTTGAGAAACTTTATGCGAAGGGGCGTGATCTCTCATTAATATGTGTGGCATTGCACACCTGAGAAAGACAAAGACCCTCCCATAATGGCCCTATTAGGTGTGCTATCAGGCCATATCATTATGAGGAGCCTTGCACAAAGAATGAGGAGATTTAAAAAATAATGACTTTTAGATTGTTTGGATTTATTTACAACACACACACACACACACACACACACTGCTTAGAATAAGTGAACACACTCATGATAAAGTTGACTAAAAAGAGGAATAAAAAATCTCAAAATACAGGGTGCATACGTTTGGACACTTCTATCACACACCCTTCACTATATAGACATGGTTTTATTTCAGTTCAAAGTTCAAAGTTAGAGTTGGAAACATCTTGAAAAGAAAATTGTCTTTTTCCATAAATGTCTTAGTTTGATCATATATATTTCAAAGTTGAGGATTCATTATTTTGATATAGCTTGCATTGGAACAAACACTATAACATCTTAGTTGATTAGTTTATTGACAAAACATACTATATATTTTAACATATGAGCAGAAACTCCTAACAAAAGCTTATTTGATGTCTATTTTAGACTAGTCAACGAAATGTTGTCTTTTATTTAGTCTGTAACAGTGCGTATCTGTGTGTTCATTCATTTATTCATTCATTCACACACACACACACACACACACACACACACACACACACACACACACACACACACAGAAACATGATTCACATTTAAACAGTATGCTATTTTTCCATTTACAGACACTAACATTATTCTATATCGCGATTAGAACAAAGCACAAGCATAAAACACTTACTTCTCAGCTGAATCTGTTGCTCCTCCTCGTGGTGAAAATAAACCAGCACTTGTTCTGAGGTAGGTAAATGTCCCAGGATTGTTCCTCATATGGCCGCGCAAGACGACAGTAGATTAATCTGACTAAAAAATATAGTGTGTTTTCAGAGTTTATGGGCGTTAACGCGTCTCAATGTGTTGCTTCACATATTTGCGTTTGAATAGCGCGTGCTCTCCATGGGCGTGTCACATTACCAGAATAATGAGCTGAGAGGAAGATAATTAGACCGGCTGACACGTCTCTCTTTTTATATAGATGACATAAACGGAGAATATTTAGTTTAGTTTTGAATCGGATCATTTAAAAGTACAAACTCAAATTATTTAAAAGATATATTGCTTATGGCTGGGTGAATAGTATTTGCTGAGTTTTGTTGAAGATTAGAGACGTGCTCCAGAAAAAAAGTTCACGGTGACTGAGAGGCAGAACGCACACCTTGTTTATTTTCTTTATTTTACAAAAGCACAATATTTTATTTCGATTGTATGTGGGCACATAAAAAAGTAGACATTTAACAGATTATTTTCTCATATTTCTTAACTCTATATGAACAGAAATGATGGTAGTACTTTAAGTCTATTTTTCCGCTATGTGAAAAAAAACAAGCAAAACGCGTCGACGCGTTTCTGGTCCCCAGAGGGTTAAAAGGGTGAAAATGTCACACCCTCTGGGGGTGAGTGAGCCAATAAGAAATTGTTCCTTTGGAGGGAGATTTTTTGACTCTTTGTGTTCAGGCAGCACATTTGAATCTGTAATTTCATTGGGTGTTTAAGAAAAGAATCTTCAAGATTCTTATAATACCCATGCGTCACAAAGTTAGCAAAATGTAATGTAAATTAACAAATGGGGAACGAAGATTGGAGATTATAGAGACCAAATATGGTTCACATATTTGTATACAAAGTCTGAAACATTAACCCATTAGCAGTGTTGGGCAGTAGCGTCACTACAAGTAGTGACGCTACTAGTTTAACTACATTTATCAGAAGCGTGGTGGTAGCGTCGCTGTTTTCTGAATCAAATAGCTTTTCAGTAGCGAAGCTCTTTTTTTGATCAAGCAGTGCGGTAGCGTCCACACAAGCTAACGTTACATTTTCCCAAGCATTTCTAAAGCTCAAGCTCAAATCAGAAATACAACTGCTAAGTATCACTGATGCTGGATCAGTTAGTGTCGGTGACTTTTTCTTCTTTTTTTACGGTGGTTGGCAACCATAGGGCCATATGATTCATTACCGCAATACGGAAAACATGGACTGAATCGCGATATCCATGCATAAAAACGAAATTTACTGTATAGCGCGGAATTTCACGGAATTTGTCAGATCTTGGATGAAAAGAAGGTAAGTAAACTTAAATAAAATCGTGATATAGACTAGTGTCTGTGAATATTAAACCACTTAAAGACTATTTAAAAAGGAATCATGCATGTTCTGCGTGTCTCTGTGAATGAATGGCTCAGACGCGCGGATTCATTTACCACACACTGAAGCACCCATGACGCTTGCGATGTTTTCAGTAATGGATCGATGAACTTCATCTACACAGCCGCTCTGAGAGTCACTTTAGCAGCATTTTAGTTTGATTTGAGAAAAACTATCATCATATAAAAAAAAAAAAAATAAAAAAAACAGAGACTCAAAGGTCTAGCTACATGGCAACCTGTCAAAATAAAAGGTTGGTTTAACCTTTGAAGAAAGTTTTGCTTACAAAACTACATTTTAAATAATTGGTCATTACAATTTAAACCATAAAAAAAAACTATTTCATAGTGCCCTTAAAATGTAATTTATTTAAAAATGTTAATAAATTATTGTTAAATTATATACGTTTCATGATTTCAATTAATTACACGTTTTTGATTACTAAAATTTTATTTAACCATTAAAATGGGAGTCCAGAAAAATGAAAACAAAATAAAAATGAATTTGGAATGTGGGAAAAAATAAAACGGATTTCATAGGGCCCTACAAACCAGCTTTTTGGTGCATTACCACCACCTTCTGCTCCGTATGGTGTGACATCACGTACCAATATCAATACTTGGGCTGACACGTGAGAAATGGAAAAAGATGCACACACTCTTGACACCTGGTTTTGTTATAGTTTTATGGTTTTATATAGTTGTTGTATAAACAATTGAACTGACAAATTATGCCTGCCTATATGTTTGATTGACAATTTTATTGATCACTGAGATAGCATTGACTTGGAATTAAGTTGGTTCAATATAAAAATTAAATTTGAAAAAGTAGCTTAGATGTAGTAAACTACTTTTGCCATATTGCTGTAGCTTAGCTTGCTACATTTCCCAGGGTGGTAGCTTCAGTGTAGTGAAGCTATATTTAATGTAGAGTAACTGCTAGCTTAGCTCATTACATTTTCTAAGTAGCTTGCCCAACACTGCCCATTAGAGTTTACAAGAAAAGAAACAACATAAAAGGAAAATCATGAGATGGGAAAATTAGATACATGTTTATACATTCTCAGGTGGTTATATATATATATAGAATATATAGGATTACCAGGGTTTATTTCTCCTTCTCAGTAAGAATTCATTAAGAGTCACAGCTCTCAGGAATTCCCTCTTTGAGGTCGTAAAAAGGGGTCTTATCTATGTAACAGGACACTGTGAGTGTCCGAGTTCTGCCAGTGGTGTTAGCTTCGAGGGAAGTTAGACAGATCCTTGCTGGGAGAGTGAGTTTGCCGGACCATTCACTAGACAAAACCAACAATCTGTGTGTGTGATTGGTCCAGACGCTACAAGTTCATATTTCAACATGTTTCTGTCTTATATACACATACATTTTAGTCTGGCACCAGTTTCACTAGTAGCTACAATATGACGTTTATGCAACAATAACATGCTTACTATTATGAGTGGAAATGTCTTACCTTAAATGTTTTTCTCATCTTCAAATCACGTTCTTCTAATTCTTCTGAGGTAAATCCAAGTGCACAGCACAGCACAAACACAACGCGTCTTCCAAACTTGATGAAAATCAGAGGAGTACTGAAGTCTCTGGTTCTTTGTTTAGAGGTAATGAGGGCGTTTACTGGTCTGCGTTCCTTCACGTGGACGATTTGCATGTCAATTGCTCGTGCGCGCGTGGGTGTGGTCACATTAGAGCTAATGAGGACCCATTTGAGAAACTATACATCTCGTTCCTATCATACGGATTACTTAAACAGAGAATATTTGTTTTTGATATGATTTGCATAATTTAAAAGTAGAGACGTCGAGCTATGTAAAGACATATGTCTCAAGTCTGTGTGACAAACACTCTCTGAGTTACAGATAATTTTCTGTCGAGTCTCAGAATGAACTTCACATTGAGAGAGACGGCAGAATGCGCATCATGTTTATTTTCTTTATTTTACGAAAAACACAACATTTTGTTTTTATTATGAGTGTACACAAATAAAAGAAGACATTTAACAGTTTTGAATGATGTATAACACTTGCCTGTATGACAAATGTATGACTTATTTCGACTTAATCGAGTTATTTGAGTCTCTTTTGCACTGATATGAAAAAAAAGCGAGACAATCACGCCGGCGTGATTGCCGACCCCAGAGGGTTAAGAAATTTCATTTTATTGTCGAATATTTATTGTTTTATTGTTGAAGTCCGTACATTGTTTTGTTCCGGTTGTAGAGCCCGTACAGCAGGTCAGCTGGGTGACTTTGAGATGGCATAGTCGCGGGACAAAGTCCGCTGTTCCGTTCCGATTAGAACATCAAACAGTTTCTCTCCACTCAGTGAGGCACACACTGAGAATCCTGTTGAAAATGCCCTAGTTATTGCCGATTCTATTACACGAAACATGAAAATAGAGACACCAGCCACCATTCACATGTTTACTGGGAGCCAGAGCACTTGACATCAAAGCAAATTTAAAAGTGCTGGCTAATGCTAATCGTAAATTCTCCAAGATTATTATTCACGTCGACATTAATGATGTCCAACTTCGCCAATCAGAGATCACTAACATTAACATTAAAGAGGTGTGTGAACCCACAAGTACGATGTCAGACATTGTAATATGCTCTGGCCCTTTTCCTGTTTGTCGGAGTGATGAGATATTAGACCAATCAGACTATCCTAACTCAATAGCTAGCTGTTTAAGTAGTGTCCATAGAATAATATAGGGTTTATAGACAATTGGAAAAGTTTTTTAGGGGACCTGACCTGTTGAAAAAATATGGTATGCATCCCTCCTGTGGTGGTGTGGCTCTTCTCTCTAGAAATATGGCACATAGTCTTAGAGCTCAAACGTTACTAACTGGGGCTCAGGTCAGGAAGCAGACAGACTGGCTAAACCGACAGTCTGTTAGCTGTCTCACGTCACAGAAGTCAGATAAATTCCAACACATCCAACAAATGTAATGTGAGGACGCTGGTGTGTGTGTCGCTGCTTCACAAATTGCCAAAAATTCCACAAAACTTGAGTCATTAGGCTTCTCTGAGCTTAACGACCAAGCAACGACCAAGCAACTAGGATAAGGTGCGTTTTTGGATCTGCAAATATCTGTATTGCCAACTGTTTGCTCGGTGCAACTGCAGCTTTGTAGCCGATCGTTACTCACTCATGCCGGCTGGCCGTCGGGTGTTTGGCCCGGCTAGTGATCCACCACGGACAAACAATTTTGGATTGTGTTTTCCGGTACCATCGACTGGCTAACTTTGTTCCGCGAGGCCTGGACTGTCGACTGTTCTGTCTCGTCTTCACTCTAATACTGCTGGATGCTTCCTCGTACCATCGTGTCGCTAATCAAATACTCCTCCACGGAAATTCGGAACTTCATCTGTCACATTTTACCAAACTGTCTTGATACCATCAAATCACTCAAACTCCTGCGTCGCCCCCGCTATGCACATGCTCTCGATGTAAGTTTGTTTACCTGGACCATGCTATTCCCACTGTTCTGTCGGACAGACGCTCTGTCGCAGTGAAACGACGTCATCACAACAAAACACACGCGCGTTCTGTCAATCTAAGGTTCCTGGTCTGTGTTGATGTTGTTTCTTCTACACGGCCTGCCTTAGCACCTACTAACAGGCCTGCAATGTTCATGTTATTGAACACTCGTTCCCTAAACAATAAAGCACTACTCATACATGACGTCATTACTGACAGGAAAATGGATTTTCTTTGCTTAACAGAAACCTGGCAAAATCAGCAGGATTTCATGACACTCAGCCAAGCCACCCCATCAGGCTATGTGTACATACAGAAGCCTCTCTCTACGGGCCGTGGTGGTGGTCTGGCTGTTATACATCGAGCTGACATCCCTGTGAAAGAACTTCCAATGCCTAATATCACCTCATTTGAGTGTCTCTGTTTCACATTGGCTGGGCCTGTACAGCTCCAGGTGGTCCTTGTCTATCGCCCGCCAAAAATCTCCACCATCTTTATGGCAGAATTATCAGAGCTACATATCTCCGTCTGCTCCATGTCTCCATCCACACTCCTGCTCGGGGACTTCAATATCCATGTGGACTCTAACAGATGTCCCTTTGCTGCTGAATTCCTGTCACTATTGGACTGTCTTAACATCACTCAGCACGTCAAAGGTCCCACTCACACCAAAGGTCACACACTGGATCTGGTGTGCTCAATTGGTGCTACTCCCTTCCAGCTGCAATGCATCGACCTAGCTATATCTGACCACAGTGCCGTCCTCTTTTATGTTCCAGTCCTTCTGCCTAGGCAACAACTTAAACGTACCATCACATTCCGGAACATCAAGTCTGTTAATACATCATCCCTAGCCAGCACTCTACGGACCCACCTGTCTTCAGATCCCCAGGACCCCGGGGTGGATAGCCTAGTCACACATTATAATATGGCATTGTTTCTCAGCCTGGACTCTCTTGCTCCCCTCAAGACCCGGACTGTCTCTTTCTCCCGTCCTGCCCCCTGGTTCACTACCGAACCTGCCCCCTGGTTCACTAGCGCCAGTTAGAAAGGCTCTATAAAAAATCTGGCCTCACTGTCCACCTCGAGGCCTTCAAAGACCATGTGAGGTCTTATAAAGATGCTCTTTCCAAGGCCAAAACACACTACTATTCAACCCTCATTGGTAACCAGCAAAAGCAACCTAGAATGCTCTTCTCCACCATAAACCGGTTGCTCCGCCCTCACGATGCCCCCTCCCCCTTTGACACTACTAATCTCGGCTCTAATTTCCTGGATTTCTTTCAGGCAAAAGTGGACTCTATCCATCAACAACTGCTGCCTCCTACTCCTGACCCTCTACCCACAACTCGCCTTCATGGTGCGACCCTCTACCCACAACTCGCCTTCATGGTGCCTTCAATGACCTCCTCATCACTGCTGATTCTGGACATATCAGCATCCTCATTCTCTTTGATCTCTCAGCAGCTTTTGACACAGTTTTCCATACTATTCTTCTCAACCATCTATCTGAATGTGTTGGTCTGACCGGCTCAGCACTCTCCTGGCTTCAGTCATATCTCTCCAATAGGGAACAGTTCGTCACCTTTAGAGACTCTAGCTCCCCTCCGGCCCCAGTCAAACAAGGTGTGCCTCAAGGCTCTGTGCTTGGACCCCTCCTTTTCACCATTTACATGATCCCCCTCTGTCAGATAATACGTCACCATGGTCTCAGTTTCCACTGTTATGCTGATGACACACAGTTGTATATCAGCACCAAACCATCCACTCAGCTTCCCCCACTGTCACTTGTTGACTGTCTGAATGAAATAAAAACTTGGATGTCATCTAACCTACTCAAGCTAAACAGCAGCAAAACAGAGCTAATGGTAGTGGCTCCCAAGCCGCTCCTCTCGAGGGTAGGTGATCTACTCCTCAAAGTAGATGGTTGGTCCATCTCTCCATCCAAAGAGGTCCGCAACCTTGTTGTCATCTTGGACTCCACCCTTTCCTTCCAGTCACATGTCAAACTCATTACCAAATCCGCCTTCTACCAACTCAAAAACATTTCCAGACTTCGACCATTGCTCTCAGACTCTGTGGCAGAGTCCCTCATTCACGCCTCCATCACCTCTCGCTAGGACTACTGGAATGATGTCCTGTATGGGGTACCCAGCAAGGTCCTGGACAGGATACAATATGTACAGAACTCGGCTGCCAGGGTTCTCACACACACTAGGTCATGGCAACACATCACTCCAATCCTCACTCAGCTTCACTGGCTTCCGGTCAAATTTCGCATCACCTACAAAATCCAACTCCTAACCTATAAATCTCTCCATGCCACTGCCCCCAAGTACCTACTGGACCTTCTCTGCCCTTACATCCCCTCACGCAACCTCCGGTCTATTGACAAGGGCCTGCTCTCTGTCCCTCACGCCAGACTGCGTACTTTTGGGGACAGAGCCTTCAGCGTCGCAGCCCCCACCCTCTGGAACACCATTCCTACAGACATTTGAAATGCTCCCTCTCTGGACACTTTCAAAAACCTCCTAAAAAAAAACATCTCTTTACAAAGGCATTTAACCTGAAATGACTTTTTCTTTAATTTAACTTTTCTTTAACTTTCTTTAGTTATGTTTAAAGCGTCCTTGGGTCTTGTGAAAGGCGCTATATAAATATAAGTTATTATTATTATTATTATTATTATTATTGAGACTCATTCACCTAGATATCATCATATAGAGACTGTGTCTGTTCCCCGAATGAGTAAATACAAAAAAAACTCTCAAACCAATTTAAGGGTAAAAATGTAATTAATGTTCAACAAATAAAAAACAGATATAATACAGATGAACAAATGAAAAAGCTCAGGTTGCTAAATATACAATCCTTTTCTTCAAAAGCACTTATTGTAAATTATATGATTACAGATCATAACCTAGATGTGCTGTGTTTGACAGAAACCTGGCTAAAACCAGACAATTACATTACTTTAAATGAGTCCACCCCCAAGATTACTGTTATAAACACAAGCCTCGTAAAAGAGAGAGGTGTTGATGTATTTTATAGTAATATCTTCTGTATTACTCAAAGGTCTGGTTTCAAATATAATTCTTTTGAAGTGATGGTGCTTCATGCAACACTATCTAGTGTAAGTGATAAATCCAGCTTGACATTTGTGTTGGCTACTGTATACATGCCACCAGGGTACCATAAAGACTTTATGAAAGAATTTGTGTATTTTCTATCGGAGTTAGTACTGGCTGCAGATAAAGTCCTAATTGTTGGTGATTTTAATATCCATGTAGATAATGAAAAAGACACATTGGGATTGGCATTAAGAGACATTCTAAACACTATTGGAGTTAGGTAACACGTGTCAGGACCCACTCATTTTCATAATTATACTTTAGATCTAATATTGTCACATGGAATCAATGTTGATGCCGCTGAAATTCTGCAGAAGAGCGATGACATCTCAGATCATTATCTCGTCTCGTGTATACTCTGTTTAGCCAAGGCTGCAAAACCAACTCCCTGTTACAAATATAGTAGAACTATAACTTCTACCACTAAAGATTGCTTTATAAATAATCTTCGTGATCAATTTAATCTCCTCAGCATACCAGATAGCTTAGAAGAACTAGATGTTGCAACAGACACTATTGACTTGCTCTTTTCCAGCACTTTAGACACAGTTGCTCCCTATCGCTTAAAAAATATTAAAGATAATAGTCCAACGCCGTGATACAATGAACACACTGTGACCCTTAAGAGAGCTGCCAAAAAATGGAGTACATCTGGAAGAAAACAAAACTAGAGGTTTTCCGCATGTTGTGGAAAGACAGCACTATTGCATTCAGAAAAGCCTTAAAAACTGCTAGTTCCCTTTCAGTCGAAACGTCAGATGTAGTCGACGTCGACTGAAATGGGATCGCACTAGGGAGCCAATTTTCTTTGAGTACTAATGAACAAGCCAATGGAATTGGCGTGTGTGATTCGCATCACACACTCCATCCCCGCGGCACGGGTATAAATACGGAATTGGATGCACGCACTAGTTGCCTTTTGCTTCAGAGCCAATATTGGATTAATGTCTCTGAAGAGTGCTGTTGTTCTCAATGAGCGAGTGTGTGGATGTTCTTGCGGGAAGACCTCCCGGTGTTGTTGTTTCTACAGCATGAGTGCAGCGGTGATCGCGAGCTTCTCAGCTCTCAACTGCTGTTTTAACAGCATCAAATTTCTATTGTTTTGTTGTGTGTTGACGGCTGGTTAGAGGGCGAGAAGTGAGTGCTTCACTTTTTCAGTCTGCTGATTCAGTGTTGCCGCGGACATTCCCTGTGTGCTCCGGCACTGGTGACGGTCCCATTTCCTAAAAGAGCAATACGGGTGTGAGTGTGTCTTTCTCAAGATGCCATTCCATCCGTGCGTTTCTGGGTGCGGTAGGGCTCTGTCCCCCTCTGACGGTCACAAAAGCTGCCTAGTGTGTTTGGGCTTACAGCACGCTGAGGCAGCTTTTGTGGATGAGTCATGTTCCCATTGCTGGAACATGCCCATCTCGGGGCTGAGATCGAGACTCGCCTATGTCAAAAGAGTAGGTGCAGTCCCCGCCTCTGGGCCCCACCCTGGCTATTCTTCTGGGTTACCTTCCCAGAGAAAGACCGGGGTGCCTGGCTTGGCTCAACCTGGCTGATATGAGAGAAGCTGACAAGTTTCGATTCCTGGACTCTCCCATTTCCCAGGTTGGGTTATTTGGCGACGCTGTGGAGAATTTTGCTCAACAGTTGCAGCCGCCTCAGCTTCCGCTGGACCATCGCAGCAGCCTACACCCAGGTCCCGATGTGGAGCCGCCGTAGAAGGGCTGCCCAGCTCGTCCCAGGCGCTACCAAGCCAGGTGGTTAGCGACAGCGGAAACGTTGAACCTGGACGGGCCCCCCAGGGATGGAGAAGTTGCTTTTGGAGTGGACACCGATCCACTCCCTCCAGCCGGTTGGAGGGCTGGCTGGAGCTTTTTAATTATGTGTGTGTCTGTTCCGCTGCTGACTCCTGTAAAAACGGGGTCAGCGGTACCCACATTTTCAGAAAAAGAGCAAACTTCTCTATTCCTGGGTCCCAAGAAGGCCAGTCTGGTGGTGTGTGACCCTGTATAGCCTTACACCCCTCAGCTCCCCCTTGGTCGCCAGCAGGCAGCTTGGCACATTTGAGGACCCGGTCATCCGCCTTCTCACGCGTCCCCTGCCGCTAGTGGAGACAGGTAAGTGTTGCACTGCACACTAACACCACACTCTCCACTTTGCTGCCCCACCTCAGACTTGGCTATCGTTTGGCCCTGCTCAAGTCAGTGATAGTCATCACACTACGTGTTCAGCAGACGTGCTCCTGAAAACTCAGTTGAAAAAGAGTTGTAAACTCGTTCTTCATGCTAGTATGTGGTGGTTTGTGACCATCTTGGCCCAAGTTGGTCTGCAGCATCTGACCTGAATGATATGTGCCTTCCCTCTCTGCTGATTTCCTTAACGGACAGAGTTGGTCTGAGGTCCTAAGGCTTATGTTCTGTGCACGTAACCCGCAATGGAGCGGATGGACAGAGAAAGCCAGAGCTGGGTCTGCCTCCTCCGGGGCAGCGCTTGCAGGCTCACCACCTGGTCCCAAAGGGAGAGGTAGGAACCTTGGGCACATATCCAGGCAGGGGTCTCAGCTCGTGAGAGTTAGCCGGCCTGAATTCCAGGCACTGGAACTCGTTGACCGAAAGAATCTTTACCTACACCTACCCTCTAGTAGAGGCCATGCGAGCAGGAGAACTGTTTAACCCTCTGAGGTCTGCTATCGTGCCGGCGCGATAGTCTCACTTTTTTTCTTATCAGTGCAAAAGAGACTCAACATACTCTGTTGATTTTGATCTTACATTTAAGTGTTATACATCATTCGATCCTGTTAAGTGTCTATTTTTTTGTGTATACTCACAATATAAACAAAGTATTGTGCTTTTAGTCAAATAAAGAAAAATAAACATCATGCTAGTTTTGCATTCTCTCTGTCAGTGAAGTCCATTCAGAAACGCGTCCGAAAATTAACTGTAATTCCGCGAATACTTGTCATACAGGCACGAGTGTTTTTCCATAATGAAGCTTGAACTCTCTTCTTTTAAATGAATTAATTTATATAAAAAACGTCTCGGTTACGTATGTAACCCTCGTTCCCTGAGTAGGGAACGGAGACGTTACGTCGGATGACGGAGAATGGGGGTTTCGCCCTAGAAAGCCTATCGACTTCGAGTATTACAAAACGAGCCTATGGCAATGAAATGCCATGGGTCTGCGGAATTTGCATAGCGTATCTCCGCCCCACCGCGTGGGTATAAAAGGAGAGACGCCGGCAAAGGCAGATCATGTCTTCGCTGAGGAGCCGAGACTGAACTCAGGCGTCTACCCAGCGGTACAGCGGAAGTGGCAGGGAGACGTAACGTCTCCGTTCCCTACTCAGGGAACGAGGGTTACATACGTAACCGAGACGTTCCCTTTCGTAGTCACTCCGAGTTACGTCGGATGACGGAGAATGGGGGTCCCCGTGTAATCACGCCACCTTCACAGCTGTCTTCAAGTGCCCTGCGAAAGTCTGAACCCCCTGTCGTGATACTGGCACGGACGAAGGAGTCCTACTAAACACAGGAATACCAAGGTACACTGGGGAGCATATCTCAGAGGAAATATGCCGCAGCACGCCTACCCATAGGGAGGACTTAAGAATACACATATGGCCGGAGGGGCTTCATATGGAGAAACACTGGAGTGACCAGCCTGTGGGGTGGCAACTTTCAACTCCAGGGGTGGCAAGGTGGCTTGCCGAGGGAAAGACACATGCTCAAGGAGGCTTACAGTGGACATACACATGTGGGGGTTACTCAGAGGAGGAACCATGCACACGGAGGCACCTAGCCGACGCACAGGCAATAGACACTGGCGCCAGCGTCAACAGTGCTGGAGGAACTCAGGGCTTCAGAGAGGAAGGCTCACCTGAGGAAAAATCGCACGTATCCAGTCCGTGGAGTGGAATGGCGAGCAAGCGAAGACACCTGAGCGGGTCCGGTACTAGCTGGTTGAAGCGAGTACATGAGAGGACACTGGCTCCACTCGGAGATTATAGAATCTGGCGAATGTGTTCGGTGTTGCCCAGCCTGCAGCTCTACAGATGTCTGCCAGCGAGGCGCCATGCGCTAGAGCCCAAGAGGAAGCCACACTCCGGGTGGAGTGGGCTGCCACACCAAGGGGGCACGGTCGGCCTTGCTGTTGGTAAGCCAAAGCAATGGCGTCCACTATCCAGTGAGACAACCTCTGCTTTGAGAGAGCCTTTCCCTTCAGTCTCCCACCATAACAGACAAAGAGCTGGTCTGAGGTCCTGAACACTGCGTCCTGTCTACGTAGGCACGGAGAGCGCGTACTGGACAGAGCAATGCCAAGGCTGGGTCTGCCTCCTCCGGGGCAGCGCTTGCAGGTTCACCACCTGGTCCCGGAAGGGAGTGGTGGGAACCTTGGGCACATATCCAGGCCGGGGTCTCAGGATCACGTGAGAGTAAGCCGGCCCGAATTCCAGGCACGCTTCGTCAACGGAGAATGCGTGCAGGTCCCCTACCCTCTTGATGGAGGCCAATGCAACCAGGAGCGCTGTCTTCATTGACAGGAACTTAAGCTCCACTGATTGCAGAGGCTCAAAGGGAGCCCTCTGCAGGGCATTTAACACCACTGAGAGGTCCCAAGAGGGAACGAGAGGAGGGCGAGGAGGATTCAGTCTCCTCGCTCCTCTCAGGAACCTGACGATCAGGTCGTGCTTCCCCAGAGACTTACCTTCAACTGCTTCGTGATATGCGGCGATAGCGGCCACATACACCTTCAGGGTGGAGGGAGACAGCCTTCGCTCCAACCCATTTTGCAGGAAGGAAAGCACGACACTGATCGAGCATCTCCTGGGGTCTTCTCGGCAAGAAGAGCACCAGTTGACGAAGAGGTTCCACTTCAACGCATAGACATGTCTCGTGGACGATGCTCTAGCGGAAGTGATGGTAGCCGCCACCGCTGGTGGCAGGGTACGCAAACCTGCCTCGTCCCGTCCAGGAGCCAAACGTGGAGTCTCCAAAGATCGGGTCGAGGGTGCCAGAGGGTGCCCCGTCTCTGAGAAAGGAGATCCTTCCTCAGAGGAATTGGCCAAGGAGGTGCTGTCGTGAGGAGTATCAGTTCGGAGAACCAGGTCTGGGTGGGCCAGTACGGCGCAACCAGAATGACCTGCTCCTTGTCCTCCTTGATCTTGCACAGGGTCCGTGCAAGAAGGCTCACTGGGGGAAACGCATATTTGCGTAGGCCCCGCGGCCAGCTGTGCGCCAGTGCCTCGGACAGGGAGTAATACAGGGCGCAATGGGACGAGTCGTGGGAGGCAAACAGGTCTATCTGTGCGTCCCCGAACTGGTCCCAATCAGCTGGACCGACTGGGGATGGAGTCGCCATTCGCCGGAGATGGGCCGAAACCGTGACAGCTCGTCGGCTGCAAAGTTCCGATCTCCCGGAATGTAGATAGCACGAAGGGACCTCAGGTGCTTCTGACTCCATAAGAGGAGGTGGCGTGCGAGTTGCGACATACTGCGGGAGCGTAGACCACCCTGACGGTTGATGTACGCTACAGTCGTGGTATTGTCTGAACGGACTAGTACGTGTTGACCCTCGAGCAACGTGCGAAAACGGTGCAGGGCAAGGCGTACTGCCAGCAACTCGAGGCAATTGACATGCAGACGGCGCTGGGGTCCTGTCCAGGAGCCCGCGGCTGCATGTCCATTGCACATGGCGCCCCGGCCCGTGGAAGAGGCATCTGTGGAGACAACAACATGCCTGGAAACTCGTTCTAGGGGAACTCCGGCCCGTAGAAAACTGAGGTTCCTCCACGGGGTGAAGGTCTGACGGCAGGTCGGAGTCACTGGGACTCGGAGCGTGCCATGATGCCATGCCCACCTCGGGACTCGATCGCGAAGCCACAGCTGAAGCGGTCTCGTATGAAGCAATCCGAGCGGCGTTGCCGCGGCTGCAGATGCCATATGCCCCAGGAGCCTCTGAAACAATTTCAGTGGGACCGCACTCTTGCCATCGAACTGTCGAAGACAAGCCAGCAGTGAGTGTGCGCACTCGCTCGTAAGCTGCGCAGACATGGCGACCGAGTCGATCTCCATACCGAGAAAAGAGATCATCTGTACGGGGCAGAGTTTGCTCTTCTCCCAGTTGACCCGAAGGCCCAGACGGGCTAGGTGCCGGAGCACTAGATCTCTGTGCTAGCAAACCTGATCCCGAGAGTGTGCTAATATTAGCCAGTCGTCGAGATAATTCAGGATGCGAACCCCGTGTTCGCGTTGGGGAACAAGGGCTGCCTCGACGACCTTCGTAAAGACGCGAGGAGACAGAGCCAACCCGAATGGCAGAACCGCGTACTGGTATGCCTGCCCCTCGAAAGCAAACCGGAGAAACGGTCTGTGTCGAGGTAAAATGGAGGCATGAAAGTAGGCGTCCTTCAGGTCTATCTCTGCAAACCAATCCTGTGGCCGTACGCATTCGAAAATGCGTTTGGCTGTGAGCATCTTGAACGGCAGCCTGTGAAGGGAGCGGTTCAAGACGCGCAGGTCCAGGATCGGCCGTAACCCACCGGTCTTATTGGGGACAATGAAGTACGGGCTGTAAAACCCTGACTTCATCTCGGCTGGAGGGACAGTCTCGATTGCACCCTTCGCCAGCAAGGTAGCAACCTCCGCTCTCATGATAGGGGCATTGCCACCGACCATAGTGAAGCGAACTCCCCTGAAGCGGGGAGGAGACCGTGCAAACTGAATCGCATAGCCGAGCCTGATAGTTCGGGCGACCCAGCGGGACAGGCTGGGGAGCTCTAACCAAGCTGCCAGAAACTGAACCAGCGGGGTCATGCGAACCACAGGCGCCCCCCGGAGGGGCAGCGAAGCGGAGTGACCGGCCTAGGCGTGGGTGGCATAGCGGCCCAGGGCGGGGGCGCGGTCGAGCTCCGCGTCCTGACAGAGGAGACCAGGGAAGGACCAGCGTTCCACGGGGGTCTGCTCTGCCAGGGGTCTGGCGACAGAGGGGGACGAGAGTGGTGAGGTCCGAAGACGGCACACACTGACATCCGCACCCTCTGGAACAGAGGGGGACGGGAGTGGCGAGGCCCAGGGGCGGCGCACACTGCGGTCCGAGAACTCTGTGACAGAGAGGGATGAGAGCGGCGAGGCCCGGGGCCGTCGCGCAACTGTCATCCGGCTCTGTGTGCTCAGTTAATGGAGTATCGGTTCTTTCTACGGAGAACAAAAGATTCTCCCCCGGCCCTCCCCCGGGAAAAGGAGTGGTCCTGCTACCCACTCCTGGAAAGAACTGAGTCCCATCTCTGAGGAGCCCGTCTCAAGAGCGCCCGTCTCAAGAGCGCCACGGGGCTGTGGCGTCCGCCTGTGGCTTCCAGAGCCGGCCCATTAACGGGCGGGGAGGGAGTCGCGGGAGGGAGCCTTAGGCGGTGGGCAGACCGAGGGATCTGAGCGGACGGCGGGGCCGTCGGGACAGAATCAACGTCAGTCTGCACATGGGCAGTTGAGAGCTGTTGGGCAAAGTCCTCAACCGCACCGCCGAAGAGGCCAACCTGAGATATGGGAATGTCGGACAGACGGGGCCGCGCGACATCTAGCACATCAGACAGGTTCAGCCACAGAATGGTGAGCATCACCTGACCCAGGGAGCGTACGGCCACTTTCGTCGCTCGGAGAGCGAGGTCAGTGGCGGCACGCAGCTCAGTGAAGAGCCCTGGGTCAGTCCCGCCCTCGTGCAGGACCATGAGCATCTGGGTCCGGTAGACCAGCAGAATGACCATGGCAGCAGGGAGGCGGCTGCCAGTGGCGCTATAGGATCTCGCCAAAAGTGTAGACGAAAAACTACAGGCCACGGACGGGTGCTTAGGACTGCGCCGAGAAGAAGCACTCTGAGGACACATAGCATCGCAACAGAGCGTTCAGCCGGGGGAACCCCAGTGTACCCATGGCAGCGGCCCCATTGAGGGGAGGAAAGGCGGATGAGATCAGCGAGCGGTCCCGAGAAGACCAGGGGGTCTTCTAGGACTTCGAGATCTCATCATGCACGTCTGGGAGGGAAGGTATTGGGGTTTGCCGTGGACGAGTGTCGGCGGCCTCACCCAAAACCAATTGTCCCAGGAAAGCATGGCCGTCATCTCTGGATCGGACTCAGGCACAGCCGTATGCACACCAGAAGGTGGCAGCTGTGACGAGTGGTCATTTCCAGAGAATCAAACCCACCTAGTGAAGCTGCTACAAACATAGTATCATTCTCTGTAGCTTCAAATGAAACACACGGGCCACCAGAAGGTAGACCCGTGGGAATCACCTGTTCACTAGCGGGCACCGTCATTGAGGAGGGGGGGCTGGGGCGTGGACACGGAGTCGGCGCCTTGTTCCAGACCAACACCCTCAGGTCACCCTGGCCACCAGCCGAAGATCGGGGGGTGGATTAGGGGACTCTCACTCTTGCGAGTTCACCGAGTCTCGACCTTAATGACGCGATGTTCATGTTCCCATAGAGAGAACATGAGTCATCCACGAGCGCTGCTCTAGTATGATCAAGCCCAAACATACTAGACAACGCTCGTGCCCATCAGAGTCCGACACCAAGCTGCCGCAACCATTCTTTTTTTTTTTTTTTTTTTTAATGCACGGGCGAGCTGTCTTTAAAAAGACGTGCCGCGTGCGAGCTCTTTTTGTGAGAGGACAGAAAACTCTGCGATGTTGAAGCGAGCAGGGAGAAACACACTCACTGGCAGATCACTGCACAGACCAGCAGGCAATGTGAATTCGCTGCAGATCGCCGTCACACCAACACCGGAGAGTGGCTTGTCTCGTAGAGCGAAGTCAGAAATAGCTGTGGAGTGAAGAGATACTCTTGGCTCCGAAGCGAAAACATGATCTGCCTTTGCCGGCGTCTCTCCTTTTATACCCACGCGGTGGGGCGGAGATACGCTATGCAAATTCCGCAGACCCATGGCATTTCATTGCCATAGGCTCGTTTTGTAATACTCGAAGTCGATAGGCTTTCTAGGCGAAACCCCCATTCTCCGTCATCCGACGTAACTCGGAGTGACTACGAAAGGGAACAAATATTCTCAGTTTATGTAATCTGTATGAAAAGAGAGAGATGCCAGTCTTTTCCTTTCCAGCTCATTATACCTGATTACGGGGTTAATGTGCCACGCCCACGGAGAGCACGCGCTATTCAAACGCAAATAATCTAAGGCAAGCCGTTCAAACATGCCAACGCCCACCAGCTAGATTATAAAACACATCATGTTTAATAAGAATCTTGCACTTTACCTCGTCTTGCTACGCTGTGAGGAATAATACTATCTAATAACCCTGGAAAATGTACCAGAAGTGCTGGTAGTTTCATTTCGAGGAGCAACGGATTTAGCTGATGTAGTAAGTAATTTATTCTTAAGTGCTTTGTTCTAATCGCGATATTGAATAGTGTCTGTAAACTACAAAAAGACTGTTTAAATATGAATTGCGTGTCTATGTGTAAACTAAATGATGAATGAACGACACAAGCGTGCGCGCTGTTGTTTACTTAAGTTATACAGCGCGTGTCTGTGCCGTTCATTCACTCTCGCACCTACATTAGTAAACATGTTATTTTTACATGAACACATCCAAACTATATTGCTAATAGCCTACTAAGATGAGTAAAAATAGACTGAAATATGTTGAAATAAAATGTCTGTATAAGCAACAAACTGTATATGCTAATATATCATAAACATGATATGTTACAGACTAAATATGAATGTTTAGACAAGATTTCGTGATTAGTTTTGGATAGATTATAAAGTTTTGACTGTAAAAAAAGACTACTGTCACATTAAATAGGTAAGCTTTTGTTCGCCAATTTCTGCTCATAACAGAGTTGGACTGGTGACCCAAAGGTTGCTGGTTCGATTCCAGTACCGGCAGGAATATGACTGAGGTGTCCTTGAGCAAGGCACCTAACCCCCAATCGCTCCCCGGGCGCCACTCAAGGCTGCCCGCTGCTCCGGGTGTGTGTATCCACGTTTGCAGTGTGTGTGTGTGTTCACTACTCACTACTCTGCTCCTAATGTGTGTGCACTTACTTGGATGGGTTAAATGCAGAGGTCAAATTCCAAGTATGGGTTACCATACTTGGCCATCACGTGTCACTTTCACTTTCATTATCAACTAAGATGTTATTATAGTGTTTGTTCCAATATTCAAACTAATGAATCCTTACCTTTTTTAATACGTATGATAAAATGTATACTTTTTACAAAGAAAGAATACACTTGAAATATTGTTAAAATTGTAATTGTTGTTGTAATTGTAACCTATTTTTAATTGGTTACAATTTCTAATTGTAAAATATATATATATATAATTTCTTTTGTCCAAGGTCACATTCTTTGGGACCCAGTGACACATCTGTGTAAAAGGCTCATTAATATGCAGCTCATTATGTGGCACATTATCCAGCCTTTGTCTTCTCAGGTGTGAACACGCCTCCACGCATATTGCCTTTCCAAACAAAAGGTGTCTTATAAAATTTAAATCAATGTATTGTTTTGTTTAAATGATTAGGCAGGATGATTTTCAGATCATTTTGAAGCAAAAACTCTAGGCAACAACACCCAAAAGTCTTGTGGACACATATTTAGTATGTGTTTTGTGGGCTTATTTCAGACACTTTAAGTTTTAGTTTTTTCAATAACCATGCATAAACAATATTCTCTCAAAAATACAAAAATGCACATACATCTTGCTCACATATTATGGTAGCCCTGTTTGTGCTAAATAGAGTGTAATTACACCTTTGCAGTTAATATGTTTATAAGCAACTGAAAAAAGCACAAATGTCAGGGCATGTCAAAACATCTCAAGGACCCCAAAAACACCTTAGACCCCAGAGGGTTAAAAATAGAATTTTTAACTCACTGCCTGCAGTGGCTCAGGGGCGGTCTCTGCAGTGCACTTGCACCAGAGATAAGGCCCAAGAGGATAAAGATGGGCACAAGGATATTCCCCTGCTCCCTCAGGAACTTGACGATCAGGACGTGCTTCCCATGCTTCTGTATCATGATGTGCGTCAAGAAAAAGAGGCAACATCATTTTGAGGTTGGAGGAAAACAGCCTAGTCCAACCCAACTTGCAGGAAAGAGAGCACTGAAATGACCGAACGCTCTCAGGATCTCCTCACAGAGAGAAGACTCACTCAACGAATAGGTTCCACTCTATTAGACGTAAGCACAACTTCCTCTTTTTAGGGGGTGCTCGTAGAAGTGATGGTAAATATCACATATTCTGCGGTAGCCACCTGAACCTCCGCGTCCAGCTTAGGACTGGCCTGGAATCTCTCCAGGGGTCTGAACCCGAGTGCCATCGTGCCCCGTCCCTGAAATGTATTCAGGGGAAGTCAGGAAGGCTGTCGAGGGAAACTAGGTCTGTTTGGGCCAATAAGGGGCAACTATCAAGACCTGCTCCACTCCTGACCTGGCACAGTAGGTGCAAGCGACATGCGCGCACAAGACAGGAGTACTGCTCAACACTACATGTGAAGATCACTGAGCTTCAGGAGCATTTCTGCTCAACACCTGAGTGTGATGAAATTCACTGAGCTTAGGAGCATCTCTGCTCCTAAAGATGGCTCACTGGGGAATGCATTTCTGCGGGGCCCCTGGGGCCAGCTGAGAGCCAGTGTCTGTCCAAGGGTTGTCCGCTCGGACAGAAATGTGCAACCGGCAGGGGAACAAACCCGGAGAGGCAACAGATGTAACTGTGCAGCCCCGAAGTGGTCCCGCTGCAGCTGGACTGCCAGGGGATGGAGTCTCCACTCTCCCATGCCATAAGTGTTGTGAGGCTCGTTGACGGCACGATTGAGCAGGCCGAAAAAATAGTGGAATGAAGCAACCTCAGAAGCTTCTGACTCCAAGGAGGAGGTGACGGATGAGTTGTGACATGCGAGGGAAGCTTAGCGCAACGGTCGCGATGTTGTCTTTTCAGACCAGTACCAGCTCGCTGAGCAGCGGCGGCTGAAAGCGAGGTGAACTGCAACAACTCGAGACACGAATGCCCATGCAGTCGGAGGTCGCCCAGGCCTCCGTTAAAGCACGCCCCTTGTACATTGCCCTTTAGTCGGTGAGGGTTTGGAAGCAGGCCGGGATGAACTGTTGTCACACAGGGCGTGCTGCTCTGCCACGGTCACCTCGGGACTCGATCATGAAGCTAGTGCTGAAGCGGTCTTCATATGGAGAAAGCCAAGTGGCTGCATCTGCCATATGCCCCAGGAGCCTCTGAAAGTTCTTTCAGTGGGACCCTTTCTCACTTCTACACAGCACCAGCTGAACACTCTCTCGTTCTTGAAGAGACGTGTTGGACCAAGTCCTTCTCCAAACTGAAAAAGAGATACTCAGCCTGTGGGCGAGATTGCTCTCTCCCAGTTGACCTGAAGACCCAACTGGCTATGGAGCACTCGAAGGGTAGGACTCTGAACTGATACTTCGAACCCTCACACGCAACACACAGGATGGCCTGTGGTGCGGAAGGTAGAGATCTGAAGCACACAGTAAAACTCAGGTCAGATGCTGCAGACCAACTTGGGCCAAGGTGGTCACGACCCACCACATCCTACCATGAAGAACGAGTTTACAACAACTGGCCTTCATATCGGCTGGAGGGAGCGGCTATATCAAGTCCTTCGCCAGTAGGACATATATATGCGTGCACAAGACAGGAGCACTGCTCAACACTAGATGTGATGATTATCACTGAGTTTACAGGAGCACGTCTGCTCAACACGTAGTGTGATGACTATCACTGACTTGAGCGGAGCCGAGCGATAGCCGAGTCTGAGGTGGGGCAGCAAGGTGGAGAGTGTGGTGTTAGTGTGCATTGCAACACTTACCTGTCTCCACTGGCGGCATAGGGCGCATGAGAAGGCAGATGACATGGTCCTCGAACGCACCACCGCCAGACTTGCCCTCTTGGGACCCAGGAACAGAGGAATTTGCTCCTTCTTTGAAGTGTGGGTACCGCTTGCTCCACTTCTTTTGGGAGCCAGCGGTGGAACAGACACACACACAAACGAAGACTCCACCCGGCCCTCACCCGGGGGGAGGGATTGGATCGGTGACCAACTCCAAGAGCATCCTCCTCCATCCCTGGGCGGCCCGCTCCGGGGCATGGTAATGGGGACTACATTCGCTGTCGCTTGCCACCTGGCTTTGCAGCGCATGGAGCGGGCTGGGCGTCCCTACTGCGGCCGACTCCATGCTGAGGCCTGGCTGGAGGCTGCCGTGGAGGCCCAGCGGGAGTGGCGGCCGGGGAACGCCCTCGGCGACGAGCAGACGGAGGTACTGTCACCGGCGGCAGGGTGGAGGCAGCAGCGGGCCACCGGGGCAGGTTGTGCCGATGGCCTCCATCTGCGCTTGGGCGGCAGAGAAATGTTGGACGCAGTTCTTCGCCATGTCGCCGACCAGCCCAACCTGGGAAATTGGGGAGACCAGGAACCGAACCTTGTTCGCATCCGCCATATCAACCAGGCTGAGCCAATGATGGCACTCCTAGACCACTAAGGTGGACATCGCCAGACTGATCGCGCATGCCATGACACTCATGCCCCGGAGGGTGAGATCGGAGCAGTGCGGTGCTCACCTATGAACGCACAGTCTGGGCTACCCTCGTGCATGTCCATGGGTGCTCTGGCCGGATAGACCTGTAGCAGCGCCATGGCACGCAAGAGGAGGCGGCTTGCTTACAGGCTTTGTAAACTCTGCCCGTCGGAACGGCAAAGAACTCACAGGCCTTAGGGGGGGACGAGGATCCCTCCAAAAGGTAGCATCCGCCGGACACAGGTGCACCTGTGTCATGACAGACCGCTCCACTGGAGGAACAGCCTCCCAACTCTTCACCACTCCTCCATCAAGGGTAGTGAGGGGGAAAAGCTATTCAGGCAGTTTCTGACAGAGAAAGGTGCCGTCCACAACCTGGTAAGCTCTCCGTGCACTTCAGGAAAGAAAAGCACTGGGGCGGCGAGCTGAGAACCAGCGCGGCCCGCCCCGAGATACCAATCGTCCAACAGAGACTGAACGGGACACAGTGGAGTTCCACTCGAGCCCAGCAGCCTCGGCGGCCAGTTTCAGCATAGCTGACATTTCTGGATCTGGCTCGGGCAACGTTACACTCCCAGAGGGAGATAACACAGCCAAGTCGTCATCTCCAGAGGCCAGCTCACCCTCCGATGCTGCTATCGACATCTTATCCTCTGGGGGAACCCCAATTGAAACAGCTGACCAGTGCGTTCAACAGGAATTCCATCGGCTGCGGTGTGATGGAGGAGTGAGGAGCCGACAGAGAATGGTTACCGGGCGAGACATCCATCACTATCCTCCGATCACCCATCCCACACGGCACCCGGGGGTGGGGCATGGTAATGGGGACTCGCGCTTTGCGGACTAAGGCGACACCACGACAGTCATATTCCCACAATGGGAACATGAACCGTCCACAAAAGCTGCTTCAGCGTGCTGAACATATAACATATAAACCCATGATGCAACAATTGTGTCCGTCAGAGAGGAAAAGGGAACATCCGCATCCAGAAACGCACAGGTGGAATGACATCTTGAAAAAGACGCAAATGCACCCGTGTTGCTCTTTCAGGAAATAGGACCCATCACCAGTGCCGGAGCACATTGGAGAATGACCTCGGCAACACTGAACAGTGAACTGAAACAGTGAAGCATTAACTTTTCTGCCCTCTAACCAGCAGTCAACACACACAAACCTCCAGAAATTTGTTGCTGTAAAACAGCAGTTGAGAGCTCAAAGCTCGTGATCACCGCTGCACTCGCGCTGTAGAAACCACCAGCACTGGGAGAGTCTTCCAGAAGAACACCGACACACTCGCTCGTTGTAAACAACAGCACTCTTCAGAGACATCAAACGATCGACTCCGAAGCGAAAGGCAACTAGTGCGTGCATCCAGTTCCGTATTTATACCCGCACCGTGGGGCGGAGTGTGTGATGTAAATCACGCACGCCAATTCCATTGGCTCGTTGAATAGTACTCGAAGATGACTGGATCCCTGGCGTGATCCCATTTCAGTCGACGTCGACTACGTCTGACGTTCTCGACTGAAAGGGAACGAAAAAAATAGTTACACTTTACATATTTCCGTGAAAAACAAATGTTAAAACAAATGTTAAAGCCCTTTATACAAGCTATATATTCATTATATAGCATTTTGAGCAATCACCTGTTAACCTATGTACACATTTTCTAAAATGTGATACTGAGTCTAACATGTTCTGTCTTTTTTTTAGAGATTGCACCAGAGTCCTCTTTGGTGGCCAAGGCAAATATGACTGGAGATGCCGATATGATGGACATCAGTGACACTGCATGCAGTACCCCCAGCCGCCCTAGCTCTCCTCCACCTGTCCGACTAGGTAATGAAAATGAATTAATGTTGAAGAGTATACACAAGTGTATTAACAGAATGTATAGCAATGTACTAAATGTCTTATCTTCTGTCAGGACAGAGAAAAAGGGCTGACATGAGTGTCCTGAGTCTGGTAAAAGAAATTATGGAACAGGAGGAGGAAGAACGCAGGCAAAGCCAAGCAATTGCAGAGCATTGTGGATATGCTTAAGGAGCAGGCCCAGAGAGAGGTGGAAGAGCGTGAGCGGCTGTGGGAAGAGGCGGCAGAGGCAAGGCGGCAACAGGCTGCTCTCATGGAGGGCCTTATGACCACTATGAACAGACTTGTATCAGGGGCGCAAAGCCTGCGTCACCCTGTGGTGGAATGAATTTTTTATTTTTTTTGCTTTTTGCACATTGTTTTGCATTGTGAGCTGCACTTTTATATATGTCTCTCTCTCTCTCTCTCTCTCTCTCTCTCTCTCTCTCTCTCTCTCTCTCTCTCTCTCTCTCTCTCTGTACATATAGATATATTGTGATTTTTAAACCAAGACATTTTTTTATTCCAGAAGAAACATGTGGTGTACTTGAGTTATTTGTGCAGGCACTTGTATCTACAACATTACAGTATATCTTGCCACAGAAAATAATGGTGAAACAACTGCTGTTTGTGCTCTTTTATTTGAACAATGGGTTTGTACTGTTGTCTCACATTTGATAGTCTCCCAGATGGTTATCATGACAATGTGAAAACAACTGCAGCAACCATCAAAAATGTAATTCCCCAAATGGTTATCATGACAGAGCATCTAAATAAATGTGTTAATTGGGGGCATGCAATTGCGTGGCTTCTTATTCAGAGGAACAAATTATAACAACAAAAGGTTATCAGACCTAATTGTTCATTGACCTAAAATCATGAAAGAACAACAGAAAGGCTGAAATTATTTGAAAAGCTTTTGTTGTCATAATACTCACATAATCTAGTAACTACTATTGCCAAACAAGAAATTCTGATTAACTACTAATGAGTGCTATATACAAGTGCATAACTAATGTGAAAAATAAATGTAGAATTCCCTTACGAAAATGGACCATAGCTTTACTACAATTATATTTTTATTTTGATAACTAAATGAGTTAAACCATGGTAACCACAAATTAACCATGGTTTTGCCACAAAATACATGGTTTAACTATGGTATTTGTGTGGTTACACATATGGTAATCAATACGCAAAAAAACAACAACATGGTTTAATTACAGTAAAACCATCTTTTTGGCGTATTGATTACCATTTGTATAAATACACAAATACCATAGCTAAACTATGGTTTTTGTAGCAAAACAATTTTCATAATGGTTAATTCTAAAGTGATCTTAAAAGATCATGATAACGCAATCACTACCATATTAATATTGCATTACTCATTTGTACGAATGCAACCCGGAAAACGGCCCTGGGGGAACTTTTAGTTCTTAGGAAACCACCCTGGTGGATAGTTCCTAGAACCAAGTTTCTAGAACTACGTGGTGCGAAAGCCCCTCATGTTCCTTTTTAGAAAGAAATGGTATCTGCAAGGATTTCCAGTCAGGATTTAGTAAGTAAGGATAGGAGCAGGCTTCACTCAATTCATATACTTATAAACTTTAAGAGTGCTGGCCTGGATGATTAACATACAAGAAATAGGAGAGAGGCCGCACTATGCATATATTCTTTTTATTTTATTTGCACAGACGCGTTTCGGCGTGTGCCTTCTTCAGTGTGCAACAAGATCACAATATAGCCAATCTTATATACCCACACCCATTGACACACCCATATTAACACCAACCAATAATGTTAAAGTGATATCCAGTCCAATCCAATAATGTCACTAATGTTTCAAGCAGTCCATTAATGAAAGACAATGACTGTTATACATTTAATACACATATTAGCGTTCCATTTATAAGAAACAACTTAGTGACAGATCTTCATTCATCCCATTCGGGATACATGTGTTTAAGTTAAAAATATACCAAGCCTCTCGTTGTAGGAGGCGGTTCTCACGGTCTCCCCCTCTTGGAGATCGATTGACAATCTATAAGCCCATAAATTTGAGCGTATTGACAGCATGTCCCGCAGAATTAAAATGCCTTGCGACTGATGATTTGTCATCAGTCTTTCTGATAGCGCATTTATGCTAAAAAATTCGGGTTTTTAGTTGTCGCTTAGTTTTGCCCACATAAAGCAGCCCACACAGGCACGTCAGTAAATACTAGGGCTTGCACAGACTAGTCGAGTAGTCGAGAGATCGACTACTTCAACCTCTAGTCGACGCTGTTGGAAACAATCGACTACTCGAGCGCCCATATAACCATAAATGAATTAAAAATGGCGAACGTCACCAACAGACATCAGATCAGATGTGTGGAAGTATGTCATCAAGGATGACAAAAATATTGTAATTTGCCAACTCTGTAAGAGGCCGTTCACATATCTTGCCTAAAAACGCTCTCCTTCTTTCCACAAGTGCTCGCACTCCCATGGCGTCTGTCGTTGCTATGCAACCATGAACTGCGCTCTCTCCATGATGACGAGGAAGTATCAACAAAGGATTAATGGTTACACTTTATTTCGATAGTCACTTTAGACATTCTACTAACTATAAGTAACTTTTCAACTACATGTCAACTAACTATCATTAGAGTATTAGTAGGCTGTAGTAGACTGTCAGTAGACTGTTAGGTTAGGGTTAGGTGTTAGGGTTCGGGTTAGGAGAACAAGTTGACTTGTAGTTGCTAAGTTACTTATAGTCAGTAGAATATCTGTTGGGGGACCAACAAAATAAAGTGTTAGCAGATATTAAGCTGACAGTCTACTAATACTCTAATGACAGTTAGTTGACATGTAGCTGCAAAGTTACTTATAGTTAGTTGAATGTCTAAAGTGGACTATCGAAATAAAGTGTTACCGGATTAATGATTTCTAGCCCTTGCATTAGCATTACTACTAGATATATTTATGGAGATGAGAAATAAAAACCCACAGTGAACAGCTATGATAAGCTGTTCGGCCGAGCTTTCGATGTTGTTACGGAAATGCAAGCTTATCGGTTGTTTTTTGTCTCATGACCTGCGGTGCGCTTGCGGCATTCTGTTAAAGTTTAGATGTTCTCATCTCACCGCGGCATAGGCGCGCCAGGAAAAACGAGCGCGTCGCTTCCAGTATGAGCGCGCTTGCCGCACGCCTACATTTGAAATAACAAACTTGAGCGCGCAAAAGAAGCGATATGTAAACTGCCCCTAAAAGCGGACATTGCATCTGCAATGAAAGGCTTTACTCTGTTACATGAAAATTAAAATATGTAATGTCATAATAATAATTTTCTGAGAGTTTACTTATGTAATTGTTGCATTAGGCCAGGGGTCGGCAACCTAAGGCACGCGTGCCAGCACTGGCACGCGGAGGGTTAATCGCTGGCACGCAAGCAAGCGCGAGAGGGGTGTATTTCATTCAGATAAAGTAGCCTACCTCCCACCTATATACAAATCTACATATTGATGTAATAATTCCTTGTAGTAACAGCTTGTTTTATTAAGTTAGGAGTTATTAATACTATTAAAGTGTGAGTATTAAACTGCACAAGTCAATGAAACCGTGCAGCTCTAACAAACCATTAGCGTGACCACTGCGCATCAGCGCAAACAAGTTATCTAACTGGTCGCTTACAACTCGTTCCGCTGTAAATAGTTAATGCTATACATTTCAACGAAGTGTATAGAGTCCTTATTAAACATTCCATACATTTTAAAATGACTGTGATGCATGTGGAAACTCCGTTCATGCATAGGCTACCTAATCACTTCATGTTTTTTCTCTGATTGGAAAGCTATCCAATCGTGAGACAAATGCCCTCTGACAGAGAACACTTTTACATATTCCAGATGAAAATGAACAAAATGCATATGCTTGTTGAAGTCACAAATGTAAATTTTACTCCTCCCAAATTGGTAAAAAAAAACAAAAAAAACATGCAAGCGTTATAACAGCTCCCAGTTTATAGATATGACAGCGCTGCTGCAACACGCATCTCTTCAGCAAACCGACGTGCAAACTGGCGCAAATGAAACTGAAAGTTCAGCTTACATTCTGAAGCTCAACATACAATTGTCTTCATTAAAAGTAGTGAGATGCAGTTATGTTGCCAAGTGGAAGTGTAACACTTTTAACAAAACTGAAAGAAGTCAGTAAAAACACACGAATGACCAGGTCCAATCTGTTCTTCAAAGTCTAATTTAGGCCTGAAAACAAAGATGACAAATCTAAAACAAATTTCATGAGAAACATTTTAATTTCTGTACTATTTCTGTGTTAGCCATTATGAATATTTAAAATATGTTTATGTTTATTTATATATGGGGGAGGGGGGGGGGGGGTTATATATGGGTTGTGGCACAGTGATGAACTCGGAAACTTAAAAATGGCACTTTATGACAAATAGGTTGCCGACCCCTGCATTAGGCTATGAATTAATAAACATTTATTAAAAAGAACTATTTCATGTCTTTTCATTTACAGTAGCATGAACCACGAGTAGTCGAGTAACTCGAGTATTGCTTTGATAAGAAATCGACTCGCAGAAATCAGTAGTCGTGCAACCCCTAGTAAATACACAATAAAAGTGGATAAACATGTGATTCTGCCCTTTAATTTGTATATCCTGCCTGTTTTTGGATGTGTAAACAAATTATCTGTGAGCATAAAATTACATGCTGCACAGTTCAAACACTTAAAATTGCCGTGTGGAATTTTAAAGGGAAAAGGCCACTAGGTAGGTCCAGGGAGGTGCGAACGCACTAACCGGTCTCTAAGATTGGGTGCTCGTATAGCAGCTGCGCAGCTGATCTTGGAAAGTGTGTCGTATGTCTGGGTCACTGCTTAGAATGTGCCAATGCCGATGCACAATGTTCTTTAAGCTATTTGAAATCTGACCATAAGTTTATACAAATGTGACTGCAGTGTTGTTAGAGCTATTCTGATCAATACGTTTGGTTATCAAATCAGCCCGTTGAATACTGCGCGCACACTCTAGATAATCTCGCACAAAGTTATATGTATAGCCCCTGTCAAGAAATCTTTGACATAGTTCCCCCGCTTGTTGCTCAAAGACCTCATCATCATTACAGATACGGCGCACTCTCAATAGTTGACTGTAAGGCAGGCTACGTTTAAAATAAAAAGAATATATGCATAGTGCGGCCTCTCTCCTATTTCCAGTCAGGATTTAGACCATATCATAGTACTGAGACAGCTCTCATTAGAGTTACAAATGATTTGCTCTAATCATCCAATCGTGGTTGTATCTCTCTATTAGTGTTACTGGATCTTAGTGCTGCATTTGATACTATCGACCACAACATTCTTTTAAAAAGACTCGAAAATTATCAGTTTGTAGCAGTAAACGAAGAGGTGTAATATCAATCACAAGTTTAGTATGGAGTACCACAAGGCTCAGTACTAAGACCGTTGCTTTTCAGCCTGTTCATACTACCCTGATGTCATTAGGAAGCATGTCATTAGATTTCCCTGTTACTCAGCTCTATAATTCTTTGTGCCCAGACGAAACTTACCAATTCACAAAATTAATGGAATGCATAGCTTATATAACAAATTGGATGACCAATAATGTCCTACTACTTAATTCTGAAAAAACAGATATTCTAATTATTGGAATAATACTCTGCAAGTTATAACCTAGAATACTGTCTAACACTTGATGGATGTTCTGTCGAGTCATTGCCGTCAGTTCGGAACCTGGTTGTGTTCTTTGATATTAATCTTTCATTTGAAAGCCACGTTTCTAGCATCTGTAAAACCGCATTCTTCCATCTTAAAAAAAAATATCTAAACTACGACATATGCTCTCAATGACAAATGCAGAAAAATGTGTCCATGCATTCATGACCTCAAGGCTAGATTATTGTAATGCTCGACTGGGTGTTTGCATTGCACGCTTAAAAAAAAAACTCCAGCTGGTCCAAAACGCACCAGCTAGAGTTCTCACTAGAACCAGAAATTATGACTGCATTATCCCAGTTTTGTCAACACTGCATTGGCTCCCTATTAAACAATGTAAACATTTTAAAATCTTGCTAATTACTTACAAATAATTAAATGTTTTAGCTCCCCAGTACTTGAGCGAGTTCTTAACGCATTATAGTCTTTCACGTCTATTGCGATCTTGAAATTCTGTCCTGTTGATAATACCTAGAATATCAAAATCAACTGTAGGTGGTAGATCCTTTTCCTATTTAGCACCAAAATTTTGGAACAATCTTCCTAACATTGTCCGGGAAGCAGACACAGTCTGTCAGTTCAAATCTAGACTAAAAACACATCTCTTTGGCTTAGCATACACATTATAGACTTCTATAATTCAATGTTAGGCTGCATAGTTTAGATCAGCCGGAACCGGGAACACTTCCCATAAATCCTGATGTACTTGGTACATCATAAGAAGGATGGCGTCTACGCTAATATTTGTCTCTCTGTTTATCCCGAGGTTTACCGCAGTCCGCCGGATCCAGGCCATATCCGTATCTGATGAAGGACCTGCGCCTGGACACAATGACAACGCAGTCCTGAAGTGTCAACTAGTCTCTCCCTTGTGAAGGCCTCCTTCCCTTTACCTCTATACTGATAAAACGTTGTCGGGATAATTCTGATTCACGTGGCTACGCGGAAGCGATAAAAAATTCTCAGAGCCACCAGGCACTGTTTCATGCAAATGACTAGACTTGACTTGACTTGTATTTTTCCTCCAGGTAGTTTAAATCGAAGGGGTTCAGTAAGTCCATTTAGAAAAATGTCTTTTAGGGCAATATCAAAGCCCACCACATGACATAGACCGCAGAACTCTGTGACATAATCCTCAATAGGAAGATTCCCCTGGTGGAGACGAAGCAAGGCTACTGCTGGGTCAAGTGACCTTGTAAAAGGTCAAGTATTCTGTATAGGGTGACCACCATCAAACAAACCAAATGTGGGACAATTATGGGTTTGTGTGGGACAATGTGGGACATGTTACCAACACTAAAGCATAACCTGAAACTGTATAATGTTTATCTAACTTAATAAAAACATTTGTATTCTGCCTTTCAGCTGATAAAAATTCTTTGTTCTTTAGTCCCTTTCAGAAAACACCATTACATCACAATGTAACATAACATGTCTTTATTTTACATGACATTTAAATTCAACATCACTGAGCACAAAGGCAGCAGGCATCATGCAGATAACTATTTTTGAAACAGTTCTGACCAAGTCCAACTAAAATCCAACAAAATAATGAACAAATAAAATATAAGCCCACATGAATTTAGATCATTGACAGTCTTATATATTAAAAATATATTAAACCAAAAACGTTCATATTTTTTTAGAAAGGACGTGAATTAAAACAACCACAGCAGGCAACAAGTTAATAATAATAAATTCTGTTAAATTTTAATTTTAATTTACCAAATTATCCATTTGTTATCTGACAGGGAACACATGGAACGAATCACCGCTCCACATTTTGATCAACAGCCGTCACAACCTACTAGTGACCGTACTCCTTTGCTTTCAACCATTGGATAGGATTTTAAAAACGGCTGTTGCGTTTGTACTTCTGACGAAGCGCTGTTAAATATAGGTGAGAAACTACGCCGCAAAAAGAAAAAGCTTTCTTAAAAAGGCAAAATAACGCATGTTCGTTTTCTTAATATGATAATTAAAATTATAGGTCTAGCTGTATGATATATCACCGCATGCTGCTATACATGTCATTCATCTCCATCTAATCATTCTTTTTGTTTTTGCTCTTCTGATGATTTTCAGCTTTCTCTTTCTGCAAATTGTATGGTTGTATGGTGTATAGCGATATGACCCAGCACCCAAAATACTAACAAAACACTCCAACGCAGCCTCCATTCTTCGCGAAAGATGAATAAAAAAGCGCACAGGAAACTAAAACCTTAAAAAAAAATTATAAACAACCCCACCAAATCACAGAGATGCCGATTGGCACGGGACTAATATTATCACAGGACCTCGGAGTTCGGCGAAATATGGTAGGTCATTTGTGGGGGAATTTTTACTTTACAAATTACAGACATGGCCAATTCGCATGGGATTAAAATCGCAGACAAACTCCACAATTATTACAAATGACTAGAGGTCAGCAGGTAATACTTATCCCGTGCGAATAGGGCTTTTGGCTGCTCTTAGGTTTGTGAACTAGAGCAGCTTGGATATTGCGCTAAATAACATCTTTTGAGTTTGAAGGTAAAATTAAAATGATACCGTTTTTTGAATAACATTGTTACGGTCGGGGGTCTAGTCTGTGTATTATGCTTATTTTTTTGTTGTCCCTCCCTTGTTTACTTTGGCATTGTTCTATCTCTATGAGCATGCGCGTGCTCTCTTTCTCTTAGGTTGATGCACTTGTTCAACATTTGAGAGTTAGCTGACTGAAATCGGCAGATTAAAAAACGTGGAGGTTAAAAAAAGAGGAATGAGAGAGATGACAAACCTGCTAGCCAGACAGCAAAACGACATCGTTGGCCTGGTTTTACAGACATTAGTTCAATTAGGACATAAAAGTAGCTTTTATAAACATGCAATAGAAAAAATACAGGTGTGTATCTCGAGACAAAACAATGGCACAGTTCCTCGATGGTGAACGCTGATCCGCAGAATGCCAGCACCCACTCCTCATATGTCGCGAAGCCCCCTCAAGGAACCTGTGCAACTGTGCATGTGTGGTGGCGTTGAGTCCGACACACAGGAACATGCGCAGACAGTTGTCCGGGAAGGTGGTCTGATGGGCGAGGTCCAAAAATGTTTCTAAATGTTTCTCAAGGGAGCGTTCTCCCTGCTCAAGGCACATGAGATTTACTGCTGGAAAGTTGTAGCAAATAAGCTCAAAATAAATATGAATAATCAATCATAACTTGTAATAATTAATTATGACTATTTGGATCAGTTAATATAATGAATTTAATGTAGTACAATTAATATTACAGTCAATCAACCTGTTCGTCCCATGAACACTTTAGTGTTGATTATTTATTAATTCTAAGAAAGAAGGCCAAGAGAAAGAAGGGCTTGTGTAGAGGCCATTTAAAGCCTGAGAAAGGTCCCATCTCTCAGGGTTGGCTCGACCAATAAGAAAGGTGGAATTTCCAAGCAGGAAATTCCTCTGTTGGGAGGATTTATGACTCTGTCTCAAGTGTGGTGAAACATAGGCCTTTTCCGTTTGTGTCCATTTATGCTCAGATAGATATAACAAACACACACTGCATTCTATGAGAAGGTGATGTACACTAAACTGTGAGTCATTAAATGAGGATTAATTAGATAGGAGACACGATATAGGTGGGGTTACATTAACTAGTAGTTTTCTCATAAAGCATGCATAAAATAAATATAAATGCAAGACATAAAATTATCACACACAATGTCCTGGGATGAATGTTCATTTATAGATCAGTTTGTCTATAAATGAATGCAGGAAAGTCTGTTTTAAGGGCTGTAGGTCTTTCCCATGGCCTCAGTCTTGACCAAATTACCACATTTCTAACAGCAATAAAACCATCTTATCTGATGGTCACGCTGGCGACTGAGGCCTTTTCTGCTCTCTTGCCTCTTTTGGGGGGATATTTCATTCCTGAAAGTGGTCTTTAAAGATTATTTGTTAAATGTAACAAATAGTTATGTGTCTGATTGTCTCAGTCGTTACAAAGTCTATGGTGCAAGCAGGGTGAAAACGGAACAAAAACACAAAAACACTAAACACGAAACCAGAAAAGAAAATCTTACAAACACGTTCAACTTTGTTTGGTCTGGTATTCTGTCACTGGACAGGTTGTATAAACATACATAAAGATGAAGATGTTGTATTTTAGTGATGTGACATTCGGCACCGAGACTTCGAAGCTTGTATCAAAAAAACAAAACATCTCACATTGAAGCAGTGTATCGGAGGCTTGATTCGTTTTGCCATAACCACGTGACCTGTCAAGTCAACTCACCTTTATTTATATAGCGCTTTTTACAATGCAGATTGTTTCAAAGCAGCTTTACAGAGATTACAGGAAAATAATGTTGTAATAATATTGTTAAATATAAAATGAAATGCCCCCAACTAAGCAAGCCAAAAGCCAATGGCGACAAAGGCGAAAAAGGCGACAGTGGCAAGGAACCAAAACTCCATCAGTGACAGACTGGAGAAAAAAAACCTTGGGAGAAACCAGGCTCAGTCGAGCGAGTTCTCCTCTGGCCAACGAACGAACAGTGTATGATTATGATTCAGGCAGCTTTAAAGGTCAAAAGTCAGATTGGATTGGAACATATTATGCAGTTCATCTTGTTGAAGATCGGCGTCATCACGCGTGTATGGGGACGAGTTTGTTGAGGATCAGTGCCGATGGCTGTCGTGTCAATGAGGCCTTCACAGGGGAGAGTCTAGTTGACACAAGCTCTGCTGACACTTCAGGGATGCGTTGTGGTCGTGTCTAGGCGCATGTCCACCATCTGATCTGTATACGGCCCGGATCCGGCTGATTACATTATGCATTTTGGTCGTGTCTAGGCGCAGGTCCACCATCTGATCTGTATACGCCCCGGATTCAGCTGATTACAGTAAACCTCGGAATAAACAGAAAGACTAAAATTAGCGTAGATGCCATTCTTTTTATGATGTAGCGAGTACATCAGTTGTTATAGGAAGTGTTCCCGGTGCCGGCTGACCTAATTTTTGCAGCCTAATAATCATAGTGTTCTATGTGTATGCCAGGTTGAAGAGATGTGTTTTTAATCTAGATTTAAACTGACAGACTGTGTCTGCTTCCCGGACAATATTATGAAGACTGTTCCAAAGTTTAGGTGCTAAATAGGAAAAGGATCTACCGCCAGCAGTCAATTTTGATATTCTAGGTATTATATCTGGCCAGAATTTTGAGATCGCAATAGACGTGAAGGAGTATAATGCGTTAAGAGCTCGCTCAAGTACTGGGGAGCTAAACCATTTAGTGCTTTTTAAGTAATCAGCAATATTTTAAAATGTATACGATGTTTAATAGGGAGCCAACGCAGTGTTGACAGAACCAGGCTAATATGGTCATACTTCCTGGTTCTGGTAAGAACTCTAGCGGCTGCGTTTTGGACCAGCTGTAATTTGGTTATTAAGCGTGCAGGGCAACCACCCAAAAGAGCATTACAATAATCTAGCCTTGATGTCATGAACGCATGGACTAATTATTCTGCATTAGTCATTGAGAGCATGTTCTTGTTTCATTTATGTCATGTGATCCCCTTTTCTAGTCATGTGATCCTACCATGTGTACTGTGTTGTCATTGATTTATTGTTTCATTGTGCACAGGTCTGTCTTGTTCAGTCATTAGTCTTGTGTGTATTTAAGCCCTCATGTTTGCTATTTTGCTACTGCTGTTGCCTTGGCTTTTGGCTTGCTTAGTTGGGGACATTTAATATTCAACAATATTATTGATCTGCTTTACTTAAGGTGGACAATGACGCAATTTTCTTCTAGAAACAAACTTTGTTGTATTATTTTCATGTTATCACTGTGAAGCTGCTCTGATACAATCTGTATTGTAATAAGCACTATATAAATAAAGGTGACTTGACTTGATGTGTCCTTGTCAAGTTTTGTTTCCTGTTACCACTGTTTGGTGCATTCATGTTCTGAGTTCATGCCACGCTTTACGTTTGATCACGTTTTGTAAATAAACTGCACTTAGTTTCTTTACAAACTTGCCTTCAGTGGACTAACTGTTACACAATGTGACATTGTCACGTGAGGGATGAATAAGTCAAGAATCTATGAGACTAGGTAAATGTCAGGGAAAAAAACACTTTGTTGCACTGAAATGCAGCAGAAAGCTGATCTCCGGCCAGGTTAGTGGGTTCAAGCCATAAGTGAGCAATCAATCAGCCCCTCATGGCCACTGCCCAGGACAGACACACCAACATGAGCAGAGACATAAGATACACTGCAGGGTAATAGAGACACAAATTGAAGATGGATATAACAGAGGTCAGGGACTCACCGGATATTTCTCTCTTTTATGGAAGATTCATAAGAAATAAAGACTGAAAAGCTTAATTCAGTCCTTTATTAACAACCTGTAATGGTATTGACGTTCAACATTGGTCCTGTTGACCGTGTTTAAAGGACAAATTACAGGCTGCTCAAAAAGAAGCAGCTCGTGAAGCTATAGCTCACTGACAGAAGAAGAAAAATAAAGCTGTAAACACATTTTCTGTAAACTGCTTTCTGGTGAGATAAAAATTGAGACTCCAGAGTCCTGAAAGATACAATATGCCCAAGGACTAATAGTACAAGATTGGTTTGAAATAACATTGTTGGGTTCAAAAAGAAACAGTGTGGAGGGATGTTTTGTCTGATTTAGGAGCACTTTATAGGAGGTTTCCCCCTAATTTCTCTGTCAAATTACACAGATTCAGATTCAAGTAGCTTTACTGGCATGTTAAAAGGCTTTACATTAGCAAGGCATTGGTCACATTAAAAAACAAACATAGCCTATACATTTAAACACAATTCTATTTGTAAAAATGTTTTTATCAAAAGTAAATAAATACAAAATATTTACATTAAATGTACATAATTGTTTTTACACACACACACACACACACACACATATATATATATATATATATATACACACACACTGAAAAAATTATAAACCCAACACTTTTGTTTTTGCCCCCATTTTTCATGAGCTGAACTCAAAGATCTAAGACTTTTTCTATGTACACAAAAGGCCTATTTCTGTCAAATATTGTTCACAAATCTGTCAAAATCTGTGTTAGTGAGCACTTCTCCTTTGCCGAGATAATCTATCCACCTCACAGGTTCGGCATATCAAGATAATGATGTTGCACAGGTGTGCCTTAGGCTGGCCACAATAAAAGGCCACTCTAAAATGTGCAGTTTTACTGTATTGGGGGGGGGGGGGTCTGAAAACCAGTCCGTATCTGTTGTGACCACCATTTGCCTCACGCAGTGCAACACATCTCCTTCGCATAGAGTTGATCAGGTTGTTGATTGTGGCCTGTGGAATGTTGGTCCACTCCTCTTCAACGGCTGTGCGAAGTTGCTGGATATTGGCAGGACCTGGAACACGCTGTCGTGTATGCCGATCCAGAGCATCCCAAACATGCTTAATGGGTGACATGTCTGGTGAGTATGCTGGCCATGCAAGAACTGGGATGTTTTCAGCTGCCAGGAATTGTGTAAATATCCTTGCAACATGGGGCCATGCATTATTATGCTGCAACATGAGGTGATGGTCGTGGATTATCGCCTGTGCAATAATCATGCTGTCTAATCAGCATCCTGATATGCCACACCTGTGAGGTGGATGGATTATCTCGGCAAAGGAGAAGTGCTCACTAACACAGATTTAGACAGATTTATATTTGTACATTATACAATATTTGAGAGAAATAGGCCTTTTGTGTACATAGAAACGTCTTAAATCTTTGAGTTCAGCTCATTAAAATGGGGACAAAAACAAAAGTGTAGCGTTTATAATTTTGTTTAGTATATTTGCCTTGTTCTACTCCTTGAAAGAACACATCCATGTTGAAGTGGGCCACGTTGTTCATGTCTGTTATTCGGCGTACTGCAGGTTTGTAAAAAGGGCTTCTTTACTCAGCATTTTCCTTGATGCTAATGGTTGCTCATCACTGATGGAGATCGATACAGCCACCTGGCATGATGGGCAGACCTTGAGAGTATCGGTGGCTTTGGAGGAAACTCTGGATGCGATCGATCGAAGCCTAAGTGAGAGGAGAACATATGTACAGAGAGAGACACTGCCTCAAAGTCAACACTCACTGAACTGCTTCAGCTAATTCTGCTGTCTGACCTGTTGTCCATGCAACACACCACAACAGTCGAAGCAATAAAAATGAAAACTGACGGGATTGATTGTTTTTATTGTATCTCATTCAACAATAAGATCCTGTTGATAATGGTTAGCTCAAAGATAATAACCATGATAAAAGTGCAATGCTGTAATAAGTGAGCTACCAGAGAAGTTTATGGTGTCTGAAAAGCACTACATATTTAGACAGTGTTGCCAATTTAGCAACTTGGTCTTTAGATGTCACGGTGGGTAGTGGGAATAAATCCGTGGACTCAGGTGCGGAGTGAATGAGTTCTTTTAATAAAGAAAAAACATAAAATAAACAAATCAACAAAAGAAAACCACGATCATACTAACTAAATCCAGAACAAACAAGGCAAGGCAAGACAGGCACTGAACTTAACGCAACAACATATGTAACAAATACAACGAACGAGCACAGGACAGCAAACACAGGAAGACTAAATAGGAAGGCAAATAAGGAGGGTAACGAGGATAACAGGTGGGACAAATAAACCAATAATCAGATAACAAGGGGGAGGGACCAGACAATAACAAGAGCACATGGCCCAACATAACAAAACACTCATGTGCATAACCAAGACAGGACTGACATGTGACAATACCCCCTCCCTACGGAGCGGCTACCAGACGCTCCATAAAACCGGGGCGGGACCGGAAGGAAACACCAGGGTGGGATGGGAGAGATCGACCAGGGCGGGACGGGAGGGACAGACCAGGGCGGGATGGGAGGGACAGACCAGGGCGGGACGGGAGGGACAGACCAGGGCGGGACGGGAGGGACAGACCAGGCGGCCAGGGCGGTGAAGACCCCTCGGGCGGCCAGGGCGAAGCAGACCCCTCGGGCGGCCAGGGCGGAGCCGACCTCTCGGACGGCCAGGGCGGTGAAGACCCCTCGGGCGGCCAGGGCGGTGAAGACCCCTCGGGCGGCCACGGCGGTGGCTCAGGCGCAGGAACAGCAGACACCGGCTCAGGAACAGCAGACACCGGCTCAGGAACAGCCACAAGAACTGTAACAGTCACAAGAACAGACACAAACACAGAAACAAACACTGTCTCTGGCGCTGGAACAGGCACTGGCTCTGGAACAGACATTGGCTCCAGCTCTGGAACGGGCATTGGCTCTGCCTCCGGCTCTGGAACGGGCCTTGGCTCTGGAACAGGCAATGGCTCTGGAACGGGCAATGGCTCTGCCTCCGGCTCTGGAACGGGCACTGGCTCTGCCTCCGGCTCTGGAACAGCAGACACTGGCTCCGGCTCTGGAACAGACACTGGCTCCGGCCCTGGAACAGACACTGGCTCCGGCCCTGGAACAGACACTGGCTCCGGCCCTGGAACAGACACTGGCTCCGGCCCTGGAACAGACACTGGCTCCGGCCCTGGAACAGAGACTGGCTCCGGCCCTGGAACAGGAGACACTGGCTCCGGCTCTGGAACAGGAGACACGGGCATGGCCAGGATCCGAGCCAGACGCTCCAGATAGTCCAGGTCCATGATGGCAGACGGCACTGGCTCTGCCTCCGGCTCTGGAACGGGTACTGGCTCTGCCTCCGGCTCTGGAACAGGCATTGGCTCTGCCTCAGGCTCTGGAACAGGCATTGGCTCTGCCTCAGGCTCTGGAACAGGCAGTGGCTCTGCCTCCGGCTCTGGAACAGGCAGTGGCTCTGCCTCCGGCTCTGGAACAGGCACTGGCTCTGCCTCCGGCTCTGGAACAGGCACTGGCTCTGCCTCCGGCTCTGGAACGGGCACTGGCTCTGCCTCCGGCTCTGGAACAGCAGACACTGGCTGCGGCTCTGGAACAGGAGACACGGGCATGTCCAGGATCCGAGCCAGACACTCCAGATAGTCCAGGTCCATGAAGGCAGACGGAACGTGAACAGTCTCTGACTGGGCAGACGGAACGTGCAGTCTCTGACTGGGCAGACGGAACGTGAACAGTCTCTGACTGGGCAGACGGGACGTGAACAGTCTCTGACTGGGCAGACGGGACGTGAACAGTCTCTGACTGGGCAGACGGGACGTGAACAGTCTCTGACTGGGCAGACCGAACGTAAATAGTCTCTGACTGGGCAGACGGAACGTGAACAGTCTCTGACTGGGCAGACGGGACGTGAACAGTCTCTGACTGGGCAGACGGAACGTGAATAGTCTCTGACTGGGCAGACGGAACGTGAACAGTCTCTGACTGGGCAGACGGGACGTGAACAGTCTCGGACTGGGCAGACGTGACGTGGACAATCTCTGACTGGGCAGACGCAGGTCTCCTTCTCCTCCTCCGTCTTTTCTGACGGATGTGTGCAGACTCGAGGCTGGCCAAAACCATCGAAGGAATGCCAACGCTGGACGGATCCAACGACGATGATCCCATTCCAGGAGAGACCAGTGAAGAAGACTCCGCTGCCCTCCTCTCCTCATTCCTCTGGGCACACAGAGAGAAATATTTAAAAAGAGAAATCCCATTCTCTCTCTCAGCCGGACAAAGTTCGCTCCGCTGATTCCACATGTGGCTCGTTCGTTCTGTCACGGTGGGTAGTGGGAATAAATCCGTGGACTCAGATGCAGAGTGAATGAGTTATTTTAATAAAGACAAAACATAAAATAAACAAATCAACAAAAGAAAACCACGATCATACTAACTAAATCCAGAACAAACAAGGCAGGGCAAGACAGGCACGGAACTTAACGCAACAACATATGTAACACATACAACGAACGAGCACAGGACAGCAAACACAGGAAGACTAAATAGGAAGGCAAATAAGGAGGGTAACGAGGATAACAGGTGGGATAAATAAACCAATAATCAGATAACAAGGGGGAGGGACCAGACAATAACAAGAGCACATGGCCCAACATAACAAAACACTCATGTGCATAACCAAGACAGGACAGACATGTGACACTAGATTAGTGACTTTTCAGACCCCTGTAGCGACTAGCGACAAATCTAGCGACTTTTTGGATTGCTGGTTAACATGTAGTCATGTAGTAAACGACCCCTAATAAGCAAAGGAAACAATGAACACAGGAAAGCCATGTAAACAATAAAAACTAAACCTAAACAGAGCATACACATTATAGTAAGTAATTTCATGATGTCTTTGAGATATGGTGTGAACTGTAAGTGAACTGCTGAATATTGACATTTATGGTAAACTAAAATATACTTCAATGTCGTGTGTAAATTCATAAGTCAACACCATTGACAGTATTTTGTCCTTAAAACTGCAGTGAACCAAAGACAGTCTCAAAAACACGGGATGAAATCGCTGGTGTTTCTGATGTCACAAACTACCTTGTAACCAATCAGATCAATGTGTGATCGTCAACGAGTGGATTTCTGAGCTGTGTGAGTGAGTAGAGGCGGGGCTCATTTGTATATTCATAACCCTCTTTTGGACCACGTATACTAAATGAGGCAAGGGTGTAGAGAAACATTCAAGCTATTTTAAGGCATGAAGTTTTTTTCAAGGAAAACATTTTCAAATATTAAATTTTGGTGATCAAAGATGAATTTTAAGGGATAACATTATTGAATACAGGGGGACTTTAATTATATTTGTTATTACACATTTGTAATGATAAAGTTGCAATTTACTACATTTAAAATGTATTAACTTTATTTATTTATTTATTTATTTTTGAATAAGACACTACAGTTAACTAAGTATTTTAGTATGTTAGTCAACACATCAAAATTAGAGTACTTTAAAAAATATATTAAATAAAAAAAAATTTAAATGTAAAAAGGTAAAACTTTTAATTTGACATTTACAAAGTATGTTAAGAAACATAGTAATGAAAGTGTACTCTCTTTAAGTATTTCCTTTTATTTAATTAATATTATATCATCTGCATATACAGTTTTTCTTAAATATACTTTTAAGAGTTTTAAGTACAAGTGCACATTCAAAACAATGAAACGCATCAGGGCAGTGGAACACCATCAAACCAGCCAAACCAAAGCATCAGCTTCTATGAATTACCATTTGTCATGTAACTGTCCTCTGACTGAATAATTTACTAGCTTTCTAGGACATAGAGTAATCTCCACTGCATCTACACTCTCACCTTCACTGGCACAGTAGACACACATAATCCAAAACTGGAAAGTATTACATTTCCTAAATTGTGATTTCCAATGTGGCAGCGTAATTCCATATTCTGCGCCACATGTTCCCTGAGGAATTTGAAAAATCCATCCATCCATCTTCTTTACCCACATTATCCTCTGCAGGAATGTAGGGGATTCAGGAACACAGCATAATAAATGTATTTACATATATCAGAATCAGAATCAGAATCAGCTTTATTGGCCATGTTTGCAGAGACAAACTAGGAATTTGACTTGGTAACAACAAGCCTCTCAAATTACATCACTCATTAACTGCAACAGGCTACAACACTCACATGACATATAAACACAGAGTAAAGAAATGTATATTAAAAACAGAATATTGTTATATATTTAGTCTGGCAATACTTAGTCTGGCAATTCCGTAGAAATTACAAAGTGCAGGAGGGGGGGGGGGGATAGTGCAATATCAGTATAATAAATAAAGTAAATCGAGCAGTGCAGGTCCATACAATGATAATATAGTAGTTAGTGCATTGAATAGAACATTAAAGGCATGAGGTAGATAAATAGAATAAATAGAATAATATTGGTTGACTATGTCCAGTATAAGGGTAGGGGCAGTTTCTGAGTATTTAACAGAGTAACTGCTTGGGGATAGAAGCTGACTTTGTGTCGGCTGGTTTTGGCATACAGTGCCTTGTATCGTCTACCAGAGGGGAGGAGGTCGAAAAGTTTGTGACCAGGATGAGAGGGGTCTGCAGAGATTTTTACTACCCTTTTCCTGAACCTGGACCGGTGCAGGTCCTGGATGGAGGGAAGGTCAGCTCCAATGATCGTCTCCGCAGCCCTTATTGTCCGTTGCAGTCTGGCCCTGTCCACCTCCTGTCTGTAGGCAGACTCATCCCCATCCTGGATCAAACCAATGATAGTTGTGTCATCAGCAAACTTCAAGAGTTTCACAGACGGGTGCTTTGAAGTGCAGTCATTGGTATAGAGGGAAAAGAGCAGTGGGGAGAGGACACACCCCTGAGGAGCACCGGAGCTGATGGACCGGGGTTTGGATGAAATGCTCCCCAATCTGACATGCTGCTGCCTTTCACTCAAGAAACTGGTGATCCACTGGCAGGTGGAGGCAGGCACTGAGAACTGGGTGAGCTTCTGATGTAAGAGTTCAGGTATGATGGTGTTAAACGCTGAGGAGAAGTAAACAAACAGGGTCCTAGCATACGTCCCTGGGGAGTCGAGGTGGTGCAGTATGTATTGCAGTCCGATGTTAACAGCATCATCTGCAGACCTGTTTGTCCTGTAGGCAAACTGCAGAGGGTCCAGCTGGGGGCCTGTAATGTCCTTCAGATGGGACAACACCAGTCTCTCAAAAGATTTCATGACCACGGAGGTCAAGGCGACAGGCCTGTAGTCATTTAGTCCTGTGATGGAGGGTTTTTTGGGGATTGGAATGACGGTGGTCCGTTTAAAACATTAGGGCACTACACACAACTCCAGAGACCGGTTGAAAATCCGCGTTAATATCGGTGCCAGCTGGTCCACACAGGCACGCAGGCAGGATGGGGAAAGGGCCGGGGGCCTTTTTGGGCTTTTGCTTCTGGAACAGCCGGCACACCTCATTCTAACAGATTATCAACACAGGTGAGGGGAGGGGGTAGAGTGTTGGGGAAAAATCTTTTGTGCGTGAGGGGTGTGATAATGGGTGCCTTTCAAACCTACAGCAGAAGTCGTTCAGGTCATTACCCAGTCTGAGATTTCCTGCAGGATGAGGGGATGGGCTCTTGTAATCTGTGATCTGTTTCAGTCCCTTCCAAACTGATGCAGGATCGTTGGCTGAGAGGCTATTTTTTAGTCTCTCACTGTAGCTAGTCTTGGCTACCTTGATCTCCTTCGTTAGATTGTTCCTGGCCTGCCTATATAGATCCCGGTCCCCATTACAGTAGGCTTCCTCTTAAGCCTGGCGCAACTTCCTAAGATTAGGGTTAAACCAAGGTTTGCTGTTATTATATGTGCAAAATGTTTTGGTTTTTACACAGATGTCCCCACAAAAGCTGATATAAGATGTTACAATATCAGTGAGGTCGTTGAGGTCTGTAGCTGCAGCTTCAAAGATACTCCAGTCGGTGCAATCAAAACAAGCCTGCAGCTCCAGCTTTGATTCTCTTGTCCATTCTTTAACAGACCTTGCCACAGGTTTAGAGGTTTTAAGTTTTTGCCTGTAAGTTGGGATGAGATGAAGCAGACAATGATCGGATAGTCCTAGAGCTGCCCGGAAGACTGCGTGATAGGCATCTTTTAAGACTGTATAACAGTGGTCCAGAGTGTTTTTGTCCCTGGTGGGAATCTTGATATGTTGTCTGTAATTAGGGAGCTCTTTATTGAGTTTAGCACTGTTAAAATCACCGACAATAATCAAGAGAGAGTCTGGGTGCTGTTTCTCTGCGTCTGTTATCTGATCGGCAAGCTGTTGTATTGCGTCTGTAATGATGCGGGAAGAATGAAGCGAGAAGTGAATCCAATTTCAAGCACATTTATTAATAAAACAAACAAAAGAAACTCAGACCAGGAACACAGAAACAGCAACCATTACAACCTTAACAACTCACAAAGACAGGGCTGAAACACAGGGCTTAAATACAGGGGTAAACGAGCTAAACAAGATAACAAGAGGGCGTGGTTAATCAGAAACACCTGGGGATACTTATAACCTAGAAACAAAGGACTACAAAACATGACACAGCACAGGAAATAACTAAATGTGGCCGTGTAAATGTGCACACTATATAAAACTCAAACACAACCAAACATCTAAAAAAAAGGGTTCTTTATTTTCGACTGCGTATGAGAAAGACGCAGCGTTAATGTCTGGAGTTTCCGCTTGTGGTCAGGAATATAAACAAAATTTATACAACGAGTTACAATAGAAAAATACCAAACATAAAAACTTCCATACAGAACTCGCCACGTACAGTGTGAATTACAATGTTCCACAAATGTACGAAGAAACAACACAAAAGAAAGAATAATAGTTACACTTCCATATTTTCCCCTCAGCGAGTTCTCTTTCACAATACTCAATTGTGTTGATTTTCCCTTTTTAGCTTCTTGCAGATAATTGTATATTCCCAAAAAATAAAACAGAATACACAAAAACGGTTTATGTGAGCACTTATACCCCAAATAAACAACGGTAGTGGCCTTTTATGTTTTCTGAATAAAGAACAAAACATAAACATGATTAAAGACACATTCTCATACAGTAAGCCACTGACACACTTGTAAGACAGGAATAAACATACTTAACACTGTACAATTAACATTACTATACTAATTCTCATCTCTTACAGATTGTCAATAAACTTTGACATTAAAAACAGTGCAGAGCTAGCCAAATACTTTCTTTGAGTGAATATAAGCATTTACAATAAAAGAATGAACTAAAATGACACTCACTCTGTGAAGCGATACACCGCACTAGAAAGCCCGCGCCACGGTCATCTCACGTGCACTAGCGTCTCTTCGTTCTCCCCTCTGACATAATTTTATCACAGAAACAGAAGTATCGTTTATATTTCTCCTCAATAATAACATGAGCTCTAATAATGAGTTCAAATAACATGCTACATTTCTATCAAACAAACACTCACGCTCAACCGCCGTCACTGTGGAATGTATATCGTCGCTGCCCGATGAAACTCACGTATGTCCAAAACGGTTACTTTTCAGGAAGTGAAAAAAACACCGTAATTCAAAAGCAGTTGAACGTAGCGGTGTCATACTTGGTACGGCATCTTTAAATGTAACCATGGTCTTGCCAGTGTAATGATATAATCCACATTTGACCAAAATCGAGTTTAAATGGACATACGTGCATATTTTACAATAACGGTGGTCGATACGCGTTCTTCCGATCATTAATTAGAATGGCCAAGTCGCGTTTCATATTGACTGATGAATAGGCTACGCTCAGTTTATTAAATAGCCTACGTCTCAGTTTATTAAATACGCTCAGTTTATTAAATGTCTCTTGCAAACTATGAAAGGACAATGAATCAATACACTCATTGCTGAACCCAGAGCCAGCGCGTGCTTATGTAGCCTACAAAAAAATACAGCCATTTCTGTTTTTTTCTTTTAAACAAAAAAACAAGCTGCACCCTTTTTTTTTAATTTCATCTTTCATTCCGAAATGAACGAAAAAGTACACCGACCCAACATGTATTAGCCTTTTTACCCGTAACGTTATCAATCTAAATTAATCTCGTTTTTCTTTATTTAAATTTCGGGTTTTTTTTCTTTATTTAATTTTCGTTTTTTCTTTATTTAAAATTCGTTATTCTATATTTAAATCTACCCTTTACTGTGTCAGTAATTTATTAGTCAGAAAAATATTAGACTACCTTAAAAGTAGACTATTGCTTAAGTTAACAGACCCGTACGTTAACATCTCCACAATAAACAGTGACAATTACTTCGTCTAGACCATTTACCGGTAAATAACAGTTGTGAATATATTGCGAATATATAATAAACTTGAACAGTTGTCAAAAACAAACATTTGCTGATACTTTACCTCACAGAGTTATTCGGCTATACAATGCTGAGCTTCCAGAGACGCTTAGACCTGCGAGATGCCTCAGGGCGGGAGATACACGGCGTGATTGACAGCTTTGACACCAAATGGATATACGTGAAAATCAGATGACATGATTTCACAACTTTTCATTGGTCATTTAGACATGTGAAGCATACTGTATACGGAAATGAACCTGGACATTCTATCCGTCGAAAAATCTCAAAATCGGCAAAATGGACGTCAAAACGTCTGGACTGAATGACACAGAGTTACAAACGGACTGAGGTAAATGTTACGGGTTACTGTGTTTACCCGCATTCTGCCTTTGAGACCGACATGGCATTGGCGTAGGTGCTCTTGACTCTTCTGGGACGCCCAAACTATATCTCTGAGCCGGGGTTGGATGCTTCACCACAGTATCAGGAACTGAATATGTTGGTACCACTTCCCCACTATCAATTCCTTCCTCGGACACAGTTCGTGGTTCTTCAACACCCTCGCATCGAGGCTCTATCGAACCCACTGCTTGCGAATTGGATTGCTCGTGACCTTCCTTCACTAAAGGCGATGACTGCCCTCTTGCCATACACCATGTCTCATCCACAACTACGCACTCAAGGTCCAAAGGCAATAACGGTCCCTTATCCAGGGAGCTAACACCTTCCTTCACCTGCCGTACCTTGCTATGCGGTGCTGGCACCGGGGTTGGTAATGGACAAGGTTGGATATGCGACCGATGTACTCTCCTTTGTACACCTCCTCCGACAGGTTCCACCGCATACGTAGTTCCTTGAATGTCTTTCACGACATAAACCTCTGGCGCCCATGCGTCCTGAATTTTATTTCTCCCTGCAGGACGGTGCCTTAAGTACACTTGCTCTCCAACAGCAACTTCAGGGCAATACACCTCACTCTCATGTCTGGTAGTCCGTTCCACTGCTTTTTTCTCTGCATACTCTCTCGCTCTAGCATGGGCATCCTGGAGTCTCTCCCTGGAAACCAACTGGTTGTCCGTGCCTTCCTCAGGCTCCCTTCCCAACAAGGCATCAACTGGGAGGTGCGGTTGTGTCCCAAACAACATGTAATACGGGGAATATCCCGTGGAGGAGTGAGGCGTCGCGTTGTAGGCATACACCAATTCTGGCAGGTGTTCGGGCCACCTCCTCTTCTTGTCGGGCGGTAAAGAGCACAGCAGGTCATGCAGCGTGCGATTGAATCGTTCGCATTGGGGGTTCCCTTGTGGGTGATACGGAGTAGTTCTTGACTTCAAGACCCCGTACAGTCTGCACAGTTCTGCTATAACCGCGCTCTCAAAATTCCTCCCTTGATCGGAGTGCAGCCTCTGCGGTACTCCATACCTAAGGAACCACTCTTTCAAGAGGAGCTTTCTGATCCCGGGTGGGGAAAGCCTGGCTGAACTTGGTGAAAACATCCGTCACCACAAGGACATTTTCTCGACCATCAGAGGCAGCCTCAAGGGTAGTAAAATCAACAGCTACCACCTCTAATGGACGAGAAGCCAGAAAAGGGGTCCAAGATGCCCGGATCTTAGGCTGAGGCATCTTTGCCAGCACACAGCGTTGACAGGTTTTCACCCATTTGTCTACAGCTTCATGCATACCTGCCCAATAACACCTTTGCTTGAGCAAGCCCAACGTCCTCTCAATTCCTTGGTGTCCCATCTGGTCATGAACACTCCGTAGCACTGTCTCAACCAGACAAACGGGAAGTAACAGCTGCTGACACTCACCTAGAAACACATCATCGAATACCCGATACAATAATCCTCCATCTTCCTTAAACTTGTCCCATTGTTTGAGCAATGATCGCACTTGCCGAGGCAAAGTCCGTCTCTCACGGGAAGAAGGTTTCCTACTCGACTGCCAAAACCGTTTTAGGATACTCAGAAAAGGGTCAGCATCCTGAAAGCGACAGAGCTCCTCCTTAGTATACCCAGGTAACGTTGGAGTGTTTCCAAGGGCAGGATCCAAACTAGCTTCCTCTTCACTCAGCTCCACTGGACCCAATTCAGCTGTTGCAAAGTCTGGTTCTACAGCAGTTCCTACCTGCAGCTCATTGCAAGTGGCCACACAGCCATCATACTCCGCATCTTCTGTCACTATCTCCCCCTCTTCCATTTCTGGCCTCCGGGAGAGAGCATCAGCAGCTGTATTACAACGCCCTGGCCGATAGCGTACCTCGAAATTGAACACAGCCAGTTGTGCCACCCACCGCTGCTCCACCGCTCCCAGCTTAGCCGTGTCCAGATGGCAGAGTGGGTTGTTGTCCGTGAGGATAGTGAAACAAGATCCCAGCAGATAACCTCTGAACTTTTCGGCTACAGCCCACTTTAACGCCAGGAGCTCTAACTTCATGCTGCTGTAGTTCCGGTCATTGCGTTCGGCACCTCTCAATCTCCGACTAGCGTAGGCTATGACCTTCTTTCTCCCATCCTGGTACTGATACAAGACAGCGCCCAAACCCAAGCTACTGGCATCCGTCTCCAGCATGAACGGAAGAGAGAAATCGGCATATCCCAGCACTGGAGCGCAGGTCAGCTCCCTTTTCAGACGTTCAAATGCCTGTTGGCTCTCCGATGTCCAAGAGTCCTGGAACAACTTATTGCACTGGGCCCCACTGCCCTTTTTGGTGCACTTATTCACAACATCGTGCAAAGGTCCCGCCACCTTGGAAAAATCTGCTATAAACCGGCGGTAGTAACTGCAAAACCCCAAAAAGGATCGCAATTCCTTCCCGGTGCCAGGTGTTGGCCACCTCTCTACTTCACTGATCTTGTTGGGGTCCGGGCCCACCCCTTGGGCCGATACTCTGTGCCCCAGAAACCTCACCTCCGCTTGGAGAAAGTGGCATTTCTCCACTTTAATCTTCAACCCGGACTCCCTCAGTCGGCGGAGCACTGTTTCAAGTCTGGACAGGTGAGTCTCGAAAGTACTTGAATAGACGAGAAGGTCATGCAAGTAGAAAAGAACCATATGGAACACCAGATCATCCATTACGGCCTGCATGAGTCTCTGAAATGTCGCCGGTGCATTGCAGAGACCAAACGGCATCCGTTGATATTCATACAGTCCAAATGGCGTGACGAAGGCGGTCTTATGCTGATCCTTCTCGTGAACAGCTACTTGGTGATAACCACTTGCCAAGTCTATGGTTGAAAGCACCTGGGCTTTACCCAGCGCATCCAAACTCTCATCTATCTGCGGCAGGGGAAATGCGTCTCGCAGAGTCTTCGAGTTCAGTTTTCGGTAGTCCACGCATAGCCGCAAACTCCCATCTGCCTTCCTGACTAAGACCACCGGGGAGGCATATGGACTTGAACTTTCCTTAATAACTCCTTTCTTGAGAAGTCCGGAAATATGCTCCCTCACCTCCTCAAACTGATTTGGAGGTATCCGTCTGTATGCTTGGGCAACGGGGGTATTGTCGGACACAGGAATCTCGTGTTTAACCCGATCAGTGTACCCAAGATCCTCATCACACATTGCGAACACATCCGCGTACTGCCTCAACAATGCTCTCAACTCTGCTTGTTGACCGGGAGTTCCCTCCACCTGTACCCTGTCTGAGGGACACGATAAGTCACTGTGGGTCTCTGTCATCGACCTTACACTGACAGTAACTTCCTCATGATCTAGGGAAATCCGTCGGAATGCCACATTACAAGAACCACTCTCCACTGGGCAACCTTGGGACAGTACTCCAAGCCTTGCTTTCGGCCGTAGCCAAACATCTTCTGTCGCCCAATTTAAAACTTGCACTGGAAACACTCGTTTACCAGCTGACACCACCATGGGCACGAGGATTAAACTCCCTGGCAGCGGAATTGCCCCTTCAAGTATGACCACACCCTTAGTCTTGGTTACCTCTTTATGTACCTGGACCTGAACCGTGGCAACAGAGGCTGCAGGTACGCACGTTTTGAATTTTCCTGCTAGTCGAACTGTAGAGCTTGCCGCAGTTAGTGCCTCTTCTTGTACTTTACTGAAAGCATCTCGCCAGTCCGAGTCTAGTGTTCCCGCTAGACCATTATCAAACTCGGCCAAGATCAGCTGTTTGCAGCGCTGAGCAATATTCATGCCGAGAATTCCTGGAGGTGAATGATCAGCTTCTCCATCCTCCTGGTCTCGGATTATCAAGAATCCACAGCCGGGTATTGTTACCCCTAACACCTGGATATCCAACTCCACATATCCCAAATACGGGAGGGGCAGTTTGTTGGCGGCCGTAATCCGCAACCACTTCATCGTCCTGTGCATATCCTTATCTTCCCCACGTAAGCGCCCTCTGAAAAAGCTTTCCATCAACGTGCTCACGTTGCTGCCCGTATCTAAAAGACACTTAACAGCTATTACCCCTATGCTGACTTCAACCTCGGGACATTTGCCCACGGCACGTTACAAGAACCGCTCTTTAGTCAGAAAGCTGCTGTTTGAGCCCTGGGACGCCCCTCTCATTGCTCGGCTCTGCGCAATGGAGGGAGCACGTTTCCCGGCACTAGGGCTTCTGCAGGGGCCGCTACCTGTCCTTCCTGCTTACGTGTCATGGTGCAACTGCGGGCTATATGTCCCACCCCATCACACCTCAAGCAGATTGGCTGACCATCTGGGGTATATCGAGGCTTAAATTTAACTCTTTGGGGCCTTCCCGAGCCAAAGCTGGCTCTTTGTGTCGTAAGGCTACGGACGGCATCAGTTAGCTCGCCGATTGCTTTTCCTTGTTGTGCCACTACTTTCACGACAGCATTCAGTTCCTTTGACGAAGATGCAGGCACATTTGTGGATCTAGCAGCCTCCTCAAACCCCACGCCCATCAGGTAACGGTTTCTAGCGACGATCGCCCCCCGGGGACGCTCTTCAGCACACCACAACAGAGCCTCTTCTCTGACCTCAATTAGAGTAACACGTGCCCGGTCCCGCACCATTTTGCGCAATTCCCGTCGAAGTACAGTGTCCCTTACCCCCTCTATGAACTGATCCCTTAACACTAGCTGCCCATCGGGCACTGCATCAGGTGACTGTTGGAGTGCCGCGTTTAACATCGTCGACAAGGCATGCGAATACTCTCGTAGATCTTCCCCTTCTAACTGCTTTCGTGCATAGAAGGCGTGTAACAGTTGAGGAGTCGTCCGCTTCTCTCGGAAAGCGTCCCTCAAACAATCAAGCAGGTCCTGAGGCGTTGCATCCTCCCTCCCCACACACAATTTAACCTCATCAAGTGCTGATCCCCTTAAGTGTGACAAAATAAAGTCTACTTGATCCTCCTCACTCAATCCCCTTATCCGAATTACTCGGTTCCTCAATAAACTCGTCAATGGTCTGACCGTCTTTACTAGAGTCACCACAATAGGGAACAATTTGTCTTTCTCTGGGAATATAGACATACGACCTAGTGTTAACAGTGTTCAGACTAGCAAGTGTCAACTTCACCTGATCGTGTCTCTTCCCAAGCTCCTGAATTTGTGATCGGAGCTGTAGGAAAGGGTTATCTCTATCATCACCATCATCCCTGACGGCGCCGCCAGCCTCTTGGCTATCGACCATCTCCTCATGAGCGTCATCCTCCATGCCTCTATATCTGCGTTATTTAAAGTCTCAGTCTCTACAAAGTTCACCTGCAAACACAGTCCAATGCAGCCTCCTCGTTCCAGCCGGTCCTGGCACTCTGGCTCCTTGTCCTCCCACAGTCCTTCCTGGCTCTGCGCACAGCTCTCTCTGCTGTCTCTGGCACGCAATCCTCCTTGACCACTACCGTTGTTGATCTACCCACTTAGGCTAACAGTATGTTCGACTTAGCTTGTGTATTCGTTTTCAAAGAAAAACCCTCCCCACAAGAGGAAACCAGCAGAAAGAACTACCCCACTCCTGGTACCAAAAAGATGTGGCCGTGTAAATGTGCACACTATATAAAACTCAAACACAACCAAACATCTAAAAAAAGGGTTCTTTATTTTCGACTGCGTATGAGAAAGACGCAGCGTTAATGTCTGGAGTTTCCGCTTGTGGTCAGGAATATAAACAAAACTTATACAACGAGTTACAATAGAAAAATACCAAACATAAAAACTTCCATACAGAACTCGCCACGTACAGTGTGAATTACAATGTTCCACAAATGTACAAAGAAACAACCCAAAAGAAGGAATAATAGTTACACTTCCATATTTCCCCTCAGCGAGTTCTCTTTCACAATACTCAATTGTGTTGATTTTCCCTTTTTAGCTTCTTGCAAATAATTGTATATTCCCAAAAAATAAAACAGAATACACAAAAACGGTTTATGTGAGCACTTATACCCCAAATAAACAACGGTAGTGGCTTTTTATGTTTTCTGAATAAAGAACAAAACATAAACGTGATTAAAGACACATTCTCATACAGTAAGCCACTGACACACTTGTAAGACAGGAATAAACATACTTAACACTCTACAATTAACATTACTATACTAATTCTCATCTCTTACAGATTATCAATAAACTTTGACATTACAAACAGTGCAGAGCTAGCCAAATACTTTCTTTGAGTGAATATAAGCATTTACAATAAAAGAATGAACTAAAATGACACTCACTCTGTGAAGCGATACACCACACTAGAAAGCCCGCGCCACGGTCATCTCACGTGCACTAGCGTCTCTTTGTTCTCCCCTCTGTCATAATTTTATCACAGAAACAGAAGTATCGTTTATATTTCTCGTCAATAATAACATGAGCTGTAATAATGAGTTCAAATAACATGCTACATTTCAACAAACAGAACACCAAATTGGGGGTTTCCCCTTTCGCTTTCGCATAAGCCAATGATGTAAGTTGGTGTTAGTTTCTAACGCGCCTCAGCTCACACGTTCGCTGAAGGTCTATCAAAAAGCAAAAACCCAAACTTCTTGTTCCTTCCGATACTGCACTACTCATGCGCACCAGGGTGCCCTCTAGGGACGGGAAGCATGACTACAGGCTATTTTTGCCCTGGTTACATAAAGTTCACACAAGACAAGGGAAACACAGGACAGACAGGAACAAGACATGAACCCACACCGTGACAGCGTCAGCTACGCAAGCTTGTGGTGGTATGTAAACACCGACCAAAACAAACAAATATACTCACAGAAAATTGTATATATTCTGACTTCACAAATTTTTAAAGCAGTCTAATTTACACATGCAACACTGAAATCAATGCCAAAAAAAAAAAAAAAAAAAGGACAGACAAACCATTGTATTGTCGAAACTTATCAGCTTCGCACGTACGATCACACCAGTGTGATCAGTCTAGGCTGGTCCCTGGAGCGTACGATCACACCGGTGTGATTAGAACGGTCAGTGCATCACGTGATCAACTGCTAAATTCAAATGTGCTTTCGCGCGTTGGCTGGCCTGAGCCAGAGACAGGCGCGCTCAGAGCTGTCATATATCACAACTTTTCAGTGTTTTCAACCACATAATATTTATTTTAGGTTCCAGACATATAAGTACTAAAAAAACAATACATTTAGAGTTCGTAAAATACACACTGATGTCAAAGGAAGAGGCAATACTAATCCTTTCCATTATAATTAGTTTTATTAATATCAGACACACATTGTGTAAGCAAGTAACTTTAAAGTTTACTCTATTCTTCTCCCAGTTCACCAGCCACTTACTTGTATGTATTTCGGGAGAAGTGGATGAATTAACGTTTTGTAAATCCAACAGATCCGATTCTCTGAACTGCGTCTGCGGCACAAACTAAGTCGGCGGCGCCCATCGCGCATACAGCTCAACTAACGCGATCGTTATAAAGGTGTTTAAACAACAAAACACTTCCACTTGCATATATTTGACAACCGGAATATCAGATATTTCATGCCATATCTAAAAAATTCGTGAATATTTTGAATAAAAAAGGAAATATGACATAAAAACAGATCATCATTCATTCAGCTCTGTTGTTGCTACGGTGTGTCACGTGACAAGCAATGACGCGTCACCATGGAAACCATAAAGTGACACATTCTAAATAACGGTCGCCTTGAAAAACTCACGCTGGGGGGTCAGCCAGAATATTTTAAACTCACGTGTGAAAGGGTTAAACGCTGTCATTGAACTGAATTGAATCACCAATGACCTGAATTGTGCTGAATAATGACATTATCATCTTCTGTAGAGAGGTTTCCCTGATAATTAATGTGAAGCTGCTTTGAAACAATCTGTATTGTTAAAAAGCGATATAGAAATACATGTCACTTGACATACAACATGTGAAGTATTTATCAAATTGACAGCAGTAACGTTGTCATTATCATGCACCGTCTTTCTATATATAAAGTCTTTGGAGTAATGATGCTGAAAATTCAGCTCTGCATCACAGGAATAAATTACAAGAATAAATTACATTATTACAGTTTTCCCTTTATTTCTGATCCAATAAATGTAACCTTGGTGAGCAGAAGAGTGAACGAATTTGAATTATTTACACTTATGAAAATGACACAGATGTGAACTGAAAATGTCAGATTCAAAGCGATGAATCACCCAAGAGATCTATGTCATGCGTGACGGGACACATCAGTTATGAGAGTGTTGATGAAGATCATTGTTCTTTGTAATCGCTGATCGTTTAGCTGGTTTTTAGCCTAGCTTACCTGGTGACATCAAAGCTTCATAATTACGTGGATACTGTTCTTATATAGGCACAAAAGAGGGAAAGAATATGAATTATGAACACTTCCATTGTGCTCTGAATGGAATCACTTGAATGCACAGCCTGTCATGATTACTTATAATCCAAGATGACATAAAGGTAGCACTGGTGTTAGGACTTCATAATTAGACAGATGAGAAGGTCAGAAATGTAGTGCACTCAAAAACACATTTAGGCCTAAATCTAAGATATATGTTTTTGAAATGCATATAAAATTTCCATCTATTTTAACAGTAAGAAAGTCAGTTAATGTGATGCATATTTGTCAGCCATACATAAATGAAATGGGTCAGATTTCTGTAATAGTACTAATTAACTGAATGTGTTTGTTTAAAATACACAAAAAACAGGTTTATATATTTATCATCAATCATCCAGTCAGTTTCTTTCAGTCTCATGCGTGTATAACTACAATTAAATATTCCATGTCATATTTGAACCATGTTCATACTTTTTAACTAAATTTATATTTCACAATGAACAGATTCTAAGCAATTTTAATAAATGCATTTTGAAAATCAGATTATTTAAATAAAATCAAAGAGGTGCAAATAATGAACTATGCCATGTTTTTTTTTTTTTTAATTTTATGTTTATGCATGACTGACAAATATGCATCACAATATTAGTTTATCTGAAAACACTTTAATACAAATATATAGAACTTTATCGTAAATTTAGGCCTAAATATACATTTTTGGTGGTGGTATACATTTATACATCAGTTTGTTCTGGTTCTCGATTCTGATTAGCTGAGAGCCTTTTCAAGCCATGTGATATTCTATGGGTATAGGGAACCATTTCACCGTTTGTATCACTCCACTTGTATCACTCCCCACAGGCTTTCTCTCACAGCGACTGTCATGACGGATAAGCAAACCACCATCATTTTACAAATACTACTGTTGTTGTGTCATGGAATGTAGTTTTAAGAGGTTTTTTTTTTTTTTTGGTGAGAATGTAGTTTTTTAGACCACAAGACAAATATGTGATATATAATCATGCCTATTTTAAAATTTGTTTAGACGCTTTCGCAGACGCGAGCTCCAGGTCATCAGCGGCCATTCAGCACTCATGTACCCGCAGAGAACAACTTTATCTCGGTCAGTCCTTCTGGAATTTATAGCTTGCTTGTAGATAGTGTTTAAACATGAGGTATAATTCTGTTTGGGAATATCAAACAGGCAATCTTTGGTCTTATTAATGTATTACTTGTTCCAGAGCAAATCGATTTGGCCAAGGGAAAAGTTAAGTTTCATAACTTTAGATGGCATACACCATTAGATGGCAGCAAAGACTGTCTTTATGAGTGAGTCAGTAGCGAAGACTTTTATATTATCGGTTTAAGGAACTGAAACAAGGTTGTAAACAGTAAGACGCAACTTAGAAATGCATTGACTAGCGCTGTCATGGGAAATCCCCTTAACTGTTAAAAGGACAAAGACAAAGATTTCACTTTCCTCAGTGGGCATTCAAATTGATTTTGTAAATATGAATATAAGATTGACCAGAAGAATATCAGCTAGATGCAGGTATTGCACTCGCACTAGTTGATCTCTCTCTCTTAATACTCAACATAATACTATAAGCTTCAATGAAGCGACTCTGCGTTCCTTCATAGTTCTAAAGTGTTTTTTAGAATTAGTAACGGAGACTTGGGCTCAACTATTAAACTGTCTACTTGAGATTTGAATCTGTGGCGGAAGAAATTAGTTCGCACAAAATAGTTTTTTTAAAGGTGTGGTCTGTAATAATGACAGCTAGTGGTGGAAATAGGTACTTCAGTCCAAATTCAAAATATCAGAGCGTTGTTGCCCCCTCCTCCTCAGACTCGACGCTCACACGAGTTTGAGGACACACAACAGGAACGAGCGCAATTGACAACAAAAGCCGAGGAGACTTACAGTTACTTACAGTAAGTTAATGAGTTGATTTATTCGCGTTTTAATATGCTCTCGTTCATAGAGATTTTTAGATGGATATCGAGGCTTTTTAGGCTGTGTGGAATCTGCAATCTCTGACCCAGTTTGTTTGCTCGTTTCCAAGGCTACGATACGAAATACTATTGGGTGAACTGGGAGTGGGCAGAGTCACACAGACCAAAACAAAAACCGTCTGACAACACGGAACGTGTAAAATAATTTGTAAAATAACTGGCTGTAGAAGTGTTTTTCAGAGAAACGAGCATGTGAACTTAGCGTGTTTCCTAAATATCTATAATATTCATATTGTTCATACTATCCATAATAACATATTATTGTAATTGTATGCTTTAGTAGAGTAAAAATGTCACATACAGCACCTTTAAAGACACTCCATTGTTGTTTCTTATTTATTTACAAACTTGTGCCGTTGAACTGTTGTATAAACACTCGTAGTCGTGCGATATGGCTGTATATCTGCACACTGTGATTACCTACAGCCGAATCACAGCCGTGTCAAGTCACATTTATGTATAACGCTTTTTACAATACAGATTGTTTTAAAGCAGCTTTATAGAGATAACAGGAAAATAATGCAACAAAGTTTGTTTCAAGAAGAAAATAGCATCACAGTCCAGCTTAAGTAAGTTCAGTGATGTTTAATTTTTGTTGTAAAAAAGTTATAAATTTTGTTCATTTATATATATATAGGCACTCTGGAGTAAACCGTGATGTCATCATCCAGCTCAGTTCAGTTCTCATATAATGGTGTCAATGCAGGCAGATCAATATTATTGTTGAATATTAAATTAAAATGTTAAATTTAATGTCCCAAACTAAGCAAGCCAAAAGCCAATGGCAACAAAGGTGAAAAAGGCAACAGTGGCAAGGAACCAAATAGAGCCATATTCATGTGATATAAATATCTATTCAATAGCTATTAATGTGATATTACTTATATATACCATCAACCACTGGTCAACCAACTAATATACACAGGCAAGTATTTATTTTGCATACACTTTTACTGTAGAGATATACAGCACAGGGACCTTACAGAAACCTGAGCTTTGCTATGATATGATATGTCATTCCATATGGGGTTTGAACCAGCAACCTCGACTTGGTACTTGAATGTGTCCTGGGGCTCTTTAACACCTCAACACAATCAGCGAAAGAGCAAGGTCACCTACTGACTTAACTGAATTGACAATAAACTGAATTGACAATAACCCTGCATTCAATGCAAGATCAAATTTAAGAACAGAATTAAACAAGCATCAATTGCCTTTGGCATGCGGAAATGCCCAGTCATCCAAAATACCCCTCGACTGTGTCGCTTCAACACCAATACTGCCATCTATCAAGCCATCTGCATCACCGTGACCTGCAGATAACCAGGACTCTGGAAAGCTTCCAGATAGGACGTCTTCACTGTATCCTTGGGTCTCCTAACAAGTTTGTACTGTTTGTACAGAATAAATCCTCTAGCAAGCCAAAATTAGGATCAAGGGAGCTTTAAATGATGTGCAAGAACACAGAGAAAAAGAGAGAGGACTGAGAGAGGAATGTGGGGACTTGTGTTGTTAATTGTGAGGAGTTTTTTAGATTTCAGGATTCCTCCAATCAAGTAGATCGGACTTGGACATGGATGCCAAAAATAGCTGCCCTGAGGCGTTGCAAATATGGCCGCTGAGTGAATAGACTTTCCTTGAAAGTGACATTTCTGATTATTATCAATGGTGAAAACAGTTACACAAAGATATGAAGAAATATAAATAAAAAAACAATCACCTGTCACACCTGGCCTTTACATTGAAACTCAAAGGCCACATGAAACTCTTTCTTCCTTATTGTGACATATTATTGAAACAGAAAATTGTAACACTTTATTTTACAGTGTCCTTGTTATATTTAATTATGATAGTAATAACTAAATAATTAAATGCAACAAACCCTTAACAAAACCTAACCCTAAAGTTTTAAAATCTTTGCTTTAAACTGCACATGCACATTACCTGGATAAAACTGAAATGTCCAGTTTTTGAAGGTCCCATTCATGTCACATTTCATTGCTTATTTTAAATATGTTATTGAAATGTGAATCTGTCTAGCGGCTCTTGTGATTTCACTCAATTCAGTTAAAAAGCAGCTCTACTTGCATGACTGAAAATGACTGCCCGAGTGCATTTATAAGATGGACACAGAATAAACTGACTTGTCTTGAAAGGGACTTTGGTGTGTGGTGCAATGAATTGCCATGTCATTTCATCTAAGAGACATTTTTTCACAGGTATCCAGAACATTAGATTTTTTTATTTATTATTAAACATTGTTTATTACCAAACCATTTATTTTATTATTAAACATTATTACCAAACCATTTATTATTAAACATTGTTCCTTCAACAGCTTGCTTTTTGTTTTAGATATAACACAGCAAAATATGAATACTCTGTCTCACACACAAACACTCTGGTTTTCTGCTTTTCTTCTTTCTTCTCTGTGCACAGACTCAGATCTGCATTGCAGTGCTCCCTCAGACAGCCAAAAACAAACTTGACAAAGGCCTTGTCCCAAATGGTACTCTTAGGTAATGCCGCTTTAACTGTAGGGTAGAAGTGTGCTGGTCGTGGGCTCAGCAAAAGTGCACATTTAGGTTTCAGAAGGGTTCTCGCATGCACCCCCTTTGCGGCCGATATGCGTCCTCTATGGGTGCCGTTATCAAAATGATTCCAGTTCACACGGATCCGTGGAAACAACAAAAAAATCCTGTATTATGCTGCCAGACAAGTAATTTGGCGATGTCAGTTTGTAAAGAAAGAATACACCCCTGTACACATACCTGTACATATTCAAACGCGCATAGCTATAGACTAAACACGTAATATGCATGTGCACGCCGTCACCATTTTCACAGATTCATGTTTCATGGAGTTTACACAGAGATGATAATGTTTTCAAAATTTTTCAAAACTTGCACCTTGGAAGCTATTTCAAAGTTTGCGTTCTCGATCCACCAAACACTGTTGTCGTGCAAATAAACAGCCAGAATACATTAAATGTTTTCTATTAAAACAGTGTTGTGTAAGCGGCCCCTAAGTTAATAATGTGTCCCTGAGCAAGACACTTAACCTCTAGTTCCTCCAGAGGCGTGCGACCTCTGACATATAGCAATTGTAATTCGCTTTGGATAAAAGCATCAGCTAAATGAATAAATGTAAATGTAAATGTAATAACTAATGATCTTTGCAACGGAAGTGAATCAATCAAAAACTAATTTTAGCTGAACAATAACTTTATTGTAGAGCTGCTGTAAAGCCAAAACAATCTTGTTCCGTTAAGCTCCTATTATCCCTGTAAAGCTGCTTTGAAACCATCTGTATTGTTGAAAGCGCTGTATAAATGAAGGTGACTTGACTTGACTTTGCCGAGCCCGCACAGCAGACCAGTGTTGCCAAGTCTGCGATTTTACCGCGGTATTGGGCTGCTTTTACACTGTTGCCATGTTTTTTTTTTCAAGTCCGCGGGTTGAAGCGACACCAATAATGCAATATTTACACCTGAAATTGATTTTTACCAGTGGAACCCCACCAAAACACGCAGATTTTACCCCCTGGAATGGGATTGGGCTAGTTTTGAGTAGCAATTAGGCGGGTTTTATTGTGAAAACCTGTCAACCCTGCAGCAGATTTCTTTCTGACAGTAAAAGCAGCAGATTTCTTTCTGACAGTAAACGCAGCATTACGTCATGAAAGCGCAGACTCAGAAGAAGACCGTGAGTGTTTAGGGTGTCATTTGGGACAGGGCCAAAGTTGAATTCAGGATTTGTGCATATAATAATGCATACTACTAACCTACTTCAGATGGCTACAGAGGGAACAGATAGAACTTCTCATTTTTATTCTTTCATTAATTTCTTTTGTATTTAGCAGTAATTAAGAATGTGCTGTGTTAATTAGCTTCACTGGTTAAAGCAAGTGTCTTTTCTTCCCTATTGTGATGTACATCCAAATGAAATGGCTTCTTGGCTGGGTTCGAAATCGCCCCCTAAACCCTTAATCACTATTCCCTTCATTACTCCAATATAGTTCACTTGAAGTGAATTCGGACACTGATTGCGCCGGAAGAGCTGCCGCTTTTACATAGTTTGTGTTTGCTGTTTAATAATCATTTGAAACTTTGCAAACTGACAGCTCCAGTATTTATGTTGAATTCTGTCATGGAAACTAACATATATAAACTAATGAAATTATTTAATAATCAATTAAAAAGAAATGTATACCTGTATGATATTATGATATAATGCTGTAGCCACATTGACCCAGCGGTTTAGAAAATGGATGGATGATTCAGATGCAGGCACCATCTTCAGTGTGGGATTTTTTGTGGGATTTTATTTGGCGCGACGATCACAGTGCATTATGGGTATTCTCTAGCCATTGAGTGTACATTAATTGTACACTCGTGATCGCAGTGCATTATAGGATTGAAAGAGTACACTCGATAACGTCCACTATTTTTTCAGACACTACTACAAATGGCTGTACTGAAGAAATACAAATTTGTCAAATGTTTAATTTAGGTTCCAATAAAATAGTATATAAACTGAGAAATATTCTGTTTGTTGAAGTTGGCATTTCAGGTTAGGATGGTAGATGATATCAGCTGTGAAACAGTTTCCAGCAAGAGAATCTGGCAAATCCTGTTTTCTCCATTGTAAGTTAAATGAGTCTGATCACTGAGACTTTCTTTAATGGCTCTGGGATGGCTCTTGGAACCAGAGTTCCTGGCCACTATCAGCATTTGAATAGTTATGCTGATTCCATTGGATTGGTAATGCCCTCAGAGTAGGGTGTGTTCGTACTACATTTGCATGCTTTGTTTAAGTCCCTCCTCTTAAAATGCCTATAATATACCATGTAAAGTTCCTTTAATTTAGACGATGTTGGAATGACTGCAGCAACGACAAGCAATAAAGAACTTCTGCTTGGAAAACTTCCACCGTCTCCTGGTCTGAGCTTCTAACTTTTCTACAAAGAAAAAGATCACTACAGTACCCTCAAATAGTGTCCTATTTTAGGGAAAATGGGACGGTTTCATACACAGCCCTTGATTGTGTCCGTGGGGAATTGATTGGATGGTTGTGGTTTGCTATTGGTGGATCTCAGGTGAGTGACAGGTTATAGCCCCGCCCTCATCATAAGAGAAGAGTTGCTGCAAGAGGAAGATATTCTGATTCAAGATTATGAGACAAATGGATTTAAAAAAATTATGTGTACAGATAAAATATAAATACTAAAATATTTCATAAAAAAATAAGAATTGTCCATTTGTCAGTCTGTAATATACTGTAAACTGAAGGCTATTGGCTAATGATTTTTGATATGTTCTACCTTAACTTCCAATTTCAATACAGGACATATGCAAAAAAATAAATAAATATTTTAAAAGGAATACAGAGCCAAAAAGCAACATTCTCCATGATATCTTTCTTTAAGGGGAAAAAGGCTTGGCATGTGACCACGGAACAATTTTTTCAGAATGTATGATAACGGTCATATATCAGTTAACACAGACTAGAGGGTGAAGGCTCACATGGGTTTTATTTTAACTCTTATATTGTCAAAAGCTAAGGGTAAAAATACATAAATATGCAGGAAAGCTGAGCTGAAAGCGATACTGCAGAAGCAGAATGAAACCGCTCAGCTGGTTTCTGCACCCAGTGAACTGCCATGAGACGCAACTGAACTCATCGCTGGACGCTTTCAAGAGCATGTGAAAGTGTTTCCTGGAACACAGCTGCCCCTCGGTGGGGGAAAACACAAGAACAGGGCAGAAATGCTGAGTAACAAAAGCACAACGCTTGTATTGCTGTGCTGTATGCTGTATGAAATCAACTTATTACTTTCTAAATACATTCCTGGTCTGATTGTAAATTATTCATCTGTGCCCATTATTCCAAATAAAATGGTTTGACTTCATAATCCATCATCATAATGTAATAACTTGCTTCACATCTGAAATTAGCTATTAAGTGTGAGCTATTAATTATTGTAATAGCCAGAACTCATCATCAGTCAGTCATTGTTTCAGGCTACAGTTGTAGGTGTTGAAGACTTTTTAAAATCTAGTCGATAGCTACAACAGAGTAATTTAAGCTGGTCAATTTTAATTTAATAAAGATTAAAGCAAAAATAGCAAATGACATTTAAAAAAAAAAATCAGGAATGTTAGCTGATCTAAACCATCAAATCAATTCGCCATTGATAAAATTAAGTCATGCCCTTCATTTTTTCTTGCTGAATATCCTGTTGCACTCAGAAATGTCACATCACAGAAGTCAAATGTCATACTGACGTCAAAGTCGCGATGTAAGCAAAGGAGTGACTGATCTTTTTTTTTCCTTATTGTGACGTGCATCCAAATTATGACATATTATTGAAAAAGAAAATTGTAACACTTTATTTGACAGTGTCCTTGTTATATTTAGTTACCATATGAATAACTAAAACTATTAATAACTAACCCTAAACAAATCCTAACCCTATAGTAAGTACATGTTGTTAAAGGAATAGTTCACCCAAAAAAAAAAATTCTGTCATAATTTACTGAACCCTGAAGTTGTTCCAAACCTGTATGAGTTTCTTTCTTCTGCTGAACACAAAGGAAAATATTTTGAAGAATGTTTGTAACTAGTGATGCACCGATGTGAAAATTGTGGCCGATACCGATAACCGATATTAATATTGCTGTTTATGGCCGATACCGATATTTACCGATGTCGATATCTCTGTATAGAAAACTAATTTTTATGATAATCAAATAAAGCGCTATTTTCCAAAACACTTTTTTTTTTTTTACTTTTGTAATTTATTTTCAGAAATGACTGATATTGGGCACCTTTACCTGTGTGCAAAATATGTCATCAGATTTTCAGAAGAAAAAATAAATATTTATATAAAAATACATTTTTATAAAGGATACAAGTGTGTCCTGAATTCACACTATGAATAAGCCAACCCTGAGTATTCTCAATAAACATCTAACTCACTTGAGACCAAGTCACTGTATTCTGTGAACATTGTACAACAGTTCAAAACTTTAAAGTACAGTACTGTCCTACTAAGGCAAAAGACCTTAACTTCTATTTTATAGCACAATGTTATGATAACACTTAAAATGTAATCAATATTAACCCTATTAGACTCACTATGATAAAAATGGCTTCACATGTATAAACAAGAAGTTGAAGTAGTAAGCATAGTTGGAATGTCCTGTATGAACAAAATGACGGAGAATGTTTTTGTTTCCACTGTTCGATCTCGCCCGCGCCTCTCTCTCTCTCTCACACGCGCGCGCGCCACACACACACACACACACACACACAACCACAACATATTCCAGCATTGCAATCTTGACGTCGCAGACAGTTCATAATAGTCACAGAGCTTCAGAGCTAAGGCAGGGCTACAGATTAGGTGTCCCTAAAGAACTGTAACGTTATCTAACAGTTAGTAGTTCCGCATTGTAATGGATTTGCTTTCTCGTCGTTTGTTTGACATGGATTTTAACCAGGGTTCAACAAAAGGTAGGCTTTAAATTACTACATTCCCGCTGCTGGTGTATAATGGGTGTGTCCTTGCGGCTCCAACTGACCAACTTGCGTAGTTTTCAGTCTGTGGACTGTCATTGACAGGCGAGAGCTAGCATTTTATTTCAGTTGTAGCCTACATGTAGCCTTACGGGCTGTGAATTAAGATAGAAGCTTGTTACTAGATAAGTTGTTGATTATGGCTCGAAACGTGTTTGTGTCTAGTTTGTGAAGTAGCATCGCTAGCTAAAGGCTACCGCTAGCTATTACTGGATTTTAAAGATGATCTTTTTTATGCACCCGTGTCGTGTGTGATTCTTACCTTGATCATTTTCATCATCATTTTCCCCCGAGAGTATGCCATTATTCAGTAATCTAACAAAAGCAATCACTGTGAAACATGTAACTTACATGTGTGTCTGAGGTGATTTAATTGCTACATCATAACCCCGTAACTCCAGCGCGACAATACTTTGATGGTCGGTCAGAACAAGGCAGAGTGCTGTAACTTGCCGCCTCCCGCACCTGCTTCAGCACATTATGTGTGTAATGTATGTGCGCGTGCAAAACAAACATCCCTGACGGCCCCACATAATCCTACACACACGTCAAATACACAGGAATGATTATCGGCCTGTTCACATCGGCCCTATTTTGACATCGGAACGATACCGATGTGTAAAAAATCGGCGGCCAATATAGCGTGCATCACTATTTGTAACCAAATGGTTTCTGATCCCCATCGATTTCCATAGTAGTTTCTGTTTTCATACTTTGTGTGGCAGCTCTATGATTTGATAGGGGGAGTGTAAACTGAAACACCAATTTACATCTCTAAAATGCTCGACTACGCCACCCCAGAGGCAACATTACCAGGGAAATCGCCTTTCAGAATGATTTAAAGCACACAAGTTCGGTTACGGCTGAGTCAAGATCAGAAACAGAGGTGTAGTACAAAAATAGAATTTTATTAACAACCATTAAACAGCATGTACCAATAGTCAAGTAAAAAAAGGATATCACACACAGCTACACCTGCTCCAGGGCTGAGAACCACTCGCCTATCCTCAAGAAACCACGGCAACCACACGTGCACTCACACTGCACCTCAAATGTGAACCACCGCACACGGAAGAGGAAACCACCACCAAACAGAGAGGAAGGCTCGTCCACACACACACATGGGTCTGGGTCCCCGACCCCCCTGGAGAGAGAGCGAAAGTTCCAATTAAACATACACACTTATTCTCCTAAAACTTGGTACTCAAAAAGAAAAGATCATGCAATCATAAACATACACAAAACCTTAACAAACAAAATTAAATAATAAATGCACAACTAAGTAAATTCACAAACTGGGTCAAAGAGAGATTGCTTAATGACTGAGTTAAAGTACTGGGTAAGCAATTAACCAGATCACAAAAAAAAAAATTATCCCACAAAAAAATAATAGTAAAAAAAAAGACGTGTTGACCAAAAGAAGATACAAAAAAAGAAAATACACAAAGCCGAGCCAACCAGACTCAGGATGTTAAATAAAGACGTAACTAGCACAAATAAAGAAAAATAATTCACCAGAATGAATCAACCATTTAAATTATACCAGGTCTCATTCACAGATATCATAAAGAAACAGAATAAAGAAATAAACCAATTAAAGGGAAACATTAAAACACAAAAGCATTTTCCATCTCGACATTGGCTAGTGAATGGCTAGTCAATGGTCAAACTGTTTCGAGGAATTGTGGCGGAAGAGAAAGCGAGTTACGTTGCCGAATCTGCGACACACCAGGCGGCCACTCCAGCAGACGTTTAAAGTGTCCAGCTTCGGAACTCACACATAATATCGGCAAAACGCCATGCAACAGCACGTGAGCACTGATCACCGGCAAGGTGCAGTCGATCTGACGGTCTATACTGCAGCACCCTGCTGAGGGAGATTCAGCACGCTTCAAGCGTCGTCATGCGAGGATTTATTCGCCCAAATCCCAACCATACGAACAGCAACAAAGAAAGCAGCACCAGCAAAAGGGAACAGCCAACAGAAAGCCCACTGCAACGTCCCGCACTCTGTCACATCACGGAAAGATAAGGAAAAGATTAATTAACCCACCCCATAACAACACGAGTAATAATAAAACAACCTACCGGTTTGAACTTGCGGCACTAAAACATCCTATTGCAACGCACGTCGCTATAATGTATCACCGCAGTCCTCAGTCCACACTATAGGGAAAGGAGCCAGATAAGTAAATAAAAACTTTACTCAAGACCAACACGTAGAAGTACAGCCCCAACTGCAGCTCCTTCGCACATGCCAAAGACACAACCGCGCCGCTTTTAGTCCACTAAATCATGCAAAATAGACCCGCCCCGTCATTATGCCAACGGCAATTACTAGCAACTGCTACAATCTACCCCCCCTTTTGTCGTCGTCGTCCCGACGAGGATCCATTCTTCCAAGTGTACCATCTGATGACAAATCTAACACCAAGGTCTAAATACGGCTCCGATGGAGTTGGATGCTGATGCAAGAGGACTACTAGATCTTTCCTCCCCTCCTACCGCTTGTGGCAAGTGATGCACATTAGAATGTTGTCCTGCCCCAATTCGTCTTGTTCTATGCAGGGTTACCTCAGGCTGGTCATCTGGACCTCCTTCGGTAGGTCCAGGTACCGGTAAAGGACTCGTGCCACCATCACTGACCTCAACCTCTGCTGAATCAACTGTACTGGAAACGGGAGTATCTACCGGCCTCAAAGGAGACCTACTCAAAGTAACTCCCTGATCTACTATGGGAACACCTGATACCACATAAACCAGGTCTCCTTCTATTGGTTCCTCCGCCTCGATTGCAACCGCAACTGGCGATTCAACCCGAACCTCAGGGAGGTCGAGTGCCACCTCTCCCTGGGCTCTGGGTTTCAAAGATGAACGATGGACATGCCGTACCTTCTCCCGATCCTGCTCTGGAGCTATCGTATACACAGATCCACCCACCGGTGGGGCCTTCACAACCCGATATAAAGTTGAACTCCACAGATCATGTATCTTATGACGAGATTCAAAGTTGCGGCCCTGGTCGGAATGAATCCGGCCAGGGACCCCAAATCTGAAAAAACACTCATTTACCAGAACACGGGCCACGGTCTCAGCCTGCTGGTCCTTAGTGAATTTACTGAACACGTCAGTCATCACCGTGGTTGTGCCCACTATCACATTCTCTTGTCCTGAACGAGACGGCTCTAAGATGGTAAAATCAATAGCCACAATCTTGTTCGGGCGAGAAGCCAACAGATGCCCCATGTAACTCCTTGCAATCGGTGCCACATCTTTGGCCAGTTGACACCGCTCACACTCTTGCACCCAACCAGCTACATCGGCCGACATACCGGGCCAGTAGCACCGCTGCCGCACCAACTCGAGGGTACGTTCCATCCCCTGATGCCCATGGTGTTGGTGCAACTGAACCAGCACTTCTGATTGCAGTGCCACCGGCAACACCAGTTGGAATATTACCTCTCCTCCATCTGGACGGAAGATTTTACGATGTAATAGACCCTCCTGCTCACTCAGTCGGTCCCATTGTCGAAGCAGCATCATTACAGGTTTAGCCAACTGTCGCCACTCTCTAGGCTCTGGACGTTGCCCTCGCTGCCAGAACCTCCTCACTTCCCCTATAACCGGGTCTGCCGCTTGCAAAGCAATAAGATCGGATATGGAACGGCTAGGCCATGCCTGTATAGCCCCCTGCGTTGCGGCCCCTCCTGACTCTAAGACCGCAACTCGCCTTAACAGCTCTGGAACGAGTAGCTACCTTTTCCTTCCGATCCAACCCCACGTAACCGAGAAAGAGCATCGGCATTCTGGTTGGTCTTACCTGACCGGTAGTGAATCTCAAAATCGAATGCTGCTAGCTCAGCGGCCCACCTTTGCTCGGTGACCCCAAGCTTGGCTGTCGCCAGGTGACTAAGCGGGTTGTTGTCAGTACGTACCAGGCACTTATGGCCGAGCAAATACTCCCTGAATTTCTCACCCATAGCCCACTTAAGGGCCAAAAACTCCAAACGAATGGAACTGTAAGTAGCGGAATTACGCTCAGATGGCCTGAGGCTTCGGCTCGCATAAGCGACGGGTCTAACTTTACCATCAAATTCCTGTGAAAGTACTGCTCCCAGTCCCACGTGACTGGCATCGACCTCCAAGATAAAGGGCCGGGTAAAATCCGCATAAGCCAACACTGGCGCTGTACTGAGAACCTGTTTCAAAGCTTGGAATGCTTCCTCGCACTGCTCTGACCACGCTGTGGTTATTTCCTGACCTCGCTTACTGGACCCCGTTAACATAGCCACCACTTTGTGTAACGGGGCTGCCAACTTGGCAAACCCCTCTACGAAACGCCTGTAATAGCTGACAAAACACAAAAACGTTCGTAGTTCTAACACGGTCGTAGGATGAGGCCACTGGGCTACAGCTTCAATCTTGTTTGGGTCCGTTGCCACCCCACGAGAAGAAATCACATGACCTAAGTAACTCACTTCCTCTTGAAAGAACGCGCACTTCTCCAACTTTACCTTAAGTCCCTCTGCTTTCAACCGACACAACACTACCCTGAGTCGCTGCAGATGTTGCTGCACGGACGATGAGAATACGATAATGTCGTCGAGATATAACAAAACCGACTGATGCCTTTGGTCCCCAAAAAGTCGTTCCATCAAACGCTGGAACGTACTGGGCGCATTGCATAGGCCAAACGGCATTCGATTCCATTCAAAGAGCCCGAATGGCGAACAAAAGGCAGTCTTAGGACGATCAAGCTCGGACACTGGAACCTGGTTGTAACCGCTGGTCAGATCTAACGTAGAAAACCAACGGGCACCGGCTAAGGAATCCAACGTTTCTTCGATCCGAGGTAACGGGAAAGCATCTTTGCGGGTCTTGGCGTTAAGTTGGCGGTAGTCAACACACATACGGAGGCTGCCGTCCTTTTTCCTCACTAGTACGATTGGAGAGGCGTAAGGGCTGCAACTCTCCCGAATAATCTGTGCGTCGAGCAACTGACTAATATGAGTTTACCAGCTCATATTCTGATGGTGGAACACGCCTGTACCGCTGTCGGACTGGAATATCATCGCTAAGAGGGATCTCATGTCACAAGAGATTAGTGCAACCTACATCTCCTTCATGGGTAGAAAACACATCCTTAAACTCCCGGAGTAACGCTCTGACCTGCTCTCGTTCCTCTGCAGTTAATGCACCCAACTCAACAGATTCAATCTGTTCTGGTATTACTGTAGCGGAGACACTACACGATGCTGCCTGGGTGCTCGCTATGGGAACCTCCGTTAACCCGTCGGGAAGGTCCACCAAATACACCTCTCGCAATGTACCTACTATAGTAGCGGGGTAAAGCACTACATCAACAGTCCCCACATTCACCACCTGTACATAAACAGTACCCCCAGTTAGTCGCACCAGCGAAGAAAAGGCCAATAAGCCTGCAGGCAAGCCTATCTCTGGAGGCTCAAAAAGTACTGTACTACCCGTATACTGGGTAGAACACGTAGCTGCTACGAATTTGATAGTGCCAGCTGTAACACGACATGTACTACGTCCTCGTACTCTCACCTTACTGCCCTGTTCAGCAGTGCGAATGACCTGTTGGCATTCTTGGAAGGCATGGATAATCTTAGCATCCTGCTTTACTGACGGGAGGGTATATAACGTCGACCCATAGTGTCCGAAAAGGCCCTGGTAACAACGACTGAGCACATTCATTCCTAGAATACCCGGGGTATCGGAGCTACCCCCGGGGGGATCTCGGACCACTAGCACTCCGCATCCCTGGACAAGATTACCGCAGAGTTCAATATCCACTTCCCAGTAACCAATATAGGGAATCTCCAGCCCATTAGCCGCTCTGAGCTGCAGCCAATGGCACGACTGTAAACGATCCTGGCCCCATGGTTCAAACCGAAGCCGAAAACAGCTCTCGGTAATGGTGGACACCATGGACCCAGTATCAACCAGACAAGGCACAGGAATCCCCCCAATATTAACGACTAAGTGTGGACATAAGGACACCAAACGGGACACAAGTTGCTTATCATTAAAAACACGCAAGCCACGAGTTTCCCCTACCAGACTGTGGCTTCGCAGCCCGGTGGGAATTAGTTTTCCGGCGGTTGATTGCTGGACGCTGGCCTAAATCCACCAGAATCGGAAGCAAATGCCGGTGGCAGAGGGCGAGGGGGATGTTCACTATCACAATTTCGGGCAATATGACCGGATCGTTGGCATCTCCTACAAATTACTGTATTTGAACGAGGAGAGCGATCGCGTACGTGCACATTTTGATTACGGGACACAGTTCGAGTGAGCTGATCAATCTGACGTTGCTGCTAACGCAGCAATTCCCGCAGTTCGGCAAACACACCCAACCGAACCCCATGATCCAAATCGGACCCTCCCCGAACACCATATTGAATGCCACTTACCAACGGTACCGATTGACTCCTACCCCTCGTACCACCCGGCGTCCCCTCCCGTTCCCAGCGAATGGCCTCCGCTCGCATCTCCAACAACGTTGCAGTGGGCTGTCAGGCTGTCTGCGAAGAGCAGAAATTATCTTGTCAGGATCACTCCTGTCCGCAAGAGAACGATACTTAATTTCGTCACGGGCCTCTCCTTCCAGATTATCATATAGGAAGAAGGCCCATTCGGTACGTGAAATATTACGAGTGCGCATACACGCTTGGGCCTCTTCGACCCACTCATCGATGCTAACACCAGTCCTACTATTAAATCTTGGACAGCGTCGTTCTCTTGGAACAAACACGAATCGTTCCGATGCGCCATCACTCCTTGCGCCGTCACTCCTATCAGCCAACTGAGGCGTAACCGGTTGTGTTGCACTAGTAGCGCCAGGATCACGGGAATCAATCGAAACTTGCTCCTGCCGCAGCCTCTCATTATCTGCCCGCAATTGAGCCACTAAATCTTGCATTTCCCACAGGTCCTCCTCCATGATGAAACAATACAAAAAGATCACTTACCCAAACGGAATGACCAAAAAAAACAGCCACCACTGTTCTGAAGAGAGGGGAAAGAAAAAAGAAAGGGAGAAAAAACAACAACGTCTCAATCTCCTAAACAGCCGTAACCCTGCCGACTACGCCAGACTGTGGCAGCTCTATGATTTGATAGGGGGAGTGTAATCTGAAACACCAATTTACACCTCTAAAATGCTCGAGTACGCCACCCCAGAGGCAACATTACCAGGGAAATCGCCTTTCAGAATGATTTAAAGCACACAAGTTCGGTTACGGCTGAGTCAAGATCAGAAACAGAGGTGTAGTACAAAAATAGAATTTTATTAACAACCATTAAACAGCATGTACCAATAGTCAAGTAAAAAAAGGATATCACACACACTGCTACACCTGCTCCAGGGCTGAGAACCACTCGCCTATCCTCAAGAAACCACGGCAACCACACGTGCACTCACACTGCACCTCAAATGTGAGCCACCGCACACGGAAGAGGAAACCGCCACCAAACCGAGAGGAAGGCTCGTCCACACACACACGGGTCTGGGTCCCCGACCCCCCTGGAGAGAGAGCGAAAGTTCCAAGTAAACATACACACTTATTCTCCTAAAACTTGGTACTCAAAAAGAAAAGAACATGCAATCATAAACATACACAAAACCTTAACAAACAAAATTAAATAATATATGCACAACTAAGTAAATTCACAAACTGGGTCGAAGAGAGATTGCTTAATGACGGAGTTAAAGTACTGGGTAAGCAATTAACCAGATCACAAAAAAAACTAAACTATCCCACAAAAAAATAATAGTAAAAAAAAAAAAAAAAAAAAAAAAAAACACAGACATGTTGACCAAAAGAAGACACAAAAAAAGAAAATACACAAAGCCGAGCCAACCAGACTCAGGATGTTAAATAAACAAATTCACAGAGACGTAACTAGCACTAATAAAGAAAAATACTGAGAGCTTTTCACGACTCACCACTAACAAGCTGTTTTAGCAAGATTCCGTGAAAAAGTTTCAGCTTGTATTTTCCTTTTACGCCCCGAAGAAGATATCACGGGACGGGTTCATCAAGGTCGCTGAAATCCATCCTCGATCACTTTTAATCAGCTTTGACGAAACTCCTCTCAGCAAGCGCGTCTTTTCAAAGTGACAAGCAGCCTTGTCACCTGACCTGAATACCGCGCATTGATTTGCTAAACAGACTTTTCGGGGCTTGTCGTTTCTGCTGTAAAACATGAACTCGCGATGCCTTGACAGTGGAAAATACCGGCTTTTGTGACAAAAGGTTCAGTCAATCTTGTCAGGCGTCTATTTCAGCGGAGAAAAGTTACGTGAGGATGTGGAGTGTGTCAAAATAAAGGTACTGTACATCGATATTTTATGTGTGGTATCGATGCATCGTATCGTTAGACGTTTGATCGATGCATCGATCCATATCGATGTATTGTTACACCCCTATACTGCAGCACCCTGCTGAGGGAGATTCAGCACGCTTCAAGTGTCGTCATGCGAGGATTTATCCGCCCAAATCCCAACCATACGAACAGCAACAAAGAAAGCAGCACCAGCAAAACGGAACAGCCAACAGAAAGCCCACTGCAACGTCCCGCACTCTTGTCATATCACGGAAAGATAAGGAAAAGATTAATTAACCCACCCCATAACAACACGAGTAATAATAAAACAACCTACCGGTTTGAACTTGCGGCACTAAAACATCCTATTGCAACGCACGTCGCTATAATGTATCACCGGAGTCCTCAGTCCACACTATAGAAAGGAGCCAGATAAGTAAATAAAAACTTTACTCAAGACCAACACGTAGAAGTACAGCCCCAACTGCAGCTCCTTACCAGACAGACAATTCCGTGACACGCCGGTAATGGATAACGTCACTCGTGACGATGGGACGCACATCCCAAAGACACTACCGCGCCACTTTTATAGTCCACTAAATCATGCAAAATAGACCCGCCCCGTCATTATGCCAACGGCAATTACTAGCAACTGCTACAAATGGAAGTCAATGTTGCCCCACAACTGTTTGGTTCCCGACATTCCCAAACATCATTTTTTGTGTTCAGCAGAAGAAAGAAATTCATACAGTTTTGGAACAACTTCAGGGTTCAGTAAATGATGACAAAATTCTTTATTTTTGGGTGAACTATCTGTTTATAACCTTTCTAGTTATCTCGGATCGAACCACGCAGACACCAGGTTTAGCTTGTCTTCCATCTTTTATCTCTCCACTTGTGTCCCTCTTCCCTTGATGACGTCACACAATACTATCCATTTAACAACATGTACTTACTTTAGGGTTATAGGTTTTGTTTAGGGTTAGTTGCATTTAATTATGCATAATTTATAGTTATTACTAATAATAACTAATAACCAATATTTTTTTTTACCTATTTTTTGATAATACATTACATTTGGATGCATTTTGGATTAATTTATAATTAATAGTAATTAAAAATGGCTGTTTATGCAACTGGCCCCTAGACTCTGTCACAGCTTTTATTGGCCAAGGACCGCCTAAGAGGATGTTTGACTGACATGTGACACAACCAATCATAGTTCGTCATGTTTAGGAGTGTGAAAATGTAAAGTTGATGTCCCTACAATAACAGACCGTTGTGCATTTAATAATTTATTCAAGAACAGGTTTACTGCAACAATGGAGCCGCGAACTTCGCATACTTTTGAAAATCCAGAGTTTAGTTGATCCTGGTAAGCGCTCATTGTCACAGTTGAAAACGCAGCGGCGTTCTTCTTCCACAAGGGGGTTTGGCGTCACGACGGACCATTAAAAAAAAAACACCACACACGTCTCCCGGATATCCTATATAATTCAAACAAATAGATGACGGTCCTGAAATGTTTCCAGTAAAGTGTGCCACATGCATCAGACGTTCAGCCAACGGTCCGAAGGTGATGATACACAGGGCAAGTTTTTGAGCAATTTTACTGGGCAATCTTGCGGAGCGATTGTTGCTTGGGCACTTTCCCATTGAAAATGGGCAATAAATTTCTATCTGGATAATTTAGATCGTCGTGGGCCCTGTGTCTCATCTGGTTGCCCGTTGACGGCAACATTGCCCAACAACATTGCTCAAAAACTTGCCCTGTGTATCATCACCTTAAGTGAATGATTATATAAACCCTTGTCTGTACATGTCGGTTTTATATGGATGTTTTTAAAACACTAACTCGCGTGCAATAGCAATTTCATATGCAGTGATGTTAGCCAATCATAACAGTGGCCGTTTACTAACATGTCTTAAAGGAGCCGTAACGGGTCATTTCAGGACAGAGTGAGAGTTGAAAATAATTGTTTTCCACATATATTTGTTTTTATGTTCATTAAAATTATAAGTGAAACTCAAGGAACATTAAAATCATTTTTATAAATCCCTTTAAACATTACGAAGTAATATTTTGTGAAACGTGCAAGGATGAATTGTTCACAATAAGATCTATAATATGCATTTAGAAAATGGATAAGGTGAATTTTAATTTTGTGCCGACTTTCACAACAAAACTATGACATGCATAGTGTATTTCCTTTTGCCAAAGAGTACAGCAACCAGAGTAAAAATGCTTATAGCCCCCCAGTAAGGTTTAGCAAGGTCAAGTGCATCACCTGCGCACGTGGCCAGAGGAACAGTGTAACAGCTTGATCACTGCTATCAATCATGTTTAAGAGCCAGTAGGGCTGATATACAGTCTGTTCAGATGGCGGTGCCTACAGGGAGAAGTCTGTTACTCACCAGCTAAAACACACATACAGCACTGGTCCTCCAGACCAGTCACTGCACTCTCCAGCAGAGTCACTGGAGAGAAACCAGACACACAACGGCCATAGTTATGCATCAAAACCCACAGGCAGAAATGCTAAAGGGACATCCTGCATTTGCCTTTAAGACAAGAAACATTTATCTGCCGTCAACTGCCAGTTTTTAACTGAAAAGGTTTTAATTGGGTCGATTCCAGCCGGTGCTGTGCTCTGATATATCGACCACCTAAATACAATAAGGATTTCATCAATGACTACTTCTCTGATTTTTTGTTTGGAATCATGCCAAACTATGACTGGATTTTAATTATTCCTGACTTTAATTGTCATCTATGCTATCCTACAAAGCCACTGGTCAAAGACTTTTTAAATCGAATTGATTCTTTTAATTTGGTTCAGTTTCTGAAGTGTTCGGAAGAGTCTAGAAAAAGGAAACGAGAATCTGACAGCGTGAGGAACCGGACAAGAGTCCCACTCGGTCAGGCTTTCACTGTTAAAGTTGATTACTGCGATTATCATGAGAACAGTTGTCAATATCTCACATAATTGACCCTTCGCTAAGCCACGCCCGAAAACCGCCATTGGCCAATCGTGTCTTAGCAACCGTAACTCGGTGCGGGAGGTCTGGCAAGCTTTCGAGCGAGGGAAACATGCCGAAGCGTTGGGAGTATGGATTGTGCAAATCTGATACCCGGTATCCTAAAAGTTTGGATGGGGGAGTGGATTTTTTTTCTTCCCGAAAATCTATAAGCCAAGGGGAGAAATGATGGGCGTGGATCAAGCAGTGTGGGAGACCCCATTCACAACTAAATATCGACAGGATTAACAAAAACACCCATTGCTTGGAAGTTGGAAATAATGACAGTTCTTTGTTCATAATGCACATGTTTTAACGTAAAATAAGACGATTAAAGACAAGACGGAGGCTCACTGACATACTTTAAAATATATTTCAGCATTTTGTTAATCGACGGCCTACTACCCCTGACTGAGTAACTTTAACCCAATCCGATCGCGGTTCTCCCGCTGTTAGTGTTATTCCACACGACTTATGGATAAGCTGTTTGATTTATAATTATTAGATCATTTTCACTTACCCTGCTGTGGACGAACATGTTCCTCAATTTGTGTGTTTCCCATTTGAATGGTCAGTGTATGAGGCGGCTGCTGCTTGCGCTGGGACTAACGTTATAGGCTTTAGCTTCAATTTTTATGAAATTATCCTCTAACCGGTTGCATATTATGTCGTGGATATATCCCTCGAATGCATACTGCAGTCCCTTTTGTCTTGCTCTCTCAGATATTTCACATGTTCGCCAAAAATTACTAATTATCTCATTGGGAATGTCTGACACCGGTGCATACACTGTAATAGACGTGCCAGGCGCGAAAGCTTGACTGGCGTAGCAACAGTAACTGGGGGGGCCGTGCTTTGCGAAGGGTCAATTATCAGGACATAAATAAGTCTACACGTTGTAAATAGGGTAAATGAGCGCAATTTGCAAACTTTATGATAAATTGCAATAATTGTGTCTGACGACATCATAACGGTCATAGTTACGAAATAATGCGACACACATGTAACTTTATTGATGTCATCTGGCATTTTGTAATGTTTACATGTACACTCAAAAAACACAAATTAAATTATACAATAGGCCTAGGCTATAGGCTGTTTACTTGTAATTTAGCTGCAATCATGTAAAAATGTTATAAGCCATCAAACGCGGTAGGCTACTTTATTATTATAAAGTGCAGAGGCCGTGAGTGCAGAGACGCTCTGCGTGAGTGGTATTTACGACAGTAACGTTAAATACAAGTAATCTACAGCGACTCTAGGGGTCCCGGTTTGACAAAAACGGAATTCCTGCATAGTGTGCCTTTAAAGGACACTTGGTACAGATACTAAAAAAAAAAACTGTCAAAGCAGAAAAAAGAAAATACTTTGTGATGAGGTTCAGTGTGTGGGTGGAAGGAAGACAGGGATCGGCGTAACTGGGACTCGCGGTTTATTAAAACACTTAGTAAAGGCACAAAAAGAAAGGCGCACGCAAAGTGCATTCACCGTGCCACCTCAGTGACACAGCACAACAGAACACAAAACAAAAGAGTCAGTAATTTGCCGGCATTCGTGGTAGACAGCAGCACGCGAGTTCTCGGTCCAACTTTCTCTCCCGCTCTCTCATTCCCGCCAGCTTATATGCGGTCTCTCCACTCCAATCAGACACAGGTGTTCATCATCTGAACTTGACCTACTTACTCACCGCACAGCTCCCTCCTTTCGCTCCCGCTACAGACCTCGCAAAACCACCTCCCCCTCGCCACATACTACTTGTCTAATGTTATTTCTTAAAATTCTCAGAAACCTAAAGCACTTTTTAGAACAATTAATGCTATGCTAAATACCTTTCAAACTAATTGTTGATGTGTCTCCTGATACCTGCAAGAAGTTTTTATGTAACATTAGCAAACATTAGAACACTCATCTTACCTCTGTCACGTTACGCTAAATAGAACCCAAGCGCAGACAGAACTTTCACAAAACACCGTTTAATTACAAACGGAAAACAAAGACCCACGATGGGGCAAACAAACAGTAACTCAGACAATAACTAGACTTGACCATAAATAGGAACTGGAACTTTCACAGACAGATCACAATACTCACAGAACCAAATGTTAACAAGACGAACCAGCACTGAGGAACAAACACCGGGAGCTTACATAGAACACATCACAAAAGGTACAGATGACACTGATGAACATCAATACTAACGAGGGAACAAGGGGCGTGGTAAGGACACATGATCACAATCACAGGTGACACTGATACAACATTAACAAGGAACGAGGTAAAACACAAGACAATGCCAACACATAGCCCAAAACAACCGGCCATGTGTTTGGGCCATTGGGCCTATAATCGAAGGAATTATTAATAGCCGTTTGACTATTTTAAACATGCGGTGATTCAACCATTCTTAAAAAAAAAATCTAATCTGGACACCACGGTTCTCTCTAATTTTAGACCAACCTTTAAACTCCCTTTTCTTTCTATAGTATTAGAGGAAGTTGTTTGTATACAGCTGCAATCTTTTTTAGATTCATATGGAGTTTTAGAAGTATACTATATCAGTCTGGTTTTAAAGCTCTTCATAGCACAGAAACTGCACTTTTAAAAGTCTTCAACAATCTCTTATTGGTCACAGACTCAGGAGATTTGGCTATTCATATTCTTTTAGATCTGACAGCTGCATTTGACACCATTGATCATATTATATTATTCTCTCGGTTGGAACATGTTGTTGGTATAAAATTACTTTGCTTTGGAGTGGTTTAGTCCGTTTATCTGACAGGAATTTCTCTGTCCGCCTTGGAGACTTTGTTTCCTCGTCGGCACCCTGTCAATGTGGAGTCCCTCAAGGCTCTATTCTCAGCCCAATGCTGTTTTCCTTGTACATGCTCCCATTAGGGTCCATTTTAGGAAGTATGGCATTACGCTTCATTGATATGCAGATGACACACAAATTGAGCTGCCGTTGAAACGAATTGATGCCAGCCCTTTAAAACTATTCTTTGATTGCCTCAAGGACAAAGCATGGATGGCCCTAAATTTCTTACATTTTAATGTGTAAGACCGAAATAATGATATTTGGCCCAAACAGTACTCACAAGGCACCCAACATTGATCTGTGCAATCCAATTCCCTATCCTAAACCCACTGTTAAAAATCTGGGTGTAATAATGGACATAGATTTTAAACTTGAGAAACAGATTCATTCTTTGGTAAAGTCAAGGTTTTTTTTGTCATTCAATGACTTCGAAAGGGTTATACATGCCTTTATATCATCTCGTTTAGACTATTGTAATGCCCTCTATGTTGGTGTCAGCCTCTCTCTCACGCTTGCAGTTAGTGCAGAATGTTCCAGCTTGAGTTTTAACCGGTACACGCAAGCAGGAAGACATTTCCCCCATATTGGCTTCAATGCATTTCAGGATTGATTTTAAGGTTTTAGTGTTTGCTTATTAATCCTTAAATTGTTTAGCCCCAATCTAACATTCTGACCATATATAACGGCATGAAGTTCGGTATTAAATTAATACATTTGGAAGACAGGACACTGTCTCTTTGCTCGATTGCTTTTGTCCGCCTCGCTGCCTGCTGTGAGCTGTGAGTTTGTTTGCGTCGTGGCTGTCTAAGCCTCGTATTAGCTTCGCATTTCCTTCTGTTTTTCCGTATTTCTCTCTTTATTCTGTTGTGAAACATCATTTAACTCATAATTACAACTCGGACTGTTGGCCAGACGCGTCTCAAGCCATTATACGGCTGGAACCGCAAATACGATTGGAACATTGGTTGTTGGTCGTAGAGCGAGACACCGCTTCACTGCTGTTCGCCCTGTGATCGACTGCTTTTGTCAGCCTCGTTGCCCGCTGTGAGTTTGTTTGTTTGCGTTTGTTTGTTTGTGCAAATACGGTTTGAACATTGGTTGTTGGTCGTAGAGCGAGACACCGCTTCACTGCTGTTCGCCCTGCGATCGACTGCTTTTGTCAGCCTCGTTGCCTGCTGTGAGTTTGTTTGTTTTCCCGTCTATCGTGCGTCTACATTACACCCATACCACTACAAAGACGGTTTTTACCCAAGACTTGAGTCATAAATTAATATAAATATTAATAGCATCACTGGTTGCATCATTGCTAACTTACTGTCCATCTGTTAAAATGGCGAATATATCAGGTGTATGTTATCTACCTTTTGGTGCAGATGAGAACAAATCTGAATTGCTCGCGGTGCAGTCTGAATTAGAAGCTGTAGAAAAGCAGATCCGTGACCTTCTAGAGAGACAAGCTGAGCTGAGAGACAGGCGTTTAGCTCTTGAAACATCACGCGCTGATGCACACGGATCAGTGATTAACGTTAGTAACCCGCTGACGCTGACCTCGTCTACTCCGTGCGTTTCTCAGCATTGGTCCCGAGCGTCCAGGTCACGATCAGCCATGATTTCATTCACTCCGGCTCCAACACACCACCACGAAGCCTGGGTGGTTCCGCAGAAGCCGCGAGCCAGGACAAGAATCTTTTCGCCCCTCCCGGTTTTCGAGGTCTCCACTCAGAACCGCTTCTCCCCTCGTCCCGAAACAGAACGCGATGCTGTGATCATCGGCGATTCCACCGTCCGACACGTCCACGCTACGTTAGGTAAAAGTAAGGTGCACAGTCACTGCTTTCCTGGTGCTCGTGTTCTCGATATCACTGCGAGGGTAACTGAGATCCTGAATGGTGACGAGCGCGTCGGAGCTGTTGTGCTGCACGCGGGAGCTAACGACATTAGGCTGCGACAGACGGAGGTTCTGAAGAAAGACTTCAGGAGCCTTATCGATACGGTACGCAGCACATCGCCTGAAACATCGATTATTGTGTCTGGACCGCTTCCTACGTACCGACGAGGGCATGAAAAGTTCAGTAGATTATTCGCGCTAAATGAATGGTTATTGTCATGGTGCAATGAGCAGAAACTGATTTTTGTAAATAATTGGAATCTGTTTTGGGAGCGACCAAGGCTCTTCCGCGCTGATGGCTTACACCCAAGTAGAATCGGGGCAGATCTTCTGTCGGATAACATCTCCAAGATGTTAAATACCATTTGACTAGTAACCAAAAATCCAAATCACAGTCTCTACTGCACCAATTTAATTGATATTAATACTAGTGTAGAACATTGCATAGAAACTGTGTCTATTCCTCGTTTACTAAGATCAAATAATAAATCTACTGCGGGATCTAGAAAAAATCTTATTGTTATTAAAACAAAAAATTTCGCTATTAGTGAACAAAAACAATTTCTAAATCTAGGTCTTCTAAACATTAGATCGCTCACACCTAAGGCGGTTATTGTAAATGAAATGGTCACAGATAATAATTTCGATGTTCTGTGCCGTACTGAAACCTGCCTTAAACCAAATGATTATTTCGGTCTAAATGAGTCTACTCCGCCAGGATACTGTTATAAGCATGAGCCCCGTCTGATCGATCGTGGTGGCGGTGTTGCAACAATCTACAGAGATATCCTTAATGTTACTCAGAAAACTCGTCATAGGTTTAATTTCGTTTGAAGTGCTTGTGCTAAATGTTACGCTCTTAGATGTAAGAAAAAAATCCCTATTATCTCTAGCATTGGCTACCGTATATAGACCTCCAGGGCCTTACGCCAATTTCCTAAAAGAGTTTGCTGACTTTCTATCAGATCTTTTGGTCAACGTTGATAAAGTATTAATTGTTGGAGATTTTAACATACACGTAGATAATTTAAATGATGCGTTATGGGCTGCGTTTACAGATTTATTAAACTCCTTCGGGGTCAAGCAAAACGTCACCGGACCAACTCATCGTCTTAATCATACACTCGATTTAATTATATCATATGGAAACGATCCAACCGATATAGATATCATTCCACAAAGTAATGATGTCACTGACCACTACGCACTGCTGTAATATGTCATGCTGCGCCACGTTATCGACCAGGTAGAACAATTCGTCCATCCACCATCGTTCATTTCTCAAATAGCTTATCTGATCTGTCTCAGCTGCTGCCTAAACCCAAACAAACAGATGAATTAGACGAACTTACTAGCACTATGAGCACCATTCTCTCTAGAACATTGGATATTGTTGCACCCATTAGATTAAAAAAGGTCAGAGAAAAAAGTATAGCACCATGGTACAATAATACTACGTATGTTTTAAAAAGAGAAACCCGTAATTTAGAGCGTAAATGGAAAAAAACTAATTTAGAGGTCTTTAGAATCGCGTGGAAAGACAGTATGTCACTTTATAAAAAGGCACTTAAAACGGCCAGGGCTGAGCACCTCAGCAAATTAATAGAAAACAACCGAAATAATCCAAGGTTTTTATTTAATACCGTGGCTAGACTAACAAATAAACAGACGTCGTCTGAACAAAATACCTCGTTACAGTTTAGTAGTAATGATTTCATGAACTTCTTCACCGAGAAAACTGAAAGCATCAGAATCAAAATCGTAAACGTTCGATCTCTGCTCGCGCCTTATAATTCGGCCGCAATTATCACCCCGCAAGAACAATTACAATGCTTTACAACCATAGAACAAAAAGAGTTAAATAAACTTATCACTTCATCTAAAACAACAACATGTTTATTAGATCCTATACCAACTAAACTACTGAAAGAAGTGTTACCTATAGTGGAAGAGCCTCTTCTCAATATTATTAACTCATCTTTATCTTTAGGTCATGTTCCAAGAACGTTCAAGCTGGCAGTTATAAAACCTCTTATTAAGAAACCACAATTAGATCCAAATAACCTAGCAAATTACAGACCCATTTCGAATCTTCCATTTATGTCAAAAATATTAGAAAAATTTGTGTCCGCTCAACTCGGCTCTTTCTTGCAAGAAAACGACATCTATGAAAAGTTTCCGTCTGGATTCAGGCCACATCATAGCACTGAAACTGCGCTTGTTAGAATCACAAATGATTTACTTTTAGCTTCGGACCAAGGCTGTATCTCAGTACTAGTTTTACTTGATCTTAGTGCTGCGTTCGATACTATAGATCACACAATACTCTTAGATCGACTACAAAATTACACTGGTGTTCAAGGACAAGCATTAAGCTGGTTCAGGTCATACTTATCTGACCGCTACCATTTCGTCTACTTAAATGGAGAAAAATCGATTATAACTTCGGCAAACTATGGAGTGCCGCAGGGATCTGTGTTAGGCCCTTTATTATTCTCAATATATATGCTGCCACTTGGTAATATTCTAAGGAAACATGGAATTAGTTTCCATTGTTATGCTAATGACACTCAAATATATATTTCATCACGCCCAGATGAATACGCTAAATTATCCAAATTGATAGATTGTGTTAAAGATATAAAAGATTGGATGACGCATAATTTTCTTTTATTAAATCCAGACAAGACAGAGGTAATACTTATCGGTTCTAAAAACCGTCCACAAAACCTTTCACAGCACGACTTTAACATAGTAGGATTCCCTGTTACTTTATCCGCTACAGTAAAGGACCTGGGTGTTACATTAGACTGCAACCTGTCTTTTGAAAAGCATATTTCATATGTTACAAAAACTGCCTTTTTCCACCTTAGAAACATTGCTAAGCTACGTAATATGCTATCAGTCTCTGATGCAGAAAAGTTAGTTCATGCATTCATGACCTCGAGACTAGATTACTGTAATGCTTTATTAGCTGGTTGTCCTGCATCTTCAATAAACAAGCTACAGTTAGTCCAAAATGCAGCCGCTAGAGTTCTTACTAGATCAAGAAAATATGATCATATAACACCGATTTTATCATCACTTCATTGGTTACCTATAAAGTTCCGTATTAAATACAAGGTATTGCTTTTGACTTATAAAGCTCTAAATGGTTTAGCTCCAGTCTATTTAACGGATCTTCTTAGCTCCGAAGCTCTGGAATAGCCTTCCTGATATTGTTCGTAGCTCAGACTCGCTCTCCCAGTTTAAAACTAGACTGAAGACGCATCTATTTAGCCAGGCATTCATATAATTTTTTTATCTTACAGTTACTGTAAATTCGGCCTCTAGTTCATAAACACCAGAGGAGAACTGGCCCCCGACTGAGCCTGGGTTCACCCAAGGTTTTTTTTTCTCCATTGGGTCATCTGATGGGGTGTTAGGACACCATTAGGTCACTGGATGGAGTTTTTCGGTTCCTTGCCAGTGTTGCCTTTGGCTTGCTCAGTTGGGGATATTCAAATTAATTAACCAATCATACCATTGATCAGCTCTACCAAACTTGGATGTCTTTTTTCCAGTAATAAACAAACATTGTTAAGTTGTTTTGATTGATACTGTGAAGCAGCTTTGATACAATATGTATTGTGAAAAGCGCTATATAAATATATTTGACTTGACTTGATTTGACATTTCTTTTGCTTATTATCTTTAATATTGCTACACGTAAAAAGTTGTCACAGTTGTTTTCAGATAGTTTGTTTTCATAGACTTTCAGTTTGTTTTTTTCAGTCACATGTGTTCCTTTGTTTGATTTTCCTGTGAGTCATCAGTTGTTGTCACAGGGTGATTAAACAAATGAGCGGCAGGTGTGGAGGGAGTGGTGATTGGGGCACATGCTCCCAAAGTGGAGTATAAAAAAGGGCCATTTTGAAGAGAGACACGGAGAGAAAGAGTGAGACATGTTGAGAAAAGAGTGAACACACAGGGAGAGAGGCACAAAGGCAGTGGAGGGAAGCCGTGAAAGAAGAGAACTTGTGGTATGTCTATTCCTCACAAAGTCTGGAGAACCCCAAGCCAGCGGCACGAAGGATCCCGGCGGAGATATGAGTGGAGGCTTAATTCACTGGGAGGTATTGTGGATTGCAGTGTCTAGTGTGGAAACAAGCACGTTTGAAGTCTCGAGTGTTTTACTGATTGCACGAGTGTGGGAAATTCTAAATTCTACTTCCACTCGTAGTCTCAGCTGTTGCTGATCCTCTGTTGTTCAGTCTCTGTCACCAGGAATGAAGAATCACTGAGCCGGTGAGCGAATGAGAAGCTATGAGCTGTTACTGACCCTCTGATGTTCAGAGCTGGAGGAACCATTGAGCCGGTGAGCGAATGAGAAGCTATGAGCTGTTACTGACCCTCTGATGTTCAGAGCTGGAGGAACCATTGAGCCGGTGAGCGACTGAGAAGCTATGAGCTGTTACTGACCCTCTGATGTTCAGAGCTGGAGGAACCATTGAGCCGGTGAGCGAATGAGAAGCTAAGAGCTGTTTCTGATCCTCTGTTCAGTCTCTGTCGCCAGGAATGGAGGAACCATTGAGCCGTCTCTGTCGCCGGGAAAGAACCACGGAGCCATAAAGAGACCTTGTTATTTATTTTAACTTGTCTGCATGTGTGTCCACGGTCTGCTCCTCGGGCGGTGTTTCAGTTTAGGGGTGGGCGGCCCGCTGGAGCTCACCCCGACCTGTGACATTGTCATGGACATTCATCTAATCATCACACCTTTTCTTTATCATTTCATTATCTCTGTGCATTTAGTTCCTCGGTTTTCACTCTTTCGTTGTTAGTCGACGTGTGCGTGTTGTGTGCAATGTTTCAGGTTATGTTACTATGTAAATATGTAAGGTTCAATGTTACTGGAAGGTTAAACCTTCTGTCTGTTCCTGTGTTTGTAGTAATATTAAAATTACACTTCGTATCGGATCCTGTCTACCTTCGTCTTCATCTTATGACAACAGTAGTGTTGTCTGTCGAACCTTTGAAGAATTGCACATATGTATATTAGCTGTTATGTAAAAGAGCTGTTCAAATCAGAAACTTTAATGATTTTTAATATCGTTGTTGACTTAAGGAGGACGCCAAAATAGTAATTATGTTGGGCAGTATACATGTTCAGGTAACTTTTTGTTAAGTTTTGCATTAAGCACAATATTACAGTTGTACACCTTCAATTTTTTTCTTTCCATTTTGAATAATTTGAAAACATTAAGAATAATATAATACAGTATATTAGTAACACTTTATTTCGATAGTCCACTTCAGACATTCTACTAACTATAAGTAACGTAGCAGCTACATGTCATTAGAGTATTAGTAGACCAGGGGCTGTATTCACAAAGAATTTTAAGGCTAAAAGTAGCTCCTAACCGGCGAATTTAGGAGCAACTCCTAAAAATAATGGGCGTGTCACTCGTAACTTTAGGACTCTTAGTTTTTTTGACTAAGAGTAATTCACGAAGCATTTTAGCCCTAAAAGTAGCACCTAAGCCTGGGACAGCTTAAAAGAAGTCGAGAGGACTCCTAACTCACTAAGACTGTTCACAAACCGCTTTTTGTGGCATTTCACGTTGCGATGTTTTGAAATGCGTATGCGGAGGCTACAGCTTCCAATCGCGAGGGAACAATTTTGCATTGTAGGCATAACTAGGGATGCAATCGCCACCGACAACAACCAAAACCAGGCTACTCACTGCATGTAAACTAATTGTAACGTTTCATTCTGAATCAAATTAAAATGTTCTTCTCTTTGCAAACGTAGGCAGAGGAATATAGTGACAGATTAATTCAATAATGTTGCAAAGATATTGCATCAATCCATATGTTTCATTAGGCTACTAGGCTATTTGTTTTCCCTTACTCTTTATTCATTTAGGCTATTTATTCAGTTATTCATCATCTTCCGTCCTTCGCACTACTTGTGTAGCGCACGCATTCTCAGACCTGTCACTCATCATCGTAGGGGAGGTGTTTGGAATCATTCCCGCGTTACAATCATCAGCCAATCAAGGTGGTCACTTCAGTCAAGCTCGTGCATGAGTAATGACGTCATCCATAGCAACAAAGACTCACTCTTAATTTAGGAGTTGTCATTTTTCTTTACTAAGAGTAGGTCTGAAAGGCGTTGTGCATAACTTTTAAGAGAAAACTCCTAGCTAAAATCTTTTAGTGCGATTTAGGAGTACTCCTAGTGGTAAGATAAAATGCTTTGTGAATACGGCTCCAGGGGTGTCAAACTCAGTTCCTGGAGGGCCACAGCCCTGCAGAGTTTAGCTTCAACCCTAATTAAACACACCTGATCAGTTAATCAAGTCCTTTAGGCTTATTTCTAACGGTGTGTGTGTTGAAGCAGGGTTGGAACAAAACTGTGTAGGGCTGTGGCCCTCCAGGAACTGAGTTTGACACCTGTGTAGTAGACTGTCTGCTTAATATCTGCTAACACTTTATTTTGTTGGTCCCCCAACATATATTCTACTGACTATAAGTAACTTAGCAACTACAAGTCAACTTGTTCTCCTAACCCGAACCTAACAGTATACTGACAGTCTACTATAGCCTACTAATACTCTAATGACAGTTAGTTGACATGTTGAAAAGTTACTTATAGTTAGTAGAATGTCTAAAGTGACTATCGAAATAAAGTGTAACCATATATATATATATATATATATATATATATATATATATATATACACACACACAGTCTGGATATTTTTCTTACAAAAACCCTTCGCTCTGCTTCAGCATGCATTTATTAACCCACTGGAGTAATATGGATACTTTTTTGGTGGATAGATGTACTTTTTGAAGTTTCCAAAACTACAAGGCTGGGAAGAGCTAATTAATATGACTCTGTGTTCAGCCAAAAGAAGAAATTCATAAACACCTCAGATGCCTTGAGGGCAAGTCAATTATGAGATCATTTTCCTTTTGGGGTGAACTATTCCACTAATATATTTAACACTTGGGAAACCAGGAGAGCATGATAAAGAGCAATATTAAGAATAGGATACCAGATCTAAATTTCACAAACCCAACTGAGCCTTTTACTGCATCTATCAGCAGGTTTTCTAATTCTAATTCTAAGTACACGTCTTGGTAAGAAAAAGAACCATTAAACAAGTTGATGCATAAGGCAGTCTTTGGCATTCATCCTCTTCTGTGTAGAAGTTGTTCTCGGCTTTATTTGGGAAAGCCAATAGGAGGGGTAGCATCAGCACCAGTCATGAATATCAGAAGATCCTCAAATGTAAGAGAGGTCTCTTTATCTGTTAAGCACATAAAATGTTAAGTGAAACAACTACTAAGCTCATAAAACAACATTAAAAACAAAATACATTAATTATATTACCACCTATCCCAAATGCTGTTGAGTAAATATTACCAAGCAAAGATGGTCTTCATTTCAGTCTGTCTGTGGTTGCTGCCTTCATCACCCCAGTTCACAACAAGAAGGTCTTTAAACTCACTTATTGACAGTGGCTGCGTTCGGAATCGCATACTCAATGAGTAGGTACTTAATTTCAATGAGTACTTACTTAACGAGCGTTAAAAGAGTAGGTACTTAATGTCCAAATCTCGTTAAGTATGAAGGCGATCCGGACATCATTCGCCATGTTGACGTTACATGTGACCTATGACGTTTTCACAAGCGCAACAATTTAAGTCATGAGCGACAGGTGCACTAACAGCTGATTGCATCAGTAACTCGACAACTTTACTAGAACGGTTTAGTTCAGCGTTTGAAATGGTTGGCATGTCTGCAATTGTTAGATTAAGGTGTGCACAAAGGAGATGTCGGGCAGCTGCTCGACGATCTCGCCTTTGGAGAAGACTGATGATTTTATTCTCAAACAAAGCAAGTATTACTACTTAAACAATTAAGATTACCCCAGAAAGAATTTCATTACTAGCCCATCCCAACACTTACGCACAATAATTATGACAAATGCTGTGACCAACAGTTAATTATATAACATTATTATAATATATATACATTATTAATTATGTAGTTTTGTAAAACAAGCAAACTTTTGTATTATCATATGACATAGCTATGCATTAATACACGATAGACAAATGCAGATGATGTAAATACATTTTTATTCATGAAATTCATATTTTATTTACTGACAACAATATGAAACATGAATAAAAATAAGTGAATGAATAAAAGAAATCATCACAATAAATAAATACATATACAAGTCAATACCACATGAAACATTGTTTTTGATTGTTTTGTTCTAACAAACTATGATGTATTTATTGCAGGCAGTGAACCCCACATCATACTGCCATCTCAATAGAGCTGTTCCCATTTTGCGGCTTTATCTTGATGAGGCAGCTGACCACCGTGCCCACCTTCGCCTGTCTATGCCGTCCATCAGGTCCCTGATTGCTGCAGTCAGACCTGGATCTGACCTTGGATGGGAACGGGAGATTGAGGTCCTTGTGTTCCTGCACTGGCTGGCCCATGCAGCATCCTACAGGGTGGTGTCGCAGACCTTCGACATCCCAAAGACCTCTGTGCATGACATTGTGCACAGAGTGAGCAAGGCCATCATGGGAATTTTGAGGAGGGTGATCTGCTTTCCGACCGGAGATGACCTGGAGGCAGTGGGAGCAGGATTTGCACAGCTGTCTGGGTCACCAGCTTTCAGCAGAGTAGTTGGTGCAATAGACGGCTGTCATATCCGTATCAAACCTCCAGCAAATAACTCCCACTGTTACTTCAACATTGCTTAGAAAAAAAGTTTCTCTTTCAAATGTATGCATCAGTCTAATCAAATAAGCAAATTTGTGTCATGATCATATGAATCCAACGTTTTTGGATGGTAACCACACAAAGGAGTCTTTTTGTTTTTAAATGTGAGTTTTATAATTTAATTAGAAGCAATACATATTTAACAGCCCAAATATTAAATATTTAAGGAATCTATCCCTGCAGCCGGAACCGGAAGAGATCTGTCATCATTTACCATAATTGGGAAAGTAAGGCTGCGTTCGGAATCGCATACTCAATGAGTAGGTACTTAATTTCAATGAGTACTTACTTAACGAGCGCTAAAAGAGTAGTAGTTGGTGCAATAGACGGCTGTCATATCCGTATCAAACCTCCAGCAAATAACTCCCACTGTTACTTCAACAGGAAGCTGTTTCACTCCATCCAACTCCAGGCCATCTCTGATCACCGGGGGAAATTCCTTGATGTCTTTGTGGGATATCCCGTGCCCGCAACATCGTGGAGAGAGCTTTTGGGATGCTGAAGACACGCTGGCGCTGCATTTTCTTCAAGGCCTTGGAGGTGAGCCCTGCCTTCGTGCCTGAGATTGTTGCGTGCTGCGCTGTGCTTCACAATCTCGCTCTAGCCAATGGGGACATCGTTGAGCCAGAGGATGAGGAAGACCATGATGACGGCCCCCCTGATCCCCACAACCTTGCAGCAAGAGTGGGAGAACAAGTGCGGGACAATCTGGCTGCTGCAGTGTCTGCTCCAAACATCCCTGTGCCGGCTCTCCATGAGCATGACTACCTTTAAAACATTAAGAAAGATAAAAATGTTTTAAAATTCATGTTGTCAGCATTCAGTTTCTTGACAAATGTCATTTTATAGGTTTACAATTACATGCAAATATTTGTTAGAGCTTTAAAACCTTTTGTAGTGTAGAGGGATAAACCAATGAACTGGTTAGAAGAACATTGCTGGTCAATCAGCAAGGCTCTTTACTCCAGGTTTGTCCAGGGTCATTGTCCCTGTAAATAAATGGAGTTAATCACTTTTGATAAAAAAATATGTCAAATGCATAAATGTGATTGATATTTGTAAAGCATTTTTTGAACCAGTCATGGGCATAAACAGTCAAAGCTGCTTAGTTTGTCAAGGAATTACTATAATGCAAAATGCATACATAAATTTACTACAATTTATATTTGGTGGGTTAAAGGGTTAGTTCACCTCAAAATATAAATACAGCAATTATTTACGGTTTACTATTTACTTATTTAATGTTTTTTATTGTTTAAATACAAAAGGGAATTTGTCAAGTTTGTTCTGCTGGTTTCATACAATATCAGTCAATGGAGCCCAACTTTCAGAAGCTTCATGGCATTATTTAATGACGCTTTTGAAGCTTCTGAAAGTCCATTGACTGATATTGTATTAAACCAAACAGTACAAACCTGACCAAAATCACCTTTTGTGTTCAGGAAAACAAAAAACAGAGGGATCAAACAACATCAAGGCGAGTAAATAATGACTATTGAATTATTACTATTATGATTTATTTGCTTGGGTTAAGTAACCCTTTAGTCACTATTTTACTGTGGCTGCGTTCGGAATCGCATACTCAATGAGTAGGTACTTAATTTCAGTGAGTACTTACTTAACGAGCGCTAAAAGAGTAGGTACTTTATAGCCAAATCTCGTTGAGTATGAAATGCGTTCCGGACATCATCCGCCATGTTGACGTTATCATGTGACCTACGACGCGTTATCACAAGCGCAACAACTTAAAAGATGAACGACACGTTTAATTCATCTATCTGTAAATATCTTGATATTTATGAAACTTGCTCATTTTGTGGTATTGTTGAAGAAACAGCTGCCAATTTATTTTGTGAATACATTTAGGGTTGATTTAAGTTGTTATATTTTAAACCCTACTAATGTGACCAACAGTTTTATCCTTATGACGATATTTTTTTTTAAGAAATCCCAAAATCGTCATCTCTTGAATATGTTGTTAATTTCTTTATTTTATACCCATAACGTTTCTCCTTTAAGTTTTCCTCTTTTCTTGATGAATTTACCTCTCGTTTCATCCCTCAGACTTATAACAGCAAAACAATTTTTAATGTATTATGAAGAACTATTTAAAGATATTTAGCCTTGTTATTGTTATTTTTTCCTGTGTATAAATATCATATTATGATGTACACAAACCAATGATCTTTGTTTTCTGTTTTGTCATTATGATTGTTCATTGTTAGATACAACTATGGTATCTTTCCATGATCTTTATGTAATAAGTTTATAAGTTTAAATTATATGAGCGACAGATGCACTAACACTTCATGACATCAGTAACTCGACAGCACAACCTAGAACAGTTTTCCTCGGCGTTTGTAATGTCTGCACAAGGAGACGTGCAGCTGCTCGGAGATCTCTCCTTTGGAGAAAACTGTTGACTTTATACTCGGAAATTGTAAGTATCGCTCCTCAGAATGAATTGCATTGTTAGCCCACCCAAAACTTAAACAAAATAATATTAAATGCTGACCAATACTTAATTATAGGCCTACTACTTTTTTATATACTAAAAATTATATAACTTAATAAAACAAGCAAAATATATTTTTTGTCATACGAGTTATTCGTGAATACACGCGTGAACATCTCAATTGTCAGTCAAGCAATGAATTAATGCATACATTAAATAATTATATTTTATATACTGACAACAATCGAAACATGTATAAATGAGTAAAAGAACAAATAAAAGTAACCATCACACAATAAACAAATGCATACAATTCAACAACACATGAAACAAAGCTTTATTCAAACAAGCATGTATTTACAGGCGCTGAAGCCCACATCCTACTGCCATCTCAACACAGCGGTTCCCATTCTGCGGCTTTACTCTGATGAATTCACCAGAGGTGACCGTGCCTTCGTGCCGGAGCTTGTTGCTGCGCTGCGCTTCACAATCTGAGGCGATAAGGGCAGATGGAGAGATGGAGGGACACATATGGCACCGTTTCCAAGATTCAGCTCTGGGCTCCTCATCCTCAGTGCTCACACCAGTCTGAATAAAAACATGTTTTGTTACTTTATAGATTTGTTTATTTACAGCACATTTGTCTAATGTCAACAGTGTTGACAACAGTGAATTAACGTTATCTTATAATAATGCCACACATACATCACTCAGATGTCTTTTTCATGTTGTGATGTGCTCATCTGCAATATGCCAATACTTACAATATTTTCCTTTCAGATGTAAATAGACATTTTAAATAAGCGTGTTTAAGATGTATATGGTTATGTAAATCCACTTTAGAGACGAGCTCCCCTGTTAGCTAGCTATACAAAACATGTTTTTACAGCAAAATCACAACTAACTAACTACTTTACACCTTCAACACTTAAAACGTTTATAGTAGTTTAACACATAAGGAACCGCGTTTACTCACATTTGAAAACCCCCGGCATCGCTGATCTCCGTAATGTTTGATAATGACGTATGCTCTCGCGTGGCCTCCTGGGATAGATGAGTACAAGCTGAAAAACACTCAAATGTCTGGGCGAAAGCAGGAGATCATCCGGGAACTTCTCGCCTACTCTTTTAGGAATACTGATGTTTCGAACGTACTGCTTCCCTCACGTACTGTTTTCGCCTACTATATAGTAGGAAAGTAGGCATATTCGAACGCACTATCGTCCAAATCTCGCGATAATTAGTACGTCAACCAGGTAATTCTCGCCTACTCTTTTATGAATACTGAGGATTCGAACGTACTTCTTCGCTCGCCTACTCTTTTCGCCTACTATATAGTAGGGAAGTATGCGATTCCGAACGCAGCCTGTGTGTAATTTGTGTAAACAGTCTCAAGTTCAGCTTTGGTCATGGAGGGCTATTATCCAGCAGAGTTTTTCCAACCCTAATTATACACCCCTGAATCAATTTAAACCAACTAATAACTGACTACTTGAAATTTACTGACAGGTGTGCTGGAACTTAACCCTCCATGACCTGCCTTTAAGATCCTTGCATGAACTCTGTAAACCTTTAAAAGTCATATAATACACTCCAGTAAAACCAGTGTTTTAAAGTGTTTTTTCTTCTTACATTACACCATACATTCACTAATTATTAATCAACGTTTCATAAATATTTAATTTATGAATTTGATTACAATCTTAAAGTATCACTAAATTTCTAGAAGTCTATAATGTACTGTGATGCCTAGGAATAGTTTGTTTTATATACATATTATTGTACAAAATTCTTAGGCCACCATTTGTAGTTGTTGCACAGTACTGTGTGTGTGTATATATATATATATATATATATATATATATATATATATATATATATATATAGATTCCCATTTTTATTCACAAATTTAATTCACATCAACCCAAATGTGCAAAAGATCAGAAGATGTTTTTTGTCAAATAATTTATTTTTTGGCGAGCATCTGAAGAACAGAAAGGAACCTTTCATCCCTTTCGTTGGTTTCTCTTTCTCTGCCATCTCTCTTCTCTTACTTCTCTTTCTTGTCTTTCCTCTCTCTCGTTCTCTTCGGTCCTCCTTCTCCTCCATTTCTCTCCACAGCCTCTCCTCCCTCTCAGCTGCCTTCCGCTCTCTCTCCTCTTCTCGCTCCTCCATGTCCCGGATCAGCTCCTCCACATCTATAGCCCTTTTCCTGGCTCTGGCCTCACTGAGGATGAAGAGACCACAGCAGCATCCGGCCCACATGAGGCAACGAGGGCAGGAGGAGAGATGGAGGGTCTGCCCCCAATTGCCTCATCCATGGCAGTGTACCACTTCCAGGATGCTGCTGTGGCCTCTCCATCCTCAGTGCTCACCCCCGTCTGCGGACATTTCAGATCCTGCAAAAATGCACAAGCATGATACAAAAGCAGTCATTTGAACAGCATAAATTTTTAATCATTTAATTTATGTATTAGAAGTAACAAAATGATCTTACTTTGTATTTTTGTTTCAGGTTTTCCCATTTTTCTTAACAAACGCCTCCGTCACCCTGCCTTGCAGGCTCTGCTCCTCCACAAAAGATCTGCAGCAAGAGAGAAATCAAGAATGAAAAATTTAGATCTCTGTTTGAAAATACAATAATTGAAATGTACTGCAAATAAAATATTCAATTGATTTTTAAATATTTCTGTATACTCACTCAAAGCCTTTGATGGCAGCATTACGCTTTCCGGTGAAGAGCGCTTCATGAGCCACTCTCCACCGGATAAGCAGCCGCGTGTGCTCATCCGTCCCTGTAACATCCAGACAAGACTCACGTTACCTCTGTGATTTATGAGCTCAATACTACATTTACATGTTGAGGTTGTTGCTAATAAATAGCTTTTTATCCATCATAAATGTTCAACAATTTTTCAACAGTACTAATGGATAAATGAAATAGATTACTTATGTTTAGTTACTTTATGTAAAATGCATAAAACTAATAAAAAACAGTGTTAACAACAGTGAATTCTCCTAAACAATAGTACACACACGTCACTCAGATGTCTATTTCATATCAGTTACACGTAGTAATCTTGCCAGATTTTGAATAAATATTTAGTAATGGTATTTCAGATGTATACGGTTTAAAATGTATGCAAATACAGTTTAAAGACGTATGTGTCCTTATGGAGCTCCTCTATCCAATAAAATGTGATTTACGGCAAAATCACAAATTTACCATATTATATAGCGTCTTTGCACCTTCAACAGTTCAACAATTTACTGTACAGAAAGTTAGTTCAACACATGCGATTTGGTTTGTATTTGTAATACTCACATTTGAAAACACTCTCGTCCACCCTTTCCGTCATGTTTGAGTATGAAATATCTACTTCTTGTTCTTTTTTTATATCGTATCCTCTCGCGTGGCCTCCTGGGATAGATGAGTACAAGCTGAAAAACACTCAAATGTCTGGGCGAAAGCAGGAGATCATCCGGGAACTTCTCGCCTACTCTTTTAGGAATACTGATGTTTCGAATGTACTGCTTCCCTCACGTACTGTTTTCGCCTACTATATAGTAGGAAAGTATGCATATTCTAACGCACTATCGTCCAAATCTCGCGATAATTAGTACGTCAACCAGGTAATTCTCGCCTACTCTTTTATGAATACTGAGGATTCGAACGTACTTTTTCGCTCGCCTACTCTTTTCGCCTACTATATAGTAGGGAAGTATGCGATTCCGAACGCAGCCAGTGGCTTCTGTGTGTTAGTGAACAGAGGCTTAAATGCCATCCAGCTGTTTCCCACACTGTCTGACAAATGAATTTATTTATTTTCACATGAATTTATCCCTGCCTTAAACTGTGAAATTATGCTAGCAAGCCTGGGGTAACAAACAAAATAAAGGTGTTTATTTAAATTTTACTGTATGGTTATGAAATTGTTCCAGGTTTCATATTGACTTAAGATATATAGGGCTTCTTATACCTAAGATAAATTAAGTGTTTAATGACCAGGCTGTAAACTCTGGACATTTCAGGAAGGCCAGCATTATAAATCCTGTGTACCCCTCATTCTGCAATCTAGTCACCCAGAGAGGCCTTCAATATTATATTACCATTTAATTGTTCATCAATCAATCAATCAAAAAGTCGCTCTTTTAATATCTCCTCACATTCTTTTTTCAAGATCCCTCACAGTCCCACCTTATAGGACCATTAGGGGAGGGCCTTTGTCTTCCCAGGTGTGAAACATCAATATCCATTATGAGTCATGCCCTCCTCGCATACAGCTTCTTTTTACACAAAACATGTCTTTCCAATTTTAAATCAATATGTTGTTTTATCTGAATAAGTGGGTAGGATGATTTTCACATAGTTTTGAAGCAAATATTCTAGGCTACATGATGCAAGTGTTGTGAACAAATTATCAGTATGGGTTTTATGGCCTTATTTCAGTGACTCATTTTTTTTTGTTTTTTCACAAACCATGCATTAACGTCATTTTCTACAAACTTTTAAATACATGCTGCTCATATTATCTTAGCAAAATTTGTGCTGAATACAATGTAATCAGACTTTAGCCATGGAAATGTTACAAGTAACAGAAATAAGCACAAATGTCAGAGCATGTCAGAACACCTCCAGGGCCCAGAAAACACATCAGACCCCAGAGGGTTAAGAGCCTGATGGAAACAAAATTATATTTCATTAGGAGCTGTAAACAAACATTATGTAAATTTCCGGTGTCATGTAAACGTTCCCTTCGTTCCCCTTGCGCCCAATTTTTTACTCGTAAACAAAAGGACAAATGAGAATGCTAGGCAGTTTCCCTTGGCACTTGAAGAATTGAGTAATCGGTTGAGAATAGGCACCCCTAGGGGTAATATCTTACGGATCAATTTATTTTAGGACTCTGTGATGCAGAATTGAGTAGGGAACTTTGAGCTATGGTTAGAGTGGCAGTAGCTGCAATTGTACAGTTAAAACAAGCCCCAGATACAAGACAATTGGTTGAGGAGAGCAAACACTAGGTCTTCTTGCAGTTAAAAAGAGAAATATAGGAAATAATGACTGGAACGATTAATGAAGTCCATGAAGTAGTGCAGAAGCCAAGCAGTGATAATGCAAGACCGAGGTATGACTTTAGGAGAGATCTAAAGCCTGGTTCACACGGCAGGCTAATTAGGCCGATTTTAGCCCCGATTTACCCCTTCCGACAATCTTAAGGATGCTCCGATTATCGTAAAATAATCTGATCAGATATTCCTGCCATGTGTGGTGTGTTAAGAGTGCTCTCGTCTGCTCGGAAGGACGTCGGGACCGCTCCGATCTCAAATCGGGGATATCCAATATGTTGGATTTTTTTGGCCCGATTTCTCCTCGTGTGTGGTGTCCCCCGGGGACAAACGAGCACGCAGCCTGTGGACTGTGGCGTGTAGCCAATCAGAAAGCGAGGCGCAGAGGAAGCACCGGGAAACAAAATCAAAACAGCTCGCTTTGTCTCCACTTCTTTGACCATCGCCTTTTCTTTTGATAACGTTTTTTTTTTTCGGTTAAAAACAAACTATCGCCACTGCATCCTCTTCGTCCGCCATGATTGTTTACTCTGAAGTCACGTTTGATCTCGAGGGATTTTGCAAGATTTTCTGTCTGACCTGGGAATGCTCGGGAGTCAAATCGGTTCGTGTATGATGTGTTGATTTTGCCGTGTGGCTGCGCACCACACACTGTACAACCAAAACTGTTAGACCCGTGATTTTTTAATCGCTGTGTGTGGGGTCTCTCAGGTTTGGAAAATCGGCCGACAATGTTAAAATCGTCCCGTGTGAACCAGGCTTTAGAAGCGCAGACCGATTTGACCATTAGAGAAAACCGTCTGTCTGTGCTGGGCATATTGAAAGAGGTTGTGAGGGAGCACAGGGGTCTGTAAACTTGTAGAACCCACTTTACAGGCCCAAACAGTGGATAAAGTTGGTAGAGGCCAATCAGAAAAGAAAGATAATTTAATAGGATAATATCCAGTTGTGGAAGTGGTGATACAGGGGGTAAAATACCTTGTTTGATTGATACTGGTTCACAAGTGACAACACTGACATCCAAAAGTTTAATTTGGTAGCTGCTACTGGGTTAGTCATTCCATATGCTGAGGTGAATTTAAATATAGTTGGGAAAGTCATACCAAAAAGGGTAGTGTTGATTGTTAAAGACTCAAATGGATCATCGTACCCAGGACTGATGTGCACGAATGCGATTAAGGAGTGCAGAGGTTTCCTGATAAAGACTAGGGATAGTTGCGTAGGATCAGAATGTGAAATGGAAAGTGTGGCATCAGATGTGTTTGGTGTGTGAAGATCTGTTAAAGTTTGCAGAGGAGTCAGGACAAATAAGTTGAATTTACAGTGGCCGCAGGGAATATGAAAGACCATACAAGCACATGTAAGAGGCATTTGATAGAGGCATTTGCATATGCAAGGCCTGATAGGAAGGTCTATGTGGGTTTGGTAGAACCGTCATGCACGTTTTTGAGGTGACAGTAGTGGCAGTGACTGTATCATTATACAGAAGGAGAACAACACAGGTAAAATACAAACTCAGTTTATACAGAAACAAGATGGCAGGTGAGTAACTGGTTGGAAGATATGGTGTTTCTGGCAGAGTAATAACAGTTCTTACCTGGATGTGGTTGTTGAGGATGGCTGGCAGGTGAACCGGGAGACTGGAGATGAGAATCAGACAAAAGACTGGAGATGAGAATCAGACAAAAGACTGAAGACGACTGATGATGGGGTAGTTTGAAACTGGAAAGTTTGGAAAGTCCATGTTAAAACAACGAGATCAGACGAGGGTGAACTGAAGTGAATGTGCTGATATAGTGCAGTGATGATTGGATGCAGGTGGTGCTGATCAGTAATCAGGTGATTGAGAGCGTGTGTAAGAAGCTGGAGCTGAGGGTGAAGCTGACACCTGTTTCACACATACTCCGTTTGCAGTGCGTATTCGGTGCATATTTTTTTCCGTACCCATGTTAAAAGGTTAGAGCTTTCACACTGGGGATGCGGTCCGGCTATGCGTTCCATGTGCGGTGCGTATACAGCAGTGCAGCGATCGTTTCAGCACCGAGTCTATGGACGTTTCTCATTACCAAGTACGCAAACTTCGGACTTGCGTCCTTGGTAGTTCGGACTTGCCAAGTTGAGAACGAACTCCCGAGGATGAGAGGACGCAAGCCTGCAAATGGAACAGCAGCGTTCTTGATCGCGTCACCCAGCACGCTCTGGCTACTCCAGTTATCTCTTTATGTATATTTTAGGCAACAATAAAACGAAATATGGTATCAAATACAATTCTGCCTTTTTTTGTCAACAATAAAAAGAAATATGTTATAAAACACCACTTTGCCTCTTTTCATTAAAAAAAAACTTAAACATATTAATGGCCACACAAATGTGGTTCAGGCAACGCGTAGGCCTACATTGATTATCTTCACTGCCTGTTTTTATAACAACACGGAATATAAAACACAACCCTGCTTCTTTTTGTTTTCATTTTAAAAATATGAAACATTATTGATCATTAAAACTGACATTTAATTTATTTGTGTTTATTTGTGTCATTTTATTTTATTATACATGTGCATACAGTGAAGGGAATGATATTAAGGTTGTGATCCGATTTCAAACCCCCTGTACAATAAACCCATTGAAAGTCAGTGAAGCCATTTATAAGCAAGTAGGCGAAGTTCGCTCCGTCAGAACTTTAAAAGATGGAAACCTGTTAGTTGTTTGTCAAGATAGAGATCAGAGAATGGGATTGATGAAGCTTAAAACTTTAAAAAGTGTAAAAGCCCAAGATTGGGAAGAAAGGGATAAAATAATGGCTGTGATATCAGGTGTATCGACCGATTTGTCGGAAGATGATATTAATAGCAATATAAAAGGAGTTAGAATCAACAAAGTTAAACGTTTGCCAATAGTAAGGAATGGAATTAAAGGACCAAGCTTGTCTGTCTTGTTAGTGTTGGATGAGGTTAAGATGCCTGAACGAATCAAGATTGGGTATGTAAGTTATTTGACGAGGCCTTATATTCCCCCACCAATTAGATGCTTTAAGTGCCAGCGATATGGACATATTGCTTCTGCATGCAAGTCAAAAACAAGATGTGCTAAATGTGGAGGCGAACATGAATACGGTAAATGTGAAGAAGGAACAAAAATCAAGTGTTGTAACTGCAGAGGTGAACACAATGCTGCCTACAAAGGGTGTGAGATGCATAAAAGAGCAGTTCAAGTGCAAAATGTTAAGGTAAAAGAGAGTATTACTTATGCTGAAGCCATTAAAAAGGTTGACAAAGAAAATCAAGCAAAACCAAGGGTTAAAGTAAATAGGGCCCCTGTAGGTTTACCCCCAAGTCAAGATCAAACGACTCAGAAATGTTGTAAAGTAACTGAAGATACTTTAATTGTGGATAAGAGAAATTTCATTGCTTTTATGGTGGAAGTGGTTAATTGCTCAGCCCAAGAGACAAGTAGAAATGATAGAATTAAAATAATTAAAAAAGCAGCGGAAAAATATCTAGAGATTCATGAGTTGTCAGTGAATTCCATTCATAACATGGTATTAGGGGTATCTGACAGGCTGGACAGCCATGCACCATGTGGTAGTTAATAATGACTTTATCTATTTTTCAGTGGAATGCTAGGAGTTTAATTGCTAATGGTCAGGAGTTAAAACACTTTATTGAGGAACAAGATATTAAACCAAACATTATCTGTACACAGGAAACATGGTTAAAACCATCACTTGATTTCATAATATATGGATATACAGCAATACGTAAAGATAGGGATACTAGGGGGAGGTGGAGTGGCCACATTTATTCAGCAGGGGATTCATTATAGAACTTTAAATATAGATAAAGAGATTGAAGCAGTCCTGGTTGAGATTTGGGTAGGTAAAACTAAGATTAAAATTGTCAACTTTTATAACCCTTGTAAAAAAATCTTGAGAGAAATGCTAAATTGTATGTGTGAGGGAGGAAATGGAAAGTTAGTATTATGTGGAGATTTTAATGCACATAACACTTTGTGGGGAGGTAATAAGATAGATGAAAATGGGAGCACTATTGAGGAGTTTATGGATGATAATAAGTTGGTTTGTTTAAATGATGGAAGGAACACTAGGTTTGATGCATCTCATGGAACAGAGTCAGCAATAGATCTCACAATCGTATCGGATCAGATAGCAGGGGTAAGTGAGTGGGAGGTAAATGAAAATTCTCTTGGCAGTGATCACTATAATATTTGGTTAAGTATTAGAAATCAAAATGTGTGTCTTGAAGAGAATTGGTTTCCAAGATGGAAAATGAGAGAGGCAAATTGGGGGTTATATAGCATGAAGGCAAGTGGTAGGCTGATGGAAATAATGTCAGATATAAGTAATGATGTTGATGAATTAAACTCAATTACAAATATATTGTGTGAGACAGCGGAGGAGGTTCTTGGGAAATCTACTGGAAAACGAATAAAAGAATGGTACCTTGGTGGTCAGATGATTGTAAGGAAGCAATTAAAGTTAGGAATAAAGCTTTCAAAACTGTTAAATCAAATCATTCCTATACCAACTTAATGGAATACAAAAAAATCACATTCAAAAGTTAAAAGAATCATAAAAGAGGCTAAAAGGAAATATTGGCGTAACTTTTGTGGTAAAATAGGGGCAGAAGTCAAAGTGGGTGATGTTTGGAGTATGATTAAAAAAATGGGAGGCATTAGAAGGGAATTTTCTCTACCTGTGATTAAAAACAATGATGTGGAGGCAGTAACAAATCAAGAAAAAGCAGAGATGCTTGCGAAAGGTTTTGTTAAGGTCCATAGCTCACAGAACTTAACTGATGAAGAATTAGCTTGGAGAGTTAAAGTAATAGATGAAAGTAAAGGATTACTGGAAAAGAAGGCAATAAGCGAAAGTGTACTTGACAAGGATTTTACATTATTTGAGCTTAGGAGAGAGTTAAGTGGGGTTAAGAACACTTCACCAGGGAAAGATGGTATATGTTATAAAATGATTAATGAAATCAATGACGTAGCTAAACATGTCATTTTAAGTCTTTATAATAAGATTTGGGAACAAGGAAGATTGCCTTTGTGTTGGAAACATTCTGTAGTGGTTCCTATTGGGAAACCAGGAAAGGACAAAACTGAAGTTAAAAGTTATAGGCCAATAGCATTAACATCCAATTTATGTAAGCTAATGGAAAAGATGCTCACTAGAAGAATAGTATATGAAATTGAAAAAAGAGATATTGTCTCCCCACACCAGAGTGGGTTCCGTAGTGGACGTACTACAATGGACCCTGTTATATGTTTAGAAAATGAAATAAGGAAAGCGCAAATCAATAAAGAATCAGTTCTAGCAGCATTCTTTATTGCAACTTACATCCCTGATTACAAAATCTCTATTAAAAAAAGAACATCAGATCATCTGTCCATATTTGCAGCTGAAATGACAGATTATTATGGCATTGCAGTGGACAGAAGAAGTTCGGCCCCCTAAAGCAGTTATTTGTTCTGATTCTATGTCATCTCTCACATCCATTCAAAATGGACAATCATCATGCCGACAGGACTTTTTGATTGAAATTAATAATATCATATTTGCAATTAGTCAACAAGGAATATCAATCCAGTTTGTATGGGTTCCAGCCCATAAAGGAGTTGATGGTAATGAGGAAACAGACAAGCTGGCAAAAGAGGCAACCAAAGAAGAGGAAGTTCAGTTAAGCATTCCACTCAGTAAATCAGAAGTTAAGGTACTCATTAAACACAAAGTTAACAAAATATGGCTAGCTAAATGGGATAAGGAGAAGAAAGGTAGACACTTATATAATATACAAAAAGATATTTCAAGTAGCAAACATAGTTATCCAAACAGACAGGGAGAGGTTTGGTTTACAAGAGTGAAAATAGGCCATACTGGTTTAAATAACAGCTTACATGTTGTACATAAACATCCATCTGGAAAATGTGAGATTTGTGGAGTGAGAGAGGATGTAGATCATGTTCTGCATAAGTGATGCATAAGAAAAAAACTGAACTCGTTAGAAACATTATTATGTGAAACTAGATCAGGAAACATCACTAATGCTATGATAACATTTATCAAAGAAACAAAACTACCAAATAGGATTTCTTTTTTTTTTTTTTTTTTTTTTTTGTGAATGATATCCATTGATTGCATCTCAGTCCAGTAGATGGCGGTAATACACTTTGATTGTAAACTGCCATAAAACTTAACAGAAGAAGAAAAAGAAGAAGGGCAGCCGGGGTCCTTGCAGCACCAGTTAGCTGTTTGGGACTGGGTGTCCTGTGGTGTACTTTTTCTCAATTGAAGATTTTTTTTAATTTTTTTTGGTGTATTATTGCAATGGATGTTTTTTTATTGTACTGATGCAGTCACCAGCACCAGCATAGATGTAATTATTTTTTTTAGATTAATTGGTGGTATTTGAATCCAATAATGCATCATGTGGGCATGAGTTGGTAATATGGTTATTTTATTATGTTTTAGAACTGTTTGCCTGATGGAATAAATTCAGGGCCGTGATATTTGTCTGGTTGTGCACCTTAAAGGTATGGTTATTAATTTTTAGTTTTTTTGTTATCTGCATGTGACTGACACTCATGAAAAATGCTCTATTTTTTGTTATAGGGTGTTGGATGTTGATTGCTAGTCGCTGTTCTCTTATATTGTTTTTTTGTGTGTCTTATGGTTCTTTGGTTTTATGTGAAAATTGTGAAAATGACTGCTCCCAGATTTTTTTGTGGTAATTAATTTCCTAGCCAGCTTTGTTTTGTTTTTTTTTATTGTTTAATGTATTGGTTGATTTGCTGCTGGCTAGTGGAATTGTTTATTTATTTTGTATGTAATTTAAACTGCTTTTCAACCTTGATTAAGCCGCAGGGTGCAGTTTCCCATCGTGGTCAGATGGTGAACTGGGAGTACAAGTTAACAGAGCCCTTATAGGTCTTGTGGGTTTATTTGTGTGGTTACTAATTGTGAACTTGTATCACGTTGTAGTGAAGGGCTTATGGGGGTTTGCGGTGGTTTTCACGTAATGCAGTGAAGTGTCCCCTGTATAAGTAGCTCAGGTTGTTTTGTATTCCTAGTCAGACAAATCGAGAAATTGCTGCCCCTGTCAGCTGAAGCAGTTTATGCTTTGAATAATTTTATGGTATCTTTATAAATAAACCACAGATTTGAGCTTTAAACAACTACATTCTCGCCTGAAACACTTATTACACGAATTACATTTCGTGACACAATAACAGTAGTATTTTGATACGTGGGTTTCACTGGCGTAGCCACGGGTGTGCCGGTGTTACGGATCAACTGGATCATGTTAACTGGGGTAGTGCGCGTGCACGCAGACAGTTTTACCTGGATTTCCAGCAGATGTTAAACGGTGACAGATTCGTCACAGCTAATTTTTCACTGAGCAGATTTAAAAGCTTTCCACGTTATTGTTAAAGGTTTGTATCATATTAGGGCTCTGTTGTTTACTCTGTCGCTGCTCCGCTGTATGTTTCAGACGCCTTTAAGGGAAGTTTTAGTGTGCTTTAATTTCGCGACACACAGACCACGCCCACATTATTTTGTTACATTCGTTTCAATAAAATTTGTATCTGATGACAACTGTAAATATATTAAATAAATTATACCATTGACATTGTGTATTTGCAGTGCGTGTGTATTCGCAGATTATGTGTATACGCAGATTATTGTTAAGCCATAGCTTATGGATCCAGTGATTTACCCACAGCATTTATATATAGGGGAATGTTCAACAAACATATTCATTAGCTAACAGGTATGAAAGCAACAAAAGAAAAAAAAAAATAGGCAAATGTGCATGCATGCAGGACATCTGTATTTGCCAACTGTGAAGGTCTGACCACACAGTCTCACCTTCTGAACATTCAATCTAAGGAAGGACTAACAAACTATAGAATAAGTCAGAATATAGTAACTTGCATGCTAAGGAAGAACAGTTACGTGTTTTGCAATGTGTATACATTTTTCTTACCCATTGGCCAGTTTGGCCTTCATACCTACTGCTCTCCATCTAATGTAATCATGTTATTAGAAAATAAATGTCACAGTTGTATTACCTTTTTATAGTAAGAGCAATTTAAAACACAATCACCCTTCATTGTGAAATTTTCACCTCTTAGTGTTCCTTTATTGAGCAGCTGCCAGGATATTGGTTATCCTACAAAGTTTTTGATTTGTCTAACTTTAATTGCATCAATTTGCTGTGGTAGTCTATGGCCTAACAACAATGACACCAGTAACAATAATGACACTTAATTTATAGACCTTATTTTTAATCTGTTCCTAACAGATAGCAGATGACAACAATGAATGCACATGATGTGATGAATAACAAGTAAAGAGAATATGTTCAAGGATTAGTTCACTTTCAAAAAAAAATTTTGCTGATAATTTACTCACCCCCATGTCATCCAAGATATCCATGTCTTTCTTTCTTCAGTCAAAAAGAAATTAAGGTTTTTGAGGAAAACATTCCTGAGTGAGTAAATTATTAGCAAAAAATTGTTTGAATGTGAACTAATCATTTAATGAGTTTCATGGTACCATTCAAATGAAGAGAACTGGCATAATTTATATTACATAAAAAGAGGCCCAAACACATTACATTTTATTTATAAAACTCAGACCATTGTGTAATATTTCTTTTGTTAAAGAGGTCAGCAAAAAAGTAAACAATAAAGCATTTCCTATTGTTTTAGAGAGGGTCATGCTATTCATGTGAGGTGACAAATGATTAAGAGGTTAGTGATTAGGTGAAAATTAGACATAGAGAATATCAGTAGGCCTATATATTTGTAATAATTCATCATCATCACTATATCATATGTTCTGCTTATTTCAGTAATACAATTTGTGGTTGCACTTTCCACTCTGTGTTTTTCACAGGACTTTAATCACTACAGACAAAGTGTTCTCTAAATGTCCAAAACAAGACATTAGATACACAACATTCAAGTTCATGCTACTGAGCATAATGTACAATGTTTGAGGGACTTACATTGCATTTCAAGGTACACATTTTAAAGTCTTAACAGTTCTTGCTTTTCCTGGGAATCGAACCCATGACTTTGGTGTTGCAAGCACAACACTCTACTGTTTGAGCTACAGGAATACTTGATACAATGGTTTGATCACTTGGTTGATCAAATGATTATATGCTTCGAAGAAGATGCGGTAGTAAATACAGAATTGTTCTGAAAGAAACAAAGAAATTCTTTATTTTATAAATCTTTTGAAAATGTTACAAGTTCATGAGATAATTAACTTCATGACCCTATAAGCATTGCTGCTTTATATCCAGGGAAAATTATAGGGACGCGTCACAGCTGGTTGTTCAAAAAAGAGATCTAAATATCATAGCAGAGTAAAATAAGCTGATAAGTATTTTTATATAAAAAATAATTGATCCATTATAAAATTAGGCTATATGCAGATCGATAAATGCAACTTGTTGAAAAAATGTAAATGACTTTGCAATTTATGTTTCTTTTAGGTAGCCTACCTCTGTTGTTTAATCTACATTTAATCTACATTTGTGATTAGAACTCATGACAACACAAGTGCGCTGACAAGTCTGTTCATCCAATGAAACCGAATGACCCTTGTTAACATGGGCGTGGTTTCTGAGCTTGACACTAAAGGATGTTAAACTTCTTTGAAAATGCGTCAAATACGAAGGAATGTCATACACTGCAAAACAAAGCGCTTTATTCGCATACCGTGTATACAACTGGTGAAATATTCGTTTTTAATCGGTGATCCGTAAAATAGGGCATGAATCTGTCGCTGTTAACATCTGCTGGAAATCCAGGTAAAACTATCTGCGTGCACGCGCGCGTCCCCAGTTAACATGATCCCCAGTTGATCCGTAACACCGGTGCCACCCACAGTGGCAGCTGGCACACCTAAAATAGATGCAGAATTCTTTTTTAAAGTTTTAATAAAACGTTTCCTAAACTTGGACTATTGTTGTTTACTTCAAATATTGGTGCATTTAAAATGTATTTTAATTTTTAAATTATTATCGTTAACAAAATATCTGCCGACATTCGGACTGCCAACCAATCCGCAAACAGCCGCTGACTGGTAATACGGTTGTGCTGTTGAGGCTCGCGCAGCCTCATGAGGAGAAATGGAAACAAATGAGCGCAGATCGCACAAAGAAACTTAATGAACATAGATTAAATGTGGATATGGATTAAAAAAAAAATAATGTGGAGTTTTTATATTTATAACATAGCCTATGATATGATACAGTTAAGCAACATCACAGTGACCGCGAGTGCTGAATAGGCTAGGTTACCATCACGACTGAAAACATGACACTGATTTCATATGACAGTTCAATAAACAAGTCATTAATATCAAGTCACTTACATTTTAGACACAATATTGACTGTTTCTGTTCTATTTGAGCAGCGAAAATAGTTCCAAACAAACATCCCAAGAACCACAGCGCAGCTCACCTGAACACATAATTGCATTAATGAATGATTCAGCGCTTTGAATGAATCGATTGAGTCAAAGATTCAATGACCCATTAAACAACTGCCTCATTCCTTAACGATTCCGCCGTTTGAACGAATCATTTGAATAAATGACTCAATAACTCACTCATTAAGACGGTCACCTGCCGCCCCCTACTGGTGGTTTAGTTTCGTGTTTAAAAGTAGGCTATAATTCTTTCCAATATGTCATATTTGTATCTTCAAAAAATATTTAAAACAATCTCATAACATTATTTAATGCAGTTGTAATTTTTCAGTGTAAATTAATTAATTGTATTGGTAACAGCATAGTGTCTTATTATTTCAATTGTATTTATTGATCAAATCTAAGAATTTAAAATGAAAGATGAAGCATACATTTAAACCGATTTCTGGATTTTTACTTGGACAAGAGAATGGCCGATTTACTTGTTCGAAGGACAAGCACATGTAAAGCCTTAAAGGTGCTCAAAGCGATGTCGGGTGACATCACTTCTTGTTGACGTTTAAAGTATTGTCAAACAAAACGAAGGCTAGCTAGACCCTCCCTCCTCCTCATCCGCGCACTAACCCCCCAAACCCTTCTTATCGGTTATTGGCTGGAACAGTTTGTTATGTTTCGTGGTGCGGGTAAGCCCAGTTTGTTTTTGTTGCCGTTTGTGGAGCCTGAGGTGTCTGCAGAGACCGTGTTTTTGTACAGTGTGTTCAGGGGACAGGCAGCTAGCGGATAGTGAGAAGATGTTTGTTGTATGTGACAAATGTTTTGGCCTAAAAAACGCGTGACATCGCTTTGAGCACCTTTAATGTTGAGCCCTGAGTTATATTTTATATACTGTAGGCCTAGTATTATGTTTATGTGGCAAGCCAGTTTTACACATCAGCCCAGTCTATTCTGTAAAGTTAGTGATACGTCGGGTCAAGGTTGTTTTGCACATTAATTTGACAATAAATGTGGCACACCCAATTTTTCTTATGCACACCCAGAGACGCTTTTCTGGCTACGCTAGTGGTGGGTTTTCTCCTCTGCTATTGACGCTTGCTGGTTGGTGGGAGATGCATTCTGGTCATGCATTCAAGCCACCTCTCGATGCATCCTCGGTAAAAGGGGCGGATCAAGAACACATCCGGGGATTTGAACTGTACTTGGCTAGATGTGAACTTTGAATTGAAACAGTACTTGGGCAGCGACTGATGATGTTTCACAAGTCCACAAGAACACAAGTACAGACAAGAACGCATAATGAGAAACGGCCTATTTCTGCTGTGCTGCACGCACTGAATTAAAGTGACAGCGCATGGTTCGTGGTCAAAATGAACACAGATTTACATGAAAATATAGTAATCTCACCATAAATGCATTTAAGTTATAGTACTATTTTTCCCAGTCATTTTCTTTTTAACTTTAAGCCCGGGGTAATTAAAGCAAGGAAAACTACACAGTATACCTCAACAACGCCATAATGGATGTACTTGTCTCTTCGTGGAGGTGGAAAAACAAGTTCTTTGTGACCCACAATATTTCTTGTAAAAAAAAAATTAAATGCAAAAGAAAAGGTAAGAGAGAGCCGTTTTTGTCAATTGTATGTTTTAATTTAAAATGTTTGCGATTTTAACACAAGTAGGCCTACATGTTTAAATGTTTTGCCACTTGCTTGATCAACTTAATATATAAATCTATATAGAAGTAATGCATTGAATAATACGTTTTGTATTGAGTTTAAACGTGAATACGTCTGTGAATCGCAATGCTGAAACATTTTTATATTATTTTATAAAAGACGCTGATAATAAAAATATTGATTTGAAATAATAAATAGAGAATAAATGTTGTGTTTGTGGTACAGCCATAGATCAGTTGCGCACTGCAAACACAGCATTATGTGAAAGCACAATATCGTATCGTGCTGCTCCTGCGCCACTGTAACGGTCATCAGCTGGAGTGCCCTTGAGACCCACCAGAGGGCACTCCACTTCAGATTTTTGTTTTTCCCTCACTAACTACATTAATAATAATTTATAATAAATAATAATTATCTTTAATTCATTCTGAATTATGAACAAAGCGCATTAAAACATTATTAACATTTACTGATGCCAATATTCTGCATGTTCCATATGCTATTCTGAATTTAAACCATCCGTTTTGGACACCGCAAGTCTAAACTGTACCTTATCTTTCCGTTTGGAAGCGAATTTTGTGAATCTGTAGTTGTTCTCTGTAGTCATTCAGAAATGTGTCATCTTCAAAATGATGTGTCACACAAAAGTCATCTTCACAAAAGGCTGACATGTAAATGAATATATAATTTTTTTTTATTTAATTTCATTGGCTTATTGACTTATTAATATCCTCCCCCCCCCCCCAAACTTTGTACATGCGCACACTAAAACTTCTGTACGAATCACATTAATGGCATATTTAGCTTTAAAACAAAATGCGTATTCCTTATTTTAAATCAAATCACGCAGGGAATACAAACACTAAACTTTCTATGCACACCTGAAAATATTAATAATTTTAACTGTCACTATAGGCCTATGTAGAAACAACGGAGCATGACATTTGGGGAAAAAAAGATGTCAACTCAGAACCATGTTTTATTAATCATTCACTTTACTTGAAACAAGAGGACGTTCCTGCATTTTAATTCCATTTTAGTTAAATTGTATGTAACTTTTAGCCTACTTATTTGTTTCTTCGTTTTTAAAATCATTTAATGAATATGTAGGAATTTATAGGAACAAATTAATAAACATTTTAACTAATAGGCTACAGAGGACCAATTTATTAAAAAGAGATCAGCAATTTCTTAATTCATGGACACTATATTTTTCTGCATGTAATGCGCAGGGCGCTATGTTGTACAACAATCGTCGTCGTCGGCAGCCGTCCGTCTCGGTAGACGATGGTGTAGCTCTGTGCGTCTATCTGCACCGCCGGGAATGGCTGTGCAGACCAATTCTAGGATGTGTCAATAACAATAGATGTGTCAAAAAGGACAAATAACCTTGGTAGCCTGTAGTGCTTGTCAGAAAGAAGGACGGCTCCCTTTGTTTTTGCATAGACTACAGGCAGTTGAATGGTGTAACCCAAAAAGATTAACCCAAAAAGAACCCCCTTCCCAGAATTGAGTAATCACTGGCTTCATTGAAGAAATCTAGTTTTTTTTTAACATTAGATCTAGCACATGGGCACTGGAAGGTGGGGGTGCATCAAGCTGACAAGGATAAGACCACCTTCGTGACCCCCATAAGATTATATGAATTTAACCAGATACCAATGGGGTTATGCTATGCTCCAAGAACATTTCAAAGACTGGTTGAAAGTTGCCTGGGTGACCAACATTTTTAAACATTGTTGCTCTATTTGGATTATATAATTGTCTTCTCCCCTTTATTTGAGGCCGACATTGCCCATACTTGATTTTCAGCTGCCTGGAGGATTTTGGTTTAAAAGTTAAACCCACCAAATGCACTCTCTTCCGGAATGAAGTGCATTATCTAGGTCACGTGATTGCAGAAGTAGGGGTGTCACCAGACTCAGAGAAGTTCCGAGCAGTGGAGGCCTGGGCAACTCCTCAAAATATCACCCAGCTGTGGGCTTCCTTGGGCTTAGCAGGTTACTATAAAACTTTCCAAAGATTGCAGAACCCCTGCAGCCTCCATCCAACTGAAAGAAATTAAATAAACTTCAGCTCAATCAAACTAGAACTGCTGGCTTTAAAATGGGCGATAGTAGAAACGTTTAGGGAATATCTTGCTGTGTCCCCCTTTACTGTCTTCACAGAAAACAATCCATTGGCTCATTTCAATATGGCACATCTGATGCACTCTCCAGGTGGCCTGTGAGTGAGACTTCTGTCAGGACTACAGAGGATGGGATAGCCCCATGTGGTGAGGACGGATATTTGTTATTTAAAGTGGTCCGAGCCTGTGTCCATGCATTTGTTCCAGTGATTGAGGAGCTGGAGGAGTGTCAGAAGATTGAGGCAGGGGCACAAATAAATAAAGGAGATAGGGCCCCAGTCTACTGGCCAACTGGGTGAAGGCACAGCGGAATGATCCAGTGGTGTCACGGTTGTGGGTCTATATGGACAGAGGGAGAGGGTCTGTTCCAAAAGAATGAGCAGCCGTAGAATCCAGTCTGTCGCTTTTACGAAAGTGATCCAAAGACATTTGACAAATGGGAACAAGTAGTTGTGCCTCAGTGTCTGCAGAATCAAGTCCTGGAATAGGTGAATGACCACGCAGGACATCTAGGAGTGGAGACGACCCTGGGCTTGTCCCGCCAACGGTTCTTCTGACAAGGGCTGCCAAGATTAGTTGAGAAGTGGTGCTTCCAATGTGTTTGAAGCAAACTGCATAAGACTCCAGCCAATAAAGTAAGTACCCCTCTTCTATCTATACAATCAGATTACTCTCTACAGATTGTTTCTGTCGATTTTGTTTTGTCACTGGAGACTGCACGTATTGGAATGTCTGATATTTTCATAAAGATGACAATTTTCCCTCTATTTTTTTTTCTTGCTGAGCAAAACTTCTCTATTGGGCGGACATTTTGCCACCTGAGCAAAAACATTCTTTATACTAGATCTGTATAGTGTACGTAAAGACAAGAAATGGTTTCATCATGCAGTTGTAACTTTTAAATTTAATGTGCCATTTTTATTTTATTTGACCCTGGATGTAACTCAGTGATATTAAATCATATTTTTGAAAACAAGCAGGTAATTCAGAAGTCACTAAATTAAGCACATTTTAGATTACTTGAGATTTTTTTTTACAGCGTTGTGTTAACTTTACCATTCTTAACCAATAAATTCAATTGAAAAATAATTAAAAAATCTCCCGCAGGACAGTTCAATTCTTTACAATAATATATATATATATATATATATATATATATATATATATATATATATATATATATATATATATATATATATATTATTGTAATGTTAATATGGAAAAAAATAAAGTTACACTGAGATGTTTGGGACAACGATTGTACAGTCAACAACAGGCAGCATTAAACCTGGCTACAGGCAGCATTAAACCATCAAAATTAAATGTTTGGATTGGATTCACCTGTTCAAACTCTATAGTGACACTAACTCTATAGCGGTTGAACTGGAGCACTGCAATTATTTCTCATTTAAACTATAATCAAATGGATTTCCCCACACATTTCGCATCTGTCCTTCTGTGCGGCCGTGGCATCAGAAATGTGCAGCCGTTCACACGCGCATCTTATGCTGCTTTTCCACTACACAATACCAGCTCGACTCGACTCGCCTTTGTTTGGTTTTCCACTGTGTAAAAGTTGTACCTGTACCTGCTTTCGGGTACTGCTTTTCGGGTACTGCTTTTCGGGTTCGTATCACCTCCAGCGAGGTTCTGAGCGAGCTGAGGCGATACTAAAATGTGATGTGAAAACACTGCAGACTGCTGATTGGTCAGAGAGAATCATCACTATTCACTGCGTCATCATTGCACACACCAGACAGAGCTGTTTTTTCCAGTAGTGTTTCGTTTTGCTGCCCTCAGCCTCTCCTGAAACAACGTTTTCCTTCTTGCTGTGAGAAACAGCATACACTCGATTTCCTCCATTGTCCTGTATGTGTGTGGGTAGCGGGTGTGTGTCGCGTAGAAGATTACGTCTCGGCAGTTTCCTGTGGCGTCGCTATGACGACCAGGTACTATTGTGGAGGTACTATCTGTAATGGAAAACGGAGCGAAAAGCGAGCCGAGGCGAGCTGGTACTGGTAATACAAAAGCGCCATTAGAGGGAACATTGATGATGGACTACTTCACTTGTTATGCAGTTGCAGTGCCGACTTTGGACCAAACAGCAGTCACTACTGCAAGGGTGTTGTGGGAGCACTTTATACAGTCGTTTTGTACAGTCGATTTGATCAGTTGCACTCCGACCAGGGCCCCAGTTTTGAATCAAAAGTTATCAAAGAGCTATTGTACAACTTCAGAAAGTCTCAGACGACTCCCTATCAACCAGCAGGAAATGGGCAATGTGAACGCTTTAATCTGACGTTGTTGATTTTGCTGCTTTAATCTGACGTTGTTGATTTTGCTGGGTACATTAAGGGATGATCAGAAAGAGAACTTAGACCAGTATGTGACATAGTTGGTACAGGCCTAAAATAATACACCCCATCCCTCTACAGGGTATACCCTTTGTTTTCTAACATTTAGCCGTCGTGCGAAATTCCCTATTGATGTAATGCTGGGCTGGAAACATGAATTTTCAGGGACAGTTGGGTTTGGTGCTGCTGAGTTCCTTACCGAGGCTGCCATGCCGGGATGTGGGCTGGATATTGTTCACCAAACTTGAACTTTGAAACACGCGGAAATGCAAAACTTTTTCACATGAGCTTGCGTTTTCGGTCTCCAGCATTCATATGCATATGAACGGAAGTTAATGGAATGAAAAGTGTAGTATGACTGCCCCTTCGAGCTGTTACGGTGCGACACGACAGCTGTCGCATCTGGTGTAGACACGGTGTCAGTGGTAAGTTTTTGAGTGGTTTGATTTAATCTACAGAGCTGTGCAACACCAGTCAAGGAACAACTACAGGTAATTCATTTAAAGTGGTTTTAAATTTATTTGATATTATAATTTTTTAATTGATCATTATTATTAGGTCAAGACAAACTTCATAGTTTTTTCACCCATTTTGACATTAGATTGGAACAGTGATATGTCTGCCCTCTTATTGCTTGTGTATCCCTTTCCACCATAAGTGGAAAGAAGAAGAAGATGATGATTGACAAGATCAGCATACGCAAAGCTTTAGACCACATTGTAAGGTTCCACAAGGTATACTTTGTCTTTAATTTTATGTTGTGGTATGCAGGTAACATTGGCAATTAATTTATTTAGTTGAGTCAATTATGTTTTTTTCTTTTAAAAAAATAACAGTAATGGTAATATAACACCTGTTTGTTGCATTTTAAGGCCTGAGCCCATGTATTTCATGACCATCGGGATAATTACTTCACGGTCGCTAAGTACGTTCTATATAGAGTATGAATGTGTGTAGACTGAATGTAATCCGGACATACTACATTCACTATGTTGTCATTATCATGTGACCTACAACGTCAGTTGAGGTCTGGTCATTGCCATTCATGAATCTTCTACTATGGCCTCACAAAGTGTCCATCGTATGCACACTTCAGAATCTCACCAGAAAAATAGGTTATCCAGGCGCTGTGAATTCCGACCATACTTTTGTCACACTGTTTTTCACCTACTAAATAATAACAAAGTGTGCGATTCCAAATGCAGCCTAAGACTCTCTTCGTGCTTTTTGAGTAAAAAAAAAACCCGGACAATCGCCAAACATCCACAAACTCCGTTCACCATAATCCTTTACCCAGACTAATCAGCCATGATCACATTCACCTGTGTCTCACCATCTTGTGTACTCACCCTATATAAGCCTGGTTCTTTCTGTTATTCCCTGTGAAGTCTTGTTTACTGTTTGTACGTGTAACACTGTTTTCCATGTGCCTGGTTTTTGATATTTGCCTGTGTACTGGTTTTCCCGTTCCTGTCTCACCCTCTGAATTTGTTTGTTTGATTGGACTGATTTACTGTGCTCTGACCTCGTTTTGTTATGGATTCAACAACACTTTACAAGCAACACTAATCCGTAATGGTCCTCGAGGATCACTGAGCGAGTTCCTAGGTTATGCCCTTCATTTGACTGGTTCCTCCTTCATTGTTTGGGGGGTTGAGGAGGACATGTCCCCTATATGTTTTTTAGGGAGGGGCACCACACTCCAAGATCCAGTGGCCACGGAGCTTGGCCCACCACAGTCACCAGCATGCCCAAGTCGAATGATTGCTAGTCCTGTGCTTTATGTACCTCCCTGTCCTTTGGTTCCCACACCAGAGCCTCTCTACGTCATGCCTGCCAAGCCTGAGCTTCTTCACGTCATGCCTGCCGAGCCTAAGCTTTTCCGGTCAAGGTCGCCCTTCCAGAGTCCTCGAACAAGATGGCCTATTTTGTGTGTGTGGGCAGCACACACATCAACCCCTCAGCCAAGATGGGCGCTGCCGTTCCAGAGCCCTCAGACAAGATGTCCACCGTTCCAGAGCCCTTGGACAAGATGGCTACCGTTCCACAGCCCCAAGATGGCAGCCTCTATGTCTGTGTCTTCGGACAAGATGGCCGCCTCTACACCTGTGTCTACGCCGGTGTCTTCGGACAAGATGGCCGCCTCTGCCCCTGAAGCGTCGCATCATCCCTGGCCCCCTGAACCGTCTGCACCTGCTCCGCCCTGACCCCCTGCACTATCTCTGTCTCCAGTCTTTCTGTCTTTTCGTCTGGAAGCCGCGCTTAGGAGGGGGGCTATGTAACGATCACCAGTGAGAGTGCCCAGGATTACCATCAGAGGGCACTCCAACCAGAACAATCACCACACATCCACAGACTCCATTCCACATAATCCTTTACCCAGACGAATCAGCCATGATCACATTCACCTGTGTCTCATCATCTTGTTTACTCACCCAATATAAGCCTGGTTATTTGTCATTCCCTGCAAAGTCTTGTTTAGTGTTTGTACATGTAACACTGCATTTCTGAGCATTTCCACTGTTTTCCATGTTCCTGGTTTTTGATATTTGCCTGTGTCCTGGTTTTCCCGTTCCTGTCTCATCCTCTGGATTTGTTTGTTTGATTGGAATGATTTACTGTGCTCTGACCTTTTGCCTTTCTTTTACTATGATTGTGGATTACCCTTCATTAAAACACTGCATTTGGATCCTCAACCTTTGTGTCTCGGAGCAGTTCGTTACATAATCAAGGTCTTCAGGACAGGCTGTTGTGTTGAAGGTAGTGGGTTTACAGGAGCAGGGTTGAAGACCTCTGATATAAAGGACAAAGCAGATTGTAGAAGCTAAGGATTGGTATGTAGGTTTACAGCCATCAAAATGCCGTCCCATAATGCCTGAAACCTCACTAAAACCACAGCAACCACCATTTATTTGGTTTTTGTTTAGAGAGCTGAGATGTTTTTTTTTTTCATCTGCAGATAAAAAAAGAATGTTGAGTCTTTTTTTAATAATGGAAAATGAAGCACTGTGGGACTAATTGATGCCATTGCTCAGATGTTTAAAGCAGGACGTATACAGCAGCAAAATAAGTTTTCAATTTTCTCACTGGAATTTTTTTCTCAAAAAGGGTTTGTTCTACTAACTTCATGTAACAGGCCACACCTAAAAGTTTTTTTTTCTTCCAGCAGGGACGACTTGCTTGTATTCTACAGATCACTGCATCTTCTACACACACACTCACTTTGTTTGCATTGGACAGACAGCAGTGGTGTGTGTTGTGTACATTGGATTAATGATTGCTCCAGCATGGCTGTCATTGCTCTCGACGGGAACCCAAAGGCATAAGCAGATCTGATCCAGATATAGAGATGGCAGATGCTCTCGGCTGCGTCACATCTCACATCTGCCAAATCAGTCAGGGTAGAGCTCAAAGGTGACCAGCAGTGGCCCGTCCTCAATGCACACATATGAACAACTGCTTTCAACACACTATTAACCCTATAAAGCCTATTGTATCATACTTGATATGCAAGCCTTTAAATGATTAACATATGTTGCAAGCTGATAGAGATAAAGCCCCAGCAACTACTTAAGCAAGTATCATAATTAAATCATTTGAAGTTTAATTGACATAACCTTATACTCTTATTGATAAGTGAAATGCTGTTGAGATGATAAATATAGACAGAGTGTGTTCTGACACTGTGTGCAGCTGAAATCAACTTATTTCACTTTAACCTTTTCTCATATCAGTAGCTTAGAAGGTGTATCTTCACAGCAATTACATACAATAGACTGCTTGCTACGGCATAAACACTGCAGATTAAATGCTTAGTAAATCACTTCACAACTGTTATTGAGTAAACTGTTTAGATTAAACTGTGATGATTGCTCATTTAGAAATTAATTAGCAAACCTCGCAATATGCACAGAGATACTGAGTAAAAGAGTGTTTACTTATCTAAGATGTTGATTTCATTTTAGATACTTTCTGCTATCAGCAACACTACCGGTATTTGAATGTTTAGCCGCAGCACATTGGCCACTGTTGGTTGTTATCAGCTGTGCTATGTAGATAATGATACGATCACTATCAAATTGAGTTGAGGACCTATTAGCCGGCGCCATCTAGAGTCTCATGCCAGAACTTGGTATTAATATTTCAAGATGAACACTTGCTGGACAGAAGCAGCTTTGGTTTGGTTAACTTGATTATAATACATCATTTTATAGAAAAAGCATGAGTATCAAATATGATCATCAGGATTTTGAGGAAGGTTTATTTGTTCATCTCTCAATCTTAATTGTATTGCATTACATTGTTTTAAAACTACAAGCTTTGATCATAAACTAAGCATTGAAATATATTACTAAGACATATATTGAGTGACGACTGATTTTTATTTGTAAGTATCTATACACAGTTGAGGTGTTTTTCTTCCATGTTTTCACTATGCTTTCACTAAATGAGCCATAAAAGCCTAGTGTATAAAAATATTTATCAAAAAAAAAAAACTTTATACTTTATTTTTGTATCTTTATATTTTATGGCCATCTGCCAATCCTTTTGTTTAAACGTGCCTCAGACACCGGTCACGCTGACGCCATTCCCCATAGCGTCAATACCAGATGCAGCGTCAAAGCAAAAGTAGCTTTCCCCCGAGAAACTTTGCTTTCACTCAAAAAGCACTGGAATATAGTTTTTCCTCCCATATCCACTCAATTTTTTTTTTTTATTTCCATTACAAAAGTTTTACGAGTGAATGCATAGTTTATCTGGAAAACTCAGCAGTTTTGCAAGAGAATGCTAAGCATTGGAATATAATACCAGCCCCGTTTAATTTTTTCTCATCACCACGTACACTCCGTACAACTACCCACTAAGTATAGCTTATTTTATATACTACAAATGTAAATTTGCTAGTTGTCGATTTTATCTGTCCATTGGGGGATAATTATAAATGAAAGAAATAAAGGAGCTGCTATATTATAGCATTGAAAGCTAATATGTGCATGAACGCTTGACATTTGGCAGCCAGACTGAAACCAGTTTTTGATTTTGTTATCACATAATTCTGAATATGCCTTCTTGCACCAGAATGAGGGTTTCAAATGTACTTACAGTATGAGAGCAAAGAGATGTATCATCGTCATTTATTACCAGTCATTATTCCATTGACCACACAGTAGCACAGGCACATTTAAAAAAGGTTCAACAATATCTTAATATTCCCTTTAAACAAAAACGATTTTGACTTACAAGCATATCGCAACTCTACACACTCAAAAACGTGGTTAGATCACTGCAAACATCATGAAAGCATGTGACATGAAAAACATGAACGTTTAGGCCTGGGATGCACATGACAGTTTCATAATTCATATGTTTTTCTCTAACGATGATGACATTCTCTGGCAGTATTTCCCGGCCTCGAAGGCAGACAGCAAGAAACCGACATCAGTACATCAGAGATGTTCTCAACATCCATAAAACAAACCATATGACTACTGATGGCACACATGAAAGAAGCTATAAATGATGTTACAAATGACAGAAGTAAAACAGTGTAATGAAAACTGTATGCAATATTAAGGCAGGGTTTGTAGCACAGAAATAATTTTATATTTAATCGCAAATTTTAAATGCAACACATAAAACTGAGCACTACAGACTTGTCACTTTTTGTAATCCATTAGCAAACAATCAAATGGGAAAATAACATTGTAAAGTACAACCAAGAAGTATAAGTCATGTGCTTTTTGTCAGAGGTTCCTCAAGAGAAAACCTGTTTAAAATGCTTCACACAGGTAATTCAGGGTGTGATACATTTTAATACTTCAATACATTATGTTAGTTATATGTAAACATTCATGTTGCACCAATTATTCTTATAAAAAGCCAAAAGGCAACATAAAATGCAAAACAATTCAAGGCAGAAAGTAAAAGGTTAGAGCCATGCTCCTCGTAGAGCTCAGTATTCCCTAGTACACAAAACACTGAGTTTATGTTATACATATTTGTAGCCTGAGTGCATGTGTTTATGTAGTCGCTCTCGCTGATCCCAGATCTGTATTGTGAGTTATGAGGGGAAACTGAAAAGCGTTAAGAGCCTCAGAAGTCACATGTCTATCCAACTGTTGCAGAGATTGAAGTTACAGACATTTGTGGAATATGTTCATTCTGTCACTGTTTGTGAAGTTAACATCCACGTCTCATGGTCTTTTCTCAGGGCTGTTCTGCAGATATTTAAACACTTCATTATTAAAACGTGGGCCAACTACACCATTAAAATTTGTCTTTGAGAACTTTATTTTAATATTAAAATAAAGCAGTTTTTTTGGCATGTGACATTTGAAGAAAAAAAATTAAGTTTGGATATTTTTATGACAGAATCCTTAGAAGGATTTTTACAAAAATATATATTTCTAATACTTTCACACGCTAAAATTCTTTCATGATGGCACTTATCAAACAATATCAAAGGGATATCATATATCAGCAGGAATTTGAACCTTTCTATAGGAATCTTTTAAAATTATAATAATGATCTGTCATACAGTGGGAACACAGGAATAAGGCTTTGATTAAGCTTGCAATGACTGAAAATCCCATCTATGGTTAGAGGATGCATGATGTTTTCAAGGCTACAGGCATGATGTTGATAGACACACATCATCCTCGTTTCTTCATGATATTTCATGCGCATCCCACAACAGTCTCTGATAGCAGGGGTGAGGAATTTGTACCAGATTCTCCAAAAATACGGCAAAGGATTAACACTTGTGCTTCATGGCAAGCTAGAGAGAGAGAGAGAATTTACTGTAGAATTACAGTACAAAATGCCTAATGATGTCAGTGAGCTCATTCATAATGGTTTTTAATTTTTTTTAATACAAATTATTATTTTGATTTGTGTCTGTGCATGACAGCAGTCGCCACATGAAGGCAGCAAAGCAACACAAATTGTTTTTCACCTGATTAAGTTTAGCAAAACCTCCTTGAACTGGGCAAAATGTCTACGAGTAAACACAAACATGTGGCACATTTTACCTTGTGTGCAGTGTCAGCGAAATGCTGTGCGCTGTTCTTCATGTCGCTGGTCTTCTCCTCGACCCGGCCCAGTCTCTCGCCACGCTCGTTCAGAGCCTGACTGGCCTTCTGCACTGCACTGGTGACACTGTCTGCTGCCTCGTGAAGGATACTGGTCCCTACACAGATGAAGAGAAACCAGCTGAGAGAAAAGACTTGCGGTCGTGGTAACACCACTATCCTTGAGAAAAAGTACTACACTTCAGCATACTTAAAAAAATAAATAAAAAAAAAATCACTCTAAAATAATTTACTTTAAAAGAATATATTTACTTGTTAACAAACATGTATTCATTACTTTAATTAGCTCATTGTTTCTGCCTTAAATTATTACATTGTTTAAATCAATACATTTTTAGCTAACTGTGATTTGTATATGTACATTTCTGAAGTACATGACTTAGACAGTTTCCTCTGATAACAGATCACTCTAAATTGTAATGTGGTAATGCATTTTCTGTAAAGCTGCTCTGAAATGATGTGTATAGTAAAAAGCACTATACAAATAAATGTGAATTGATCTTAAGTGCGATGATTAAGTGTATAATTTTCAGACATTTAATTGCATGTTACATTAAATGAAATGAAAATGACCCTCTAAAGTAGGACTAAACCACACTCTTTATATGCAGTTTAATAATTACTTCTATTTTCTTTGAAATTTGAAATACATTCAGCTTAAAATGTTCTGCTGAATGAATTTAATGCAAATTAAAATACACTGTAATGTAATTTATATTGAAACTTGTACGCCATGCATTTAATTTAGGGCAGTCAATAGATAAAAAATTTTTGTTAATGATTAATCACACCCTTTTGTTAATTGTACAACTCTTGTACGTCACAGCAATCATCTTTACCACATTAAGATGCCAAAAAATAAAACCTAAAATAAAAACAGATAAAAACATTATTCTGAATGTGAGTGGAAACAACATGAATTTACTGAAATGGATCCGTACACGAACACGGTTTGTTTGCGCATCAATTATAAATACTGTAGGACTCCAGTACGTCAGTGCAATCATCTTTACAATTCGCATCCATCAAAACTTTACTAGCGAGACTCTAGTTTGCTTTATCCAGCCGATTACCGTAGTTCGCATATCATCTGGCTATACAGCGGTTGGATGTTTTGATGTTCCTTTCAGTCTGTATTTCACACCGTGTAATGCGTGAGGGTTCACGCTCTTCAGAAACAATCACAGAATATGACAGAGCTCGTGTTTTAAAGCTAAACACACACTGGAATGAAAAATTCACTGAAAACTGAAGCGAGTCCCTGTTCTCTCTGCCATATCTGATGTAATAAGCCTGGTTTTATTGTTTTGGACTTTTTGGACACTGTTTTGGACTTTGTTTGAAAGCATTCGCTTGGAAAATTGGACTGAAAACTTTCAAAGAGTTTAGCGGCTTAAAATGATCTTATCGCAAACAGAAAAGCGAAATCGGGTTAAAGGGTTAGAATAGAAATTTCCACCTACCAGGGTTATAGGCGTTTGCCCCATTGTAGATACTCAATGATAAACTCACGACCATCAACAGATAATCTAACTGCGTGATGTAAATTACGTTAATAGTCTTCCTAACCTTGTTTGGAAAGCAGACACACTCTGTCAGTTTAAATCTAGACTAAAAACACATCTCTTTAACCTGGCATACACATAACACATTATCACATTTCTGTAATTCAGATCCATTAAAGGATTGTTAGGCTGCATAAACTAGGTCAGCCGGAAACAAGAACACTTTATATAACACATGATTTACTCGTTACATCATAAGAATGGCATCTACGCTAATATTAGTCTCTCTGTTTATCCCAAAGTTTACTGTAGTCAAGCGGATCCGGGCCGTATCCAGATCAGATGGACCTGCATCTAGACACGACCACAACGCATCCCTGACGTGTCAGCAGAGACCTTGTCAACCAGACTCTCTGTGAAGGCCTTGTCGATACAACAGCCATCGGCACTAATCCTCAACAAAGACCAAAAGAACCAGACTGGTCCTCCACACAGACCCCATGGGAAGATTGTCAATTTACATGCGGAAATAACGTGACTGCCAAAAAAATGTACAGCCAAGCCTATAACCGACCTGTAGTACAGAATGGAGAGAGTTTGAACTCATTACATTTCCAGCTTTAGCGGATATAGTCGCACATCTCAAACCGTCTTCTTTTAATGCCGATGTTATGCCTCCCCATCTTGCACCTGAGACCCGCAGTGAACTGACACAGCTGCTGTCAGACTCTAAGGGTGCTTTTACACTGGGCTCGTTTGCTGCGGTCCGAGGCCGAACGCGATTGTTCCCGGCGCCCCCCGCAACGTCGGTCTGGTTTCACACTCAACTTGATTCTATCGAACTCTGGTGCATTTGCGTGCATCTTACGTCATTGCAAAAGTGCACGGCGCATGATAGAAAACATGACGCGGGTCAATATATTGTGTTTTTTTATTAATTTGGTGCTATTATGCATAGCTGAGTAAACAACACAGGTTTACTCTGTGTGTGTGTGTCGCATAAGCTGTCTTTCTGCTGATTGCAAATGGACTCTTGGACTCGGGAGCAACCGAACTCAGACCACCTCCTCCAGGTAGTCTCGGGTTCGGTACCCCAGTGCGCACCCGGGTCACATGACAGCGTTCACATTAGCGATTTTTCATGCGAACCGTGCCCCGTTCCGAACTAAACTGCAAGTGTGAAAGCCCCCTTAAATGGAGAGTGACTGAAGTGAAGCAAGTAGCTTTGCAACAGAGCTGTCATTTGAAGTCGAGGACTTTTCTCCCCCACCTTCACCTGAAGTGGAGGAGGGTGAATTGTCTGTGGACACAGGGCCAGAGCCATATCAATTCGAGCCGCTGGCTCAAACTGCTTTCTTAACTCCCGCATCGCGATCGGCATCCGACGATGCTAGAGAAGCAGCCGCGCAAGGGAGAATGGGGCCAGTGTCTGAGTGGTAAAACATTAGCATTATGGCTAAATTGGCTAAAGCTCATAGCAAATGCTAACGGAGCTATCAAAAATTTAAAACCCATGCATTTAGGTTAATTTTGGTATGATGTAGTGTTAATAATTAAGCGAAAAACAGATATTTCAAGTCTCCTTCTACAAGTACAAATTATTCTGTCTCAACAGGTGCACCTGTGGGCACTGCAGCTCACTGTCCCTGGTAGAGAATGTCTGTTGTAGGGAGATACCCAAGGTATAGCTATGAAATATGACAAGACCAGAGTGTTAAGTCCCATCCTGATCGTTTTCAATACTTGCAATTCCAACTCCTGACTCGCTACAGTGGTTTTGACGAAACAAGATGGTTTTTATACTGCCAAGGGCGTGGTAGCTCGTACCAAGGGCGTGGTGAGCTGGAACCTGCTTACGTAACATACTGTACCACCGCAAACATCCAATAGGAAAATTCAATTGCAGTAGCCACCATTCAACCTGAAGAGGGCAGCACTCAGACATTTTTACACCATATATTGTAGAATTAAAACACTTTATACCCAAATGTCAAAAAAGTAACTCGAATCGGTGAACAGCACTAATAAAGCCCCATTCTTACAGATCATTAACTAAAAAAAGTTGGTTTAGGGTTTAGTTACCCTTTACGTCATATAGTACTGAGTCAGTGTTGGTCAAGGTACTAAATTACATTTTTCTATCATTGAACAACGGAGAAAATGTTATCTTGATATTACTGGATCTCAGTGCCGCTTTTGATATGGTGGACCATGAGATTTTATTGAAACGGTTAGAATACTGGGTTGGTTTGAAGGGAAACGTCTTGAAGTGGTTTAAATCATACCCTACCGACAGATCTTTTTTAGTTAGCATGGGGAACTGCTTTTCATCAAAACTACGGTTTTGTCTTAGATAGCAATCTAAAAATGAATAACCAGATAAACTCAGTGGTGAGAACCAGTTTTTTTAATTCACGCCTTTTAGCTAAGACTAAACCATTCTTATCAGTCACAGATTTTGAGACAGCAATTAGAGCTTTGGTCTTTTCTCGAACGGATTACTGTAACTCCCTATTTTATGGAATCGATTCAAGATCTCTAGCCCGCCTTCAGAAAGTCCAAAACGCAGAGGATAGGATGATTAAGTCTGCAAAAAAGTATTAGTCTGTTACACCGCTTCTGATCTCTTTGAAATGGCTTCCTGTACGCTTTCGAATTATGTACAAGATCCTTATTCTTGTTTTTAAGGCCACCCACAATCAGGCACCTGAGAACATATCCAAGATGCTGTCACTTTATGCTCCACCTAGATCCCTGAGATCGGAAAATCATCATCTTTTATGTGTGATTAGGACAAAATATAAACATAAGGGTGACAGAGCATTTTCTTGAGCCAGTCCAAAACTAATGATCCCCCTCGCTATTAGATCAGCCAAATCACTTGTACACTTCCATGTATTGTTTATATATATATATTTTTTTTATGATGTTGTGTGTGATTGTGAAGCACTTTGGGCAACTTGTGTTGTATTAAACTGTGCTAGAAGAAAGAAAGAAAGAAAGAACGAAAGAAAGAAAGAAAGAAAGAAGAAAGAAAGAAAGAAAGAAAGAAAGAAAGAAAGAAAGAAAGAAAGAAAGAAAGAAAGAAGAAAGAAAGAAAGAAAGAAAGAAAGAAGAAAGAAAGAAAGAAAGAAAGAAACCCTATGACCAGCTTCAGCTCCATACCAGTGTGATGAATCTTAATGACACAGTGTTCGTTCGCTGTTTTTTCTCCACTCTGTCACCTGATGGAGCTTGGGTTAATTTCCACTGTCGCCTCTGGCTTGCTTAGTTGGGGACACTTAATTTTCAACAATATTATTAATCTGAAGTTTTATCAGTACTGATGCTGTTGTATGAGGACTGAACTGAGCAGGACGATAACATCACTGTTTTCTGCAGAACTGCTTTATAGATGAAATTAACTAATTTAATAATTGATGATCTTTACAACTGAACTGAATCAACACTGAACTGACTTCAGCCGAACAATGACACTGTGTTCTTTAGAGCAGATGGACAGCCGAATCAAATGCTGTTTCCATCATTGAATCATTTTCCTGTCATCACTGTAAAGCTGCTTTGAAACAATCTGTATTGTATAAAGCGCTACATAAATAAAGGTGAAGACTTTTTTACATTAATGTCACTCGTTAAGAATTTTTAATTAAATCGCGTGAGTTAACGCATTTTAATTTAATTAAACTTTTTAATGATGAAGTTGTAATTTAAATGGGCTTTAATAAAACTTGGCTGCCTTTACATTAAGAAAACAGGTTGTTTTCAAAAAGTTTGGCCAAATAGGTAGGAAAACTCCAGGGTCACGTACTGTAGTTCTGTTTGAAGTATAATCACAAAATTAAGCGCATTATTATTGTCGTTCATTTTTCAACACGAATGACACATTTTCGGCTTTTATGGTGTGTGGTAGGGTTAAAGTCTGTTCACTTTTTTACTGTCATTTGCAAATATTTGATATACTTTGAAAGTTTATACCTGTTTGGGTAGAACTTTTTTTGTCATATTTGCTCATTTTCTTTTACTGTTTGCGCCAAATTTTGATCCATTTTCCTTATATTATGTACAGGTCCTTCTCAAAAAATTAGCATATTGTGATAAAGTTCATTATTTTCCATAATGTAATGATAAAAATTTAACTTTCATATATTTTAGATTCATTGCACACCAACTGAAATATTTCAAGTCTTTTATTGTTTTAATACTGATGATTTTGGCATACAGCTCATGAAAACCCAAAATTCCTATCTCAAAAAATTTGCATATCATGAAAAGGTTCTCTAAACGAGCTATTAACCTAATCATCCGAATCAACTAATTAACTCTAAACACCTGCAAAAGATTCCTGAGGCTTTTAAAAACTCCCAGCCTGTTTCATTACTCAAAACCGCAATCATGGGTAAGACTGCCGACCTGACTGCTGTCCAGAAGGCCATCATTGACACCCTCAAGCAAGAGGGTAAGACACAGAAAGAAATTGCGGCGTGGCATGGAGGCAATCAGCCTGTGGCACTGCTGAGGTGTTATGGAGGGTCTTGCGTCTCTCAACTTTCTCTTCACAATATCCCACAGATTCTCTATGGGGTTCAGGTCAGAAGAGTTGGCAGGCCAATTGAGCCCAGTAATACCATGGTCAGTAAACCATTTACCAGTGGTTTTGGCACTGTGAGCAGGTGCCAGGTCGTGCTGAAAAATGAAATCTTCATCTCCATAAAGCTTTTCAGCAGATGAAAGCATGAAGTGCTCCAAAATCTCCTGATAGCTAGCTGCATTGACCCTGCCCTTGATAAAACACAGTGGACCAACACCAGCAGCTGACATGGCACCCCAGACCATCACTGACTGTGGGTACTCCAGTGCTGCTTCTCTGTAGCCCAGGTCAGGAGCTTCTGCCGCTGTTTCTGGTTCAAAAGTGGCTTGACCTGGGGAATGCGGCACCTGTAGCCGGTTTCCTGCACACGCCTGTGCACGGTGGCTCTGGATGTTTCTACTCCAGACTCAGTCCACTGCTTCCGCAGGTCCCCCAAGGTCTGGAATCGGTCCTTCTCCACAATCTTCCTCAGGGTCCGGTCACCTCTTCTCGTTGTGCAGCGTTTTTTGCCACACTTTTTCCTTCCCACAGACTTCCCACTGAGGTGCCTTGATACAGCACTCTGGGAACAGCCTATTTGTTCAGAAATTTCTTTCTGTGTCTTACCCTCTTGCTTGAGGGTGTCAATGATGGCCTTCTGGACAGCAGTCAGGTCGGCAGTCTTACCCATGATTGAGGTTTTGAGTAATGAAACAGGCTGGGAGTTTTTAAAAGCCTCAGGAATCTTTTGCAGGTGTTTAGAGTTAATTAGTTGATTCAGATGATTAGGTTAATAGCTCGTTTAGAGAACCTTTTCATGATATGCTAATTTTTTGCGACTGGAATTTGGGGTTTTCATGAGCTGTATGCCAAAATCATCAGTGTTAAAACAATAAAAGACCTGAAATATTTCAGTTGGTGTGCAATGAATCTAAAATATATGAAAGTTTAATTTTTATCATTACATTATGGAAAATAATTAACTATCACAATATGCTAATTTTTTGAGAAGGACCTGTATTGTTCTCCTGGCAGATTTATTTTTATAATTTTATTTTGTCATCATTATGGCTGGAAATCGTCGACCCAATCTGGCAACACTGCCAGAGTCAAATGTTACCATGCTTTAGTAGCAAATACTTTGTAGCAAACTTTTAGTCATAATGGTGTTGACTTGTATTGTTGCAAGAATTCATCGAGTTTGGTGGGAATGAGTAACTTTCGTCTTCCAGTGAAGGATCCAAGAGATGAACGCCGCAGTGGAAAATCTGAAAAACCCCAATGATTGTGGTCAACATTTCAAAGTGGATGACAATGAACAGTGTTTTAGGGTAAATGGAGGGAAAAACTGAAAGAAACTGCCGTTCCGTCAGTTCTGCCCAAAGCAAAACCCTGTCGCATACAGGTAAGAAAGCTGTTGCCAGAGTATTTTTTATCATAATGCTGTTTAAAGAGTAGACAAAGTGTGATACAATTTGATACAATGATACAAACCTACTCTTACAACAGCAGTTCTGTTAATAACCTTCTGTCATTCCGACTGCCTGTGCGCAAGGATTAATAAAAAAGCAAAAGTATGATCTGAAGTTTTCACGAAAGACCTGGATCTGTCAAAAGCTGACAAATAAACGCGAATTAGGATAATTCCAGGTGACACGGAGAACGAGTAAACATTGTTCATTTACATATCCTACCAACACTGTAAGAAAACAAAGTGGGTTGAAAATCAGTGAAGTTAAACTTTAAAATACTTATAACACTACAGTTCAAATTATAATCAAGTGCTTTACATTTGCTTTAACATGTTAACACATCAAGATAAGTGTACTTATAAGCACGACAAAATATTATTAAAACAATGATTTAAACATACTTTGAAATACAATGTTTAATTTGACATTATTACAAAGTGCACTTTTTTTAAGTACACTTAAAAAAATTAAGTGTCCATAATAGGATGTGCAGAAGTAACATCATGTTCATGAAATGTTTCCAGCATTATAAATGCCTGTTTGACCACAACCTGTCATTTATTCCAGCATCTATCCATGGAGTTGAGGATGAAACAGGTCCTGTAGTGACATCTGACATCCCCACGGTTTTCGTCCCACACCTGAGCAGCTTCACCGTATTCGTTTTGCACTGGTGTGAGACTTAGACCGGAGGGACCAGGAAGGCTCGGTCTTCTTCAGCCACACATGACTGATCTCTCAGCTCTCATGATCGTATCATTAACCTTATCATTAGCCAGTACAGACTGACAAATGTTGCTTTCAACACTATATGTAAACTGCTGCTATATGCCATGTATTAATTAATGGTAGCTTGTTTCCGCCACAGAATAAACCGGTTTACATCTCGCAATTCTGACTTTATTTCTCAGAATTGCGAGATATAAAGTCGCAATTGTGTGTTATAGTCAGAATTGCGAGAAATAAACTCGCAATTCTGACTTAAAGGGATAGTTCACCCAAAAATGAAAATTCTGTCAGTATTTACTCACCCTCATGTTGTTCCAACCTCATAAGACCTTCGTTCATCTTCGGAACACAAATTATTTTTTATTAAATCTGAGAGCTGGATCACTCCTCCATAGGCTTCTTAAGGGATTGAAGCTTGCCAGCCCCTAAAAGTTATTAAAGATATCGTTAATATAGTCCAAGTGACTCAATCTTAAGTTTATCAAACGACATCATTATCAAGGAAATGAATAGTTGAAATAAAGTCGTTATTTTTGTTGTTTTTTGCGCACAAAAAGTATTCTCGTCGCTTGATAAACTTAAGATTGAGCCATTGTAATTACTTGGACTATTTTAAAGATATCTTTAATAACTTTTCGGGGCTGGCAAGTTTCAATCCCTTAAGAAGCCTATGGAGGAGTGATTCAGCTCTCAGATTTCATCAAAAATATCTTAATTCGTGTTCCGAAGATGAACGAAGGTCTTACGGGGTTGGACCAACATGAGGGTGAGTAAATACTGACAGAATTTTCATTTTTGGGTGAACTAACCCTTTAAAAACACACAATTGTGAGTTTATATCACTCAATTCTGACTATAACATGCAATTAGGACTTCATATCTCGCAATTCTGACTTTATGACACACAATTGTGACTTTATATCATGCAATTCTGAGATTAAAAAATCAGAATTGCGAGATACGCAATTACCTTTTTTATTTTTTATTCTGTGGCGGAAATATAATGTGCATATAATGTGTTGTAGTATCATGTAACAAATAATTTGAACTTTAAAATTACATTTCAGCTAGAGTTATCATAAATAAACATGAACAGGAATTATATATGTGACTTTCAGCTCACAATCAGGTGTGTTGATGTTTGCTCAGCTTTAAATGGATCAGTGTACTGAACCCTGCCAGGCAACAGAATACAGGCCTCTGAACCCACAGCAACCGTGACTCGATTTCCCACAATAAAACAGTCCATCCTCTCCTTGAGTCAGACCGCGACTAAAAGAATAAAGACAAGAAGCAACACTAAAAGCTGTTATTTATTAAGTGGGAGGAATAACTGGCAGGAAAGAGAAGGAAGGGTGCTTCCCCAAGACACAGTTAAAATAGCATCAGCACTCTACTCGACAGAAGAACACTTTAATTGTAGCATACGAATGCGAACTGTCTTTGCTTTAGTTTTGGTACTATGTGATATAACTGTTTGTGAAAGTAAAAGGTCAGCAAAGTTTCAAAGATCAAAGTGTAGATGAATGGCATTATTGTCTCCAAAATGAACGAATTGATTCTGAACTGCCTGAAACGAGTCGTCAGTAAATTTCAATTTCTTTTCTGCTTGAATCTGCGTAGGTTTGTAACTAATTTGCATAATACCAGGCTATGGTTTTCATTAGCTGTCCGCAAACAATATTAACTTTGCCCCGCCCTCAAACACTGTAGTTGTTGCTGAGACTGGAAGAGTTTGGTTCGTATTGTCCATGCCGAGAAGACGCTGTTTTCTGCGCTGTAAATGCAAATCCACTTTACATGCACTTCAAGAGGATGAGATTGGTACGGTAAAACCGACACCATTGTTACTGTTCGTATCACTGTGTATCAAGTGCTGAGGAAGAGCTGAAATTCAGATCTGTTAATGGATGTTACTATTCTGACACGCTGTTAGCGGTCGACCAATCACAACAGACTGGGCCATTTGACCAATCAGAGTAGACACTGACAAAATGGCTGATGCTGCAATGTACACTCACCTAAAGGATTATTAGGAACACCATACTAATACTGTGTTTGACCCCCTTTCGCCTTCAGAACTGCCTTAATTCTACGTGGCATTGATTCATCAAGGTGCTCAAAGCATTCTTTAGAAATGTTGGCCCATATTGATAGGATAGCATCTTGCAGTTGATGGAGATTTGTGGGATGCACATCCAGGGCACGAAGCTCCCGTTCCACCACATCCCAAAGATGCTCTATTGGGTTGAAATCTGGTGACTGTGGGGGCTATTTTAGTACAGTGAACTCATTGTCATGTTCAAGAAACCAATTTGAAATGATTCAAGCTTTGTGACATGGTACATTATCCTGCTGGAAGTAGCCATCAGAGGATGAGTACATGGTGGCCATAAAGGGATGGGCATGGTCAGAAACAATGCTCAGGTAGGGCGTGGCATTTAAACGATGCCCAATTGGCACTAAGGGGCCTAAAGTGTGCCAAGAAAACATCCCCCACACCATTACACCACCACCACCAGCCTGCACAGTGGTAACAAGGCATGATGGATCCATGTTCTCATTCTGTTTACGCCAAATTCTGACTCTACCATCTGAATGTCTCAACAGAAATCGAGACTCATCAGACCAGGCAACATTTTTCCAGTCTTCAACTTTCCAATTTTGGTGAGCTATTGCAAATTGTAGCCTCTTTTTCCTATTTGTAGTGGAGATGAGTGGTACCCGGTGGGGTCTTCCGCTGTTGTAACCCATCCGCCTCAAGGTTGTGCGTGTTGTGGCTTCACAAATGCTTTGCTGCATACCTCGGTTGTAACGAGTGGTTATTTCAGTCAAAGTTGCTCTTCTATCAGCTTGAATCAGTCGGCCCATTCTCCTCTGACCTCTAGCATCAACAAGGCATTTTCACCCACAGGACTGCCGCATACTGGATGTTTTTCCCTTTTCACACCATTCTTTGTAAACCCTAGAAATGGTTGTGCGTGAAAATCCCAGTAACTGAGCAGATTGTGAAATACTCAGACCGGCCCGTCTGGCACCAACAACCATGCCACGCTCAAAATTGCTTAAATTACCTTTCTTTCCCATTCTGACATTCAGTTAGGAGTTCAGGAGATTGTCTTGACCAGGACCACACCCCTAAATGCATTGAAGCAACTGCCATGTGATTGGTTGATTAGATAATTGCATTAATGAAAAATTGAACAGGTGTTCCTAATAATCCTTTAGGTGAGTGTATATTATGAGAAAACTAAAGTGTTTTTCGACCTTGGATGCATGAAAACCTATTGTAGGAGAATCCAAAACAAACTGAGAATCTTTACAATAGCACTATAGGGGCATAAAGTAATAAACAAGGTTACATGAGAGCAACAGAAAGAACGAAGAGCAGATGCAATCCCATGAAGGATTGTGATGGAGACGCTGATAAAGTGATACTGAGAATCACTACCCAGTATTTTGCACATGTAACCTAATTTATTTTTTAAAACCCACTATTAGTCATGACCTTAAAGTTATAGGCTATAAACATCAAAGTTTGCAAAAAATAAACTTCTCCTGATTAGCAACACAAAACAGATTTGATGTACTACAGAAAATACAGTGGAGTAAAAGCACAATACAATAAAGTACTTAAGACATAAATCTTGCATGAAACTATTTTTCAACACAAGGTCAGTGAAAGAATATCTCAGAAATATTATACGAGCAGATTTATTTTGAAATGTTACCAAAATTTTTGACCCTTATAAATATAGTTTGAAAACCTGATTTATGTGACAATATGATATACTAGCAATAATCAAACATCAGAACAAGATGCAGAGAGTAAAATTAAAAAGAAAAACAACTGTGTAGATGTATTCCTACTTTCAGATCTTCATTTTATTTCATGCAGTGAATTTCATATTGCTTGGCAGCCGGTCTTGACTTGCATAAATAAAACTGACCTCAAGTTAAAGGTGATCTAAGTAACTTCTTTACCTTAACCCTCTGAGGCCCGCGCAATAGTCTCGCTTTTTTTCTTATCAGTGCAAAAGAGACTCAAATAACTCCGTAGATTTTTGTCATACAGGCAAGTGTTATACATCATTAAAAACTGTTAAATGTCTTCTTTTATTTGTTTATTTGTGTAACAAAAAGTTGTGTTTTTCGTAAAATAAAGAAAAAAAACATGATGCGCGTTCTGTCTTCTCTCTCAATGTGAAGTTCATTCTGAAACGCGACAGAAAATGATCTGTAACTCAGGCAATACTTGCCACCCACATGTGAAAGTAATGTCTTTACAAAGCTTGAAGTCTCCTTTTTTAAATGAATCATATCAAAAACAAATATTCTCGGTTTAAGAAATCCGTATGAAAGCAACGACATGTACAGTTTCTCCAGCCCGAGCTCATTAACTTTAATGTGACCACACCCTCACGCGCGCAAGCTGTTCTCATTCAAATGATCCACGTGAAGGAACGCAGAGCTGTTAACGCCCTCATCAGCTCTAAACAAAGAATAAGCGACTCCAGTATTTCTCTGCTTTTCATCAGTTTGGAAGACTGTTTGTGCTGTGGATTTACCTTGGATTTACCTCAGAAGAAGACGTTTTGATTATGAGAACAGTTTTTAAAGTAAGAGACATAATAGTAAGTGTTTTATTGTTGCATAAACTTTACATTGCAGCTACTAAACTGGTGCCAGCCTAAAATGTTTTGAAATGAGATACAAGTATGCTAGTATGAGTGTTTATTCTAATATGGTGAATATTTTAATGTTTAGACCTGTGTTTACTGTTAAATACTGTGTTTGTGGATATCTGCTCAAACGTAGATGTATAATGTAACAATAATGTTTCATAGTTTGGAGCGGCTCAATCGCTGCACGCGCTGAGTTTGGGTCTGAGTCACGCTGTGTGTTTGAAAAGCAAGACACGCCAAACATTAGGCTTCACGCCTAACTCATCTCATTTCATAACGAATAGAAATATTTGAAGTAAAATATGATAAACAATATATGTTTGTCTAGTGTAGTGTTACTGAAGTGTTCATTTTTACGATTTATAGGCTGCCTGCTATCTAGGCTATTGTTATTATTTTATGCAGCCCTACACATGCCTATTTACAAGGCACAACAAACTAGGTGTTCGTATATATATTTACAAAATATATATACATATATACACTGCCGTTCAAAAGTTTGGGGTCGGTAAGATTTTTAATGTTTTTAAAAGAAGTCACTTATGCTCACCAAGGCTGTATTTATTTGATTAAAAATACAAAACAAACCCAGTAATATTGTGAAATATTATTTCATTGTAAAACAGCTGTTTTCTATGTGAATATATAGTAAAAACCGTAATTTATTCCTGTGATCAAAGCTGAATTTTCAGCATCATTACTCCAGTCTTCAGTGTCACATGATCCTTCAGAAATCAGTATAATATGATGTGATGCTCAAGAAACATTTATGATTATTATCAATGTTGAAAACAGTTGTGTACCTTTTTTTTAGGATTCTTTGATGAACAGAAAGTTAAAAACAACAGCATTTATTTGAAATAGAATCTTTTGTAACATTATAAATGTCTTTACTGTCACTTTTGATCAATTTAATTCCTCCTTGATGAATAGAAGTATTGATCCATTTTATTTATTTCCCCCAAAAAATAAAATAAAAAATTCTTACTGACCCCAAAGTTTTGAACGGTAGTGTTTAATGTTACAAAAGATTATTTTTCAGATAAATGCTGTTCTTTTGAACTTTCTATTCATCAAAGAATCCTGAAATAAAAATGTAAATAACTGTTTTCAACATTGATGATAATGAAAAATGTTTTTTGAGCATCAAATCATCATATTATACTGATTTATGAAGGATCATGTGACACTGAAGACTGGAGTAATGATGCTGAAAATTCAGCTTTGATCACAGGGATAAATTACACTTTACTATATATTCACATAGAAAACAGCTGTTTTACATTGAAATATTATTTCACAATATTACTGGGTTTGTTTTGTATTTTTAATCAAATAAATGCAGCCTTTGTGAGCATAAGTGACTTATTTTAAAAACATTAAAAATCATACCGACCCCAAACTTTTGAACGGCAGTGTGTTTGTGTGTGTGTGTGTGTGTGTGTGTGTGTGTGTGTGTGTGTATATATATATATATATATATATATTAGGGCTGTCACTTTTGTGAAAAAATCCTGTTCGATTTGAGACATAAGTGTTCATTGAATCGATTGTAAAATCGATTTTTTCATGTCTAAAGACGTTTCCATTTTCAACGCCAAATATAGGCAAATCCACGGACAACTAGCAGGCATTATGACGAACGTAAAAAGTGCGCATGAGACGCACAAGTCAGCAATATTTCTAATAATTTATTGGCGTGAAGTTTCGTGCACAATTAATAACAGGAGTGTAACATTCTCGAAAAACAATAAGCAGAGTGGACTGCCATAACATCAATGAAAAACATTAGCCTTCTGCAAGCTTCAACATGGCTGTGTTTATGATTAGAAGAATAAATGTCAAACAAATTTCGCCTACGTAGGCGATTGTAACAAACAGCGAAAAATAAACGAAAAATTCATAAACAGCATTTATGATTTAAGCCAAATTTCCAAAATTATTTTACTTCATGATTCAATCCATTATAGACAACTGTTCACAGTTTGCATACCACTTTGTCCTCCTTCATAGTTTGATCTACAGTCCAAAACCCGAAGTGCTTCCATATCGAACTCCTCAAGTTATTAGGGGTTATGACTCGTCTCTCATGTCGCACAGGTTGATCGCCGTTATCTTCCATTTTTTTGGCAAAACACCAGCAGCAGCCGATTGAACGTAAACCACGTGGGAAATTTATTTTTAGCTTTCGCAACGCCTACTGCACTTTCGAAATTCTTTATTTTCTTTTTCTGCTTGTTTGTGAGTTTTGTTACATCTATCTTTTTTATTTGTTTAATTCGTTTAAAATTAATGATGTACATTTGGTTAAAATCGATTCCCTATTTTCGTTTTCGATACTTGCGTTGGTTGGTCCCATCGATTGTGCAATCGATTTTAGAAACGTAAAGTGACAGCCCTAATATATATATATATGTGTGTGTGTGTGTGTGTGTGTGTGTGTGTGTGTGTGTGTGTGTGTGTGTGTGTGTGTGTGTGTGTGTGTGTGTGAGTGAGTGAAAAATCTAAAATGTATTCCCAAAATCGTGCAGCCCTATAGTTTGTCTTGATATCAACATGTTTACAGGTGTTTATTTATTTATTTTTTAGAAAGGGACCAGATGCCACTGGATGAGTCCTGCTGACTTCAACATTCACATGAGTCTCTGTACTGTACATGAACATAGTAAAATGAAAAATCAAACACCTTGGACATGACAGGTATGTAGGCTACTATGTTTCAGGAATGGCACAAAGGTGTGTCTTTAGATCAGTGTGTTTACTAATGTGCTTTTTGTCCTTTGTTGTGTATCTTGGGATTATGTTGTGTTGTAAATAAATCCAGACAATCTAAAAGCCATTCTTTTTTTAATTTCTCCTCATTCTTTGTGCAAGGCTCCTCATAATGATCAGGCCTGATAGCACCTGATAGGGCCATTAGGGGAGGGTCTTTGTCTTTCTCAGGTGTAAAATGCATTCATATTAATGAGAGATTCACGCCTCCTCGCATAAAGCTTTCTCACAAATTTTGAATCAATATATTGTCTTATCTAAATGAGTATGCAGGATGATTTTCACATAGTTTTGGAGCAAATATTCTAGGCTAAGTGATACAATTTTCAAAAGTCTTGTGAAGAAATAATCACTATGGGTTTTATGACCTTATTTCAGTGACATTTGTTTTTTCACAAACCACACATAAACGTTATTATCTTAAAACTACAAACTTTTACATACATGCTGCTGACATATTACTGTAGCAGAGTTTGTGCTGAATACAATGTAATAAGACTTAAGCCATGAAAATGTCACAAGTAACAGAAATAAGCACAAATGTCAGAGCATGTCAGAACACCTCCAGGACCCAGAAAACACCTCAGAACCAAGAGGGTTAACTGAACAGATTCGGAGTCAGTGGAATGGTTATATTACTTATTTCGGGTTGAATGGTGGTGGTTCCGCACCTCCCTGGTGCCCGAGAGCGGAAAAAACTCACTTGTAACTTCGGCCTCGCCGTCAGGAAGTAACGCGTGATATCAGGTCTCGCGATGTAACGAATTGCTTGACGGCACTGCACATGTACACGCCCCCATTCAAGCACCGGCTAGCTATAAGCAAAGGGCAACGATAGATTGAGTTATGGCTGAGCCTGTAAAAAAGAAGCAGAAAGCTAGGAAATCTTTGTCGGAGGACCAACGGAAGAGGAAACAGGAGACTGACCGAGCAAGAAGTCAGACTCGAGTAAATATCGGACCGGCTTTTTCAGAATGGCGAGAACTGAGAGAAACGGAAGCCTGCAAAACAGATGCTGACCTGGCCTTCTTGCTGTTGCACTTTTAAGTATCTTTGGAATAAACTGTGTTTAATATTTAAATTTCAAGTAATTGTGACCTCAGGATGTTTGTTATTGTCTGTAAAGGTTTTTATTATGATCGCTGTCTGTTACGGGCTTACTAGTACACTAGATACTATAACTTTGATGTTAGCATTGTCATTAGCAAACAAGTTTGATTTCTGTAGTTGTTTGGCCGTTCCTCTGTCGGTTTTATTTGTGTAACTTAGTTCGCAAATAAATAGATATTAAATTCTTCAAATCGAGACACCGGTGTATCCTACCCAGGTTTAAATGGCTAGCGGAGATTTTGGCTTGATCTAGCAAGATTGATGCTGCCCTTCTATGCGTGTAATGGGTCTTCTATGTGTCCATGTGTGTAATGTTCTGATGTTTTCATAGACAAGCAAAGGTAAACCGTCCTTCTACCAGATGAACTTATAGACCTTGCTAATATAACTTTAGACAAATTAGCCTCCGATATATATTTTTTTTATTCTCATGCCCACTCTCCCAAAAAAACAAAAAAAAACAAACACGAAAGCAGTAGTTCGCCTCGTTCATATCGTTCGTTCCCGGTAAAAATACTAGTATGCATAAAAAAAAAAAAAAAAAAAAAAAAAAAAAAAATCGCCATCAGTTGGAAAGAAAATATTGCTTTACTTACCTTGGTAGACATAACTGGTTTTGAAATAGCCGGTTCATGCTCAGCTGGGTTGCTCGTGGCGAGGAACAACAGTTCGTTTTTACGACAGTGTGTTTGAAAGCATTTACTACCAGACACCAGGGGGAGCTAGGGGGAGCTTCGTAGAGAAAAAACACTCAGGCTTGCCTGGTGTCCCTTTAATGCTTAATCTTGAGAAACTTTTTTTTTTATTACCCTCTGTTAATATACACTATATTTTATTAGGTATTTAAAACAATAAAGACTATATTTTTATTATTTTGGCAATAATTATAATTAATAAGTATTAGTAAGTATTAGTACAAAAGTATATATATATATATATATATATATATATATATATATATATATATATATATATATACTCCTTGGGACGAAGCAGAGGCGATTGCGGAGGACCGACAGTGATGGAGGGAACTTGCTGCCCTAATATATATATGTATATATATATTTATATATATTACACTCACCGATCACTTTACTAGGTACACCTGTTCATCTGCACTTTAACGCAAGTAGATCTAATCAGCCAATCACATGATAGCAACTCAATGCATTTAGGCATGTAGACTAATGTTGTCAAAATTACTGACTTCGGGATTCTTAAACACCTCTAGTTGGCCATTGTGTTCAAGCGCTCAACATATATGTCTGTGATTGGCCATGCTGTTCAAGTGCTCAACATATATGTCTGTGATTGGCCATTGTGTTCATGCGCTCAACATATATGTCTCTGATTGGCCATTGTGTTCATGCGCTCAACATATATGTCTTTGATTTGCCATTGTGTTCATGCGCTCAACATATATGTCTGTGATTGGCCATTGTGTTCATGCACTCAACATGTGCGTCTCTGATTGGCCATTGTGTTCACGCGCTCAACATATATGTCTGTGATTGGCCATTGTGTTCACACACGCAACATATATGTCTGTGATTGGCCATTGTGTTCATGCACTCAACATATATGTCTCTGATTGGCCATTGTGTTTATGCGCTCAACATATATGTCTCTGATTGGCCATTGTGTTCACGTGCTCAACATATATGTCTGTGATTGGCCATTGTGTACACACACTCAACATATATGTCTGTGATTGGTCATTGTGTTCATGCGCTCAACATATATGTCTCTGATTGGCCATTGTGTTCATGCGTTCAACATATATGTCTCTGATTGGCCATTGTGTTCACGCACTCAACATATATGGCCATGAACACAATGGACAACCAGAGGTGTTTAGGAATCCGTTCAACAGCGCTCAAACTGCTATGACCAGGGAAATGCTGGTATAGTCACATTTTTAAAATTTCAGTACCAACTTGGTACAGAAGTTGGTACTATTAACAACAATAATGTAGACATGACCAAGACGATCTGCTGAAGTTCAATCTGAGCATCAGAATGAAGAAGAAACGTGATTTATGTGATTTTGAACGTGGCATGGTTGTTGGGCTCATCTGAGTATTTCAGAAACTGCTGATCTACTGGGATTTTCACGCACAACCAAGGTTTACAGAGAATGGCCCGAAAAAGAGAAAATATCCAGTAAGTGGCAGTTCTGTGGGTGAAAATGCCTTGTTGATGCCAGTGGTCAGAGGAGAATTGTTCCAGCTGATAGAAAGGCAACAGTAACTCAAATTGTTACAACCGAGGTCTGCAGAAGAGCATCTCTGAACGCACAAAATATTGAAATGGGAAGAAGATGGACTACAGCAGCAGAAGACAAAGCTAAAAAACAGCTGAAGGAGAGACTGTGAATTATGTTTGAATGGGGCGTCTCACCTCCCAGCAGTTTGGAGTGGCAGTTGATAAACTCAGGTTTTCTTTCGGGGATGAACCGCTGACATGTGTGATGGAGGATCTGGACAAACATGCACTTCTCTCCAGCTGAACCTGCTATCCACTGGTCAAATCCATGCTCAAATATCAGGTCAAACTCAGCGCAATCCTAAACATTTTTGGATGAAGGGAAGTAGTCAAAGATCAATACCATCAAAACACCCAACAGCCATCTCAGAAAGATGGAAATGGAGAAAGAGGCCGATCTACTCACTCGCATGGGGTCGATGCTGTTCACCTGCCGCAGCTGACTGATGGTCCATTGTGTTCTCCTAACAAAAGATGATGAGCCCTCAAACTGCTTCACTTTTGTGAGGAAAACTTGCGCTGGTTTCTTATTGGTAACTGAAACGACAATGAAAACACACTACATTTTTAATGTTTATAAAAGAAGTCCCTTCAGGTTACCAAGGCTGTATTTATTTGATCAAGAATAGAGTAAAACCTGTATTATTAACAGACTGTATTAATAAATATTAATTTATTTATTTTCTATTTGAATATTTAAAATCTATTGTGTGTAATGTAAATAGAAAAATGTAATTTATTCCTTTGATTAAAATCTGAATTTTCAGCATCCTTACTTCAGTCTTCAGTGTCACAAGATCCTTCAGAAATCATTATAATATGATTTGATGCTCAAGAAACATTTCTAATTATTATCAATGTTGAAAACCAGTGATACCCCAAAGTTTTGAATGGTACTGTAGTAGATAATAATAATAATAATATTGTAATTCAGAAAGGATGCATTAAATTGATGGAAAGTGACAGTAAAGATATTTGTTACAAAATATTTCTATGTCAAATATGTCAAAAATGAGCAGCAAATGAGCATAATAGAATAATCCTGAAGACTGGAGTAATGATGCTGAACACTCAGCTTTGAACACACAAGCAAAAGAGACTTTCAAAAACAAACAAATCTTGCCAAGCCAAACTTTTAATCGGAAACATACACACAGTACATTCAGATTTTTCGACATAATACAGAAACAAACAATACTAAGAGATCTGAATTACATATAATACACAATTTGTGGAAAATCAGCTGGCTCTCTAGCGCTCTTGTCCATATCAAAGAGCAGTGTTTACAGATTCCACCACACCCAGTTCTGCTGGAGCGAGAACATCCGGCCCGAGGCGTACTGTTTGAGGAATTTCTGATCCTCAACTGTTTGTTCAGGCCTCTGTGTACAACACTCCCTTTTCCTCCCTCTCATTCCCTCCATCTGTGTGAGGCTACTCATGTCAGGTTCATCTCTGATCCATCAGCCCAGCTTTCAATTCCAACATTTGTGCAGTCCCAGGAGACTCCAGACTCTTATGAAATTGAACACCGCACAGTAGCTCAAGGGTGTGTGTCTGTAGGAATATTCCTCAGCCATCTCAACACTCAATATCTTGACAAATCTATTGTGCAATAATGTTTAGTAACCTAACTTTACAATATAGCCATGCACATCATCTCTATCACAACTTAATATATTTTCTGAGTACATCTACACAAACTCTATACCTTGCAAAAGCAAGAATTGCATACGGACAAATAGCACTGACATTTCTGAACAAAATTTGACAGAATGAGTGATATTTACTTTGACTGAACCAGTCAAATGACAAGGAATGGTCGACCCAAAAACAAAAACTCTGTCATTATTTCCTCTCGTTCCAAACTTATGACTTTCTGGTTAAACTTTATTTTGATGGTACCTTTACACAGTCTGTTGACTAAGTAACGTTACACCTACAAATCTACTAACTCTCATTAGAGTGTTAGTAGACTGGTAGGGTTAGAATAAGTTTATATGTAGTTGCAAAGAAACTTATAGTCAGTAGAGTGTCTGTTGGAGGACAATCAAAATAAACAGTTAGCAGATATTAAGCAGACAGTCTACTGATACTATAATGACTGCTAGTTGACACATAGGTGCAACATTAGTTATAGTCAACAGAATGTTCAAAGGGGACCATCAAAATAAAACTTGTTATATATATAGTTCTATCTATCTATCTATCTATCTATCTATCTATCTATCTATCTATCTATCTATCTATCTATCTATCTATCTATCTATCTATCTATCTATCTATCTATCCATCTATCCATCCATCCATCCATCCATCCATCCATCCATCTAAAAGTAAAACTCGGTGTTGAAAAAAACACGTGTCCTTAATGTTAATCAAACAACAAAAGAAAGAAAAATCACTCACTGATCTTGACTGAAAATCTTCTGTGACTAATAAAAATGAATCTATATTTTGTTTATAAAACAAACAAACAAACAGTCATGCAGTGTTATTTTACATTTGATTTCAATTTCTTAACTTTGTTCAGTTGTATGAATTTGTGCTATTGCTAATTTGTTCTTATTGTATTATTGACTGTTTACTTGTCTTTAGTAATGTTTGACATTTATATTAGTTAGTCTAGTTTATTAGTTGGTTGTTTAATATTTATTCTGACTTCCTTTTTTTTACCACCATATTGTAATCAATAAGAATCTGAGAATCAGAACTGAAATCAAAATCACTAAAATTGAAGCGATAACTAACCTTAATGTCGTGGCATGGAAATAATAGCGGGACAACAAATTAAGTGTTTCAGGCACGAGTAATTCACTCCAACAGAAAACATGAACAAAAAGCTTTATTACACATTAAAGGAAAAGTAAAATAAAATAAAAACATGACAGGAGCCATTGAAAGTAAGTGAAATTTGTACTTTCCAATTGTTTTAGTATCTCTTGGTAAATAGATCTTTCATTTGTGATTCATTCCATTCTTAGTGTCAACAGGCCTTTAAAAAGCAAAACATTATACCGGAGCTCAGCAGTAGATGATTTCCAGAAGGCTACTATTAAATACTTTCAGTGCGGTCTCCCCTCAACAACCCCAAAATGTTTTTCAAAATCTTCAGGACTCCTTTGATACCTAGAGCCATGTGACCGTCCATGCTGAGCACTGTATATTGAAACAGAGTGACTCCTGGAACACAGTGTTGCTGTGGGTCTGTGGGCTGGAATGCAGAACCGTGACGTTCTGGGTGTGTTTTAGACTTTCTCTGAATGGAAGCACAAAGGCCAAGCTGAAGATCCTGGTGATGGGTCTTATTTTCTGCTCTGGGCGCTAGATTTATTATGACTGGCTAACCACATTTATGCTTAACACACCACATAAACTTTGCTCAGTTTAACAGAATATTTGCACAGTATCTGGAGATTAAATGGTCATTATCCTCAAAGAAAAAGTTTAAAATCGTGCACATTATAAATCATATTAGGGGCGGAGGTAAAGTGAATGTGGCTTTGGGGTGACGATGTAATAAATTAAAATAAACAGATCTAATCCACAAAAAAAATAAACTGGTGAAATGGAATTTAAACCAAGTAAACACACTTGCACAAAGCTGAATACACACTGTGGGAGTTTTTCCAGTTTTGGGTCACTTAGTGTGACTAGGGTGCTCATTACTATTGCAACAGAAAGGAGGAGCCTTTGCAGGATTCAGTGAAGCCAAGATAAAAACTGTTAAACAATCCCAAACAAACAGTGACAGAAATTAACTCAAAATCAAGCCCCGCCTATATTTTCTCTTCTTCCAGAAGCCGTTTCACTCAGATATACAGGTACTGAATTAGAATATCATCAAAAATTTGATTTATTTCAGTAATTCTATTCAAAAAGTGAAACTTGGATATTATTATTAATTCGTTACACACAGACTGAGATATTTGTGATTAAAACTGACAACTAATGAAAATCCTAAATTCAGTATCTCCGAAAATTAGAATATTACTTAAGACCAATACAAAAAAAGGATTTTTAGAAATGTTGGCCAACTGAAAATTATGACCATGAAAAGTATGAGCATGTACAGCACTCAATACTTAGTTGGGGCTCCTTTTGCCTGAATTACTGCAGCAATGCGGCGTGGCATGGAGTCGATCAGTCTGTGGCACTGACAAAACTGACAAAAGGTCATTGCTAAAGAGGCTGGCTGTTCACAGAGCTCTGTGTCCAAGCACATTAATAGAGAGGCGAAGTGAAGGAAAAGATGTGGTAGAAAAAAGTGTACAAGCAATAGGGATAACCGCACCCTGGAGAGGATTGTGAAACAAAACCCATTCAAAAATGTGGGGGAGATTCACAAAGAGTGGACTGGTAGCTGGAGTCAGTGCTTCAAGAACCACCACGCACAGACGTATGTAAGACATGAGTTTCAGCTGTCGCATTCCTTGTGTCAAGCCACTCTTGAACAAGACACAGCGTCAGAAGCGTCTAAAGACAGAAAGGACTGGACTGCTGCTGAGTGGTCCAAAGTTATGTTCTCTGATGAAAGGAAATTTTGCATTTCCTTTGGAAATCAAGGTCCCAGAGTCTGGAGGAAGAGATGAGAGGCACAGAATCCACGTTGCTTGAAGTCCAGAGTAAAGTTTCCACAGTCAGTGATGGTTTAGGGTGCCATGTCATCTGCTGGTGTTGGTCCACTGTGTTTTCTGAGGTCCAAGGTCAACGCAGCCGTCTACCAGGAAGTTATAGAGCACTTCATGCTTCCTGCTGCTGACCAACTTTATGGAGATGCAGATTTCATTTTCCAACAGGACTTGGCACCTGCACACAGTGCCAAAGCTACCAGTACCTGGTTTAAGGACCATGGTTTCCCTGTTCTTAATTGGCCAGCAAACTCGCCTGACCTTCACCCTATAGAAAATCTATGGGGTATTGTGAAGAGGAAGATGCGATACGCCAGACCCTACAATGCAGAAGAGCTGAAGGCCACTATCAGAGCAACCTGGGGTCTCATAACACCTGAGCAGTGCCACAGACTGATCGACTCCATGCCACGTCGCATTGCTGCAGTAATTCAAGCAAAAGGAGCCCCAACTAAGTATTGATTGCTGTACATGCTCATACGTTTCATGTTCATACTTTTCAGTTGGCCAACATTTCTAAAAATCCTTTTTTTTTGTATTGGTCTTAAGTAATATTCTAATTTTCGGACATACTGAATTAGGGATTTTCATTAGTTGTCAGTTTTAATCATCACAATTAAATTAAATAAAATTTGAAATATATCAGTCTGTGTGTAATGAATGAATATAATATCCAAATTTCACTTTTTGAATTGAATTACTGAAATAAATCAACTTTTTGATGATATTCTAATTATATGACCAGCACCTGTATACGCCTCAACAGGGAAGAAAAGACTATTGCAATTTCCGTTTAAATGAGACACACCTATTTAAGCTAGTTGAATTGAAGCAAGTTGAATTGAAGCAGAGGGCTAAAATCGGGGTAGAAAATGGCTTATTATTTCAAAATTAAGACAGTTGTGATATAAAATATCCTACTAACATTACAAGTGCACCTCGAGAAACATTATAACATTTAAAAAATGTTGTTTATGACCCATTTAAGTGAGCATGCTTGTCTCACTGCACCAGTGAGGATGTTCAGAGATGTGTTCATGGCTCTTCAGAAAGTGCCAAGAAGCTGGATATATGTACAGAGCAGAGCTCAGCAAGAGTTCAGGACTCAGTCTGATGAATAGGAACTCCTAATAGTCACTCCGCAGACTCCAGATGATCACAGACCAGCCTAATAGATCAGCACAAATGAGTCTGTGGAACCGCTCCAACCAAACCATTAACCCAGCAAGACCTTAGGCTGAGACTAATAAACAACTTCCTGGACTACAAACATATTATTTATGGGCATTTAAACACAGCAACTATTTTACTGTGACTGAAAACTATAAAAGAACATTTTAAAGTAGATCCTAAATTACAACTCTCTTTGTCTCAAAAGTTCGGGCTTAAAGAAAAACTAGAAAAATATGTTAAATACAACTCAAGTGTTTTCGCATCACAAGTGTGTTTGTATCAAGTGAACAGGCCTGGTTCTAAGGGGTAACTAATGACCCTCAAACACAAGCAAGAACACCCTCAGTTGATAATCAAGCGTAGCGTCAGTTCTGGCAGGTCACGTTAGTCAAGCTCGCATCAGCTGACTCTCAGATGATCCACGTCTACCTATAGGAATACGACGCCTATCACTGTATACATATATAAGCTCCTTCAGTATTATCAGCAGCTATTGCGTTTTTAGGAGCTAATTAAATGGCGAAATTAGGCAGGCAAACTGCATCATCTCACAAGGAATCGTGCAGTTGGGAATTTAACAAGAGGAATTCGTTCCCCACAAGGATTTCAGCTCAGATTAATTCAAGTTCATGAACTTGAACACGAGATTCGCTGCATCGATCATAAGCTGCCTGATTTGTAAGGGATCTCAGTCTGCATTGCTGCTTGCATCGCGGCATTATTGACACAAGACTCAATGTTATTCACTCTCCATTCATCTCTGAAAGTCTTCACGAAGCTAAGTTCCTTTTTAATGCTAATTGCTAAAAGCTATCAGGGTATTGACAACATGCTTGTTGCTAATGCTATTCGTGTTGCTTGGGCTTATCTGTAACAGAGCAGGCTCCCACACCACCTCCTCTTCACCACCGGAGGGAGCCGTCTCCGGAATATTAACTTTACTCACCGAACTTCAATTCCCATCATGCCTCATACCTGGGACTGATTACACTCACACCTGCACCTCATTCACACACACCCATATAAGCCTCATTCACACACTCATTCAGTGCGAAGTCTTGATCTGCCCCGGCCATCATTTCTGAGCGTTAATTTACCGAGTTTGATACCTGTGTTTGACCTTTGGATTGTTTATCGTTGCCGACCCTTCTCTGACCCTGGACTGTTTACTGGACTCTGATTCTCTCTACCTGCCTCGACCCTTTGCCTGTCTACCTGGTTTGTCTCAGCCTTGCCTTCTCTGTTCTGTTTGCCACTGTTTGACCCTGCCTGTTTTGACCATTCTAATAAATGCTGCAAATGGATCCTCCTGACTCCGCCTCTATACAACATTATCTAGTCGTTTTCATTAAAATGCTCTTGCTAGGCTTATGTGATCATATTGGCTATGTGCGTACTTATCTGTTGTCATTGGTAACTGCTCGCGTTGCACATGCTGTGCTTTTAGCACTATCCAGCACAGATTCAACAGATTCTTGCGCTGATAGTTAGGAAATAACAATTCATGGTGCAAACGGAATAATTTCTGCTGTGGCGCAGCTCTAAAAAGACTTAGTAAACAGTCACTATTCAGTTGAGTCAGTTCTGCGTTTATTCTGCTGGGTATCGGACTCGCTTGGTCTATCTAGTTCTTGGAAACACGGTGTTCTTAAAGCTATACAGTGTATTGGAAATATGCTTGCTCTAAAAACACAACTTGTTCTAAATTCTACCTAGTTTCTATTGAAAACTGCTTGCTCTAAAAGCTGTTTGTTGCTACTGGAAACATGTTTGTTTTAAGGTTATTTAGGCCAGTCGTTTGGAACATGGCTGTGTTTTATAGGCCTCTATCTGGTGTCATTGTCACATGCTGTGCTAAGCTTATTGGGCATCAGTAATATGCTGTTGTTTTAGCAACTTGCTCTCAGTACTGTACTGGTGGTTGCTAGTGGAAAGGTTATCGTGTATATTTGTTGCTTAGGCTTCTAGTATTATTGCACATACTGTCCTAAGCAACACGCTGTAGTAATAAGGCGTTGTTTTAGGATTATCTGGTTGCATTGGGAAAATGCTTGTTATTTATTCTATCCGATTATTGCAACATGCTGTGTTTAAGTTAGCACATGCTTGTGGCTAAAGCTTATCTAGATTATCGGTAACATACTTGTACAAATTCACAGTAGGTACGTTCACCGCAGAGGTCTGTTATTCAACACTAACAACATCGTAGCTTGATGATCCCATTAATGAGTGTGGAATCATGGGAGTCGTCAGCTTCACCTCCACCAATGGAATTCAGTACGACGGGAGTAGAAATTATTTTCATGAATGATGTAGCACACTGTAGCCTACTTCATTGCTAGCTGCGCACTGCATATGACTCAGAGCTAGGGTGTATGCTTCCCCCACCAGACTACACTAGTTTAAGCAATAGTTCTGTCATTATACAAAATAACTCTTCAATCCTGCTCCTGGAGGGCCACTGTCCTGCAGAGTTTAGTTCCAACCTGCTTCAGCACACATGCCTTTGTATATTCAAGCGATCCTGAAGAGCTTGATGAGCTGATTCAGGTGTGTTTGATTAGGGATGGACCTAAACTCTGCAGGACAGTGGCCCCCCAGGAGCAGGATTGAAGACCTCTGTTATACAACATGCTTGTTGTATCAGTTTTGTTGCCGCTAGTCAGAGCTACTGCTGTAGGGTGTATGCTTCCCCTGCCAAATTACACTAGTTTTAGCAATAGTTCCGTGATTATACAACATGCTTGTTGTGTCAGATTTTGCTGCCGCTAGGAGTGTAAGCTTCCCCCAATAGATCCCATACAATGGGTAAATTGGCTACAGCAACACGCTTGTTACAATGTGTCCTTGCTTGCTCCAGCTGGGCTGATGCTTCCCACATTAAATTAGATCTATAGTGCTCAACATATGCCGCTAACCTCAGGATGTATTAACCATTATATCAGCCTCAGTCGTGTTGGGGGTAGTGTATAAAAAAAATAAAAAATAAATTGTATTTTCTTGGTTTCTACAGAAGTAAACTACAACCAAGTATAACAAGGTTATGACTAAGGGTGCTCCGATTGATCGGTCACCGATCATAATCGGCCGATAATTGCTTTGGGATGTGTGATCGGTGGTCTCTATAAAGGCCGATCAAGAAAAGCCGATCAGATGACGCAAAACTTGCGAGACAATTTTTTATGCCCTGGTAAAAATGGCTTCACCGGTCTGGCAATTCTACAAGGTGTGTGAAAAAGACAATTCATTAGCAATCACTCTGCAATGTGTGTACCATGCCGCTGCCCGCTTGTCAAACTGTGCAGCCTTTCTGTTCAACCCGTAAATAAATCCATCGATCCGCAAACTACGTTTGAGTTCTTAAATGGTCTAGCGGTAGATCTTTTGCCAAGCGTGTCAGAGGTTACGGGTTCTAATCAGCACTCGGATAGTTTTTTTTTCTCTCATCAAAACTGAATATGTTCATCAGTGGTTACAGTATATCAAGCAGGGACACGTTTGTGTGCATTTTATTTTGTGATTTCACCGGAATGAATAGAGAGAAATTGGTGGGGGACAATATCGATCCTTAGAAACAGTGGTGGGACACGACTTCACTGGATCTAAACAAATCAATCTAACCATAGATGTGACCAGTAGTGGTGGCTTTCTTAATCTGTTTAAAATAATTTTGCAAGGGTTCTTGCAAAAAAAAAAAAAAAAATTACCAAAATATTGATGCTTAAAGGGGTGGTTTACTGCTTTTTTTCTTTGCATGACTGTGTTTATGGGGTGCAATATAACATGTCTTTGTGTTTTTTGTTTTGTTTTTTTAAGCCTTATTTTTCATAAATGTCACCTTTATTGTAAGCCGCTTTCTCGTCTGTCATTTGAACGACCGGTTGACTTCCTGATTCTATAAAACCACTCACTCAGAAACAGGCAATGGGCTCAGATCGGTTAGTTGGGCCGGTGTGTTGCAATTGGCTAAACTGCGTAGCGCACGTTGTCCGGAAACTTCACGCCAATTACCTTTACGGGCGAAAGTTGCATGTGCTCCAGTCAAATGTAAATAATGGTGTCAATAGTGCCGTATCAGTTTGAGCCAGAATCAGACCCAGAAAGCGACAATGAAGAGAGTCAAACAGAACCTCCCCAAACACGGCTCTTACAAAACGTTTCTGAATGGTACATTTTTGTATTATTATTATTCTATTCTACTATTATTATGTACGAATCTCGATACGCTGTTACTTGAAAATGCTACTGCTGCTTGTTAGCTTTTGAGATACGTTTTTCTCCTGATTTAAAATATTTAATATAAATGAATAAATGACTGAGTAATACCGTTTTTTAAAGTTATTGTTTTATCGTTATATAATGAACAACCGTTTATCTATTCACAAAACTTAGTTTACTCTGTGTATTGTTTTCTTTAGGTGTACATGTGGCAACGGTGTTAAAATGCCAACAGAACGTGAAAACGTCTGATAACAGCAGCTGAAGTTACATAATAGCAGCTGAAGTTAAACTTTATACAAGTTTGTCTTATACACACAAAATAGCATCGAACTAACTGGCTACTAAAAACAAACAGCGTTGGCATTGGTTTACGTTCTTGATCAAATCGAAAAATTACGTCATAAAGTATACATGGAAAATACATTTACAAAACTAGTACATAATTACAAATTCAGGTCCAAAATGTTTGTACGCGTTTGTCATAGACGCACGAAATAGCATAACTAAGTGGCTACTAAAGCCAGTGCTGGCATTTGTTTACGTCCTTGATAAAACTAAAATATTACGTCTAAAATTATACATGCAAATACATTTAAAATTATTAAGTCTTACTTACAGGTTGTGGCCCAACAACTGCTGCCTCTGGTTTTAAAGTTGGAACTGCTTCATGCTTTAGTAACAGTTTGTTGTTGAATCCGGCATTGAATTTAGTGGACATACTGGATGCTGTCTTCCGTAAAATGCGCAGCACAGAGAGCTAAATTGCGATTGTAATTTTCTGGAACATAATCAAACATAAATTGTAGCCATTGTTGACGAACTACAGCGTCCGTAGGAAGCCCGAACACTAGGGCTGTGCTCAGAATATCGATACGACGATACATCGTCATGAACTCCTGACGATGCTTGTATCGATACAGCAACTGCTGTATCGATACTGTTGTGCTTTTGAATGTAGCCAATTCAGGGGTCGAATTTCAGCACGGGATTGCGAGTATTACGCATTATTCTAACCATTCCCGCAGGTCTCCCACTTATAATGATTAATCCAAACAGGTTATAACATCGAATTAGTCATTTTAAAACATTCTGCAAGACACAATTTCACAAACAGCGTGAGTGTTCAGCTGTGCCGCATCTTCTGTCTCTGTCTCTCAAAATGGGTTGCTCAAGGCAAGCGTCAAACGCGCTGAAGGCGGCGATACACTATCGCTTTCGGGAGTTGGGACATGACGGAACTAAACTATTCAGTGCTCGCACGCTCTCTGAGAGATGGTTTTCTCTGCATGCATACATAGAGTAAAGCCGCCTCACAAACAGCCTGTGATTAACAAAAGTTCTTTTTCACGGATTGTATCGCTTTTACTCACAAAACAAGCAAAATTATGTCAAAAATGTCAGTCTTGGTGAGTATCCAACACAGTCGGTTAATGCATGTGACAGTATAATGAACACAGGATCCGTGCACTAGCTCTTAAAGTGACAGCAGCCATAAGTGTCTGTCATTAATATTGTCGTCAAAACAACAAAAGATAGCTTTAATTATAAGGAATCTGGATTTATAGCCAATGTATTTAATTTAGTCAGGACTAAAATACTACCCAATGTTATTTTACATTTAATTACTTTAAGTTTCTGTAGTATTTCTGAATACTAGTGCTAGACCTATTCAAAAACTTTTCTCTTTATTGGTAGGCTATCTTTATTCTATTGTATTTATTTGTTTAAAATAATTTCAACGTAATGTAAAGAAATAACTTTGTTTGGTGCACATTCCAACACTTATTTAATTTAACTCTCATTGTTTTTTAATGACAAACTAAATAGTTTTTCAGTTATCACAACTGTTATAACACTGTTTATTCAATAAAGATATTACTGCTACTAAACTCTGCTCAAAAGAAATTTAAATTCCGAATTGATCCATATCGTGATGCGTATCGTATCGTGACATTGTTGGTGATACACAGCCCTACCGAACACAGAAGACCTGACAGCTGGGTGAAAATAACACTTTCGACGGCATGGCTACTGCTCTCCACTATAACTCTTCCTCTTCAACAAAGCAGCAGAAATATGGCCATGCCCCCTTTTTTGCATATTCCGGAGGGAGGGTTGATTATGGGTTAGTTACGTATAAAACCCGGGAAATATCTCGTTGTAGTCCCATTCGAGTCGTTTTTGTTGGCATTAAACTTCCTGATTTTTAAAAGAAGATATCTCTGCTTACGTTGAACTTTCAGCGCAGCAACTTTGCAGATACTGTTCATGCACCAACAGCAACATTACACACTATTTAAAATGAAAAAAGTGAAATCGCTATCAACCACCCCTTTAAGTTTTTTTTTTTTTTTTTTTTTTTTTGCTGTGCACTTTACTACCTGTGGTCCTTTAAGTGTATTAGAAAAACTGATGGCTGACTGACTAAACATTATTTTGGCTATAGCCTTTTTTGTTGTAGTTTTTAGTTTAAAGTAGTCTAAAGCTAAATTTAAAGACTCCGATGTTCTGTCTTTTATCTTTTTTTATTTTATATTCTACAGGAAAGTTGTATTTGTCAAGCCCTAAGCTGTTCCCAATAACCAAGCACAGGCTGCTAATTTAATATGCTGGACATGTTGCTTGCAAATAAATACACGTGTCAATTCATGATACGTTGTCTTCTCTTAACTGTAATACTTAATGTACATTGATGTTAAATATAGTTTAATAAATAATGCTACATGATAAATAGAAGGCTTCAAATAGACTCTGTAATCGGTGATCGGTATCGGGTGATACAGCTTCCAGTAATCGGGTATCGGTGATCGGCCCCAAAAATACTGATTGGAGCACCCCCAGTTATGACATCATTGACAGGTGTCGGTGTACACAGTTTTTGCAAACCTACATATTTGTGCCAAAATATATCTAAGTATCAGATTCACGCTTGCTGCATTTAACCATCCAGCTGTATTAATGACATGTGTTGCTTAATTCTGCGTGAACTGGAAGTTTCCACCAACATTACTCAGTTTTGTGACATATTTCCAATGATAAGGATAATTGAAAGGGAAATCTCCATTTCTCATCTCTAGCTTACAGTCGTCACTCAAAAGAAACTGGAACTGGACTCAGGATATACAACCACAAGCAAGCAGCTGATTCATTTTGATATCTCAATTTTCACTTCTTCATTTCAGGCGGCATGTCATTCATGGCAATATGCATGTTTACTGCTTAAAGGGATAGTTCACCCAAAAATGAAAATTCTGTCAGTATTTACTCACCCTCATGTTGTTCCAACCCCGTAAGACCTTCGTTCATCTTCGGAACACGAATTAAGATATTTTTGATGAAATCTGAGAACTGGATCACTCCTTCATACTCCTCTATAGGCTTCTTGAGGGATTGACCTTGCAGGCCCCGAAAAGTCATTAAAGACATCGTTAAAATAGTCCAAGTGACTACTGTGGCTCAATCTTAAGTTTATCAAACGACGAGAATACTTTTTGTGCGCAAAAACAAACAAAAATAACGACTTTATTTCAACTATTAATTTCCTTCTCTGTTGGCCTCTAGTCAGTTAACTTAGTATGATTGCGTAGAGCTACGTCACACGTAGGCTCACTATTGGCCGACGCTGGTCATGTGGGTGATGCGTGTGACGTACAACAACAGAAGCTTACGCTATTATACTAGTGAACTGACTCGAGGCCCACAGAGAGGGAAATGAATAGTTGAAATAAAGTTGTTATTTTAGTTTTTTTGCGCACAAAAAGTATTCTCGTCGTTTGATAAACTTAAGATTGAGCCACTGTAGTCACTTGGACTATTTTAACGATGTCTTTAATAACTTTTCGGGGCCTGCAAGTTCAATCCCTCAAGAAGCCTATGGAGGAGTGATCCAGCTCTCAGATTTCATCAAAAATATCTTAATTCGTGTTCCGAAGATGAACGAAGGTCTTACGGGGTTGGAACAACATGAGGGTGAGTCAATACTGACAGAATTTTCATTTTTGGGTGAACTAACCCTTTAAGCATTTCAGGTATTGACAACATGCTTGTTGCTATGGCTGATGCAGGTATTGGCAGCATACTTGTTTAGATCATCCAGGTAAGGGCAGCATACTTGTTGCTTAAGGCTTTCCATATTGTTGGTAACATATTGTTGCTCAAGCTTTTTAGGTATTGGCAACATGCTTGTTGCCTTGGCTCACTCAGGTAACTGCAAAAGCATCCAGAATTACGCTGTCAGTTGGGTTTGGGGGATATTGGCATATGGTTTTGTTTTGGGGGGTTATTGCTGCTCTCCCTGCTCTTATCCATGCTAGGCTGCATGGATGCGCAGGGAGTTCTCGCCCAGAACGGAATCATACCGCCAATCCAAACTGTATGCTATTTGTCAATCGTTTTGACAATAGTGGTCCGACAGAAATCAAGCGTAGCGTCAGTTCTGGCAGGTCACGTTAGTCAATCTCGCATAAGCTGACTCTCAGATGATCCATGTCTACCAATAGGAATACGACACCTATCACTGTATACATATATAAGCTCCTTCAGTATTATCAGAAGCTATCGCATTTCTCAGGAGCTAAATACCCTCCTCCATCCCCAGCTCCTCCTCTCACCTAGTCAGGATTTGGATTTCCCCTTGAATCAGAATACATTATCGATTATGTTGTACTTTAAAATCTTGAATTAATGATATCTGCATACAATCATGTTGGCTCTGTTCTGTTTACCCTAAGGGGGGTTATTGCTGCTCTCCCTGCTCTTATCCATGCTTGGCAGCATGGATGCGCAGGGAGTTCTCGCCCAGAACGGAACCATACCGCCAATCCAAACTGTAGTGGTCCTGACAGAACTGTGGTAATATATTGGCGAAACAGACACTTTGCAAATGCTACAGTGCATGTCTGTGTTTGCGCTCTGGAGAACTTCAAAATGTATCCATTTACAACATGTTTTTGAAGCGGAGAGCAATGTAGCACATTGTATCACAGACATGGTTGTTGATCTCTTGAACACAATGGCCAATCGTGTTTAATGGGGTCATGAACTGGATTTTTTAAATTATTTTATAATGTTTCCTGAGGTGCACTTATAATGTAAATGATTTTTACATAAAATTCACAATTTAGAAATAAATGGTTTTATTATAGAATCATTTTCTACCCTGATTTTAGCCCTCTAATGAATACCCTTGAATACTGTTTGAAGAGCGAACATCTTTGCATTTGAAATAAATATTGCATATGGAACCCTCTTGAATACTTTTATTACGTTTTGACTATTATAGTAGTCAAGATTAACGAATCGTGAAAAGTGTTGATTATAGCATTATATTTAGATGTAATTTAATCACATGAAAGGTTGCAGTGATGAGTATTGAGCAGATGACAGACAGACTGTTGATCACGTGAATGCAGTGATCTCATCATTGCGACACAATTTCTGCACTCGCAAACATGATGTGAATACAGAAAGAGAGTCATTGATTACATAACGGGAGTTTTGGCAAGTGTCCAGATAAACTCGCGCTGTGTAATTGACAGCTTCAACTATTGTAAAGGGACAATTCTTTGATCGCTTTCTGTATATAATTTAATCTGATTATTTTCATTGTACTAAGAAAAACAAAGTTAAGTTGATCGTTTAGTCACTGTCTCAAATTTGTTCAATACTCTTTGCATCAGTAAATCAAGCCAAAGAAAATCTGTCTGAACTTGAATGGTTACACATCAGAAATCACTGATCACAGATCAGGCATTAGAATGAACACTGTTACATGTTTGTGGCGTTGCTGATGGATCCATATCGTAAAAGTCTGTTTGCAAAGCCTGCGCCGAGATTGCGACTGAATTGCCAAGTGACTACACAGTGAAATGTACCGAATACAAACAAATAATACACTGCTGAGAGTTTCCCATAGTTGAAAAAAACAAACACTTGCCTAGCATTAGGATTCTTTGGAGGGTAATGTTATTGATCCTGTGTCAATCTTCACCTGTTCTCATGTCACTATTCACTAACGCACCAGTGGGCGGAGCCAAAGACATGGTGATGTAGACATTGGCGTTGATCTTCTGAAAAGGCAGTCTTTCGTCGCAATATTACATCATAATTCCAAACTTTTTAGGTCCCTGTTTATGGAATAACAAGGAAGTTTTGAAACTTGACAGTTAAGAGGTAGTTATACTATAAAAATATCCTGTAAAAGTAAAATTTGAATTCTCAGTTCATGGCCCTTTAAATCAGTCAGAATCCACTCACCGAGCTTTTATTCAGTGCCAAGTTATACAGGCTCACAAAACCTCATTAACAAACAAGTGTAGACATGATGTAAGATATTTATTGTGCATTGTTGGCAGCTTCATTGATCACAATGGAACTTTCTGAGATTGCGATGAACTGACAAAACGACTGTTTTAGTGATTAAATGTATTTCATAGGGCCCTAAACTTGTAATTTTTGTTAAACTTTTAATAAATTGTTGTTAAATTGTATAAGTTTCATGAGTTCAATTAATTAGAGCAAATAAACAACACATAAATGTAAAGAGGTATCAGGAATGGCCCATTTGCTCCTCAGCTGGCAGACAGTTTCTCTCAAAGCATCACTACGCTTTATAAAAAAGTTTAATTAGGCCACAGCCACACTGAAAATTATTTGGTATAGGTCATCTATGATTTACTGAAAGGCCTTTGAACATGTTTTTTATTTATGTTTAAAGTTTTAAAAAGAACGTAACAGACTTTATCCTTTAATCACAACATGAAGGGTCATTGGCACACAGAACAGAGCCAGTATGCGGTTCACTCAGACAAGAAGGTTTAGTTCCTCTGCTCGTCTCTGAGACAAGCTTAATTCAAGTCAGAAACACAAGAGTCTGTTCAGGTCAGCAGCACAAAACAGCTTGACGCGAAGCTTTTGCAACAATGAAATATTGGACTAAGGACAAATTCAGGAGAATGAAAAAGAAGAGATGAAAAGACTGGATTATTCTGAAATCACTGTTCCTGTGTCCTCCTTCCTGTCCAGGGAAACAAAAGCCTTTCATCGCCTAACACGACACTGTTGAGCTGATGCTCATTTATCACACGCCGTACAAGAGCCCATCATCAAGTATTACAAATATAAGGATATAGCCAATTTCATTAATTAAATCTTGCAAAATTATCAAAGGGAAAAGCATTCGCATAAGTCAAGCGCCAAGGTACAAAGTCATGTTTCTGTTGCATGTTTTTATCGTTTCATCTTCTCATAATCGAATGTTTGATGGATTTCATATCTTATGATGTTATGTTGAGTTCTTTGTTTAGAAGATGGCACACTTCTTCTAATAAACACTTCTGAGAAAATATTGCTGGAAGGTTCATGGCATCACACCTTACACTACTGCTGAAAAGTTGTTTTGTCCCCAAAAATATATTTATCGACATTTTGTGTCAACAATTTAAACTTTTTAGAGAATGAGTCTGACCTAATGCAAACAGTCAAAATTCTAGATAATGAGAATGAAATATAGATAGAGCAGGTCTGAGTCTCTGAATTATTTTATTAATGGTAAATAAATCTAGTCTTGCCTTGATCAGTTTGGCCTTGCTTTGGCACAAGTCTCTAAAAAAATGCTGGAGTTCTGAATCTCTACATACCTGACATTCACAAAAACTTAACAGAAGAACATTAAGTATTAGTTCTGTTATTTCTAATAATTTGACTGGTGATCTTGTAGCAAATCAACTTTGCCTAAAAGTAATGTTATTAAAAAAAAACATGTATTCTAAGTTAAAATTAAATGCACATGTAAAATATGTAGTTACACATTATTTTAAGGTGATGAACAACAACATCATGCCCTGCAATCTAATCATTCCTTTAAAGCAGTGATTCTCAAATGGGGGTACGCGTACCCCTAGGTGTACGTTGCGGTACTGTAGGGGGTACGTGAGATTTATATAAAAAAAAAGTTTTTAAATTAATTAATTTAAATTATTAATTAATTTAAAAGATATAAAAAATCATCCATGATTACTAAAAATATCATAGGAAAATAAGTTTAATAAAATGTTTATGTAAACCACATTTTTATATAAAATGTTTCTATTTTAAATGTGATAGTAAACTACCTAAATCACAGAAGAAGAATTTGAATCACGCCGAGTGGGAAGCCAGTTGCTTTACTGGAAACAAACAGACATTTAAAAGAAATCCTGAAGAAATAAAGAAAGCCAAAGTGGAGAAATAAAGAATGAAGAAATAAAGAAAGCCAAAGTGGAGCCAACCAAATACCGTCAATATCAGGAGGGGTATGTTTTGATGGGATTCACAGCAACAAAGTTACTCATGGTGCGGCATTTTACATTGCGTCCCCACTGCGTATAGCTACGCAATACGAAGTGACCGGTCTTCGAAAGGGAACGTACTCGGTTACTATCATAACCTCGGTTCCCTGAGAGTAGGGAACGAGTATTGCGTAGCCTGCCGCACTGTAGTAACATGGCCAGTTGTCGCTTCAGTCGATTTAAACCTGCTATAATGGCGAATTCGGGTTCCCTTTATAGGCACTGTGTGTGTCTACGCTATGTCTGCGCTGATAGCTGATTGGCCCACACGTCAGAGGTGCCTTCGCCATTGGATGTGCAGTTGCTGCAGCACAGCCAATCAGTGAGTCAGTCTCTCACTGTGCAGTTGCAATGCATTTTACATATAAGCTTCAATAAATCTGAGGAAAGGAGTTTCCCCCAATTTATTATTGTAAATGTTTATTATTGCAAATGTTTTTCATTTACAACGTATAATAAATCTCATAATGATGGCGCATCACTATATCGTAGTCATAGCTTTTATTTCTATCTCAAATGATTGGGGCCTGAGAAAAATGATTGGGGCCTACTTGGCTGAGAGAAAAAATGATAGGGGGTACGTTATTGAAAAAAGATTAACCGGGAGCAACAGCTCCACTCAGACCTCTGCATTAACACTCAGTTTATAGCCAATGATCACTACTTTTCGTTTTATATAGTTTTCTAACCCTTCCTGAGAATCCTCAAAGAATGTTTTGAATAGGTATACAGGTCCTTCTCAAAAAAATTAGCATATTGTGATAAAGTTCATTATTTTCCATAATGTAATGATAAAAATTAAACTTTCATATATTTTAGATTCATTGCACACCAACTGAAATATTTCAGGTCTTTTATTGTTTTAATACTGATGATTTTGGCATACAGCTCATGAAAACCCAAAATTCCTATCTCAAAAAATTAGCATATTTCATCCGACCAATAAAAGTGTGTTTAATACAAAAAAAAAAAAAAGTCAACCTTCATATAATTATGTTCAGTTATGCACTCACTAGTCAATACTTGGTCGGGAATCCTTTTGCAGAAATGACTGCTTCAATGCGGCGTGGCATGGAGGCAATCAGCCTGTAGCACTGCTGAGGTGTTATGGAGGCCCAGGATGCTTCGATAGCGGCCTTAAGCTCATCCAGAGTGTTGGGTCTTGCGTCTCTCAACTTTCTCTTCACAATATCCCACAGATTCTCTATGGGGTTCAGGTCAGGAGAGTTGGCTGGCCAATTGAGCACAGTAATACCATGGTCAGTAAACCATTTAGCAGTGGTTTTGGCACTGTGAGCAGGTGCCAGGTCGTGCTGAAAAATGAAATCTTCATCTCCATAAAGCTTTACAGCAGATGGAAGCATGAAGTGCTCCAAAATCTCCTGATAGCTAGCTGCATTAACCCTGCCCTTGATAAAACACAGTGGACCAACACCAGCAGCTGACATGGCACCCCAGACCATCACTGACTGTGGGTACTTGACACTGGACTTCAGGCATTTTGGCATTTCCTTCTCCCCAGTCTTCCTCCAGACTCTGGCACCTTGATTTCCGAATGACATGCAAGACTGAGTAACAGTCCAGTGCTGCTTCTCTGTAGCCCAGGTCAGGCGCTTCTGCCGCTGTTTCTGGTTCAAAAGTGGCTTGACCTGGGGAATGCGGCACCTGTAGCCCATTTCCTGCACACGCCTGTGCACGGTGGCTCTGGATGTTTCTACTCCAGACTCAGTCCACTGCTTCCGCAGGTCCCCCAAGGTCTGGAATCGGTCCTTCTCCACAATCTTCCTCAGGGTCCGGTCACCTCTTCTCGTTGTGCAGCATTTTTTGCCACACTTTTTCCTTCCCACAGACTTCCCACTGAGGTGCCTTGATACAGCACTCTGGGAACAGCCTATTTGTTCAGAAATTTATTTATGTGTCTTACCCTCTTGCTTGAGGGTGTCAATGATGGCCTTCTGGACAGCAGTCAGGTCGGCAGTCTTACCCATGATTGCGGTTTTGAGTAATGAAACAGGCTGGGAGTTTTTAAAAGCCTCAGAAATCTTTTGCAGGTGTTTAGAGTTAATTAGTTGAGTCAGATGATTAGGTTAATAGCTCGTTTAGAGAACCTTTTCATAATATGCTAATTTTTTGAGACAGGAATTTTGGGTTTTCATGAGCTTTATGCCAAAATCACCAGTATTAAAACAATAAAAGACCTGAAATATTTCAGTTGGTGTGCAATAAATCTAAAATATATGAAAGTTTAATTTTTATCATTACATTATGGAAAATAATGAACTATCAAAATATGCTAATTTTTTTAGAAGGACCTGTATATAATAAATATAATAAATATATTTTGAATAGGTTTTATTGTTATATTTTTAATTTTCATTCTAGTAAAAGTTTCAATAATTTTATTGTGCATTGATGTCATTTTTAGTTTGTTTAAGTACATCAATGAAAATGCTAAATGTTGCCTTGGCAACAAACTAAAATAAAATGAGTTTAAGTTTTTGGTACCACTTAACTTGAAGGCTTTATTTATAATAAATGGCTTTATTTGTAATTAATTTTAATGCATTCATTATTCCTTGTAATTCACATTATAATGCAAACATGATCTCATGAATAATTGTAACAACAGTTATATTACACATTTTACACTTATTAGTACTTTAACTACATTGTTATACCTTTAGAAAGTATAATGCATTAAAACATGACAAACAACCAATTTCAGATGTAATAAAATATACTGTATAATGCTTTACAAAGTACATCTTGAATACCTTTATAATGCATTATACAGTAAATAAAAGTTAAGTAAAGTGTTAAAGTTTTTTCATATTTTATTTCAGTTCATGTTTATTTCAAGTAATGAAAATGTTTTTTATGGGTTTTAGTTAACTATAATAATGCTGCCAATGAGGCAATGCAGAATAACAGTTTATGAACACTGTTAAATGTGACTTTTCTGCTGTGTCAAACCTGTCTACATAGTTTCACAATGACCAAGTAATGATGTGAAATTTAAATTTCTACTGAAATATTTGCATCTAAAGCCACTTAACTGTGCGTGAATGAATGCAACACAGAACAGGAGAGATATAGTTGTGCTCTAACAATGCCAGTTTTGACTCAACTATTCATAAAGGACAGATGCATGCTGGAGTCCTATTATTTCACCAAAAGAGATCAATTCAAATCTGTTTTTGACAAATCGACATGACACTGACTTCACCCAAACAGCTCAAGTCACTGCTTAAGCGCAGAAGCTCTCAGAGAGAAGCGTCTGTCTAAATCTCATCTAACCTTTAGACATGTTCGGAGTGAACAGCAGGCCGCCAACACAACACAACACACACCGTCCTGCTGCTCCGGACACTGACACGCATAACAGCATTTCAGCAACTGATAAGACTTAAATGCCTTGTATTTAATCTGCGTTGGGTCAGTCTGACCATATAAACACAGTGTCTTTCCATCTACATACATGACAACACTGTTTAGTGTAGATTAATGCAAAACCTGAGGTCATAATGTGGATTTGAGTTCATTTTCAATAATTCACTTCATGGCCGGGAATCAATTATTCGGTTTATATAATCTTTTCCCCCCAATAAAAGACAATCCTAAAGCAGTCACACAAGCATCTGTCTGAGTGAAGTAAATTTATATAAGTAGGCTTGAGCCATTGATATGCAGACTAATGCAGTTATTGAAGAGAGATTGATAGATTGCTTAAGTGTGTGTGAATTAAAATTGTGTGTGAGTGAGTCTCTCAAAAGTAGTTTAACTGCCTCAAAAACAGCGACATTACTACCTCGATACTGAGAAATGTCATGTAGTTTTGCAGATTCAAAACTACTTCATTGATAAAGTCGCCGGGCAGCGTTGACCAGTTTCAGTGTGCATGTCCGTGTGTGTGTGTGTGTGTGTGTGTGTTTGTATGGAAGAGAGAACGGGAGAAAGTGTGTGTGCTGTCCATAGATAATGAAATGTAATGTTGTGGGAAAACATGGAAATAGTTTGTCATTTTTATCCCATTGTTTGTTATAATTATTTGGTTAATTTGCGGTTGTAGGCTGTAAGGCCCTTTAAAATAAATCATTTAGCAAAGTGATTATGTAACTAATGCGGTCAAGACCTGCCTAAAACATACGTACATTGCACTCATAGTCGTGCAATATGGCTCTATTTTAGCATGGCTGTGATATAGAGTAGGGATGGGCGATATGGACTTAAAAATATATCACGATATTTTCTGGCATTTATTGCGATAACAATATCAATGACGATATAAATATAATACCATATTCACCACTGTTTTTGGCTACAAGTGATAGCTGCATGCAAAGTAAAATGTACCCTTCATCAAATAGGCTCCTATAAAATACCACTTACCATACATAAAATAATAAAAAAAACAGTAAAAATCCAAACACCATCCCTTGCACAAATGGAAAAGTTGCATATATATGTTTCTTTCTGTAAAAGTGCAGATAATGTTTAAATAGTGCAACTATACTGAAAAACATCACAGTTCAAATCATTTACAAGTTTGAAATGTAAAAAAACTAACAACGAATAGTTATAGCTACTAATACTACTACGAATTCTGATACTAATAACAATATAAACCGCACTAAGGATTGATGAGCTGCTGGGTTCATGAATATTATCACGTCTGCGTTTGCGCATTAGTTTCTGCTTGGTCATAGAAGCTGAATAATTCCAAATGAACTCCATTATTTTTACAGGAAAATACAACAAATAATATCATTTACATGTAGACGTCATGTAGGCTACACTTCAATTCTGCGTGGTATGTTAAACTCTCTCGCTCATTGAGTGTGTGATAAACACTGAGCGCTCTCAGCAAAGTGACTGCAAGTCGTGCGCCTCACAGTAGTGTTTACTGCGCGTCAAATACACTGTGTATTCATTGAGATGAACTGATATAGTGGGCTTTACGGATCACTTGACGGAGAGCGAAACTCTCAAGCGCTCAGTCAGTGTTCGGCGATGGGCGGGTGAAAATCTATCTGTGTGTACCAGTTCCAGATTGTAGAGGTAGTAATGGTGTGTTCACAGCGAACGCGAATAGAGCGTCAAATACGCGTCTAGTTAGAAGCTTGAATATTCGCAAGAGTTCAAATTTTTCAACTTGCGCGGAAGACGTTCGCGGCAAACGCGTCGCCCAATTCGCGTCATTCGCGTCTTTGCATTGACTTTGTATGTAGGCTAATCTACTCGCGCAAATAATTAAATTCACGTTCGGTGTGAACACACCATTACTTGTTTAGCGATAAACTTCACCTTAGCTTCACGTCCGCCTTCCGCCATGGGCGTGAGCTGCGAATGGGTCCCGTCATCAACTAGGCTTTATCGTTATTTTCGTGGAAGACTAATTCTTATCGTGAGGAAATTTTTTACCGGTATATTGCAAACGATAATATATCGCCCATCCCTAATATAGAGCCATATCGCACGACTACAAGTTTGATATTGCTTTTGCACAGTTAGATGGCACAAGTGTGTACATAAGAAACAACAACGGAGGGAGTGTCTCTTTTGTGCAGAACTATTTCCTTCAACTACTTCAAACGTCACTTTAGAACTAGTAATGAAGGAACACAGAGTCGCTTCATTGAAGCTTATTGTATTATGTAGAGAATTATGAGAGAGATCGACTAAGTGATTGTATTACCTGCATCTAATAAAGCATTCATTCTTCAGGTCAATCTTATATTCATAATACAAAATATGTTTAGATGTCCACTGAGGAAAGCGATATCTTTAATGTGAATTCCCATGACAGAGCTAGTCAATGCATTTGTCTGTTGCGTCTCATAAGGTGTTGTTTATGGTAAAAAATAATGTCCTTGTTTACAACCTTGTTTCAGTCCCTTTCAATATAAAAGTCTCTGCTACTGCTACTGTCAAAAGTACAAAAGCAGTGTTCTAGTTAGTAGTTAAATTAAAAACATATATGACCTGATGCACAAACATATTAGCTACAGAAAAATATGAATTGCTATTAAAAATTGTTATTGATTGACTCAATTTAGTGAAACTTACTGTAAAACAAGAGTAAAAGAGCTGGTCTTTACCCATTAGCAGTGAAGTGTGAAGTGAGATTAGAGCATATGTCAGTGTCATGGTCCTGGTGGGCAGAGGTGTAAACTACAGGCCTCTGTGGTGTCTGTGTGTGTGTGTGTGTGTGTTAGTCCAGCAGCTTCTTGTGCACACTTTCATTAAAACAATTAACACAGATGTCAGTCATAAAGCAGACTCTGCTATGTGAAGTATGCAGCTCATTCTTGTTGCCTCACAGTTGTGTAGTACAATAGCATTAAGTTTCAAAAAAGAATTACCTTTTAATTTCTGCTGATTAAGAGACAGATGACAGCCATATCTACTGAGATGAACCGTCTGACTTAAATGACCGTTACAGAGTTTGAACAACCGGTTATTTGTGTATTTAAGCATGCATGGATTTGTGCAAATCTACACAAATGTTTGCTTATGATACATATTTACATGCTCAGCTGGATATTTATTGCTCTTTCAGAACATTTACCTGTCCGACACCTTTTTTCTGCTAATCCTTTTCATGGATTACCTTTTCATGGGTATGTGATTTATTGATTGATTGATTGATTGATTGAAAAACATTCAAAATGTGATTTATCAAGTTAAGACAAGATATTTGTATTTCTATAGAGATTTAAAATCAAATAAATTCAATTAAAAAATTCAAAGCAGCTTCACATTAATAAACAAGAAAATAAGTGCAAAACGTATTAATTACTTCAATTTCAGCAATATAGCAGCTCTACAGAAGACAATATCATCTTTATTCAGCTCAATTTAGTTGATTCAATGTTGATTCAACTAAGTTCAATAACTAAGTTCTGCAAAGTTCATCAGTTTACGAAACTATTCCTCTGTCTCTCTGGCCCTTGGATCTAAACAGGCCATTTTTAGCTAATGTGCATTTAAGACATCCATGTAAACATATTTTGCGTTGTTTGCACAAGCTTCAGGTTTTCTGTTGGATCTAATACAGTTTTAATCTGCACCATTGTGACAAAAAATGTGTATGTACAATAAGCAGAATAATTGCAATATAAAGGGAAAAGAATGGATTTAAAGTCAGAAAGCATGAAGCTTGCGGTCAAATTGCGGGCAAGACGCACACAACCCACAGCAACGCTGTGATGGCAGATAGTCTGATGGCAGATACAAATAAATAGTAAATAAATGACTGACTGAGTGATTCCATACAAAAGTGTGCATCAAATATGCTAAACACGGATGCTTGAACGTTTGTGTGTGTGATGTGCTAGAATAAACCTAATTGGTTCTCACGCATCACACACACATCTGAGCTTCTTCTTTTCATTTTAAATGGCGGTTGGCAAACCCACTTTAAGATGCATACCGCCACCTACTGCACAACACCCGCATGACAGCTGACGGAAAATAAAGGATCGGGTAAAGGATTGAGATCGGCTCAGGACATCCCTAGAATGATCAGTTTCAATAGTGTTGTTCCCTGTAGCTTTGAGTGCTGAAAGTCACAGTGCGTATTCAAAGTAAAGTAAAGTCTTACATGGTTTAAATTGCAGTTGCTTAGGAATTATTAGAAAGGCACAGTCGGATAACAAACACTCTACTGCGGCAGATCTTGAGTTTCAGGTGTTAAATAAGGAACGGTGAAGGTTTAGGAGAGTGCACTTCTTCTAAGAGCTTTCTCTTAAACAGTTATTTCGACTTTATAGCACCAGATGCAGGAGTTAATATCACTATGGTGTCATGAATAGTGCAGTACCTATATATAAACTGCCATTAAACTCTCACATCAGCAAATAAATACCAAAAGTAATTTCATCTTTTCATCTGTTATGTAGGTTGGACTCTAAGAAATGTTTCTGTTTAGCATCAAGCTCTTGTAAATCCAACCACACTGACAATGTACACATAGAGAAATGTTTCAGATGCAGAAAGAAACCAAGGACAAAGCAGGGAAGAACAATACTAGGAAACATCAGAACAAAGACTGAAAAATGTGCAAAAGCAAGGCAATAAGGCTGAAGTAAAAAGCTTGCAAAGCTTTATTCCCAAGTGTCATTTTGGCAGACTTGGCTGATATACGTGATTAGTGAGGGTTTTATAAAATGCTAATGGGATAATTTTTGAAGGACTACCACAATTCACATAACGTAGAATGAACAACAATAAGAATTGAATTTTCAGTTTCATGACACTGAAGCATTTTAGGTCACAACATTTTTATGAATATCCTTCTAAAGAAGACAGTTAGCTTAGGAATATATGTCCTCTTTTCATTGGGCTTGTAGTCCAAAAAGGTGGTTTGTGAAGTATGTGAAACACAGATCAGAGACGCTTTCAAAGCAAAACAAAAAGTACATTCATACCAGACATTCCAGAATGGACAAAGACACGTTTGTATTTGTTATCTACCCTCCATCCCAAGTAAATATTTGGTGAGGACAATTCTTAAAATGAATACTAGAAATTATAAGAAATGGAGCAATAATTCTGAGCTTTTAAAGTAATTGTAAGACATAAATGATACAAATGATAAAATAATGTTAATTTACAAGAAATTATTCTAAATTCAAGAATTACGAGGCATAACACTAAATACTAATTATATAGTAAATAAAAAAGTATTACTATTTTTTCAGGATGTCATTTAGGATGTAACACCATAAAACCATAATATATATAAAAAACAAATGGAATGAAAAACCAGTCAGTGGTAGATGACAACAACTTTAAATGAAAAGCTTGGTTTTGATTTTTTTTTTTAAATCAAAGAAATATGACTTAAAAAGGCACAGAAACTGTGACCGTGCAGTAAATGTGGTGAAGAACCACAGACACTCAGCACTTACTCTTTGGAGGCAGGACGAATGGATGATAAAAGCCAAAACTCGTGTGATGGTGGAGGCTGATTTTGCACATTCAGTTTTTATAGAGTTTTGTTTATCGCTTTAGTGAGATCCAGGCAAACCTGGGAAATCCCTGGTAGTTCTCAAACCATCTTTAAGAATGATCACTCAGACGCGCTGATCCCAACTACACATGGGCCTAATTTTTAACTTTAATTCTGGAAATTTAAATGTACTTTTCATTAAAATTAAAATATTTGGAGTTGCCCTAAAAGGACTAGATCACAATGTAGACAATGTGACTGGTTCAACAACTCTGCTATCTCAAAAAAAAATCTCCACTAGATTACTCAAACTGCTTAAACAAGGAAGTCAAGGAAGCACTTCATCTGTAATCTGACAGAGAGAAAACCACATGCCCCACAGCTTGTGATAATGTTTATTTCATCTTGTGTGACTTGAATTTCTCAGACTGTCTGTGAGAATGTGGACTGGTTTACATATTCATATTAATCTGCAATATTACAGAAGCATTATTTTTATAGCATTGGCCAGGAATGAGGGTTTGTATAATTTTGGATCAGTCAATTTGCAACAGTAAGACAGCCAAACTGTTGATGATGTTGTTATTATTTGTATTAATAATTATAGTATAATAATATAGTTATTTATTACTAATTTATTAGTTACTTAAAGTGCCCCATTATGCTTTTTCAGATATTACCTTTCATGTAGTGTGTAATAGTGCTGTTTGTGAATGTAAAAGCTCTGCCTGAAGGCTCTTTCTGCCTGAAATGAGTCGTCAGTAAATCCAGTCTCACTTCCTGTTACGTACCTATGTAGGTTTGTAACTAATTTGCATAATGCCAGTCTATGGTCTTGATTGGGTGAACAACATCTACTTTGCCCCGCCCTTAAACACTGTAGTTGTAGCTAAGAATGGAAGAGTTTGGAAAAGCTGTGCGCAACGGGGAAAAACGGTGTGCAACGGGGTTTGAGATGTTTTCTCGTTTGGTGGGGGTGTCAAAAATGTCAGCTCAATCAACAGCAACATGTATATAAACCACGCGGTATTAAAGAGACAGTTCGCACAATGGGTCAGAGTAAAGTCGTTTACAAATGTGTCTGCTGCAGCTCGGTATACGCAACAATTGAAGATATTAGAATACATGTTTGTCGTAAGAGTTTAATAGTAAAAATATAGCATATCAACAGTGATCAGAAATAATAATAAACCTAATACTCACAATAAAAAACAATACGGTCATACAAATCATAACACAGTCTCTGAGGTAAGAAGTGGATTATCCTTCACCTGAAATGTTTGTTTTTTTTTATCCTGAAATGCAAGGCAAATGTTAAGCCTGTTTTATGCTTCTGCGTTGAATCGACGGCGTACCCCCGCAGACCCCTCTGCGTCGCCGCGAACCCCTCCGCCGTAGCTCGACGTGCACCTCCAAAAAATTGTAACTATGCGTCGAGGCGACGCAGACCACAAGGGCTGTGATTGGTCAGATGCACCGCGATGCAACTCAACCTGACGCAGAACCATAAAACGGCCTCGACGCCGTAGGAGTGACGGCGTAGCTACGCCGTGGAGTTGACGCAGAAGCATAATGAGGCCTTTAGATCACAATAATTAGGAACCAGTTTCCACAAATCCCTTCCCATCGATTGGGTTGTTCTCATTTAGCGTGTTTATTTGAGCACTCGCGTCAATGAAACATCACACTAAAGCCTGTAAAGCATTGAAATAAATATCAGTAAATAATATTAACTTAAATAATATAATAAAGTTAAATATTTAAAAAACATTTGTTTAATATTTCCACACAACGACGTGTGATATAGCCTATACACTGCAAAAAATGCTTTTCTAACTTCGTATTTTTGTCTTGTTTCCCGTCAAAATATCAAACATTTCTTAAATCAAAACCCATTTACTAAAGTAGAAAAATGACATAAGATATTAAGTCTTGTTTTCTGGGGAAATAAATAAAAAATAAGTGAGTTTTTGCTTAAAACAAGCTAAATTATCTGCCAATAGCATAAGAAAAATAATCTTGTTTCTGTTTAAATTAAGATTATTTTTCTCAACCCATTGGCAGATAATTTTACTTTTTTTAAGCATCAAATCACTTAATTTTGATTAATTCCCCCGGAAAACAGGACATAATATCTCATGTCATTTTACTCATCTAGTAAATGCATCTTGATTTAAGAATTTTTAGATATTTGGACTGGAAACAAGACAAAAATACTGAGTATGAAAAGCATTTTTTGCAGTGTAGCTCTGCGCTTTGAGAGGGATCAGGGATGTGAGACACGAGCAGAAAAAGATCATCTCTCTCTCTGTTTTCTACTTGTTGTAAAAGGTCTGAAGAGCGAATTTTATCTTCCACAAGGACAAGGCATTTAGGCTATGTTTGATTTTACACTACCAGAGAAAGCGAAACTAAAATCACCCACACGTGTGTGTAGAGCAGACTACAAATAATCTTGATGCGCCTTACCAAGTCTAATAACAAGCACAAACTGTGTTAAAAAGAATTTGACGTGCAAGTAAAAAGGTAGGCGATCTTTCCTACTGCGTTTTTCTACTTTACCACAGTAAAGAATGCAAATATAATAGGCCTACTTTAAAACGAACCAAAGGAAGAAACGTTTATAATCCCCTGCGGAAATGGGTGAGACGTGAGTGAAGATTAGGGAAAAGAAACAAGAGATTCCATTTCCAGTGGAATAACTAATGAAATAGTATTAAATTCGCTGATAATCGGGTTACCGGATTGCAAAACAGAATACAAAGCCGACAAAGCTTACATTTATGGGCTCACGCACAACTCTCTCATTCGTCATAAATCCCAACGTTTCCATGGCTGCGATGTAACATTTAATTTGCTAACCTATTATTGCTTTTATTATTATAGCATTTACATACAAAAAAAATGTGTTTTGGAGGACCACCGCCAGTGCTGCTCAGCCACCGCTGTGGTGCGGTTGTCAAGTTTACCGGCACAGCCCTACATACTGATAACCAACATTTTATAAAATCAATAAACCACTCCATTTAACCACAGTAAAATCATTCTATTATGAATACTGATATATTCCATATTTCCAAGAAGTCTCGTCTCCTTGCCTTTGACTAATAACAGTGCTACATTTCAATAGTAGTAAAGCCAGGACTGTCCTCTGTTGTTAATTGTCTCCAGTGTTTTTAACTTTCTTTGAATCAGAGTTCACAGAAACACATACACATTCTGCAGTAGAGTTTGGGATTCATTAGTCCGCAGTGACGGAGCAGTCGAGCCCTGAGGCGTCCAGCAGCTCCACAACATTTATTTCTTCCACCGTGATTCAGTTGGACCGATACTCGTTTGGCACCGGGACGGAGGAAACGCCTCCACTTGACTCACACTCATTGTAGTAATATTTTTTGGAAAGCAGTTGTTTTCTTATATTGATCATAGACAGTTCAGGAACACAGGTGTTATCAATCACAAGCGGATAGACTGCACATGGTATAAATCCTTCTGTAGTCTTGAAAAACAAACTCCTGACTATAGAAGTGGGGTCTGGTTCACTAAGCAGCTTATTCTAGACAAGAACCACTCACATAGAAAGATGTCTGACATTTAAAGAGGACATATCACGCTTTCTTTAGAGTGTGCAATGTTGCTGTTTGAGCATGAAAAAGGTCTGCAAAGTCCCTCCAGCGGGAGTTATTCTCTATATCAGTGTCAGTGTTTCTGAACTCTCTGAAACGCCTCCATTGTAGTCTTGAGTTTCTTCCGGAAACAGACACGTCACAAAATTCCTCATTTAAATAATTAATACGCAGAATAAAGGGTCGTTGCCTGGTTGAGTTATTTAGTAGTGTGTTGAAACTGGCAGTTATGGTAAGGGGCGGGACATTTCCCAAACACACTCGAAGCGCTCAACCAATCATAACGCACTAATCCAGCCGACCAATCAGAGCACAGTGTGATTTTCAGAAGGAGGGGCTTCATAGAGACAGGAACTAAACAGAGCATTACTGACAGACTTGGAAGAGAAGAGCTGCAACAATGGAGAATATGGGAAAATAATGTGTTTTTGGAACATTCAAACATGAAAACCTATTCTAGTAAACCCCAAAAACTAAATCAAGACTTAGTAAGGGCATGATATGGTCTGTTTAAGTAAGGGATATGACAGGGTGTTTAGGTCCCCAACGAGAAGAGGTAACAACCACCTGAATGTACATTACACAATCAAACCAAAATCGTGATATGGCTTTGTGCAATTATCAAATCACTAAAGCTGCGATTTAATTATATAAATATATGCACTACGTGTTTCAGAATGAAGCGCAGCACCATGTTTATTTACACATGAGTAGCTCTTAATTGACCCTTCGCAGGGGGTTTGATTGACAGGCAATCTGACCAATCATAATCCGCCATCTGCCGAATCCGCCATTTTTGTCCAACAAAGCAGTCAGGAGAGTTAGTAGATTAACGTGGGAGGATTTGAACGGTGTGAACTGACGTCTTTCCACGGTTAAAACAACATTCCTTCTTATGTTCATTCATGTTTATTTGATGCTATAAATTAACTATAAGGAATTGATTATTGGTTCACAAGCAGCTTTATCTGAGGCGCTACAGCGATTAAGAGACATGTGTTTGTCAGACACATTAAAGAGCCACAAAACGGTATTTGTTGTTTAAATTTCCTTCAAAAATGACCAAACTTGAAAGGTAAGACTTAGTTTCATATCAAAAGTAACAGACAGTGCTCTGTCCTGTCTGTCAGTGTCCTCTCTGCTCCGCGATGTATTTTTCACTGCGTGAGAACATGGTGTGGCGTGAGAGCGGCGTGCCTTGTCGGACATAGCAACAGTAACTAAAGGGGGCAGGTCTTTGCGAATGGTCAATTCACAGAGTAAATACTCGATTCAAAGTAAATCCTGTAATTTTTTTCCGTCACAATTGTGCACAGGGTTATTATAGTTATTGACAACCGAAACCATAAAAAAAAAACTTTCATAACTTGAAATAAAATATATATACAAAACCCCTCAAACTAAATTTATTTCAGCTAATTGCCAAAGCTTTTGCTTTTTCTAAAAGTGAAATAAAAATAAATATATACAAAAATGGCAAAAACACAATACATTAATTTAAGCTTTAACAAATTAAAATGAAAACAAAATATATTACAAAAATTCAAAATATTAATAAAAACTATAAAAGTATCTCAACACTTCTTAGATACCACTGATCGTGCAGTTCTAAATTAAAGTAAATAGTAAATACCAATTATTAATAAACCTGATTTGAGCAATTGTTCATGTCTGTAGCTCAAAGATGTGGGTGAAGTTACGAGCCACAGTTTAATAATTAGGGATCAAATCACTAAGCTCAAACTTGAGCAGCAGTAATCAAGGGAAGTTATGAGGGAAGACTTGCTTACCTGATAAGCAAATGAATGTGGTGTAGTCACCCTGGCCTCCTGTAGCCAAGAATGGGATCTTCTTCTTCGTCCTCCTCTTCACCTGCACGGCTGCCAACATCCGCTCATCATTCGGAAGAAAGACCGCCTTGTTGAGGGCCAATTTGCCACTCATTGTAGCCGATAGCACAGGCTGGGTGACAGCAGGGCTCTCTTAACTCTGACGACAGAAAAAATGAGACACAGAGGCGGTTTCTCAATATGAGTTTTTAAGCGATCTTCCGTCCTTGTGTTCTTGTAGCTACTACATCATCATCATCAACCGTTAAAACCTGGTTCCAATACTCAAGAATGCAAGTACAGAGAGAGTACCTGGATATGTTCTTGATATCAAGGATGCATCGAGTGCAGACTTGAGAGAATGAAACACAATGGTTAAAAAACCCAGTCATCATCGCAGGCGGACGACGTACAGAAGCCTGTAAGCTAGTTCTCACTCAAGAGATTACCGCTGAAAGTTCGCAAATACGTGACGGCTTGTGAAAATAAACATATGTTGTAAAAACATAATTTTTATAAAATTATAAATACCTGGAGAAAGCCAAAAGTAGTTTTTAATTGGCATATTTAAAAGAATCTTAATGTTGACAAAGCGCCTTAAATACATTCTAATTTAGACAAATACAAAAAATAAAAAGATAACAATAATGCAAGTAAATATTTTAATGTTACCACACCTGTGATGTTATATTTATTGCGCTTTGGATGGTGTTGTCCCACTGCCTAATATTTGTGGAGTGGTCAGTTAAGCAACAAGATCACAGCACATCTAATTTCTGACAAAGAAGCGTTCTGGTCGCCTGACAACATCAGTATTCACAAGAATGCAAGTCCATTCTTTGCGTTCTTATGATTGAGAAACAGCCAGAGTCAATATATAGCAGGACCTCTTCATATGTGACCTATTGAGTTATTAGTACCATGATTAATGGAATCATATTTGGAATTATTATTTCTCTACATATATCATGCGTTCGGAGCTTTAATGATTTAAGCACTAAGGTTCTCATGCAAAACTATCTAGGCAACACGACTGAAACCCAGTTTAATTTTGCATGAGTGTTGTGTGAATCCCAAGCATGCACCAAAAGTGTGATAAGTTGAGCGCGAAGCCCTCTAATCAAGACGGCAATGATAAAATGTCCAAACATTTTGAATAGAAGTTGCGTTAGTAGTGTGTTGAAACTGGCGGTTATGGTAAGGGGCGGGAAATTTCCCAAACACGCTCAAAGAGCTCGACCAATCACAACACACTGATCCAGCTGACCAATCATAGCACATTGTGCTTTTCAGAAGGAAACACAAATTAAGATATTTTTGATTAAATCTGAGAGCTGCATCACTCCTCCATAGGCTTCTAAGGGATTGAAACTTGCCGACCCAGAAAAGTTAAAGACATCGTTAAAATAGTCCAAGTGACTACAGTGGCTCAATCTTAAGTTTATCAAACGACGAGAATACTTTTTGTGCGCAAAAAAAACTAAAATAACAACTTTATTTAAACTATTCATTTCCTTCTCTGTGGGCCTCGAGTGAGTTCACGCAGTGTAACAGTGCAGCACATCTGTGTTGTTCGTCACACGTAGGCTCACTATTGGCCGATGCTGGTCATGTGTGTGATGCGTGTGACGTACAACACAGAAGCGCTGCACTGTTACACAAACTTAAGATTGAGCCACAGTAGTCACTTGGACTATTTTAATGATGTATTTAATAACTTTTCTGGGCCGGCAAGTTTCAATCCCTTAGAAGCCTATGGAGGAGTGATCCAGCTCTCAGATTTAATCAAAAATATCTTAATTTGTGTTCTGAAGATAAACGAAAGTCTTAAGGGGTTGGAACAACATGAGAGTGAGTAATTACTGACAGAATTTTCATTTTTGGGTAAACTATCCCTTTAAAACAGTTATGAACAGTCTTAAAGGGAAAAAAAATGTGATGACTAACCTTTCAGACAAGTCTTAGCAGTTTGTGCAACCGGCTCTAGGGGTGCGTTTCCCAAAAGCATTATTAGCCAACTATGGTCGCAAGTTCCACTGAATTGTGTTGGTAACGATGGAACTTGCAACTATATTTGGCATCGGAAAACGAACCCTAGCAGCATTACTAACATACCGGGAAGAAAAGAGATGCGACAATGGAGAATATGGGAAAAATAAGGTGCATTTTTGATCATTCAAGCATGAAAACATATTCTATAAGAGCACCAAAAGCACACAATCAAGACTTTAAAAGGGGGCATAATATGGTCTTTTTAAGTAAGGGATAATTTACATTCCAGCCGGTTTATTGCAAAATAAAGCCCGACAGGGTGATCAGGACCCCGGAGAAGTAGTAAGAACCGACTGAATGTATTATTGGAGAATTAAGCAGTCAAACAAAAGCTGCATATTGCAACTGTTGTTGTTGTTGCATTCATAATGTATGAACATAAAATACATTATACATGGCACCTGTTAATATCAACTTCATTTGAAACATAACTTGATAGCAGAAACATCATGATATTATAAAAAATTGGACCACACTTAAAATCTGAATACTGACCTAATATTACAAAAAGTTAAGACAGATGAATAAAACCTTCAAGAACCAAACCCAGACCAACTCGCACACTCGTGCAAAAGCAACAAACACAAACACATTCCGTCTGTCAGCAGTCATTGTGGACTGGCATATGGGAGGCAGCGCCAAACTCATGATCCCTTGTATAACACAGAACAAAGACTCGTAGTTACAGTCACAATGCCTGAAGAAAGGGCACAAAGCTCCTGTTAGCAAACAGCAGGCCTGGAGGCAATGGTTTTGTCATGAAAAGGTCAGTGCTGATGTTGTCTTGTTTGCACACTGTTGTCTCACCTAAATGAGAAACAAATGGCTTTTAGATATCCAATTTGTCGTTTTTCCACTTGATGTCAAACTGGCTTGGCTCTTTGCACACCCTCAAAACACATGCCCATCAAACTCTCCGTCAGGCCATATAGTGTCGAAGCATCCTGACTCCTGGTTTTAAGAAAATATTTTAAATGTTCTTCTGCACTCTTTTTAGGGGGCTCCAGCCACATTTTTCAAACCTAATGAACTATGCTGTCAGAAACCTTAAAAAACGGTAACCTCCCTTTACATTTGCTGAAACAGTAGATGTAAGATATCTGAAATGATTTCAATATCCCCTTACTAGTCACTGAAAGCCTTCTTTAGAAAGTGGCAAACCCAGTCACAGGGAGCATAAAGCAGCAGCGTACGGCACAGAGTCCTGTCTATTTCAGTCTCTTAAAAAATAATTAAATAAACTATAAAAATAACCAGTTGCAGACAAACTGATGCCATTTTATTTTGTTTCTTTAAATCATAGTAATTCAGCATCTTTATGCAATCACACACTGGGTTCTGATGTAACAGTCAGACGTTCAGATATATAAGGTCAGATATAGACTGATGACCCAAAACATTATGACCCATCACAGGTGAAGCGAATATCGTTGATCATCTCCTAACAAGGCCATATATTAAGGTCTGGTTAGATTAGATGGTCAGCAAACAATCAGGTCTCGTCATCAACGTGTTGGATAGAGGATAAATGGCCAATAAAGATCTGAGCGACTTCAACAAGGACCAAATTGTTATGGCAAGACAACTGTGTCAGAGTATCTCTGAAACGGCGAGGCTTGTGGTGGGAATTTACCAACAGTGTCCGAGGAGGGACAAACACAAAACAATGATGGGTGTTGAGTGTCCAAGGCCCAACAAAGGGCAATGGAGGCTATCCCGTTTTCTTCTATATCATGAGGACATGTGACCCGTTTACCTGGGGAAATGAGGTGCAGTTGCGACATATGCCATTTATCATTTCATGTTCACACTGGGCGTGATTTTGTTTCATTTTTTGATCAGCTGTTTGTCTAATGAGTGCTTCCACACCGAACGCGAATGTGCTGTGGCGAAAAAACTACTTTTTTTGCTTCGATGTCTTTTTTTTTACTTTTGTGGCGACAGAAAAGGCTTCAGTCAATCACATACAAGGAAAAAAAAAGGGGACGTCACAGCAACAATGATGGATCTTCTTCTTACTAATGGATTGTTTATTTGACTGTATGTAAACCTAGCCCCTGATGATTTTAAGAGGACAGCTCACCTTCGGATCGATTGGTTCCCTGAAGTATGTGGTTTGTCTCATCAGATGCAGTGCCACTGTCTGAAGGAGCTCCTCAAATTGTCCCAGAGACATCCGAAAATAAGTGCGGAACCGGCCATGATTCATAAATCTGTATGTTCATTTCTTGAGTTATGTCGGGTTTGTATTGGGATGTGGGTGTGTCAGTGCGTGTGCGTTGCCTAGATACTCAGCTGATCACTCTAATTAGAGGCTCAGCTGTGGCTAGTTAAGCTGCCTTTATCTAGCTGGCGTGTGCACTGTGTGTTGTCGGTTCGTCACTCTTGCTTGTTTTCTCACCTAGTTCCTGTTGGAGTCTCCTTGCGGGTTTTGCCTCTTCATTTCCCGTCCGGACATTACGGATTCCAGGTCGCCCACCTGCAACCTGTGGCGTTTTGAGTATTACATTTCCCGTCCGGACATTACGGATTCCAGGTCGCCCGCCTGCAACCTGTGGCGTTTTGAGTGTGTTCCCCGCTTGCCTCTTTAATAAACTGTCTTTACTTGCACTTGGATCTTGGGACTTGTTATTGTGACCGATGATGATGATGAAGTGTCCATGTTTTCTCAGCTGTCGTTTTGGAATGTTGAAGCTATGAACGTCACAGACGTCGCAAATTTGCGTCGCGGCTGATGTGAACGGTTTTGACGCAAACTATTCGCACGCGAACTATTCGCTTTTTCATTTCGCTTTTCCGTTACGCGTCCGGTGTGAAAGGGCCTTCAGACACGATGTAAATACTGTAAAATGTAATTTATTCCTGTGATCAAAGCTGAATTTTCAGCATCATTACTCCAGTCTAAGAGTCACATGATCTCTCAGAAATCATTCTAATATGATGATTTGCTGCTCAAGAAACATTTATGATTATTAACAATGCTGAAAACAGCTTTTGCTCATTAAAAATTTTTTTTTCAAAGTTTATTAAAGTTATTGTTTTTTATATTTGATCAAATAAACACAGCCTTTGTGAGCATAAGAGACTTCTTTCAAAAACAAAACAAAAAAAATCTTAATTATTCCAAACATTGACTAGTAGTATCACCGTACATCATAAACCAAGAGAATACTGAAGGATTTCTCCCGGAAATATGAGTCCACTGATCATAATAAAAATACAAGCATTTACAGAAAACTCAGTAACATAAAAATACAGAAAGAACAGGACTAGCAAGTTAGTTTGACCTCTTATACAACAAGCACAAGAGGCAAAAGTACTGGATAGTGAAGTCAAAGCAACGTGTGTTTCCCATCAGCCAGTGAAGGGGCTGCAAGGATTTCACACCACAGAGCGGAAAACATGACGATCAGCTCAGAATTAAGCTTCAAAAACACATGAAGCTTAAGGCCTGCGACTGACTAAATGAAATCCTTAATCGAAAGCAAAAAACTTGTCCAAAACAGCCAATTAATGGCACAGAGTGCATGAGTAATCATTATCTCACTCGTGAATGGGGTATTTAAAAAAACAGAAAAAAAAAATCTCTCTAGCGCCACCAACTGTCCAAAGTTGCATGTTTATGCTAATAACTTTTGAACAATAAGGGCTAGCAACAAAATTCCTTGGCTCAAGATGATTGAATTGCACACTATGATGTCATTTCCTGTAATGAACATTTACAGAAAATGGAATTCCGTAATTTAGAATTTTCTGAAAAGGCTACTTTCTAGAACTCATCCTAGACGGTTCATCAGATTTTAACCTAAATGCTTCAGACCACGCAAATCCTTTTTGAATAACGGCAAACTTTTTTAATAACGCGCAAACTAATTTGACGAAGAACACATACAATTGATGTGAGGCTGTATCTCCGCAACGCTTTAGCGTATTGAGATAAATTTTGGTGCATGTCATCACAAGCATGACCTGAGGCTACATGCAGCGTTTCGGCACAGCACCACCTACTGGTCAGGAGATATGAAAAATGGCTTTGCTTATAACTTCTGAACAGTTTGCCAAACAAAAAAAAAAAAAAGAAAAGTGCAGGATACTGAGTCGAATGATACCCAATTTTCCCATGTTGACCAATTTGGGCGTCACCCATTTAGAATTTTGTCATGAAATGCAGTATTTTACATACATATTAGCATATCATTACGAAACTCGATATGCATCATTGGCACCATGCCCCTGGAGGAACTTACAATGAAATTTCAAAAAATGCTATTGATTAATTGATGCTATAGCTTTTGATTAATCTGAATGAAACTTGTTAAATTTCTTGAGTCATACCAAGAACATTGATACCAATTACACCATGGTCAGTCGAAACTGTTGTCTGCTACATTAAATTTCATTGAAACCCTATTTTTTTTTTAACTAATCCTAGACCCCTGGTCCGATTTTCACCAACAGCGGCTCAATCATCTTGTTAAGATGTTTGATTGTCCAAACGGTTCTCAAATAACGCACCCACTAAATTAATGGCCAAGCTGATAAATAAATAAATGAATAAATGCCAAGCTGATCGACCTAATGAACCTTATTGTAAAGTGTTACCCCATTTTTACTGAATCATCTAAAATCTCTTTAATACTGCGGCCTAATATCTCTCCATTTTGCCTCTTTTCTAATTTTCTATTTTTATGATTCAATTAGTTATTAGCTTTTCATCAATCCCCAGGCGTTTGTAAATCCCAGTTTGCGAAACCCTGAATCAGCCGAAATCTAATAGACTTCCACCGTTGTACGGTAAATCATCTTTTCACTCATTCAGAAATCACTTTGGCCTTTTCTCTGATCAATTCTCAACATTTACCATATCAATTTTGTCAAGACAACATTCTAAATTTATGCTCATATAATGTTTTGCGGTGACACATTATACTTATAAACTGAGAGGAATAAAAAACCTTCTACACTGGCGGTTCACTTTCGACAAGGGCTGTCCATCTCGTGTGATGATTCAGCAGTAAGTGAGAATTATTACCAAGAACCCAATAAACCCAAGAAACCTGATGTGGACTTCATTATATTTAGACCAGCGCTCCTGAAACAATCCCCTCATAAACCCTAAATCAGACCAGAAGCATCGAGTCGAGATAAAAAAAAAGAAAAAAGCCAACTCAAGCAGTTTAATCACACAGTAATAGAGTAGGATTGATGGTTCTGGACTTGGTTTGATGTGGTGTTGAAAACCCTGTAACACCTTTTGTGTTCCCGGTCAAAAATGGCAGACCTTTTAAAAATTTCTTGTTATGCCTTATTATTACCAATTCTTAGATTCAATCTTTTGTCAACTTGTTTTCTGTCAATTAGCACAGGTTTTGTAGGCTATTTCTTTTTTTTAAACTGATTGATCGTCCTTGTTGATCTGAGTTTATGCACCTCAGTTTTTGAATGAAAAAAGTCAATATTCAACAAATATGGGTACGAAATTGCACTGTTTATCACACTAGAGTGCTTTAATGTTTAACCAGGAAGTTTGTTTTGAAATGCGTTTATTTTGTACAAACAAGAAAGTCACACTTGTGGTGTTCCTGGAGAAAAAAAAACAAACAAACAAACAAAAAAAATTATAAATCTCATTATGCTATATATTGTTTTTACTATATTACACAGCTCCGAGGCCTTTATCTTTGCAAGCACATGTTGTACACATTAATACATTCATTTTTGTTAAATCATTTTACCAATGATTTTATTTTATATAAATTTAACCAAACTTTATTTACAACTTAATTTAATTGACAGATGAATGTGATTTTCACTGTAAAAAACATTTATCATTATTGTCACACCAAGTGATTTTTGCATCACAACAAAGGATTATAAATAAATAAAATATATTTTTGCAACTTGAGGGATTATAATCTAGACAACTCTCTCTCTAGTCATTTTTTGTAATGTAGCCTATGTTGTCTGTAAAGATGTAAATCGTTAGTTTTTGTTTTTTGTAAACCTACCAGGTAGGTATTTTCAAAACATGTCCTCAGATTTTCATTTTGGTTGCAAATTTACAGTTTATGTTATGCTGGTTATTTGGGACATGACAGTCATCTTATAGCCGTGTGAATTTAGACATATGCAAGTTTTCCATTGCTGACGCCACTGTAGAGCGAACACAAAGTTTCTCGTGGGAACACAAAACATTTGCGAGAGAACACAAAATCATTTTCCTCCCATCTCATATTTTTTTTCCACCATCATGACCCTTTAGCAGCCCTGTACTATTCAAAGTCAGCAATGATTAATTCATTCCACAAGCAAATGTGTCCAATATCAGGGTTTAGTGGGAAACATTTGGCTAGTCATGTGAGGCCACTGTAAAGCTGCTTTGAAACAATCTGTATTGTAAAAAGTACTATACAAATAAATGTGACTTGACTACTGAAATGACCAGAGGCTTCAATGACTTGAAACATATTATTCCATATTATTATACAATAAACATATTATTATATTATTAATCATTTTTCAAAAGCACTATTCAAAACATGAGTACGTTTAAGTTAATAGTAAATAGATATTACAATACAAGTTGTTTGGTCTAATGTTTTTGGTAATTCAAACAATGTTTGTTTTTATCCTGTGAAGAAACAAAACTGTTGACGTGAAAGCAAGAAGCTTTCATCATAAAACACATGCTGTCTAGAAAGACAGCTGAAAAGATTTTGAAACACTGCCGGTCACGAGTTACAGTGTTTAAATGATTTCTCTGCAAATATTAATTCCTTCTGTGCCGTTTATCTAAAAATAAAACCAGCAGCGACTTTGCAGATCAATACAACTTTCTGTCGTATTAAAGTCAGTGTGGATTATCCTCGTAAAAACTGAAATACGTGCTCCAGTCAAAAGTTCCTTCAAAAGAAACTGAAAGAGCGTCGCCTGATTGTGGGTTTGTCGCCAGACACACAATAGACATATTGTGTTAGTTTCATAAAGATGTTATTGAGAGGAATTAAGCGGTTTTTCTGTCATACAAGATCCGTGACTTGCGTTCCGTCACAATAAACATGCACAACTTATTTCGACTATAAAATAAGACTACTAGAGCTTTACAGCATCTCCACACTTATAAGTATTCCTCTTCTCTCACTACTAATCAAAATCTGGTGTTTTTCTTACCTTTCACTGTGAGTTCAGCTTTATTCTCTCGCGCTCCGTCTATGCTGTATTTTCCATCTAGAAACGTGCAAAGTTTGAGCGCGCGCTTCTCCTGTCACACACTGTATCTGCAGCGATTAGTGCTCGTCTAGTGTTTACTCTGTAGTGTGTGTGTGTGTCTCGACAGCACAAACCTCTGCTTCACTGTTTGACCGCGTGGAAATGTGCGTGACGTGGATCAGACGCGGTGAGCGCGCGCGCGCGCGACACTGTACCTGCTATAGTTCACTTCCTTAATTCCTTAATTTCCTCATTCTGGCTTTATACAACTATACTGCAGCGTTTCACGAATAGGCTACAAACAGTTTTAAACAATAAACGAAGTCCTGGCGTTTAGAGAGAGAACTATTAGACAGCGATCAGTGTTTATTTCTAGAAAATACTACAAATCGGAGTTAATAATGTTGTCCATAATTTTGATAACTTTCACTACGTATGTGACTGACACTTATTTGAAGAAGAAAAAAAAAATTAATTACCTTTGATAACTATGCTTCAGTTGTAATGTTTTTATTTAAATTAAATTCATAAGATGTGTTATTTGGATGATAGTGTATCAATAAACATGTTGACATTGACATGCACACTATTAGGTATATTATAAATAAATATAAATGACAAAATACACTTGTTTATTAACACAGCTTATTTTAAATTCGTACTTAACAAACACAAATATAAATGCTGAGTTTAATTCATAGCCCATATTTGGCTGCTGTGACACAACTGAGTGTACTAAGTGTAACAGGATATTGATAAAAAAAATAACTCACAATATAATACAAATGTGACACATATCCAACAACAAATAGGCAAAATAAAAAATAAAAATATTGAATACTTGTAACTAAACTTTAAAGTGTCCATATTATGCTATTTGAAAATATCCTATAGATACAGTCGGTTGGTCTGGGAACGCCCCCGGGAACGCCCCGTCACGTGAAGTGAATTTAGCCCGTGGGGGAAAACATTGCCTTGGCGCTCATTGAAATACACGCGACAATCATGCCGAAGAGGTGCTGTGTCGTTTTCTGTACCGCCAATAAACAAACAAATTATGAATTGAAGTTCTACATCCTTCCTAATAAACACACAGAACCGGAAAGGAGGACAAAATGGCTACAAGCAATAAATAGTAGTGTAATACTTCTGTGATGTTCTGTAACACCTCTATAGTACTTCTATAGTATATTCCTATAGGATTACTATAATATTTTGTCCTAAAATACTACAAGATTCCTTTAGTTGTTTTTCATAAGGGATGTCTCATTCACATGCGTTATCAGCTGAAGGTTCGCTTGATAGGCCAATCGCTACGGTCTACACTCAATACAGACTGCAGTCTGTGAGAGCCCCGTTCACACTACAAGCGACAAAGCGACACGATACCATTCATTTCAATGGGGAGCGGGCGATTTCCGGCGACAGCGACCGTTGGCGACCGGATGGGGCGTGTCTGGCGACGCGACAAAGTTGAGATCTGTTTAACTTTATGCAAATGAAGAGCGACTTTCGGGGGCGACAACCAATAGGAGTGGAGCGCGCATTATCCTTCTCCACATCATTGGATGTCATTCATAAAGGCAACCAGTAGTTGGAACGCCCACTAGCGACCTGGCTGGCGACATGCAGCGACAAATTCGCTTGTAGTGTGAACGGGGCGTCAGCACAGTCCCTCGGCAACTTCGTACTACTGATCACCGTTTTACAAAAGGATTAATAGTTTGGAGTGAAGCATATGTACAATTGGTAGTGACAAGGTGTTATGGAGTTATAGTATGCAACATATGATTGAGTTATAGGCTAATGTTACCGCTACAGCTACCGCGATGTCTCTTACCTGGAGATTCAACCAGATAGCAAAATATGTCTGATAACGAAACCTCCGGCCATTTGGTCGGGTCATTGACCCAGTTTTTAATTAAATATGGGCAATCATACCCTATTGCAGTTAATTTAGCAATATATCGTTGCCGGTCAGCAGGCGTCAATGCTTCACAATAAGACATTTTGTCATTCAAATACACAAGATGTTTGTGGTGTTTTCCCCCACGCCAACCACGCCCCCCAACTATGACGCGTTGCCGACTGTATGTATTTTGTTTTGGATTCTCTCTAGACTCTGATTGGTCAGATGACCCAGTCTGTTGTGATTGGTCTACTCTGCTCTGATTGGTCAGATGACCCAGTCTGTTGTGATTGGTCTACTCTGCTCTGATTGGTCAGATGACCCAGTCTGTTGTGATTGGTCTACTCTGCTCTGATTGGTCAGATGACCCAGTCTGTTGTGATTGGTCTACTCTGCTCTGATTGGTCAGATGGCTCAGTCTGTTGTGTTTGGTCTACTCTGCTCTGATTGGTCAGATGACCCAGTCTGTTGTGATTGGTCTACTCTGCTCTGATTGGTCAGATGGCTCAGTCTGTTGTGTTTGGTCTACTCTGCTCTGATTGGTCAGATGACCCAGTCTGTTGTGATTGGTCTACTCTGCTCTGATTGGTCAGATGACCCAGTCTGTTGTGATTGGTCTACTCTGCTCTGATTGGTCAGATGACCCAGTCTGTTGTGATTGGTCTACTCTGCTCTGATTGGTCAAAAGGCTCAGTCTGTTGTGATTGGTCTACTCTGCTCTGATTGGTCAGATTGCCCAGTCTGTTGTTGGTCGACCGCTTGCAGCATGTGTCAGAATAGTAATGTTTATATCTGAATTTCAGCTCTTCCTCAGCACTAAGTGATACAAACAGCAATGATGGCACTTGATGGCACATATTTTAAAGCTTTGTATTCGATCTGTATATTCTCAAAACACACTGTTTGCGGTCCAAAGAGTCATCTCTGATCTCATTGTGGTTTTCATTTAAAAAAAGTAATTTTCATCCATTATCCATCCGTCCATTAAGTAAGGACAGACGACCAGTCCATCACAGTCAACTGTGAATATCAGTGAGTTTCATATAGTTGCTTTGAAGGCTTAATAAGCATATTCAGCCAAACTGGGCCAGCAGTGTCCATGATACCTGCAGTGACTAATACAACCCGACCTGTCACAATAATGTGTGTTTACATTTAATGAACAACCTTATAATGCAGAAATGAAAATCTTCAGGTCAAAGGTCATACTACCTTTCATGATTTCACACCCACCGGTGTCATATTGCATCAGTCAAACTAACTCTATCATTTAAAGAAACAGTGTTCCTTTAATTCAAGATTATTCATCTGACTGCATTGCATTTTTTTTTTTTTACTACTACTTTACAACCTGTTTGCACATTCTTCTCTTGTACATTTCTGCTCACCTAAATATTTATTAGTACATAGATATCTATATTTACCCGTACTCTTCATGTGCAGAGGTGGACAGTAACAAAGTACATTTACTTGAGTACTGTACTTTTTGAGTATCTGTACTTTACTTGAGTATTCTTTTTTTCTGGAAACTTTTTACTTTAACTTCACTACATTTGAAAGACGAATATCGTACTTTTTACTCCACTACATTTCTGTCAATGTCCTTGAGTAGAAAGTAGTAACGTCAGTCAGGGGATGATTTTGGTTGGAAATGAAAGTCGGGTTGACTCAAAGCCAAAACACTATTTGATGGAACAGCCATTTGGTCGTCTGAAACCATTGTGGATGTTATTGAGTGCATTTATCCAATCTCACATTCAATCCCACTACTGTGTTCTAGAAATACATGTGATATTGATATGAGGTAGCCAGGCATAGATTCAGAGGCATAAGGTACTGTATTTATTACATACAACAATAATAAAACAATGCATTGACATTACTTCTTACTTTTGATACTTATGTACTTTTAAAAACGAGTACCTGTGTACTTTTACTTCAATAAAAGTCGGTCTTTACAACTTTTTCTCGTAACAGAGTAATATTTGACCAGTAGTATATATACTTTCACTCAGGTAAGGACGTTGTGTAGCCTACTTTGTCCACCTTGTGTTTATATTCTGATAATATTTGCACTGTCCATGGAGCGGACCTGTTTTTACATTTCACTGCTGGTTATATAATCTCTAGTATATAACTGTGTATGTGACAAATAAAAATATTGAATCTTGAGCTCAAGAGTTTCAAGCCTGTTTTGTACAACATTCATGGATTTGCTTGTCTGTTTCAACATCTTCTCAGGAGCTTATGTGCGATTTCAAGCATTTGTGAATTGGTCATTTATTAGTTTTGCATTATTCTAGGAAAGCTCTTGCTGTTTCATTGCAGTTCATTCTCCACCACTATGGCTGGGCTGTTGTGAGCATCTAAATCTTGCAAGTTGTGTGTGTTTCTAAAGAAAGGTAAGTTTATTTGTTCAATATGCAAGTTAATGTATTATAAAATTATAAAATTGCTGTTTTTCCCCATAATAGCTTATTATTGTTAACATGTTATACATGTGTTTAAAAAGGTTCCCAGATGCACCTCATGAAATTTCTTACAATAAGCAATAGTCTTCTTATTAAAAATGCATTTAAAAATGAATATGTGAAGAACTGTTTTGCAGTCAGTTTGGCATAACCAGCCGGCAAGATGATATGTCAAAGTGGACGTTTTATTTTTATTTTATCAAAAGGCAGGCTTAAAAAAAAAAAAAAAAAAAAAAAAAAAAAGGAAAAAGAAAATGAAGTTGTTTTTCTTGTATATTTATTTGACTGCTCTTACAGTACATAAATATCTCAAATCAGAGGTCTTTGGTTAAAGCTCTGTCACAGAAGACCAAGAACATCAACTAGTTTGTTGTGCCATATTTATGGTCATTCAAAAACAGAATAAAATATTCATACATCAAAATTAAAAAGACAATGGGATACTTCATAATCATGAGTTAAAATAAAGATTACGCAAGAACATTAGTTTCAAACTTCGTCTCTCTTCACCCGTCCTGCAGCTTATTACTGATGTTTTAAATAACCTTTGAACAGAGCAAATGTAAACCATCAGCACCAAAACATGACAGAAATGTGTTAGAGAAACAGGAAAACGAGTTTTCTAAAACACCCAGCGACTCAATGCAGTTTCACACTAACTCTGTACAAAATAGAGGTTGAAAAACTCAAATACTTAGAGGTTATTTTTAAACAATCAGCAAATTTTTCTACAGAATGTTGTTTAGCATGTTGCTTGTTCACCTCAGTAAATCAAATGAGTGGCTATATTTTCAATTCATTATTATGCAGATACCTAAATGTCAAAATAATCATGTTTAAAGGGATACTCCACTCAAAAAAAGGAAAGTTCTCTCATTATTCACTCCCCCTCATAACGTCCCCGATGTATATTACTTTCTTTTTGTCAGATAAACACAAATGAAGATGTTTTGGAAAATAATCCATCTCTGAAAGTGCATATTATGCAAGTGAATAACAGTAGACCGAAAGCATTGATTTATAGTTAAAATGTCAGTATTTTTCTTACGTACACTTATCGTTTGGCTTCAGAAGACATTGATTCATTCATTAGGATCGTCGTGTGCGGTTTTTACCAAGAAAAGCACCCAATCACTTACATTATATGAACTCAAAGAGATGGAATATATTTCTAAAAATCTTCATTCGTGTTTATCTGAAGAAAGTCAAATAATAGATGTCATGAGGGGGAGTAAATGATGAGAGAACTTTTATTTTTGGGTAGCGTATCCCTTTAAAGCCTTCATTTGTGCTATATGTTTTACTTAGAATGAATGGACTCATTGTAGGATTGTAAAATGGTTGCATCTTTCAGCACAAGTAAACCTGCTCTAAATTGCACAAGCCATAGAAGTTCTCCAGGACTGCTCTCTTGTGGTGAAGACGGGCCACTGCAGGGCTGATGGGAAAAAACAGCTGGAATAAAGGCCTGCTGAATCATCCTCATAAGATTTTAAATAAAAATGATTTTATTTATTTATTTGTCAGGTAAATGGCATTTTTACAGTCTTAAAACAGCAGGCCATGCAACGCACTGCTGGCATCTGAGAAAACAAAACCAAATAAACAAACAAAATAATAATAATAACCTTCATTTCTGGCTCTGAAACCACCTTCATATGGGGAAACATTAGGAGAAAATACTGACAAGAAGTGATAGCAGAGACGGAGTGATTCTGCTGGCCTTCATTAGTGTGTAGTGTTGATAAAGGCTATATGTTCAGCAGAATCAAACGAGTGTGGATATTTATCAGTTAAGGCAGGAGAAACTCAATAAAACCCATCAAACGCTCCTTCTCACCAGAGACATAAAGAATGGCTTAATCTACATGATTTTATTCCAGCCAGGAGCTTGAGACTTTTTCCACTTCTTCATATGCACTTATATATATTTTTCTAAGAGTCCTTAAGATCGACAGGCACCGATCCTCAAATGTCAAAAAATGGCTTTTTTTCCCTCTCTTCTGGAAAAAACACACTTCCAAAAATGACAGAAAAAAGCAGCAAAAAAATAACTGTACAATTTCTTTTTTAAAACCTGTTTTTTTATACATTAGATACAAAACAAACCTAATACTTCATTTAACAATCCTTCATTTAAAAAAAAAAAAAAGAAAAAAAAAAGATAAAAAAAAAAGAAAATTGCATGGTTTGTAACCTATCGCTGGTGGGTATTAAAGAAATACTTTTGAATAATACTATACTGGTTCACAATAAAGAGTGATGAATAAAATAACAGGAAAATAATAATAAAAAGAAACTTCCAACAGTGGGAAATCAATGAGCTTCAAAAGCAGATTCATAATTCTCCTATGTTGCTTCACTGCAAGCGGTTTGCTACAAAAAAGTGAGACTCTCCTTCTTCATAGTGTAAAAAAATATCTGTCATTAAATGTAGTGTTCAAACTTCAGCTTATCGATGCAACTCGACCAACTCGAATGGATTCTTGACTAAAGTGTAGCGTCATCTATTCAACGCTCAGAAGCAGCAACACTAAAGCTAGTGTAGCAAATCCTTCTCTAGTGTCTCTATAACATCACATTGATGTGACACAATTATCATCAAAGAAGAGCACGGCAACAACATTCAACAATTACCCGGAGAGAAGCAACGTAAATTAGTGACAAATAAATAATCGGCATATTTCTATTCAGGGGTGAAAGGTCATGGCTATGTGACTGTCAATGCCTCATCTCGACAACCGAATCATTTCTGGAGGGAAGCAGCACGTTCTCCACGGACTCGGCACTTCTGCTAGTGTTATGAACGGAAATGATAAAAAACAAAAGTTTCAGTTTTCAAAGTATTACAATGGAGCTGTTAAGAGACAGAGGAAGAGTGAAAGTAAGAGTAAAGCGGTGTGAGCGACTCTCAGACCCAGCCGCTGGTCAGCTTGTAGAACATCTCCTCGTCCAGAGACTCGTTCTGGTCTTTGGCACGCGTGGAGAGGAAGATGTATCCGCCGATGAACTCGTGCACCACTTTACAGTCCACCTCAGCACAGATGAAGGCCAGACTGGGCTCGTCCGCAAACTCCACCGTCACCTGACGTGAGAACAGAGCAGATGTGCACAGAAAAACTTCAATTCACATGTATTTGTAGAGCGCTTTTCACAGTACACATCGTTTCAAAGCAGCTTTACAGAAAATGTCCACATTACAATTTAGAGTGATCTGTTATCATCTATACGAGTACTGGTCATGTTTTATGGAGAGGTTACTTGCGATGAACGTCTGGCTTCCTATGAAGCCCACTGTGTCATATTTGATAAACACATTTCTGAGGACTCGAAATGAACAACAAGATCAAACTTTTGCACACAATCTACTACACGCCTTCTGTTGTCTGATTGATAGTGAATGAATTATGAATTTATGGTGAAAAACAATAAAAGAACATTCTCATCTCATATGATGGTAACACTTTACAATAAGGCTCATTAGTTAATGTATATAACTAACATTAACTAACAATGAGCAATACATTTGTTACAGTATTTATTCATCTTTGTTAATGTTAGTTAATAAAAGTACAGCTGTTCATTGTTTGTTCATGTTAGTTCACAGTGCATTAACTAATGTTAACAAATACAACCTTTGATTTTAATAAAGTATTAGTAAATGTTAAAATTAATATTAACTAAGATTAATTAATGCTGTAGAAGTATTGTTCATTATTAGTTCATGTTAACTACGGTACTTAACTAATGTTAACTAATGAACCTTATTGTAAAGTGTTACCCATATTATATTTTAAATAGTTTTAAATGTTTCTTCTAATATTTTTTATCATTAGTATTATATTTTCTGTTATTTAATTCTCTTATTTTAGTGTTGTGTGTGTTATCCTGATGGTGTTTATGACCCTGTGCACCATCTATATACGAGTACTGGTCGTGTTTTATGGACAGGCCACTTGCCATGAACATCTGGCTATCTATTACTAAAAATCTCTTAGATTTCAATAAAAAAGATTCATTCATTTGTGTTCCGAAGATGAAGGAAAGTCTTATGGGTTTGGAACGACACAAGGGTGAGTAATTAATAATTAATGGGTGAGTAATTAATTGGGTAGTAATTTTTGGGTGAACTAACCCTAATTTTATAATACAGTCTTGTAAATGCGATTACTTGCATTGCCGGGTTATTGATTTGCATGTAAACCGGTAAATTGGGTTATTTCAATAAACTGATTTTTGGTAGTTATCAGCGTATTGGTGTTCATGTAAACATGCTCAATGACATCATGGGATGAAGGTGTAACATGAAGAGCATTTTACCATCTTAATCTCCCAGTTGACGTTCCACTGTTTCATGTTACTGAAGCGCCAGGTCTTGATGGCGTCTCCTGTGCTGGCGTCCATACGGATCAGTCTGTTGTAGGTGATGCCAATCAGCTCATCTTTCTTGCCCCCCTGAAACCTAATTTGATGATATTTAACAATTAACAACAGAAATATAGAGAAAGTAAAAGCAAGTAAAAGATAAAAGAACCCACATTTTTTAAGCTTCTTCTGAGACCAAATTTCTAACAGTAACATGTCCTAGAAGGAATTCCGTTGTTATTGGCCGACAATCATTTAATCAAGATATCTGACAGAAACATCATGTTTTCTAGAAGAAACTTACTTGGCAAGAAAATGGGTCATTCCAAACTCTGGCAAGGACTGCCATGCCTGTATGAAGCGCATCTTGGCCTCAATGAGGCTCATCTGGGCCACATTCTGATGAGCTTCCAGAATACGGGCGGAAATCTGAGGATAATGCATATGTGAACATTAATAAACAAGTGCTACAAGCAATCATAACTTAAGCAGAAGTACAGAGTGAGCACACAGACACACTGTCATTAGGAAACAACCCCAGAGAAGAATGCAACACCACAGACTTTATGAAACTGCTGTATCCCATCACCACTAATATCATTGTGAACATACGAGAGCAACCGTTATGAACTGTTATACATGCGGCTTAACATGCATACACAGAAGCCATTGCAATCCCAGCTACCACTGGGATGAAATATTTTCACATAAAGAAATGAGTGATGTCACTGGAGCCTCCCACTGATCGATGACTTGCTTCATAAAAGCTGCAGATCAGCTGACATGCTAAAAAACTGCCTAAAAGGGTCTTTCAATTACACAGAGGCCCCGTTCGAAAAAAAATATTTCTGTAAGATTTTAAACATCCTATTAGACAAATAATGCGTTGATTACAGTGAAAATTATAGAGCCCCAATGTGAACATAAGAAATGGGGATAAAAAAAAATACAAGATGGTAAGAAAACTATTGCGTTCCCCCAAGAAACTTTACATTGTCATGCAAAACTATTGCGTATTCCCAAGAAACTTTATTATTTTATTTATTTCGAGCAATATAATAACACATAAGGCAATAGGGAAGCATTTTTGATTAAACAGTATGACAATTTAAATTCACCATACTTTAACTACTTAAATCCATCTATTGCTCGAAACGGAGTGGGCAGAAGTCAGACTTAACATTCGCTTGTGAAACTATTGCGTTTTCCCAATAAACTTTACATTGTCACGCAAAGCTATTGCGTTTGCCCAAGAAACTTTGCATTCTATCACAAAAGATATGCATATAATTTTCATCCCATCGCTTTTTTTTACTGTCACCATGTCCCTTTAGGAGCTGCAGGACAAGGCATTGTGTCATCTACTGTAAATAAATATCACAAAACAATAATTGTAATAATAATGATAATAGTAAAAACAATATGATTATATTTAGGGATATAATCATGCTTGAAATGATAAAAAACAGTTTACAGTCTAATCTGACATCATACGCCTCAAAGTCATAAGACTACAAGTTGCTTCTATATTCATTAGGATATTTCTAAAATATCCATGAAATGAGAGCTTATACATTATTTGAGTGTTTACAGCATTCATTCACTCAACATCATTCAGGCAAACAGCTGTTCATGGGGAGACACCAGTGACTCAAAACATGATCTTTAAATAATAATAAAAAAACGTGAAATGCAAGCTTTTGAGTTGAGCTACAGCAATAAATAGAAAAGTGGGTTAATAGAAGGATTACTGAAATAAAACACAGCACCAGTGTTAGTGAGTCACGGACATTTACCAGGTGTCAAACGAGTGACTTACCAAGTCCCTGACAAAGCCAGGCTGAGGAGGGTGGAAACAGGAGGAGGGACACAGAGAGGAAACAAGGGAAAAGCAAATAAATGAACAATGCAGCAAACAAGCAGAATAACAGAATCAAAACAACCGTTAATGTACAGAGAGAGAAGAGGGCAGGGTGCACATATCAGTATACAGCAGGAGAGGTTCACTTTAGACAGAAGAGAGTGGAGGAACACATTAGGTCCAGGAGGATCGACCATACATACTACGCAGAAATATGACAACTAACCTGAGAGATCCTGCTATAGCACTGACCCAAGCAGAAGACTAGTGTACTCTACAAACTCTGTGGTGGTTGGGCGATCTTAGTGTAGATCCATCTTTACTGATTACAATGGGATAACTCAGTTTAAGCTGTTTTTGCACTAATGTAAGACTGATTCAACTTATGGTTTATTATGTTGGCTTGACAATACATCTTTTCTAACAGATCTGATTTCCAAACAGGCCCACATTTCCATGTACATTCATTAGTCAAAGAAAGGGGCACTTTTTAGAGGTCTAATGTTTTTTTTTTAAAGAGGTTTCTTAGCAGTCCAATGGTGTCTAAAGTAGTCTATGGAATTATTTTAGTGAGTTTGTATTGGTCTATCTGACTTTCTCTGAGTAAAACCTTAAAGCCTTGTTTGAAAGTTTCAGTAACTTTTAAAAGCTTGGTCAAGCCAACATCAAAGTTTGTCATCAAGCTTCACTCTAATTCTAGTTTTTTTATATCTCTTGGTTTCTTTAAGCTCTAAATAAAAAGATATAAACTAAAGATTTAAACAAATAATGAAATATAAAGAAATAAATGCTTTAATTACATCTTTTGTGCTGAGAACAAATCGGTTCACTTTTAAAAGTCTCGAAACAGGAATTTAAAGATATAAAAAGGGGTCCAAAGTTCATGGCTGAGCTGTAGTTTATGATTAACCTGAACAATTCTTATCCCACATCAAACCACACACCCTTGACACCACAAGGCGGCGCCACACACACTTAAAACCCAATACTACTGGAGAGACCTCTGAAATTCCCCACCATTTGGATCACTACATCCTCTTTGTTGGTCTTGTTAAGTTAAACAAGTCGGGAAGTGAGAAAGTCATCTATCCTTGTTTCCAAAAGCAAGTGCTTTCTATCCCACGTGATCTGGGAGTAAAATCCCAGGCGAAGCCTTTGAAGAAAAGAGTTGGAGCTTGTAATGCAGTGTTCAGGAAACATCTGAACTCGTGATCACATTGCACTCCGCTGTCTTCTTCCCAGACTCCCTCTCCACATTCCCAGGCATGGCTCGTTTCCTGTATGTTTTTCCCGCCTGTTTCTGAACACCCCACCCCAACTCCTCAAACTTTCTCGCAGCTTTACGCTAGTGGGGGAGCGAGTGAGGAGAGGCCGGGAAGCCCACCATCCCCCAGCATCACAGGGGCTGGATTGAGTCCAGGGCCACTGTAAGACGACACCAGCGCCACACAGGAGCACACAGTCTGAGGACTCCCACACACACTCCCTTCCTACATACTTACACTTTTCTCTCGTTTTTCAATCAAGTATAACCAAAAAACATTCTCTTGAAAAATTTCACCAATGCAAAATTGTCATGTTTAGCGCATACATGTAGAAAAAGCTGACTATTTTGATTTCATTTGTGAAAAAAAAGGTTACATTTTATTTTAAGGTGTCATTGTTACAGTGTAATTAAATATGTAAGTGCAGTGTAATATTAATTAACTACATCTACTTACAATAGGGTTAGGGTAGGATTAGGATTTCATTGAGTGTTAATTGCATGTAATTATGCATAATTTACTGTTATTACTATGGTAATTACATGTAACATATGTAACAAGGACACTGTAAAATAAAGTGTTACCAAAAAAAATTACCATTACCATTAAGGGCTCAGTGATATATTTAATATACGGTACACAGAAGTCATGATTCGTGTGTAGCCCTCCTGTAGCTCAAACAGTAGAGCGTTGATGCTTGCAACGTCAAGGTCATGGGTTTGATTCCCAGGAAAAGCAAGAACTGATAAGAATGTAAATGTGTACCTTGAAATGCAATGTAAGTCGCTTTGGATAAAAGCAAAAGTAAATGTAAAATGATTTGGTATGCATCTCGATTTTGGGTACAAGTTTGGTACATTTACATGTTCAGATTCCTGATTCCACACCAGAAGCGACGTGACTATGGGAAGCAATAAAAAATCACAGCCAATCAGAAGAGCTCATGGGCGGGCTCTTTTGGCAAGCTCCCGGCACTCGCAACAAAATTGATAAGTATAGCCTAGCCTATATAATCAAATTTATGAATATTACACCATTTTAACATTATTAAAAATACATAATGAGTTACTGAAACAATCGTTGTCATAGAATACACTTGTCTGTTAACAATGGGTTGACTTGTTGACTTATTTATTTTGAAGATCTGAGGTGAGTTGCTTTCAGTACGGCTATAAAAAACACATGATAAGCAATGATATTCAAACTCACACAGACGCTTTTAACATTACATAAAGCACATAAACAGTACCTAAGATTATCATACTTTCTGTTGTTGTTCATTCGATGTTGATTCATCGCGTGTCACCGTAGCGGCTTGTTGTTTACATTACCATTTAGGGCTCAGTGATATATTTCATATTTAATATGCTGCTGTTTATTACTATGTATTATGGGTGTAACGGTACACAGAAGTGACAGTACCTCGGTTTAGGGGTCACGGTTTGATACGAGTTCGGTACATTTACATGTCCGGCCTCCCCAGACTCCTGATTGCTTAAAATAAAAAATTAAGGAATTGTTGATTTGTTAATCTAATTTAGATTGACCAATGCTGCGCGGTAAAATGCAATGGCTGTTTTTAAACTTATTGGCTTGATTTGTCATTAACTAATTGTCATTTTCTTTGCACGTGAGTTCATTAAGATGCAGTGACAATATTACGCTTTTTCAAATCATGGAAAGATGAGCGAGAAGGACAAAAAGTGGCATCTACATCTGAGCTTACTTCACTTTTCCACGAGGAGAGAGTGAGTGAAGCGGCACCTGAGGCTTCCCGTTTCCAGGACAAGCGGATTTCATCACTGGACTCTAGTGAGACTTACGACACAAATCGCCACAATGCCAAATGATTTTGTCTCATTATAACAGCGGAAACAACTAAAAATACTCTGTCACTTATGGTCATAAGAGCAAGATAACGATAAGAGCAACATATCATTCAGACGGTAAAAGGTCTGTTTTCAGTTGTGTACACTCACAATAAAAACAAAACACTGTGCTTTTGCAAAATAAAGAAAACAAACAGGATGCCGCTTTCAGTGAAGCTTGTAGAGAGCGTCACAAAAATAATTTAAAAAACTCAGCGTATAGGCTACTAGCAGGCTCTTGTTTTGGGTTCGTGAATGGATTATTTGTTCTTCTTCTGCTCTTTTTCCTGTTGTTGCATTAGCGTGCGCCCCCTTCTGGACTGGAGTGTGGATCGCCTGTGACTGTATTCGTCGTTTGACTGTATGCACCGATGGTTCGGGACGAATACATGTAATGTTACACCACTACTATGTATGGTTATGTACTGTCTGCCTTTAGTTTCCTGTCTGTGTTCTGCACTGCAGTGGCAGACCGATCTCTCGAAGCCTCAGCCTCTTTTATTTACCTGCTTGTTCTTGTACTTCTTCAGGTATCGTGGAGACACCAGACACTCAGGGTTGATGTCGGTGGTGATGGGCTCTATGATCTGAGGATCAGGATTCATGTGCTGCATCTTCAGGAAGGACAGAATGTTCTGGACCTCCAGATTGTAGGAACTATCAGCCATCGTCTTCCCCTTAGAGGCCAAACGACACGCTGCCATCCACTGAGCGTACTGCTTCTCCTGAGAGACAGGGGAAAGAGACCGCAGAGGTATTTTACTATCATTGAGATACTACTAGTTCTTTTAAAGCCCCCCTGTGGTAAAAAAAAAAGGTTTTAATGTTGTTTATATGTCTATGTGGTGTTTTTAATATGCTTTAAGACAAACCATGTGTAAATTCATAAGTAAACACCATTGTTGAGTATTTTCTACTTAAAACTGCAGTGAACCAAAGACAGTCTCAAAAACACTGTTTGAAATCGCTGGTGTTTCTGACGTCACAAACTACCTTGTAACCAATCAGATCAACGTGTGATCGTCAACAAGTGGATCTCTGAGCTGTGTGAGTGAGTGGAGACGGGGCTCATTTGCATATTCATAGAACAGCGTATACTAAATGAGGCAAGGGTGTCGAGTTACATTCAAGATATTCAAGGCATGAAGAATATATATTATATATATTCAAGGCATGAAGAAATTTTTTCCCAGGATTTTTTTTTTTTTTTCAATATGTCATTTTGGTGATCAAAGATGAGCTTTAAGGGATACAATTATTGACTACAGGGGGACGTTAATATTTTAAATTAGGCTAGTTTTTATTTTTGTATTCTCTCTTTTTATTTTAATTTTAGTTAAAGTTTTGGTAACATTGTTGCGTTTTAGTCATTTTTAGTAGTTACCATTTTTTTTAAACGTCTACATAGTTTTTATTATTTTTTATTTCAGTTTTAGTTTGAGTTATTTTAGTACAACCCCAAATCAGAAAAAGTTGGGACATTTTGTAAAATGCAATAAAATCAAGAATCTGTGGTTTGTTCATTCTATTTAACCTTTTATTAACTGACAAAAGTACAAAGAAATGTTTTCCAATGTTTTCACTGACCAACATAATTGTATTTTGTAAATATGAACAAATTTTGATTTTGAAGGCTGCAACACACCCCAAAAAAGTTGGGACAGAGACCAAATAAAAGTGAAAAGATTATCCAAATTAGATTATCCAACTATTTTGAAACCGTCCACAATGAGCAGGTGAATTGGTAATAGTTGAGGGTATCATGTTTGGGTGTAAAAGTGCTTCACAGTCTTTTTAAGCAAAGATGGGTCATGGCTCATCACTTTGTGCCAAATATCTTGAGAGAATTGTCAAACAATTAAAAAATCCCATTTCTCAATGCAAGATTGCAAAGAATGTATGCCTTTCATCATCTTCCATACATAATATTGTCACAAGATTCAGGGAATCCAGAGAAATCTCAGTCTGTGTAGGGCAAGGCAGTAGACCTCTGTTCGTGACCTTTGAGCCCTCAGATGGCATTGCACAAGATACCATCATGCGAGTGTTAAATACAGACACGTGCTCAGGAGTAATTTGGTAAACCGTTTTCACTGAACACAGTCTGACGCTGCATCAAGGAGAAACCGTTACGCAAGGAGAAAGCTTTACATCAGTTCTATGTGGAGATGCCGGCGAGTTCTCTGGGCCTGAGCTCATCTCAGATGGTCTAGAAGACAGTGGAAATGTGTGCTGTGGTCAGATGAGTCCATGTTTCAGCTTGTTTTTGGGAGAAAATGGACATCGAGTTCTCAGTCCCAAAGACGAAAGGGACCAACCAGACCTTCACCAGCGACAGATGCAAAAGCAAACATCTGTGCTGATATTGAGGTGCATCATTGCAAACGGTATGGGTAACTTGCATTATTGTGAAGGTACCATTGACATGTAAGCATATATTTGGATTGTACAGAGACAAACTGCCATCAAGATGACATCTTTCCTGGGAAGCAAGACAATGCCAGGCCTCATTCTGCACATGCTAAAACTGAGTGGTTTCTAGACACTCAGCACCATAGAAGGGATGTGCCTGCCTGTTTACTGCAGTCCAGATATGTCTCTTATGGAAAATGTCTGACCCATCATGAAAAGAAGAATCAGGCAATGATGACCACAGACTGTTGAGCGGCTGTCTTGTATCAGACAAGATTGGGCAAATATTCCACTAGCAAAACTCCAACAATTAGTATCCTCAACTCCCAAATGATTAAAAAGTGTAATTAAAGTGATGTGACACAGTGGTAAACATGTCTCTGTCCCAACTTTTTTGGGGTGTGTTGCAGCCATCAAAATCAAAATTTGTTCATATTTACAAAATACAATTATGTTGGTCAGTGAAAACATTGGAAAACATTTCTTTGTACTTTTGTCAGTTAATAAAAGGTTAAATAGAATGAACAAATCACAGATTCTTGATTTTATTGCATTTTACAAAATGTTCCAACTTTTTCTGATTTGGGGTTGTACAAGTTAAGGTTATTATCGTTAAATAAAACTATTAAAAACGTTTCTGTTAATTGAAATAAAATAAAACAATATTTGAAAAACTAAATGAAAATGGTTAACAAAATAAGTTAAAGCACTAAAATTATTAACTGGAAATAAATAAAAACTTAAATGAAACTAAAACAACCTAAATAGCAATATTAAAAATATATATTTTTTTTTAATTACAAAAATTACAATGAAATTACAAAAAGTTAAACCAAAATGAACATGAAAACTACAAATATAAAAATAAAAGCTAAATAAAAATATTAATAAACCTAAAATAAAAACTAAAACAACACTGCATAAAGTAGGACTAAATGAAAATGAGAAATGTTACTTAAGGCTGGAATACACTACACATTTTAAACATTTTACATTTTAAAACACTAGGCATCATACACTTGCCGACTTTGTAAATGGTTACAGAGAAAAACTGGCATCACACTAAATGACTGAGGATCATAAACTTTCAAATCTTTCCGAACACCATAAACTCACACAGAAACACACGCCTCATCGCTGGAGACGAGCGCAGTAGTTGTTTAAGCGACTCTGTGTCGCAAAACGAGGTCAGTATGGACGTAAAGTTAGAGGGGAGTCAGTTGTTTTATCTGTGCTGAGGAGTCAAATGTTAAAGCTAATTTGTTACACATGTTCTGTTTATTTACTTTTGTATTGTTATTGTATTTGTACAGTGTTTTATTGCAACACCAGTAGATGGAGGACAACTGTGGTTTCAGTAGATAATTCAGTAGGTGATGATACCGTTACAATATTTTTTTTCTCCATATCATACGGTATTGATATTTATCACAATATTAATTCACCATTAATGGGGAAGGAAATGCTTTCCACATATTTGTTCGACTTTGAGAATCAATGTAAACGTGTCTCTTCACGATTAAAGTCCACAGACTAGCTATCTTTTAATTTAGGGAAGAAATCCATTTAATTTTTCCCCTAAATTCTGTGTTTTCCTTTTTTTTTTGATGAAAGCAAATGAAATATAACAATCAATTTACAACAAAACATTGCATTTCAAATAAAATACTGCACAACAGAACTATCTAAATGTAAAACATAGATGAAAAAATATCTTGGTTGTATGATATTCCTTCAAAATAATAACATTATTACTTTGAGAAGTACATTTTAGTATACAATAGTGATATATTTCAGTCATAATTTCTTGACGTTAAACCGAACTTTTATTTTGACAAGTTGTCGTTCAGTTTTAGCTCCAGTTTCAATGCATGTTTGATGGTAGTTTTTCTCGAAGGAAACGGTCAAAAGCTTGTGAAGCGACTCTCAGAGCAGCTCTGGAGATTAAGTTCATGTCCTCATATATTGAGACGCTGAAAGCACAGTGAGCATCACACGCATGTGTGAGTTTGAGTATCAGACGAAACCGCGTCGTTCATCCACAGAGACACGCACAAATCACTTATTAGCGTCATGCACTGACCGGATGTTGTGTTTATTTCTGCTGTGTGATAGGCTGTTACATTAATCCATATAGAGTAAAAAATGTCCACAGCTTATCATCGTTATCGACCTAAATTTTAATCTTGATCTTGCATGATATAGTTTATCGCCCAGCCTTATGTCGTACACTATGATATCTGCTCTAAATTCGGCTTAACATATCAAGCATGTTTTGATATCATCCAACTGGTTTGAGTCTGTGCCCATTATACACCATGCGATTTTTTGTGAAATCTGTCAACTTCGACTGACCAAAAATCTGCAGACTGACAGATTTTCGACTCGTCCAGACTGCAAATCAGGGCAAAAATCTGTAGTGTATTGCGGCCTTTAGGCAACTAGCTGAAATAAAATACGTCTAAGTGTTATATTCTTTCAGTAAAAGTTTTTCATATTTCAACTAACACAAATGTTTGTTAATGGCTTTAGATTTATTGAAACCCTGCTTAGTGGTGCTGGGGTCGGGTCACATTTTGCATAAATAGTAGCAAGTAAAAGCAATGTATTACTTTTTATAGACAAGTGAATATGTGAGGTGATTTACTGTACAATAATGTATGGCATTCAATAGAAAAGCATCTCACTCACAATATCACACCGCAGCCAGATCTCATTCATACCATCTGCTACAGGAATTAGCAACTTGATGTTGAATTTCTGAGCAGAGATGTTCACATCTGGTGTGACTTCACAGCCTATAGAGAAACAGCGGATGAGAAACATAAGTGCATAAGTGGCAAACATGCTTTCAAACGGCGAATCGTGTGCGTGTGTGTGTGTGTGGTTCACCTCTCAGGTTCATCTGGAGCGCTGGCGTGCCGTGCGCCTCTTCGCGGCTCTTATAGCAGGAGATCGTGATGTCCTTGAACGTGCACCAGTACTGCTTGTATCCTTTCAGAGTGAGTTTCTTTGGTCTGAGGTATAAGCAAAAGTTAGTCAAAATCGGCAGGTGACATTCCGGTCCCATCACGCAGTGTTTAATGTGTTCATTGTATGATGTCACCTGTTGTATAAAGTACAAAATAAAAATAAATGTGGAAAAAAAGTTAGTCAAAATCAAAGGGGAATGACTTCGATGAGAGGTTATGCTCTTCTGTTGAAAGAAAAGATCAGCTCTTCGACAATTGCTCTTTAAATTAAAGGCCATTAGGGTAAAAACCAAAACAAAAATAAAAACATGTCCTTCAACAAAATACAAGAACATTATAAAAATGCCACTAGAGTTTCAAACATTTCTCTTTGCCTAACATTAATTGATCAAACAGGTCTGGTCCTCTCACAAGTCACAACATTGTTTGAGCCAATATTATGTCACATCAGACACATTTGGACCACTCTAACAATCACGCTGGAATTCATTTTGTTGCCAATAGTGTTGTGGAAATGACACCATTTACACTTTAAACAGACTAATGTTTATAGACAGTCTATATGCTCAATATGGCAACAGACCTTGTTTTATTTTTTTTGCTTGACACTAATAAAGGCATACGAAAAAAAAAACAAAAAAAAACAACTCCACATTTTTCCAATTTCAACTCACTTGAAGACTTTTACGTGGTCGGCCAGTTCAGGAATGGATGTGATGTCACCCTGAGAAAACAAAGTGCATTAATAAAGTTATAAATAAAGTTGTCAAAACCTTATAGATATCTTATAGTCACGAGCCACAGAAAAGCTGCAAGTTGCGCAAGTTAACGGCAGAAAAATAATCACAATACACCGTTTTAATATAATTAATTTTTTGTTGTTGCGTAATGTCTTATGATTAAACTCCAATTTCATCTGCAATATAATGCCATCCAATCACTACATTCAAACACGGAGGACATGAGTCTATTTTATTTTCTTTTATTAGAATTTGATCTAATACTTAGAGACTATATTGGAAAGTAAAGCAAGTGCATGAAAGTACATTATTATTGTTTCATTTATGCAGCCTTCACTCGTAATTAATGTTTAATGTGATGTTTAATCTTGTCTAATTCTAATGCTCTTTAATGTGATATGTTGTTTGTATTTACATTTCTTTCACAAAACAAAGTGGTCAGACTGAAGTATTGCACATACAGATGGCTTGTGTGCTCCACTTTTTGACAATGAAACATGCGTCAGAATGACATAATGACATCATTTTTCTGCTTCATCATTCCTGATTAATGAGGTTGGTGTGTTGACAATCTGTCAATCAATCATAACAACCACATGCTATGTCCACTGCATTGATTCAAGTTGCAACGGAAGTTATTTTACGCTATTATCTGAAGTGTGATAAAAGCTGCCATATATCAGACACACTGCTGTAACAAAAAGTAACAAGAATTTCTGCATGTGTCTGATCAAAGTGTAGTTTGGTGGAGTGTTTGGTCTGTGACATTGTAACAGGGTGTCTACAGATATAAACAAGTTAAATTTAAGACCTTTTTAATGCCATTTTGAATGAAATTTAAGACCAAAACTGTGATGGAAATACACATTATATTACATACGTATATGTAACATTTAATGTTTAACCTAAGTAATTTACTATTAACTACTTGTTTATTGAACTAAAATCAATGTAACATTTGCAATCGTGAGAATATAAATATAAACAAAATAGCTCCCGTCATGTTATGTTACTTACTATATCATATGTTATAAATAAAAAACTCAACATTTTGGATTCTTACCTCAGTATGTTTCTTCTGTGAGTTTTTTTATGTGTGCTGTTATGCTCATTTGTTTTGATTTCTCACTATAAAATCTCTCACAGAGACAGGCAGCGCGAGTCTCAACAGCGCTACCAGTAATACATTATCATTATCAATCGCTGTTTATGTAATAAAATCAGAATCATTCTCACGATTCGATGCTTCACTGTTTATTAGACGGACATTGGGTCTGTCAGACTGGACAAATTTTAGCGGTAATGTGACCAGAATTATTTAAGACCCATCGAATCTGAATTTAAGACATTTTAATACTTTTTAAGGCCTTTTATTAGGAAAACTTTAAGACATTTTAAGGACCAGCGGCCACCCTGTGTAAAGCACATTGGTCAACTTGTGTTGTTTTAATTGTGCTATCTAAATAAAGTTGCTATTGCTATGCTTCAGTACCAGCGTGTTGGACGTCTTTCCTCCCTCTAAGGTGATCTCCAGGTCTGAGAGAGCGGCATCAACCTCGTCTACCTCCTTCTCACTGTTGTTCATGTGATTGTCTGAAGACATGATGGACAGCTTGTTGATGTGGTACTGCAAATAAAAACACAAATTTAAATAAACACAGTCTTGCCATTTATTAATTCATCAAATTGTAAATTATTTATTGCAAAATATTTAAAGGTACACTATGTAACTTTTGCCGCTCTAGTGGTAAATAAACAAAACTGCATGAGTCTTGCGAAAGAACAAGAACTCTGAGACAAAAACACAGTTTGGAAGATGAGTTAATACGGTACTCATTCATTATATCAATTTTAGACAAAAAATTGTTACAGTGTACCTTTAACCCTCTCCCACATCTAGCATTTTCTCACTTAAAACTGAATTGGTAAATGCAAATTGTTAAATGTTTAAAGTCAAAACATTTACAACATTTATGTGTTTGTGAATTTGTGAACATTTTATTTAGCATTTTCATGAATTGGGTTTAAACTTTATTCACATTGTCCTGAATTTCAGAGTTCACTGCAGAACTCGATTAAAATAAATGGACAAATAAACGGCTAATACAATATTTACTTTGACCTCGCAAGATGGACAAATATTTAGCCCCTTTCCATTTTGCATGCAACACTGTTATTGGATGATTTTTTCCAATTAAATAGAAGTTAATTTGTCACTAAAATATTCATGTTAAACGTCCAAATATTATTTAGATTTAAAAAAAAAATATGCATTTGTGAAAAGTAACATTTATTTTTTCCCCCAAATGTTCATGATTTGGTTTTAAATAGTTTTCATACATGCTGCAAAAAGTGCAAAAGTTTTAATTTATTATAGTTTATAAATTTAAACCTTTTTTTATAAATATTTTTAGTTTTCGTGTTGATTTTAGTTGAATTTTTAGACATTTCATTATGCGCTTTTGTCATTGTTTTATGGGCATTTGTCATTTGTAAATATTGCTATTTAGGTTTAATTTATTTTTATTTCAGTTTTAGTTACACACACACACATACATATATATATATATATATATATATATATATATATATATATACACACACACATATGGATGTAAATATTATGTAAATATTAACCCTATATATATATAACCCTATACTAACCCTATATATATATAAATATATGTGTGTGTGTGTGTGTGTGTGTGTGTGTATATATATATATATATATACACATATATATATATTTCATTTTTATTTCATTTCCAGTAAATAATTTTAGTGCTTCAACTAATTTCAGTTTAATACCAAGGCAACATTTCTAATTTTCATTTAAGTTTATAACTATTATATGAAGTGAACTAATATATTACAACTAATATTTAAATTTTATTTTAGTTTTATTTAAATTAACAGAAATGTTTTTAATAGTTTGGGTTTACAATAATAACCCTGCTTTGACCTCATGAGATGAACAAACAACATGTTTTGAAGGTGAAGCAACTTTATTTTCTGTATGAGCTTAAAGCCTGTGACTTTAAGTCAAACGATCCCCATGGTACTACAGTGAACAGCTGGACTACAGAAGCACATTTCACTGATACTTGCAAACGTTTGCTGATGACAGCTTCACTTTCAAAATGGAGGCCGGAAGGCATTTTCATGTCACCATTTCTCTGCTCGGATAAGAGTGGTTAGTAAGTGAATGACATGCCTATTTCTCTCAACAGTTAACAGACTCGCTATAACACAGGCTAAACTTAGACCTGCTGATGTTTGATGTTGACGAGCTCTTCTACCCAGAGACACGGACCATGAGCCAACCTCATACAGGGTATATACAGGAATCATGGAGTTAAATGTAATACCTTTTAAGAACTTTAAGACTCTTTCAAGTTTCCATTCATTTTAAGACCTCATAGCCACTTCAAGTTTTAACCGGTTAAATCGGCGACACTTTAACTTACATTTACTATATATTGATTGTAAGTAGGGATGCTCCGATCGATCGGCATCGGCCGATAATCACATTTTATAACTCGATCGGTACTCACTAAACTTGGCCGATCTCACAAACCGATCACAATTTGATGACGTCAGAACGTGAGAAGGTAGGCTACATGATGCGTGGGGACTTAAATGATTTGGCAGTCATGTCATCACTGGTGTGGAATTACTATGATGTGTCGAGAAACAATGAAAAAAATGAGCTATTTGCCGTGTATGTTTCAAAGGAATCTCACGTGGAGGAGAATTGTCTTCCAGAGAGATCGCCTTTCTGAAGAGTATGCTTCACAGTCCACACAGCGCCACTCGCTCAGAACGCCCGCAGCTGGTTAGGAAATATGAGAAATAAGTAGGGCTGCCCGTGGACGACTAAAGTTTTTTTTTCTAGTCGACTAGTAGTAGGCCTAGTTCATTTAAGCCATTAGTCTAATCGCATATTTAGATTGATTTAATTACTTAAATATGGGAGAAAATACTAAACCGAGCGTTATCGTAATATTGCCTATATTCCGCATATCAAGCGCATGCATAAAGCTTGCCACAAAGAACCGGCTAAAGTAATGTTTATGCAGCATTATACAATTTAATTGTTTATTAATAAACTAGTGTTTTCTGGCTGCAAAGATACAGTTGGCGATGTTGACGCCATCTTCACATCTAGTGAACGCGCCTAGAGAAATGCACACTTCATACGGATTAGCCTGCATAAGCAGAGAGTACCCCATTTCTTATCGATTTGAATTGTTTTTTTTTTAAAAGACATTTCAAGCTTTCTATACGTTCTCAGGTCTGTGAGGTAAGTATCTTATACACTTAGTTTCGGTTCATTTATGAGACGCGCTCCAGTTCATGCGCGGGCGCCTCCGTGTCCTATTATATTGTCTGCTATATTTCGCTTCTTATTTATTAAATCCAGCCAATTTGTTGATAAAACACTGATCGAAATTAAGATACAATTTTTACAAAACAAAATTCACTTTAAAGAATGGCTTTCTACAAAACAAAACTTAATTAAGTGGTCAAAATCATCTGACCCACTCCCAATCACTCCTGATATATTGGGCATCTTATGATCCTATCTTACCCATCTCATGCGGTTCCTTTTTCATATAATCACCATAGATGAAATTTAAAAAAGAACATTATATTATATAAAACAAATATGAAATGTATATTTACGTTTTTAAGTTATATTTAAACGTCAGACCACTCCGCTTTTCTCGTGTGTGGCCTATACATGCATGTGTGCGTGCATATGGGGGAGGGGTGCGATTTTCAAATAATAATCGAATAATACCCAGCGATCATCGAATATTATTTTTGCTTGAAATGCCCATCCCTTCTAATGAGTAGCATCAAACTACTCCAATTTGTTATTTTAGGAGTTTAAATGATTTATTTATTTATTTAATTTTTGTCCTGCTCAGACTTGTATTGGACAAGGTTTAAGTTACATCAGACTTCTCTATTTTAGGTGATTAAATGTTTATGTTGTCCTCTTTAATTTAATTTAACCTTGTGGGCTGCATCAGACTGCTCCATTTTGTTTGTATTTATCTTTGTCTTATATTAAGTATATTAAGCATCAGTATCGGGATCGGTATCGGCCGACCATGACAAGAAATCGGCTATCGGTATGGGCTGCAAAAATCCTGATCGGAGCATCCCTAATTGTAAGATAGCACAACTAAACAGTCTTATTTTGTGATAATTCCTTATCAATGCAACATAATTCGGAAGGGTGGGAACGAAGCAAAAGAGAATTAATTGACAAATTAATACAATTCTTTGGACAAATATACATAATGAAAAGATACAAAATTTAAAGGTGCACTGTGTTATTTTTAGCGGCATCTAGTGGTGAGGTTGCGAATTGCAACCAACTGAAGTTACGGTGGCCGACAGGAAAAGATGAGGTTTCTTTACAAAGATAAATTAAGAAATTAGGTTTACTTAATTATTCAGTAAAATATTATTGTTACTTGTTCACCATTGTGTCAGTGTTTTATTCACTGACTTTAGCTAGCTTCTTTTGCATGAAGAACAACATCATGACGAAATGTGTTTTGTCCGTTCAAGGCCACTGTAGAAACATGTTCAATGTAAGGGGACCTGCGGCGTGTGTAGATAGAAACAGCTCATTCTAAGCTAATAAAAACATAACAGTTCATTAAGTAAGCTCTTTATACACCACTCAAAACATAGTTATGTATATGATATTGCATTTCTGTCAACAGATCCTCCTAAATTTTACACAATGCATCTTTAATACCTTGGAAAATGGCATTTAATACATTTTTAAGGGCCTTCATTTTCTGTAAATTGATTTTTCAACTTTTAATACTTTTTAAGACCCCGCAGACACCCACTGACACAACGTGGACTGATGGGGAGGGACAGATCTGACTAATTTAAACTCGCAGTACGTAAACAGAGAAAGTCGACACCACTGATACATCTCCAGAAATCCCTGCTGGAGAAACCAACACCTCCTTAGTACATCAGACTCTGGGTGGGCTTCCATGTCCCACCTCTCTGACACAGACACCCACTCTATATTTACATGATGTGAAGACAGTGAGGCGTCCTGAGGTGTTGTCACTCAACATTTACGAGGGTCTGAAATAGCCGGGTCATCGTTGGCCAAAGCCAAACGTTTGCACACTGCAGATGCTGCGCAGGCACTGAGCCCATCCAGTCCATTACCAGGGCGAGAGGACCAGAGTGAAGACTGCAGACTGTAAAACGCCGGGCTTACACAGCAATCCTAACAGACGGCACGTTCACATTAATTCTGACATGCACATACCTGGAGCGCGGCGAACATCATCATCTCTTCCTCGGTGCATTCGATTTCCTCCAGTAAGATGGCCCACTTGGCCTGTTCGTACAGCTGATTCACCCTGATGGCGTCATACTGCAGGAGAACGTTAAAAACACGACACCTTATGACATGCTCTATTCTGAAAACACAGCACATATATGTTACAATGTAATATAACTGTAATATAAGCATAATAGTGCTTTCCCACTGCATGGTACGGCTAGCTTTGGCTTGCTTTAAATGGTACCACCTCTGTTGAGGTTCCAAGCGTACTGTACCGATACTAAAATGTGATGTGAAAACACTGCAGATCACTGATTGGTCAGAGAGAATCGTCACTATACCAGTGTCGTTGGATTTGCAACACGAAACACCAAACCTGCTAGATTTAAAAAGGCAGCAACAGCCATCGCAGTATTATTGATCGCACTATTTTTATTAAAAGACTTGAGAAAAAAAAGAAAAGAAAAAAAAATGTACTTGGAAAAAAGTAATGTCTGAATCGTGGTGACTGGTCAGTAGACGAGGTGGATATTGGATATTGCGACCAGGAATGAAAATGTTTTTCAGCAACTATAACGATCAGTCTAATCCCACCCACTTTGAAGCGGTACTAAACTGCAGTGGAAAAGCAAAGCGAGCCAAGCCGAGCCGTGCAGTAAAAAGCGCCATATGTGAACGGCTAACTTTCTAACTTTTTGCAACACGTGCCAATGGCAATGAAAATGTTTCGTCAAAAACAGGCAGTTATTAACTACAAAATTTTAGATACCAGTGAAAATTCACAATTCTCTACTCCAATTTTGATACTACAGCTAAACCTACTAGCCTAACTAATATAAATTTAAAACATAATTAAAGACAATTAAACAGTCAGTAATAAAATAAAAACAAATAATCAAATTACAAGCAAAAGCACAAATAATTACAATATAACAAGTGCTTTTCAGGTTGGTCTAAAAGTAGTTTTCAGGAACCGGTTGCACCAGTTGTGCGTATGTTACAACTTAGCCTAGTTTTGATGTAAATGGGCACTAAGATACAACTTACGCACTACTAAACACCTTATGACATGCTCTATTCAGGAAACACAGCACATTTATGTGAACAGGGCCTAAAACTAACTTTTTGCCACATCTGCCAATGGCCGAATATTTTTTACCACCCATGAAATAAACAGTGCTTTTCAGGTTTTTTTTTAGGTAGGTCTGACAGTAGTTTTCAGTTACAGAAATTTAAGTAAGCAAATGTTGAACACAAGCCATCGCACACCTGTAGGTGATAGGTGCGTAGGAAAGGAAGACCAAGCTTGATCGACAATCTAAAAATAGGAACTCCCGCAAACTATCAGTACTTGCAAATAAAACTTTAATTTAGCAGCAACGTTTCGGTCTTTTGACCTTCATCAGGCAAGTAAGCAAATGTAAAATAACACTGCATAGTCTTCACTGTATAAAATAAACATCCTTATAAAAGTTATTCAGTCAAGACCAGTGAGTGATTTTGTTCTTTGTCTTTTGTTGTTTGATTAACACAAAAACAGGCAGCAGAAGGAATATTAGGCTGCTGTCACTTTAAGAGCGAATGCATGGATCTAATAGACTGATACTGAACACATGCATTTACCTTCTTAACTGTTTACGTTCGTTTAAGACAACCGACTATGTTTACTGTGATACTGGCCATTTAATTACACAATTTTGTGTGAATTTGTCCGGTCAAGTGTAAGAAGGCGTGATTAAAAACCCAGTTTAGTATTCATGCAATGTCATTGTTAGAATTCATAAAAATGATACCAGCCAACTGGCGAGTGACCGTTTCATATACTTGCCAACACTATACTTTTACTCGCATTTGGCGCTTGGCGAATTTTAGGCCCTGTGTGTGAATAAAAGCCTAAATTAAACCTGTTCATCATGTAAAGTGATCATGTCTCTTCTGAAGACTTGGAATAAAGCACTCAATTCATATGGGTTTATTTTAGAATCTCTTTATGAATGTTTTGGGTGAATGTACTTTCATTGGAGGGACAGAAATCTCTCAGATTTTATTACAAATATGTTAATTCATGTTACGAAGATGAACGCAAGTCTTATGCGTTTAAAACTAAAACAGTGTCGTGTGTAACTGGTACTGAAATAAGCATGATAAATGTTGAGTTTTCAAACACAGAACACACTGACCTTTGGGTTGAGGTCAAAGAAGCTGTGATACTTGAACCGGAGCAGAAGAACCTCGTTCTCCTTCACATCTTGTTCCATCAGTGATCTGGAGGAGTCCAGCCACCTTCACAAACACATTCAGAGGAACACAAATCAAAGGGATAGTTCACCCAAAAATGAAAATTAGCCCATGATTTACTCACCCTGAAGCCATCCTAGGTGTATATGACATTCTTCCTTCAGACGAATGCAATCAGAGTTATATTAAAAAATGTCCTGGCTCTTCCAAGCTAAATAACAGGAGTGAATGGGCACAATATTTTTTGAAGTCCATACAAGTGCATCATATTGGCTCCAAGGGGTTAATAAAGGCCTTCTGAAGCATAGCGATGTAGTAAGAAAAATATCCATATTTAAGACTTTATCGACTAAAATAACTAGCTTCCGGCAGACGGCCGTACGCAAGTCGTCTTACGCCACAAGAGTAACACTTGATGACGTATGACATAGATGTAGGAGTAGCGTAAGCTTTGACGCCTCTCGCGGTTCAAACAAACAGGGCTGGGCAACCATGTTCATCATTACGTTGTGCGTCAAGTTCAAGTGTTACGTTACTCTTAGGGTGAGTAAATCATGGGCTAATTTTCATTTTTGGGTGAACTATCTCTTTAAACCCTGAAATCCTGAATCACAGATCAGATCTGCCCCAACTTACCCCTGGTTGATCTTGGCCTTGTCCAGCAGGGACTGGGGTTTGTACATCTTGAGCAGAATGTCTGGTGAGGTGATGGGCTGGCTGACAGCGAGGATGCTGGGATTGCCTTCAGACAGGGGACTGTCTCCAAACCAGGCCGTGGTGGGGGACAGAGGGCTGCCGTCCCGAGAGTCATAGGTAGGCGTCATGGTCTTGCTGTAAAGTCCGGGACTAGAATAGATGCTCCCTGAAATTAAACACGACCATTAGTAAACGCCTAAAACAGGCGGCACCCCATTCTCATGAAAAGCCAGACGGAGCGCTGGGCAGAATGACATATATTTTAGGGCTGTGAAACGATTTATCGCATCCAAAATAAAAGTTTGTGTTTACATAATATATGTGTGTGTACTGTGTATAATTATTTTGTATATATAAATACAAACACATGCATGTATATATTTATAAAAAAATATTTGCATGCATATACTGTATATATATTTAATAAATAATTTTATACATTTTATATATAAATATATACATGCATGTGTGTATTTATATATACAAAATAATTATACACAGTACACACACATATATTAAGTAAACGCAAACTTTTATTTTGGATGTGGTTAATCATTTCACAGCCCTAATTTATTACGCAACAACAGAAATGTGTAGAGTACGAAAACCAATAGAGTACGATTTAGTATTGTAAACGGTGTAAATGTAGGTTATTTGTGTTCTTCAAACAGTTGCAATTTGACCCTTTTCACATTTCCGGGGGTTCTCAGAAGGGGAAATCTTCATAGTTGTGTGTAAACTTCTTTAGTACTGAAACTACCAAAAAATATTATTTCTGCCTTTGCGTTTGCTTCAATATTCTATACAACGTCAATGATTTTACAAAACAGGGAAAAATATTGAAAAAATTGATTACATTGGTCAGAAGAGAGAAAAAATTTAACCCTCTACAATGCGGCTAAATCTTCACTCTGGGCGACTAAATAATGTCTGTCATAAGCCATTGGCTAATAAATTATTTGGTTTTACTCACCAGTGTGTGTGTGTGTTAGAGGTTAAGTATAATTTTAGCATAGATATTTTTTCACTCGCTGAACACTGAGCGCTCTTTTGCTCTCTGTCAAGCAATCTGTACTATTTCAGTTCAGCTCAATGGATTTGCAGCGTACCTGTATTTGACGTACTGTAAACTCAAGTGTGAAGGCGCACGACTCGCCATATATATATATATATAAATAAATAAAAGTATATCTGTCTGGCAAGTAAACTAAAAAAAAAATGTACTAGCCAATGGCAATTATATTGCCGAGGTGTGTGTAGAGGGTTGAAGATGTAAAATTTACCTTCACTTCCTCAGCCATTGAACTAGAAACGCTATATAGTATAGTTATATATATGGAGTATATATAATGGAGTTATATAGTTTTCTGTAATTTAATGCCAAAGTAATACAACACAAAATATAGTATTACAAATGTACATTTAAATATATATATATATATATATATATTTGAAAAACAGAGAAAAAAGCTAGATTTACAATGACTGTGGAAACACAGCATTACAGTCTGTGAAAAATGTCTCTTAATATAAAGAAAAGTGTGCATATATTGGCTACATATTGCCATTTTGAGTGTTTGGTTTTCAACTCAAGTATTTTATAATGTTTCTACACTGATTTAATTTATGAATGATACGGAATTTTATTTTTTGGTTTGCCTCCATTACATTCTGAATAAAAAGATTAAGAATTTCAGATTATAATAATAAACTAGATTAAATTGACATTTTTTTTATTGTCATAAAACAAAACATTTGAATTGAGTTGAATATTTTTGGCAAACATAACTAAGACTAATTAAAATAAAATAATTAAGACTAATATTTTGTCATACCGTCCACTCTTAGCCAGATACGTGTAACCAAATCCAATGACTGAAAAATGCAATAAAACTGTTGTTCACACAATCATTCACATGACTGTACATTCCTGAACGAGGCAGCATGCAGAACAGTAAAACAGAATTCAACTTTGCGAGTGCACAACCAGCAGCATGAGGGGTTCAAGAGGGGACTGACGTCTCTATGAACCCAGAGATTGAACATTCAGATGGGTCTCAGACAGTGAGTGAACCAATCCAGCTGTTGTTATCATCACAGATCATTAACACATTCAGTACATTAGTGCTCATCATTCTTTAAACACTCCAGGCAATGCCTACAGGACGACTGGAGCAATTTCCCCTTATCCTCAACAGGTTCAGTTGGTTATTAAATAGACTTCTGGATGTTAAGTGGTCAATGCAGCATTTTAGCTGTGCGAAAATACGTGATATTGTATCAGCTGTTCACCAGCTTCTGTGTATAAGCACCCATAGAGACCAATTGCAACCTTAATTTAAAGACACTTAATGAAAAAGATTGATAAAACAAAGCTTTAATGAGTGTAAGTGTCCTTAATATATGCAGCAACCGTATATAATAGCACAAAGGTATGAGAGGCTGTAGTATTTTGTGAATATAAATCACAGCTGAAGGAGTTGCACTTAATGAAACTGTAGATTATTGTTGAAATATTTGTGAGATTGGTCCGTTTATGTATAGTCATAGTTCCTGAGCATTAAAAATAGGCAAGAAAAGGTTTGTAAACACTACTAAAAACTAGGAATATCAAAGCTGAGAAAGGCCTTTACTGTATAAAAAATTAACATTTAATAATTTGAACTTTTTAAAAGAGGGCATTACCTTTAGTTACATCATGTTAAAAGAAATGTGATTTCGGCAAATTAAAAATTACACATAAATCGTTTTAAACTACAGGCAGCCCACACAAAACACCTGTCCTTAGACATCATCACTAAAATCGGATTGTGTGAGCAATAATGCAATGCAAAAATAAACTAGCTGTGCAAAGATATAATTTTGTGGGAAGACGCCATCATTCCTCAACTTTTTAAACTTGTTACGGTCATAAATCAGAAAAAAAAAAAAACAGTTACACTACACATTTTTCTCTAACCACTCAAGCGACCAATCACAGAGCGAGTAAAACAGAAGCGTTGAAGCAAAGCCAGTTATGCGGCAGTGGGAGGCCACAGTCGTGAAGAGGGAAAGGAAGAGCTTGAGGTCATGAGAAAAGGGAGAGACATGAGGAAGGCCTCACAGGCGTTCTCAGAAACTCAAGGTCACTAGAGGGTTTCACTCCCATCAGGGACTGAGGAAGCCTGACCGTCAGCAGCGTTAGGATGTTTACTCGACTCTACACACTGTTTAGGAATGCTCAAATAACTCCCAATCCACAAACACACGAATCATGTCTGTAGGAACATTTAAAACAATTGAGTAAGTGAGGAGGAGTGTTCACCCGCTCAGATGTCAAACTTTTTGCTAATCAATTAGATAATTACAGTGTTTGCAAGGCAGTGTCTTAGAAAGTACTATTATTATTATGTTTAATTCTTCATATTTTTCAGAAATTAATTACAGATTCTATTTGGTTAATTTCAGCCTTGTTATTGTTTTTGATAAACTTTATACTTAAATAATTTTAAGATAAAATATGTTTTACTAAAACTGTGTGTTTGTTAGAGAGCTTTCAATGGAAAAAGCTGAATATATATGCCGGCGTCAGTTGAACGTAAAACCATTGGCACGTCACCATTCGGTGAGAGGAAATGCAGGCCAGATCACAATCATCAAATAAGTGTTTGCTTGTAAATCAGACTACACTGCTCACTAGTTTTTGTGTGCAGTCCACAGTACGACATCCTGTCATGGCATTTTCATGTCACAACTAAGAAAAAAATTATTTCTTTTTCTGTGATGTTGGAGATTCAGCACCAATGAAACCAGTTGCTGGGGACTTTCATCTTAGCCTTGAGAGCCACTCACACTGCACGTTTTATTCCACTGACTTCCATTCATACACATGCCAATGTGGGAGACCATAACACAAGCTCATGCAAATTTACTTGCTTTCCAAAGTTCAAGTTTGGTCAAATTTGCAAGGTCAGCATGACCTCTTAGCAGAATTAAAAGAATGAAAGCTTTAAAGATCTGCAGAATTGCAGTATGGCAGTAAAGTAGTAGTCACATATTTTGAAAATTTTGGATGAATTATATGTTAAATTATGTTGTTGTTTTTTTAAAGACACCACAGTGTGTAACATCTTTATGACCGTTGCAGTGTCCATAGATATTTTGCATGCTCATATGTATAATGTGGCGGCAGCTTTAAGTGTGCAATCGTATTTGCATACTGAGTGTTTTTTTGCATTCTAAATTTGTGATCGGTCCTTTATTTTACTATCAATTTCCCTGTGTACTTGGCTTTACAACTTTCCTATCATTTAACTTTTCCACAACCTTTTGGCTCCCACTTTATATTAAGTGGCTTTAAGTGCTATGTCCTTACATTGAAATTAATCATTTGATACAATGAACGTATTGTGTACATACATGTTTTTACATTGTACTTATATTTTGAAAATACCTGCATGCAATTACAGCTGTAATTACATTGTTGACCTTCCCTTATACCTTAACCCACCCATACCACCACACCTAACCCTAACCTTACCAGTATCACACCTCAATAGCAGCACAAGTGTTTTACAATACAACATGAACACAATAAGTACATTGTACTTATTTTTCGATGGAAGTACATAGTACTTAAAGCCACTTAATATAAAGTGGGACCATTTTTTGTTGCCTTGGAAGCACTGGTATTTCCTTCCAAATGCTCCAATGAAATAAAAGAAAAGAATTCAAAGAAAACCCATTCAGTTTAAACACATGCTCTCCCATCCACTCTCTTCACAAGGGTGTTTTCCTCAGTAAAGCTCTTTAGCGAATAGCTATGTTCCTATGCATCCGAATATGGTGGTATTTTGTGTAAGCCTGTTTGTTTTTACAACCAGTTATGGCGAGCTCCTGATAAAAGCTTGAATAATCAATATCACTATTGGCTGGGGTTAAAAAATAAAATAAAATCCTGAGCTGAGCATCACAACCGTTTAGTGTGGCTCCTTGACTTCACCTTTAATTCTTTTATCTCTAATTTTATATAGATTTTAGGACAAAGTAAGACCAAACTGTGAACCTATAAGCGAATGCACTGTTTGGGCAAAAGCTCATCTCATGACCCTTGTCAGCTGAGGTGCAACTGAAGCAGAGAGTCATGTGACCAGAGCCAGGGATGTGGGATCTGGTCATGTGACTTCTCCAGCTGAGGTGAAGGGAGGTGAAGGAAGCAATGTGGGAAATCAGGAAAACAGGAAACCTTACCTTTTACCGGTCCAATGTATAGTATCTCAGAAGCTTGAGGAATGAGAGGAAATGTAGAAAAGAAAACAACAAAGAGAGAAAGAGGGGGAATGAAAGGATATATTAAAGAGATTAACAGCTTGGAGGAAAGGAAAGTGTTAACATGCAAAGTGAGACAAGACATTAGAATAGATGTAACAACCGTTTCAAGAAGAAAATAACTAAAATCTCAAAAAAAGAAAGAAAAGGTCTCTTGTGGCTGCATTTATTTGATCAAAAATACAGTAAAAACTGTAACATTATGAAATATTACAATTTAAAATAACTGACGTAATAAGTTTTCAGATGTAATTTATTCCTGTGATCAAAGCTGAATTTCCAGCATCATTACTCCAGTCTTCAGTGTCACATGATTCTTCAGAAATCATTGATATGATGATTTGCTGCTCACTTATTATTTATGCTCTATTTTTAATAATTGTTCTTATTGATTTTAAATAACAGTTTTTTTTCTTTTGCTACTTTATATTTTTGTGTAAAACATGATACATTTTGAAAAATAATTACCATTTTAAATAACTGAATATATGTGTGAATATATTGTAAAATGTATTTTATTCCTGTGATCAAAGCTTAATTTCCAGCATCATTACTCCAGTCTTCAGTGTCACATAATCCTTCAGAAATCACTCTGATATTAGGATCTGCTGCTTAATATTATTCCAAACTGACTGGTATATGGGAAACCAAATTTACCCCATTTTGTGTAAAAGTGACCAACAGTAGCACTGGAGAAAGTTCAGATACCAAACACAAATGAAGACAGAGCCTGTACTTCCAGAGCTGATGGTATCGACTGAAAATCCGTAGAGAAGAAGGGAAAGGAACAAAAATACTTCTGGGTGGAGCTGGTGTTCTACTCATGCCGTTATCAAAGCGAATCTTATCACAGCGACTGAATTAAGTCCCTCTGAGAGCGGTTCAAGCGGCAGGTCTTTGGCTCATTACTCGTGGCCCAGAATGGCTCCCGTTTCATTTCTCCATTCTAAAAGAGCCTTTGTGCAGTAAAAACTAGCGGTGTAACGATACCCTCATGTCACGATTAGATATTATTGCGATACTCCAAGAAATATGGTAAAAGGTTAACAAAAATGTCCTGTTGATTAAAATGCTAAATTTGGTATTACATTGTGGGTGTAAATGAATAGGTTTGGACTTGGTGCTGGAAACCCAAAGCGCAGGACAATAGAGACACCAGAATAACTATTCATGATTCTGAAGCTGAAAATACAGAATTATTTTAGATGAATATGCTTGCACTCTGTCACTGACTAGCTATATTTGAAATAATAAAGGCCACTTTTTACTGGTAACATCAGACATTTGGCATTATCAGGATCCACAAATATTCCCCCATTGCATTATTATACATTATGTTCATATAGTAGCATATAGTATTCAGAGGTTTCGTTTTACGGACATTTTGATATGCCAGTCAAATATTGCCTCTTAATTAGTCAAGTTGAGGAAAACTAGAGGCAGGCTATGTAACTTAAAAAAATGACATAATCAGGTCGTATAGAATGCAACATGTTTGCAGTGGCGGCTGGCGATAATTATTTTTGGGGGGGCGGGGGGAAAATACATTTCAGATAACTGTTTGAGGTCTCTTACCAGCGTTATTGTCCACAAAACTTTAGTGCCGACACGTTTCTTATGACAAGCGCGGGTGAAGCTCCGGGTGAAGCTCGTCCTTTGTCACTGGCTGCTGCCGGATTTGTAAATCGGGTTGCTCCGGTCTGAGATCCTTTATCCTTTTTTTTTTTTTTTTTTTCAGCGAACGCCTTGTGAAAGGGTTTTTTTGTAAATCAATGATGGGTTAAATTTGGTTTAACTGCTGCTATTATCTCTACGAAAGTGATCAGCCTAGCAAGGTTGTCGAAGTCGCCTGCGCACTCGCAGTAGTGGCCCAAGAGCGTAAAGTTGAATGACAGGTGACGAGAACCAATCAGATTGGATAAAATAACATGTATCAAATTCTGATTCGCCAGGGACGCAGCGACTAGGGATGGCGGCGCCCCAGCGCCCTCTATTGACGAGCCGCCACTAGCCTAATTTTCAAATAGACGGAAAAAAACATGAACGTCCGGTGGTGGTGGAGCTGTCTGGCTCTGGACATCCGAGGCTTCAGGCGTTCCCGATTCACCATCGTCCGTCGCGTCTGGCCTCTGAAAAAAGCTTTTAAGGCTAGTCTTCCTGGGCCTGGCCATATTTGAAACGTCTCACTCAATCGTTCGTTGTTTAGGTCTATATTACAGCCGTTTGTAGGCGTGCACTTTATTTGAAATGCAGCATGCAAATTTTGTTTAATAACTTTCAAACAGTAGAGCCTATTCCTTTATAACATAGCAAAAGGTTGGTGTATATTTGCTTTATACATTTTAGGCTTATTCTCAAATTCAGATTGTGTTAGGGGGGCAGGATTATTAGGCAATTTTAATTGGACAATTTGACCGGAGAGATTTAACTATCCACGATACATATTGTTGCATTTTTGTATTGCGATATATTGTTACACCCATAGTAAAAACCAGTCTTTATAGCCCCTAAACATCAGCACTCATGCACTAATTTAACAAGGGTCACTGTAAGGTTACATGGTAGTACTGAAGAAACAAGTGGAGAACAGATCTTAGACACAGGCGTTTTGAGTTTGCATGGGGGATGCATTGCACCGGGACAATAGACCCTATTCATGTAGACCTGGAGTCTGTCCTCTGTGCATCTTAAATGGATTTACGCACATCATGTGTGGGGATGCATCTGACTGCTTGCTTTCAAAATGGCAGAGTGACCAAATATGTGTGGAATCTAAACCATTCAAGCTTCGAAGTTAGAGCGAGGGCTGCAGGCCTGCAAATGATATGCTACTCTCAACCCACACGTTTCTCATTTCAGCACTATTTCAACACAACCACCCTTTTGTTTTCCTGCTCTTCAACCACACATTATGGAGCTTCATGGGTTTTAAACCATCAAACTCTGTCTACGCTGCAAACAAGCAACGCGATGTGGCGAGACAATCAGAGTCGCTTCAGTCAACCATCACTTTGCATTATGCGTACTTTGGATTTGCAATTCGAACTAAACCCATATCAGTACTTTAGCATGCAACCCCACCTGTGCTACAGATATGAACTAGAGTTGTGTGGCTTGTTGAAGAGAGGAGTGCTGTTACTATTATTCTAATGTCAAACTCTATAAAATTCATTTAGGTTGAGTTGTTTGGCCACTTATGATTGTTGTTTTCAATGCTTTTTTAGGGAACCCATAACACTGAACATTTCACATTTGCACTAGGCCCTATGAAAATCTAATGACGGATTACATTTTTTTTCTGAAATTCTGTGTTACCCATTTAAATTTTTCTGGAAGTATGGATTAAATTCAAATGTATTTTATTTTTAAATAGTTGTAACCAAATTAAGGCAGTTCATTGTTGTAAAAAAATGTAACATTTAATTTATTAGACATGCTTTTCGATTATAAAATTGAAATTTACAATTTAAAACAGAATCTAGAAAAATAAAGGAAAACACAGAAGTTTGGAAAATCAAATGGAATTTGGGGAAAAATTTGAGAAAAAATTTCATAGGTCCCTAAAAATAAAATTTTGTTCAACTTTTAATAAATTGCTGTTAAACTGTTTCATGATTTCAATTGATTAGACATGCTATTTGATTACAAAAAAACAAACAAAACTAACCATTATTCAGTTCACACAGAACGTGTTTTTCCATTCCACTACACTACTTCCATTGTTTTTCAATGTAAATGCACTAGACAGACATCTTTATCCGCGGCACTCGTGTCTTTTTCAGTTCTGAAAACGAGTTGCACAAGTTAAAATAAGCTCAACTAGACCATTTTTTCGTTCCACTGACCTGCGTCTTGCATTTTTATCAGCAAAAACGCATTCTGTGTGAACTGGCCCTTAGGCAGCATAATGGTCTAATGATGGACTTAGTGATTATGTAATTACTACAATACAAATTTCTTGCTAAAAATGACAATAAAACCATAAAAGTGGAAGAGCCACTAATTCGTAACATCTTTAGTTGATTGGAACTTTTTAATTATTGCCCTGATGGTCAAAATGGGGATTTTCAATTCTTTAGCTATTTTCTTACAGCCACTTTCTATTTTGTGATGCTCAACAATCTTTTGATGCACATCAGAACTATATTCTTTGGTTTTACTCATTGTGATGGATGATTAAGGGAATTTGGCCATTGTGTTTCCTCATATTTAAACTCCTGGAAAACAATAAGTCATAGCTAGACAATTTCATGCTTCTAGTCACCCTGGTATGCTAAAAAAACTAAATATTAATGGGAATATACTTCAGAGATATTTTACTCGTGCCACTTATTTTGTAGAAAAACATTTATTTCATAATGTGATTTCCCTCCCACTTTCAATTATTTTACTTCAATGAAAGGTTAGATTTTTGCAAATATTTTGAATGAAAGATCAAAAGGATAAACAATGCAGATTTATTTTTTACAGGCATTTTTGATCATATTTACCAGGGGTGCCATTAATTCTGAGCACCACTGTATGTAGGCAACTCGCGAGGATTTGGAACAAAACTATTTCCTAAAGTAAACAAGTAACACTTTACAATAAGGTTCATTAGTTAATGTATTAACTAACATGAACTAATAAATACTGTAACAAATGTATTGCTCATTGTTAATGTTAGTTAATAAAAATACAGCTGTTCATTGTTTGTTAATGTAAGTTCACAGTGCATTAACTAATGTCAACAAACCCAACCTTTGATTATAATAATATTTAAGTAAAATTAATATTATTAATAAATATTACCTAAGATAAATTAATGCTGAAGAAGTATTGTTAACTAAAGTACCTTATTGTAAAGAGTTGTAAGTTTGAGTCATTATTTAGAGCTTCCTCGTGTCTCTGCATTAACATCCTCAGACGTATATTTAGTCCGAGGACATATGATGATGATGATGATGATGTACCTGATCCAGGAGTGAGCAGAGGTCCCTCCAGCTCCAGCGCCTCCTCCTCCGCCTCCTCTAGCTTCTTCTTCTTCTTCTTGGGGTCGCGAGGTTTGCGCAGTAAGGAGAGCTCCTCGGGGTGCCGGATGTCTGCAGAAGAGGCACTCGTTGTAATTAAATGTGAACTCATCACAATACCCCACCTAACACACAAGAAGTCTCAGACTCTGAAGGCCATTTCAAACGGAATAAAAGCAAGAGACAGAAATGGAAGATTTAGAAACAAGGAATAATACGTTTCAATAAGTCTAAATGCAAACCTTTTTAAAACAAGCCTGAATTACAGCATGTCTGAATTAATATAATAGTGGATGATTTCAATTGCCGATAATTCACTGTTTACATGATGTCATGCTTCATCTACGAAACCCATTTGACTGTTTACAAATTCTGTTTTATTATAAATTTTACTTTATTTATATACTGGTTTCATTTCTCTGGATTCCATTTTAATGGTCAAATGACTAAAGTCATGAAAAGGCATGTCTAATTAATTGACATCATTAAACTTGTACAATTTAACAATAATTAATTAAAAGTCTAATTTTTCCACCCTGCAAAATCAGTTTTATTCCAAATGCTGTGTCTTCAGTTTTATTTTTTTCTGGATTCTGTTTTATTGTTTATTTTAAATTTAAATGTATTAATTAAAAAGGCATGTCTAATGAATTCATAATTGATTTCAATTTTTACAATAATAAGGCTCTATGAAATGTTGAATTATTTCAGAAATTCTGTATTGACTTTTATTATTTCTGGATTTATCTTTTAATGAAAATTGTATGAAAAGTAACTATTTATTTTTTAAATTAAATTAAATTTAAACAAAGTGCTACACAACATATTTACTGTTAAAATAAAAAAAAATGGAAGAAGAATTGTGTGATTGACTTAAACAGTTTTAATTGTATTATTATTATTATTATTATTAGATACTGAACATGCAGATTTCATATTTAAATAACAGTCTTTTTGTGCTTTAATATTCACAGACACTATAATATATTGTTATGCGATTAAGTGTGAAACTTTACTTTTTATTTGTTCATCTAAAATTCGCATTCCACGACATTCCGCATTAAACAGCAAATTCCATTTTTAGGGATTCCGCAATTCTGTGTTTTTCGTATCAAATCAAAGGCCCTTAAACAGTGACATTAGATATCTAAGCAGACCAGCGATCTAAAGAAACCTTGAAAGGTATAAATTTTGCATACATAATAAAAGCACATTTTATGAATCGCTGACAGTTTTGGCATCAACTGACTTTTTATTGAAATTCTTGCACTTTAATTCTCCACTACTTCAAGCATTATGGCAAGACGACCTGGATTTTCCACAGTCCTGGAGGAAACGCGTGTGACGGAGTGTGAGTGTGTTGGGGGCAGGAATGGCTTGTTTAGTTGTGTTACTAAAGCAAAAGCATTCCAGAGGTTTTAAGAACTACCAGATGGTAGTTCTCTCTCTCTCCGAGTCTGCCCTTTTACAGCCATGTGTGAGCAAACTGTAGCAGGACACAAGAGAGCTGGGAGTGAGTGAGCAACTCCTCTCAAATTCCAATCAACAAACAGAAGATCCTTCAGCAAACGCTCCCAAATAAACATCCATAACTCACATGAAGCTCATAGACAACGCTCTGACTGAGAAACCACACATTATTCATTTTATTGCACCTCTGACATGCAGCTCTTGTGTTGCGCTTGGAAAAATGCAGTCCACTTGCTTTAGGAGGTAAATAAACACTCCAATTAATTCAATGCATCACATGAGAAAGCAACAGTAATGTGAGGAGAACACGGTCTGAAGCCAATCAGACCCACAAAACAACTGATACCACCAGAGAGAGAGAGAGAGAGAGAGAGAGAGAGAGAGAGAGAGAGAGAGAGAGAGAGAGAGAAAGAGAGAAAGAGAGAGAGAGAGAGAGAAAGAGAGAGAGAGAGAAAGAGAGAGAGAGAGAGAGAGAGAGAGAGAGAGAGAGAGAGAGAGAGAGAGAGAGAGAGAGAGAGAGAGAGAGAAAGAGTGTTATGAAGTCAGTGTTGAACAATGATACGGCCTCTGAATGACCACACACACTAATTCAAGAGCTACACGTCACATCACAGGTATTCACAACCATTTTCCAAGGCCTAAAGTAAAAGTAGACAAGTATCTGTAATAGCTGTTGCAATTATTTGTCAAAGCTACTCAAAAATATTGTCATGCAAAAAAATTTTTCTGTGAATCTGTTAGTCTGCATTTACATTAATGCACATCTATTTTGACAGGCTGTATTTTTCATGCATGCTTCTGTTGTTTGATCAGTGTTATTATAAAGATGGCAGCAGGAATATTAGGCTAATATTATTGCACAGATCCAATATAGCTGGATGTAGAAAACAGCGTGAGTCGTCTCAAGCTTCAATGGTTTAAAGTCATATTGAAATGCCCACAAAGGAATCGAAATTTTTATTTTATAACAAGTATATAATCGATTTTCGATTCCCAGCCCTACTATAGGTGCATCCAAATTTGCATATTATTCTAGAGAGATAAATTATTGATGTGTTGATTTCAATATAGACACCGAACTCTCATTTCACTGTAAAACACAATGCTCATGCGTCACTCTTTTTAATATCATTTTCAACTACAAACTATCTTCAGGGCAAACCAATAAAGGAAAACAAGCCTTGTGGCAGCGTTTTAATTAAATACCGTATTTTCCGCACTATAAGGCGCACTTAAAAGCCTTTAATTTTCTCAAAAAACGACAGTGCGCCTTATAATCCAGAGCGCCTTATATATGGATCAGTTGGTTAATTGGATCAATTGGTTAATAACGCTCTGCGTTATTAAATTCGCCTGCAAACTCGCGCTCGTGTTTACACACGAACAGACACACTGTCCCCGGCGCTGCTCGCGCGTCACAGAATGTTCATAAAGCGCTCCCCGTTCACAGTATCCGGGTCGTCTCATTCAAAACAGCCAGCTGTTGCTGTCAGCGAGTCGCTGCACATGAATACTCATATGAGTCAGGCTGCGAATGTAAGTTACGGGCCCGCCCCAGCGCGCTCACGCTTTACTAATAAACGGCTCGCCTCCGGCGCCGCGCACTCGCTACATTCCCTTTAGCACATCTAGTGGATGCATAACGCAAACCCAGTCAAACGTTTGACTGCAGTATCTATGCGCCTTATAATCCGGTGCGCCCTATATATGAAAAATGTTCTAAAATAGGTCATTCATTGAAGGTGCGCCTTATAATCCGGTGCGCCTTATAGTGCGGAAAATACGGGTTCACCAGGCCGAATAAAGTGTTGGGTATGTGATATGTAACAGGCTGTGAAGCGCTTTATATGACAAACTAATAAAGCCTTTGCTTGGGCTGAATGCATTTAATTTCTTGTGTTCGGGGAGTTGCAGAGACAGAAACAGTGACATTATAATTTAAGTTTGAAGGGAGTAAAGCCTGTGTTTAAGCTATTAGGATATGCAATTTTGCCAAAGAAGAACTTTTACGTTAAACTATACTCTCATTCTTGCGTAATAATCAAGAAACTTTACTGCCATACCATGAGTGCAGCAGGCGCAATGATATGACGCAGTGCCTGAAAATAGGCTACCTTCCGTCAACTGCGCTGCGTCATATCATTACGCCTGCTGCACTCATGGTACGGCAGTAAAGTTTCTTGATTATTACGCAGGAATGAGAGTATAGTTCCTAGCCATATCAGCCTAGAAATTCGCAACTTTACATTTTCCATCGGTCTTAGTGCACGATGTAACTACAGAAGAGTCAAGTTTTAAATAGGAAAAATATCGAAACACTTTGGTCATTTTTTTTTTTTTTTTGAGAAATGCTAATGGTCTTGTCCACTTCAATGATGTATGCTAAGCTATGCTAAAAGTGGTACCGCCAGAACCGGAGATCGGCTGAATGGATTCAAAAACGGTAAAACTCAACAGTTTAACTCTGGGGAGTTGTAAAATTAGCCTATTTCCAAAAAAAGTGGAGTATCCCTTTAAAACTGCAATGAACCAAAGACAGTCTAAAAAACACGGTTACATTCGTTGATGTTTCTGACATCACAAACTACCTTGTAACCAATCAGATCAATGTGTGATCGTTAACGAGTGGATCTCTGAGCTGTGTGAGTGAGTGGAGGCGGGGCTCATTTGCATATTCATTGAACCGCATATACTAAATGAGGAAAGGGTGTCGAGTTACACTCAAGATATTTTAAGGCATGAAGAATTTTTTTCCCATGGAAAAAAACTAAAAAATTATCAAAGATGAGTTAAGGGATACAATTATTGATTTCACCTGAGAGAGAGCAGAGAGAGAGAGAGAGAGAGAGAGAGAGAGAGAGAGAGAGAGAGAGAGAGAGAGAGAGAGCGAGAGAGAGAATGTGAGCTGGATGATCACTGTCTGTCTGCAGCTGCTGTCAGTTGGACTGCTGTAAACTTCCCATCATGTTCAGCACACGCTACAAGACATACAGGGGCCCCAAAAGCATCTGGAATATTAAAAATATCGGAATGCCATTGTATTACATAACAAAATGCAATGGGGACTCACAAATAAAGAGGCAATTATTGAGGGTACAGTACATTAGACTACAACTGGACATTTATTTGCATTTCAGCAAAATTGTGCCCCAGTTCCAGCAATAGAAGAAAAAAAAAATTATTGTGATATACTGTTTTTTGTTATCATGAAGTAAAAATTACTCATGGTCCCTCCCCAATTAGCTGGTTATTTTTCAGTTTGTAGTTTTTTGCAAGACAACTTTTGCAAGAATTTAAGTAATCAATGGAACCATTAAGGACCTATAATTGTTAAGAGGAATAACAATCGGAATCATTAAAGATGAACTGAATTGAAAGAATCAATGTTGATAACGTGTTGTTTATGACAATTAAAAGTAAATTACACAAAAAATTTTAATTAAAAATATCAATATAGCTTTTTTTTTAAGCAACACAAAAATTGCGTTTGTTAGTATAAGAACACTGGCAATTTCGATGACGTCACTGGCATGGTAGGACCCGCGAAGGTATATAGGCAACAGCTGCAGATCCTATATGCACACGAAAATTTGTCATTTTAATGGCACGGGTTACGCATTTGAGGCTGTGAGGGACAGGCCAGTAGTATCCGACTACCACCACATGGAGGACGATCAGTTTCAGGCTCCACCTACAGTACAGGATCGTTTGGGGGGAAGTGTGTGGGCGCGAGCGCTGCCGGAGCATGGACACTGCACCGGAGTCGATCTGTTGCAGAGAGGTCAACCTGGAACATTTATTGATCGGCGAAAAATGCATCACCATGCACCGTTCATTTCGGATGCTGTGCGGTGAGAGAGACGTATTGGAGGTGGCTATGCTTTCTCTAAGGGATGTCCGAGCTGAGACGCTGGAGCGCCCCATAAGTAGCAGGAATGTAACAGTGTATTTTAAGAATTGACGACTGGGCTAGGCTAGGCTAACCTGTTAAATCCTTTTCTCAGACTGTTTAGGTTGACAGCGTACCGGCAGTTCACTCTTTGGGCGAGGGGGCATTTTGGGAAGGAGGAATAGGATTCCGATCCCATCCTGTGCAGTGAACTACATCAGGGACTTAACCCTCACCAGTGAACCTGTTGTATCGAAAGTACAACTCTCTAAATAGTCTGTCGCTAAAAAATGCTCACTACAGACTCGAAATCCAGGGGCTGTCGGAGGGCTAGACAGTTTTAAGGCAGCTAGCCATGACTTGAGGGCTGGTTTCCTTGTCAAAGGTAGCCTGTGAAAATGTATCGTAACCCCAGCTGACTTAGCCATATACAATTCATTACTACAGCCAGGGGCAATACAGTATGACCCCCCCCCCCCCACCCCCCCTAGACCTGTTGGTTTATGTTTCCTCAGCCATGTCAGCTAGCCTGAGACTATTTACATGCTATGGCTGCCCTCCTAGTGTTGGTTGGCAACGGAGTATCTTACCATGCCAGTGACGTAGCTGAATGTTGAAATCCAACATGGCGGCGCCCTTGTAACAACAACAACATTTTCAATGTACCATTTTATCCCTTTTGACAAATTCTGCCATTTTAATAATTGTACCAATTAGAATAAATAAAATACATCTTGTTATATCACCTTTACTCAAATTTCAGTTCAGTTCATCTTTAAATTCCTTCTAATTCCCATCTCTACTATTCTATATGAATTGTTTGTTGTTGTTTTGTTTGTATTGTCTCCCATTTCAAACCCCAACACATTTGTTTCAAGAAATGTAGTATTCAAGTAATAAGAAACAAGCAAATACTAACATTTCATGCTATTTTGTGTGAGTGAGTGAATGGATGAGTGAGAGAGAGAGAGAGAGAGTGTGTGTGTGTGTGAGAGAGAGAGAGAGAGAGAGTGTGTGTGTGTGTGAGAGAGAGAGAGAGAGAGAGAGAGAGAGAGAGAGTGTGTGTGTGTGTGTGTGAGAGAGAGAGAGAGAGAGAGAGAGAGAGGGAGAGAGAGAGAAAGAGAGAAAGAGAGAGAGAGAGAGAGAGAGAGGAGAGAGAAAGAGAGAGTGAGAGAGAGAGAGAGAGATACGATCAATTGAAATCAATTTGAGAGAGGAGGTCATCAGACTTCTTTCCTGGTCAAAAGACTTTTTCTGCAGTATTGAACCTCTAAGTGCTCATAAGGCCTTGTTTTCCATAAACGGACACAACAAAAGTTACACTGCCAGTTACAGTGATAAGAATCGTTTATAAAAACAAGATTTGGAGCAGTTCAAGGACATGCTGGGTCTTAGTTATGATAAGAAAGACCAATCATGGCAGCTCAGTCTGTTTAACAAATAATAAAGACCAAGAAATGTGGTTAATTTATCAGATAGCAGTGCTAAGGCATTATCGCCTCAAAATGCAGTGCCACAGTATTTTTCAAACGCTAGGACCGTGATACACAGTAGTAAAAACTATAACATGGCTTCCAAACATTTTAAGTGATATTATCACCATACTACTTGCCAACAGAATACCGATATATGTTGTAGCCTATTATATGTTGTATTATGTTATACATTCTATTTGTGAAACTACTCGAATAGGATTATAGAGCAGAATCGCTGACATTTTGTATCAAATTATAAAGATTTATCAATCAAATCAAGTTAAAACATTTTTTTACCAAATTGATCAATTCTCAATTTAATTTCAAATGACTTGATAAATATTATGTATATGAATATTATGTTGTTGTTTTTTCCCAGCGATGCTGTTCATGTTATACTGTCTTTAAATCGAGTAATGACATTGATATTGGTTTTATATCTATACTACTGCTTGAAATGTGTACTGTTGCATAATGCATTTTACAATATTGTAAATTGGAGTAAATGTTTTTTTTTATGGGAGTTTTTAGACCTTTAGATCATTTGCTTTTTTTCCACCTGAAACAGGGATTAAAGGGTGGTATAATGTCCCTTTTTACAAGATGTAAAATACAGGGTGCCCCCAGGATCCTCCAACTTAAATTCAAGGCTTTTTAAGACCTTTTTAATACCATTTCAAATGAAATTCAATGCCAACTTTATACCCATTCCGACAGAAGTATGAGGGGGAAAATGTCAAATCTGTTTTAAACCCTAGAATATAATCATGTACAAGTAGGCTACTTGAATTAAATAAAACATTATTTAAATTATCAGTCATATTTAATACATACGCAACAGCGTTGTAGCGCGCACGTGTGTGTAGGCCAGTTTTAATTTTGGCAGCCATTTTTGATTTAGTCAGTCTTCATCTTCAGACGAAAATGCTTATTGGTCTTAATCACATTTGAGTCATTCTGTTTTTTATAGTTTTAGTTGACGAAAAGTCTTTGCATTTTTTGTCAACTTTTAGTCAAACTGCAGTTACTTCACTTTTGGTAGTTATTTTATATGTAGTCTTTAAACCGAAAATGTCGTAATAATTATTCTCTCTAGGCCAATTCAATTAAGCTTATGAGAAATTATTGACATTGCACTCTTCAGCAGTAGCACTTGTGCAGTTCTACATAATTATCCCTTTTCCTAAGTTCCGTGGTTCTCCATTGTTTTAGAGTGCCGTACACCCTGGAACCCCCTCTCTTTCACTTAGACTGCATCACACCTTTTCCATTAAGGGACAAAATTTGCCCCCTTTAATACATTTTTCCATTTCATTTTTTACCTTTATAATACCTTTAAAAAAAGAAATAATGCTTTAAATAAAACAATGTTCATTAAATATGCAATGTTAAAAACGAAATCCAAGTAACGATTTTGTAACGAAATCCAAGACTTTGTATACCAAATTCAAGGCTTTTAAGGCCTTAATTTGAGATGATCAAATTTAAGACTTTTTCAATGCTTTTAAGACCCCGCGGGTACCCTGAAAATAAGTCTCTGATGTCCCCAGAGCGTGCATGTGAAGTTTTAGCTCAAAATACCCCGCAGATATTTTTGTTAAAATTGTCACTTTTCAGGGTGAGCAAAAACATACCTTTCGTGTGTCCCTTTAAATGCAAATGAGCTGCTACTCCCGGCACAGAGGATGGAGATTCAACAGCTTGTGTCCTTTTACCTCACAGACATGCACTGAAAATCTCAAAAACTTTTAGCCTTTTAGGTTCAAACCGGAGTCAGACAATGATGGAGAGACTCAAGAAGTAGTGACAACATTTCTGAATGGTTAGTTGATGAATTTATGTAGCTTATGTATAGTAATCCTATAGTCATTGATTAGCATATTCTGTCATGATAATCTATAAATCATGTTCCCGGGGGCGGGGTTTATGTAAATTTTAAGGTTAGTGATGTCACTAACTCGTGAAGAAGCTCGTTGTAGTCCCTACCAGCCATTTGTTGTAGTCCTTAACCCTCTGGGGACCAAGAACGCGCCGGCGCGTTTTGTTCGTTTTTTTTTTCACATAGCAGAAAAATAGACTTAAAGTACTACCATAATTTCTGGTCATATAGAGTTAAGAAATATGAGAAAATAATCTGTTAAATGTCTACTTTTTTATGTGCCCACATACAATAAAAAAAAAATAGTGATTTTGTAAAATAAAGAAAATAAACACGGTGTGCGTTCTGCCTCTCCGTCACCGTGAACTTTTTTTCTGGAGCACGTCTCTAAACATAAAAAAACCCCAGCAAATACTACTCACCCAGAAGCAATATATCATTTAAATCATTTGAGTTTGTACTTTTAAATGATCCGATTCAAAACTAAAATAAATATTCTCCGTTTATGTCATCTATATAAAAAGAGAGACGTGTCAGCCGGTCTAATTATCTTTCTCTCAGCTCATTATTCTGGTAATGTGACACGCCCACGGAGAGCACGCGCTATTCAAACGCAAATATGTGAAGCAACACATTGAGACGCGTTAACGCCCATATAGGCTAAACTCTGTAAACACACTATATTTTTTAGTCAGATTATGATTCGTCTTGCGCGGCTATGAGGAATAATCCTGGGACATTTACCTACCTCAGAACAAGTGCTGGTTTATTTTCACTTCGAGGAGGAGCAACAGATTCAGCTGAGAAGTGTAAGTGTTGCTTGTGCTTTGTTCTAATCGAGATATAGAATAACGTTAGTGTCTGTAAACGGAAAAATAGCATACTGTTTAAATGTGAATCATGTTTCTCTGTGTGTGTGTGTGTGTGTGTGTGTGAATGAATGAATGAACGCACAGATACGCACTGTTACAGACGAAATAAAAGACAACATTTCGTTTTTTTCATTTTTACTCTAAAATAGACATCAAATAAGCTTTTGTTAGGAGTTTCTGCTCATATGTTAAATATATAGTATGTTTTGTCACTAAACTAATCAACTAAGATGTTATAGTGTTTGTTCCAATGCAAGCTATATCAAAATAATGAATCCTTAACTTTGAAATATGTATGATCAAACTAAGACATTTATGGAAAAAGACAATTTTCTTTTCAAGATGTTTCCAACTCTAACTTTGAACTATGTATGTGTGTGTGTGTATGTATGTATGTATATGTGTGTGTGTGTGTATATATATATATATATATATATATATATATATATATATATATATATATATATATATATATATATATATATATATATATTGTTCTTGCATTGTTTGGGGTCCTTGCATTCTTTCTCACACCTGAATGAAAGGCTCATTACTATGCAGTCATTACTATGCAGGGTCTCTGTCTTCTCAGGTGTGAACCAACTAATTATTCACAAGGGGGTTGGGCAGTTGACGCCCATTCGCATATTGCCTTGGCAAACAAAAAAATGTTTTTCACAATTTTAATCAATCTATTGTGTTATGTGAATGATTAGGCAGTATGATTTTCACATCATTTTGAAGCCAGAACTCGAAGCGACAACATCCATTAGTCAAAAGTCTTGTGGACACATATTTAGTATGTGTTTTGTGGTCTTATTTCAGCAACTTTAATTTTTATTTTTTTCAATAATCACGCATAAACATTATTCTATTAAAAATACAAACATGTACATACATGTTGATCACATATTATGGTAGCCCCGTTTGTGCTATATAGAGTGAATTTACACCTTTGCCATTAACATGTTTATAAATAACTGAAAAAAGCACAAATGTCAGTGCATGTCAAAACATCCCAAGGGCCCCAAAAACACCTTGGTCCCCAGAGGGTTAAAAAGCAATTTCTGTAAAAGAAAATATCATCCTTTGCTTTGAACTTTGAGCGTTGTAACTTTGCAGATGTTGTTTATGCTCAAACAGCAACATTACAACTCGAGTTAGAAAAGTTAAATCATAATCAACCAATTGTTACAATGTTGCAATTTTTTTCTTGTTTCAGTTTGCTTTCACAAGGCCACTGACCTAAATGGATCAAAATTTGTTATTGTGGCTTTCTTTGTAGTTTCACTATATTACGTTATAATTCTGAGCAAACATCAAGGCTTCGTCTGTATTTTAATGCGTTTTGGACAGTTCTGAAATATGCATTACACCTAGTTTTTGATCCAGGTTAACCCCGCGATTCATTTTGAGAGGCATTAGCAAAACAAACACTGCTGCTTTTCACGCAATACATGTAATAATTACCAAACATACTTATGTCCGTTGGGTCAGATTGCTTTCTCCCCACAAGGGAACGGCTCCAGAGTTCGTCTTCAAGCGGGCCGAGACCAACTCGTTCAGTTAGTTCATCCCTGACGTATTTCTGGAGCGGATCCGAGTGTGATCGCCATTTTCATATATGCCAAACAAACTAAACCAAGGGAGAACACGTGCTAGGTTCTGAAACAAATGCTCTAAACAACCCAGATATGAAAACGGCCTTAATAGCTTATATATTTAAAGTTCTCCCTGTGGTGAAAATTAAGGTTTTAATGTTGTTCATATGTCTATGTGGTATTTTTAAGACAAACCATGTGTAAATTCATAAGTCAACACCATTGCTGAGTATTTTCTCCTTAAAACGGCAGTGAACCAAAGACAGTCTCAAAAACACGGTTTGAAATCGCTGGTGTTTCTGACGTCACAAACTACCTTGTAACCAATCAGATCAATGTGTGATCGTCAACAAGTGGATCTCTGAGCTGTGTGAGTGAGTGGAAGTGGGGTCATTTGCATATTCATAGAACCGCGTATGGCCAATTCCAGCGTTATGGACGTGACATTTGCAGTCAAAATGTAAAATATAAATTCTCAGAAAATGCATTTAATACCAATATATTTAAACGTCTGTTCATATGTCCATACTACCTTAATAAAGGAGTCCAGACGATAGAAAAATATCAGTCTACACATGCGTTTTATATTTAATATGAGGGAAATACACGTGCGTTACAGACGTGACAAAAAAAGACGTGAGTTTGTGGGAGACAACATACTTTGTAGAAATTCTGCGAATTAAAATGCAAAAGCCAAAATAAATAATACCAACCGAACGGATGAGTGTTGGCTCTCTATAGAACATAAATTATTTATTTTATTTTACTTTTCATTTTTTCATTTATGAGGAAAAAACGTTGTTACGGACGTGACGTATTTTCGTTATGGACGTGACAGTTCTGAAATCAACACTTGGCAGACGCTGAAAAATCAGACAAAATGCTTGAACAGAGACCTATTTGTGTGTCTCTGTTGGGTATTTAAAACAACAAACATCTGAGACATCAGTAAGGTAAGGCTGCACAATTAATCAAATTTAAACTGAAATCACTTTGTTATAGGCTAGATTAACCTCCGTTCACGCATATCTCTCATGCTGCTAAAATGCAGCGTGGGCAAAACTCAATTCGGGCATGATATTGCTTTATAATGTGGTGTTAACTATAGACCCCGAAAGATACGGAATTGCTAAGATACATCAGCAGCTATTTTGTATTTTTATCATATCGATATTCTCCGGAGTCGAGATCGCCGGTTTAGATATCAAATAGATATCATAGATATCAAATTATATCAATAGATATAGATATAATTAGCCATAGATATCAAATTACTTACCAATTACTGATGTTGTCCAGAAATCGCAGATCTACAAATCACCACAGAAATAACTCTTGACCACAGAGGGCGCGCGCGGGAAAGAAAGTGAGTAAAGGCGCGTCTCATATTTCTCTCGCTCTCGCTCTCAGAGACTGTAATAATGCTTAACATTATGGTACTGGTATTAATTTATTTCTAAAATGTTCTGATGTACAGTAATAGAGATCAATTTAATATATATGCGGGGTTTTTTAACAGTAACAACACGTTGAACATGTTGAAAGACCGAGGTGGGTTTAAATAAGTTTGATTTCTTCCCACTCCATTTCAAGCATATAGATCGATTTATGTTTTAAAGTTGATGAATTTATCTTTTCGTATTGATTTAATCAGAATGCTTCTTGATTTCCTTTGTTATGTGTCATTATATTGCTCGAAATAAATAAATAAATTAATTCATTCAACAAATATGAGCTGGTCAAATCATGCATGATTTAATACGAAGCGTCCGTAACAGTCACGTCCGTAACGCATAATTAGGTTGTTTAGAGCAAATAAGAGAGATGAATTGTCAATCATAACTAGAATGGACATATTTTGGCTTTGTACATAAATTTTCAAATTAATTGTAATAATAATTATTATACAATATAAACTTATTCTTTAAATCGTTACGGACATGACACATCACTGAAGCGTCGTAACTTCCTAAATATAGCCTTTATAAATTTAAAGGGCAATGCAGTTATAACAAAGTGGGTGTATTTATATCTCAGTCATGCTCCCATCTTTCTGCAAAATGCTTACTGTCAACATAAAGTATAAAAAAAATGAGTCTTTGACCCCTCTTTTTAAAGCATGAAATATGTTTGTTTGAAAAAGCTATTTTAGTATCTGTGCACACCTTATCTGAGGTGAATAAACACAGAAATTTCCTTAAAATTTACATGACCGCACATCAATACAATAAAATACAGACCCAAATGGACACCTTAGAAAGGGTTTTGATATTTTGATAATAACTTTATTTTTTCATGGCAAGGTTGACATTTGCATGGAATCGCCCGTATACTAAATGAGGCAAGGGTATAGAGTTACATTCAAGCTAGGGGTGGGGGAAAAAATCGATACAGCATAGTATCGCGATATTTTCTGTGGCAATACTGTATCGATACACGGGCGCCAAGCAGGGGCGGATCTACAGGGGGGCAAGGTGGGGCAGGTGCCCCCCCCACTCTAGAGCCTTGCCCCCCCAGCTGCCCCCCCAGCTGCCCCCCCAACTTTGATGATCCAAAAACTGTACCTGTAAAAACAACCCGCAAGCTTCTCAAAACAGTTAACTAAACGATACATTTACCAAAAGTGAACAATTTAATTTTTATTAAAGCCCCTTCCCCCTCCCCCTCAAATACTTAGTACGTCCCTGATTCAAACGTAGAGCGCCGTTCGCTCAGTCTGGCTCACACACACACACACACACACACACACACACACACACACACACACAGCGAGTCTGCTGCGGTGCGGTGGCCCTGCAACCCGACTGGTGAGACTGAGCTGCCCCAGAGCCTCTGAAGGTGAAGTGAGTTTCCCCAGGTGTAGTTAAACACACGTTTAACTTAAAGTTACATTTGTAATGAATGTATACATGCTAAAGACGATTCAGCATCAGCAAAAACAGCGAGTCTATTACGTTAGCCAAAATCAGCGGTAGGGCTGGGACGGTTACCGCATTACCGCAATACCGCGGTCACGTGACTCCAATCGCGGGTCTGAGCTCGTCACCGTCATCACCGCAAAAAAAACAAAAAAACATTGGCCTGCACATGTGTGCATGTTGTGTCTAATGACATGGATTCATTGATTCTAATGACATGGATTATGTTTAATGATATTGTGTCTTACATGGATTCAAGGTTTTCTAAACAAAACTTATCATCAAAAGATGGAGCAAATCCGACCTTTCGCGAGTTGAGGAGGCAATGTTCCATGACGCATAATAACATTCCATTCGTATTAGAGATGCGCGGATGGGCTATTATTATTTCATCCGCAACCGCATCACAAAACTCATCATCTGTCCGCCATCTACCCGCACCAACGTTTTGATAAATTTTCGAAACCGCATCCGTGGCGCTGACTGTATTAAGGTCTATGAGCAATGCAAGGCGCTGCTGCCGCGAGGCTAGAAAGCTCTTGGCTGCTCTAGAAAGATCCAATGCAGCAAATATATTTAAAGGCTAAAGTCCCTAGTATATTGGCTATGTTGTGTCCCCAGAATATCAGCAGTGAACTCCGTCTCCGATCGGCGCACAGGGATAAATATAAATAAGTAAAGCCTATAACGCACATCGGCAAACCTGACCTTACCTGACTAGGCTACTGTAGCCTAAAATTGTATCATTTCGTTTTGAATTTTGTTTAAAAGTAGACATTTAGGCCTACGCCGAGTTTCGGTTCATTTATAAGACGAGCTCCAGTTCACGCGCAAGAGATCGCACCGGCGCTTCCACGTCCTCCTGATTATATGTCTGCTATATTTGCTTCTTATTTTCTTAATTCCAGGCAATTAGTTAATGAAACAGTGATTAAAATGAAGGTACAATTTATTCAAAACGAAATTTAATTTAAAGAAAGGCTTTCTACAAAACAAAACTTAATAAAGTGGTCAAAATCGTGTCTGACCCATCTTATGATCCTATCTTACTCATGCTGTTCACTTTCCATATAATCGACATAGATTAAATAAAAAATAACACTATATTATGTAAACATAAATATGGAGTATAATATTTGTAACTAAGACATGTTGCAAAAGGTGTTCATCTTTCATTTCCAATGTGAACATCATAATGTAGGCTATTCTTCTGAAAATGATGAATTCAATGCGAATGTATCTGAGAATATACTTAAATAAGGAAATCTATTCAGTGATTGGTTCATGCCAGATTACTGCTTGATGAAAATTTGACTATTTCAAATTGTGCTAGTTTTTTTTCCGGATGTAGGTGACAATGTTTAACAAAGTCTGTCTAGCAAAAACGACTTCTGGTGCGTGCGCGAAAGTCTGTCGGGGGGGGGGGGGGGGGATGGGGGGATTATTTAAATCGGTTTACCGCCATACCGCGGGAAAATCTTGCTTTTCAACCGCGGTTAGAAAAAATCCATACCGCCCCAGCCCTAATCAGCGGTCAAATCGCTCCCTCGTGATTTGTAAGAGCACTCTTCATTTTGATTAGCCTAATTTTGATTTTAGTAAAGACAAGAACAGCTTAATAAAAAATATAAATTGTTTGTATCCGTAACGTTTACTGATGGTCGCCGTTACGCCAACGTTACGTTACAACCCACAATACAGTGCCAGTTAGGAGATCGATCATTTGATTAGCTAAGCAAATCCAATTCCCCTCAGATATCACAGCAATGAAACCAGGTTACAACTGGGGAAATAATAACAAATACAATTAGGATTATTATATTAAGTAGTCTAAACATAACTGGTGTGTGTGCATGTGATAAATCTTTCTGATTTTATATTTGTTATATAGGCTATTATTAGCTACATGGCCCTACAGTGTAATGTAATACAAGGATAACCAAAGGTTTTCACATATTGACTTTTGCAGGCAAGAGTAGTTGAAGAAAGTAGCTGGAGCCTAACCATTAAGGCTAAAAGTCTTGGACACAATTATTGTACTTTTTTTAATATTTTCATTTGCTTTTTATACTTTTACTTTTTAAAAGATGCACTGTTTTGTTTTGTTTTGTTTGAACACTGCACCTCTTGCCACCCCTTTACCCCCCCATGTAAAATTTTCTAGATCAGCCACTGGCGCCAAGTATCGATCTTTTATTATTTAAATCGCCCCCTCAACCCTCATTCACTAAGTTAGGCCTGTTCCCTAGGTTAGTCCACTAATACTGTTCACTTGAAGGAGTGAATGAAAACGAATGAGCGAATTCGAACAGCAGTTGAGCGTAGGCTACATAAGCTGTACATTCGTTAATGCAGTGCAATGTGAGACAGAGACGCATTCTGACATGCGTCCCATTTTCTCACAAATCTCTACGTTCATTTAAGACTTTATTTAAATAATTTGAGACTGCTCTTATGAGGACACTCGACAAAAAGGACATTTTGGCATAATTTGTGTGTGTTATGGTATGTTCAAGCCCGAAAGAGAACTCGATACTGACGCGCGTCTTTTCTGTGGGTCGTGTGTTTGTTTGTGTGTGTGTGTGTGTGTGTAATACAGGCAGGATTTAATGGATACTGCGTAATTGCGTTAAATATTTGTAACGCTTTCAACTTTTTTGTTGTTGTTGCGGTGCCCCGGTGGGCAAGTGATGAAACCGTTGTTGCGACACCGTGTAACACCGACTATCGTAGCAAGTCTAGAGCTCACCATTCATGTGAGAGGTCTCCTATTCAGAGAATAATTACGTCCTGTCCTGTAATAAGGTCCTATGTCCTGAATGTTCAAGAACAAGTTTTCAAGTTGCACTACCCTCCTAAGTTTTTGCACTTCAGTTAATGTGTAGAAGATAATGTTTACAGAATTAAATGTGACATTTAAAGTGAGTTGAGCGGACTTATTTTCCTCATTTTTTGTAATGCCTTTGAATAATATGGGGGACATAAATCGCAATATTGCAGAGAATCGAATCGCAATACTTGCTGTATCGCAATATATTGAGAATCGCAATAATATTGAATCGTGGCCCAAATATCACAATACTATCGAATCGTCACATTTTTGCCAATTCCCACCCCTAATTCAAGCTATTTTAAAGCATGAGGATGCAGTATGCTAACATATAATTCCAAGCAATGATTGTGCTGGATTGCAAAAAATAAAGACTACTGGTTATTTTAAAACACAAGCCCTTGGATAGGTAGAGAAAATACATCAACACATGAAAACAATTGTGTTTTCAATCCATTTCATGGGGCCTTCAAGGTGGCACTGTATTGTGATTTAACACCATCTCTATCCAAACCCTACATCTATTCTCAGCATTAAAGGCTGAATGTGCTCTAATGTATATCAAAATAACACAATTATCATGACGTATTGTTCTTCACGACCAGTGGGAATATTGAGTCAGGCAAATGGAGTTTATTTTAGAGAAGGCACTCACTGAAGGTTTTGCAGATGTCGGACACAGCCTTGAAGACACGGTCAGAGAAGTTGACTTTCACCCTCATGTGCTTCATGTTGGGAAGCTGAAGTCGCAGAAGTTTGTGTTGTGGAGTGAAGAGAAGCCTGGCGTCGGCCTGAATGCCATATTTATCAAGCGTCCAGTGAGTCTTTAACAGCCAGGTCTTCTTCTTTTCCCACCACAGTGCGTGATCTGACCAGTCCTTCTTCACATCTGCATAAAGATAGAGAGAGAGAAATGACACGGTTAGAAATTACATTGATAAACACTCGGGATGAAAAGTAGCCAAGCTAAAACTGGCCTCTAATTTGCCTGCACATCCAGCAATGCAATAGAGTTGAAAGAGAGGTCGACTAAAGAGAAACATGGTTAACCCTCTGAGGTCGGCTATCGCGCGGGCGCGATATCTGGCTTTTTTTCTTATCAGTGCAAAAGAAACTCAAAATACTCTGTTGATTTTGATCTTACATATTAAGTGTTGTACATCATTCGATCCTGATAAGTGTCTATTTTTTTTCTGGATACTCACAATAAAAACAAAGTGTTGTGCTTTTCGCCAAATAAAGAAAAACAAACATGATGCGCGTTCTGCCTTCTCTCTGTCAGTTAAGTCCATTCTGAAACGCGTCCGAAAATTAACTGTAATTTCGCGAATACTTGTCATACAGGCACGAGTGTTTTTCCATAATGAAGCTTGAACTCTCTTCTTTTAAATGAATTAATTTATATAAAAAACAAATATTCTCAGTTTATGTAATCTGTATGAAAAGAGAGAGATGTCAGTATTTTTCTTTCCAGCTCATTATACCTCATTACGCGTTAATGTGCCACGCCCACGGAGAGCGCGCCGGTATTCAAACGCAAATGATCTAAGGCAAGCCATTCAAACATGCCAACGCCCACCAGCTGGATTATAAAACACATCGTGTTTAGTAAGTATCTTGTACAGCTGTGTACACAGTATTATTCCTCACAGCGAAAGGATACGCTATCTAATAACCCTGGAATGGAAGTGCTGGTAGTTTCATTTCGAGGACCAACGGATCCAGCTGATGTAGTAAGTCATTTATTCTTAAGTGCTTTGTTCTAATCGCGATATTGAATAGTGTCTGACTGTAAACCGCAAAAAGACTGTTTAAATATGAATTGCGTGTCTGTGTGTAGGCTAAATGATGAATGAACGGCATGCAGGCGCGCGCGCTTTGTTTACTACAGTTATACAGCGCGTGTCTGTGCCGTTCATTCACTCTCGCACCTACATTAGTAAACGTTATGTTTACATGAACACATCCAAACTATATTGCTATAGCCTACTAAGATGAGTAAAAATAGACTGAAATATGTTGAAATAAAATGTCTGTATAAGCAACAAGCTGGAAATTCACATGTATATACTAATATATCATACACAATATGTTACAGACTAAATATGAATGTTTAGACAAGATTTTGTGATTAGTTTTGGATAGATTATAAAGTTTTGACTGTAAAAAAAGACTACTGTCACATTAAATAGTTAAGCTTTTGTTCACCAATTTCTGCTCATAGTTAAATATACTATAGTATGATGTTTTGTCAAAAATAAAGTAGGTATATTGAATTATCAACTAAGATGTTATTATAGTGTTTGTTCCAATGTTCAAACTAATGAATCCTTACCTTTTTTAATATGTATGATAAAATGTATACTTTTTACAAAGAAATACACTTGAAATATTGTTAAAATTGTAATTGTTGTTGTAATTGTAACCTATTTGTAATTGGTTACAATTTCTAATTGTAAAATATGTATATATAGATAATTTCTTTTGTCCTTGCATTCTTTAGGATCCTGTGACTCACCTGTGTGAAATGGCTAATTAATATGCAGCTCATTGTAGGGCTCATTATCCAGCCTTTGTCTTCTCAGGTGTGAACACGCCTCCACGCATATTGCCTTTCCAAACAAAAGGTGTCTTATAAAATTTAAATCAATGTATTGTTTTGTGTAAATGATTAGGCAGGATGATTTTCAGATCATTTTGAAGCAAAAATTCTAGGCAACAACACTCATTAGTCAAAAGTCTTGTGGACACATATTTAGTATGTGTTTTGTGGCCTTATTTCAGACACTTTAAGTTTTAGTTTTTTCAATAACCATGCATAAGCAATATTCTCTCAAAAATACAAACATGTACATACATGTTGCTCACATATTACGGTAGCCCTGTTTGTGCTATATAGAGTGAATTTACACCTTTGCCATTAACATGTTTATAAATAACTGAAAAAAGCTCAAATGTCAGAGCATGTCAGAACACCTCAAGGACCCCAAAAAACCCTTAGACCTCAGAGGGTTAAGTGTCAGATGTGTTTGTGTGAAACTGCACTTGCCAAAGCCTCTTGCGTTCTGGCCTGGATGAAAGCATTCGTCGGGAGGCTCATGCACACAGGCCGAAAATATGAGCAGTTGGAGGTGAAACGCGGAGAAGTGTGTGTATGTGTGAGTAAGGAGATCAGGGTCAGTCCTTTCTCTTTGTTCCAGATTCACATTGTAATCGGATTCTGATACTCTAAACCAGCTTTTCCTCTAACAGATGCACACAAACAACTCAAGCTGCGAGCATTAGTGGAGCTACAGAAGAAGAATCCAATTCATCCGTATCAGGTGACATGTTACATACGCCAATCAGGGCTTTCCAATTATATTTTTGTTTTAAAAGTCCAGTTTTATAAAAACATGTTGCCATAGAACTGGAATTTCTAACTTCCATACAATACCGTGAAAAATATTGAAATTCGATACCACAGGGAAATATTGCCACAACATTAAGGGCATAAAAATTGAACAGTTTCTAAGTTAATTTCTTAACTGTTTCTTGAAAGAATTTCTTCACTTGCAAGAGTAAAACCGTTAGGCCTATAATTTTGTTTAAACCAGCCCTAAAATGGACGAATACAAAAATGATGCCAACACTCCCGTCTTGGTGAGAATCCTAGCAGACACAGTCATTTACGTCTTAAGTGAATGAACAGGGTTCCTGCACACTTTTTAAAGTCAAATGTAAGGCTTTTTAAGACCTTTTTAAGACCTGAAGAAATCAAAATTAATACCGTGCATTAGGGGTGTGGAATACTGACAAAAATATATCTAGATATTTTCAACGTTTTGTTGAAAATAATTAGGGCTGTAATCAACTAGAGAAAAATCTTGGTCGACTAAAGTCCTAAAAAACGTTAGATTAATATGCTGCGCAGTACTTGGTAGCCTTGTCCACATAAATTAATTATAAATAAACATATATTTATATATTTATTATAATAAATTATAATAATTGCAGTATATTAAATGTTTTTTTGACCTAATTATTTTGCACTGAAATGACACACTCGAGTCTGTCGGCTCTGACAGCATTGCATCACGTGCACCTGCGCAATATAGCCTATGATTTCCGAAAATGGTACTACCGGTATGTCAACTAGTGATATCAGCACAAGAAATGTTGAGGAACATGCAACATAATTTAGACAATTGTTTTTGTCATAATGTTATGATAACTGACAGACACTATCATTTCAGCCGCTCTGTGCATGTCCTCGCACAGAGCGAGGCTGAACATAGGAGCTCGATCAGCTTCGCGGCTGAGACACAAATAGACTATTATTTTAAAGCTTTTACTCTTAAACACACGAGGCACGTCCACTTTAATGAAAAAAGAATATTTATTAAACAAACCAGATAAAGACTAGAGCAGAAACGAAATAAAGTGCATAACTGAAAAATAAAGCATAGGCTCAAAACAAATACAAACGGTGGGCACAGCGCAATTGCGCATTAGGCTCCAAAAAAAAAAAAATACAATAAATAATACTAGAAATAAATGGTCACAATAATAAAAGTGAACCATAAAATGTTTCCAGCGTGGTCTGGGTGTGTCTGGGGGATGCTACCATCGTTGCGTGCGGGTGCGCCTGCAGTTAACTTCTAAAACGATTATTTCTAATTGGCATATTTCAATGTTTTATGCCAATTCTGATATGTTCATTCATATAGCAACTCAAAACAGACGGGGCAACTAAACGCAGACAAGTTAGCTTAGCTTTGCCTTAAACTTTGCCTTCGACTTTTTTTCTATTTTCATAAAATAAAATAAAATAAAATACATAAAATGCAGACCAATGCCTTAGTTCTTTCTTCAATCTGTCTCCAGTGGGTTGGGCTAATCCAAAAAAGTGAAAACAAGGGGGGTGTTCTGAAGACAGACTGTTACCTGTGAAACAGGGGTGCCCTGAAAACACCCCCATTAGCAATTAGTGATGAAATGAATGTAATTAAATTAACGCGGCAAAAAGTCGACCAATCAGAATTTTAGTCGAGCCAGAATGTATCGACCAATTAATCGACTAGTCGACTGGGAGATTACAGCCCTAACTACAATGTACATTTCCAGAAGAAAATGTGAAGTGGTGCTTGCAGTGGCAAAAGTCAACACTCGGTTGCTAGGGTGTGGTACATGATTGCATACGAGCCAACAAACATGTCTGTACGATTTTCTGGTGCTGAGATATGGCTTATTCATGTTGTTCTGAGTGGTTGCTAGGCAGTTGCTAGGGTGTTCTGGGTGGTTGCTATGGAGTTACTAGGCGGTTGCTAGGGTATTCTGGGTGGTTGCTAGGGTGTTGCTAGGTGATTGCTAGGGTGTTCTGGGTGGTTGCTATGGTTTTACTAGGCGGTTGCTAGGGTATTCTGGGTGGTTGCTAGGGCATTGCTAGGCAGTTGCTAGGGTATTCTGGGTGGTTGTTAGGGAGTTGCTAGGTGGTTGCTAAGGTATTCTGGGTGGTTGCTAGGGCGTTGCTAGGCGGTTGCTAGGGTGTTCTGGGTGGTTGCTATGGTGTTGCTAGGTGGTTGCTATGGCGTTGTTAGGGTATTCTGGGTGGTTGCTAGGTGGTTGCTAGGGTGTTCTGGTTTGTTGCTAGGCGGTTGCTAGGGTATTCTGGGTGGTTGCTATGGTGTTGCTAGGCGGTTGCTAGGGTATTCTGGGTGGTTGCTAAGGTATTCTGGGTGGTTGCTATGGTGTTACTAGGTGGTTGTCACAGATGGTTACTATTGGAGTTCTTAACACTTTCTTGGCATGATTTAGCACTTACCTAATCGCTATTAGCATGTAGATATTCACAGCTAGCATGTGTAGCATGTTGGAAGCCCTGTTTGCTAGCATGAGTCAAAAGAGCCAAACCACATCTCTATACGATGTTCTGATGCAGAGATATAGGTCTTGCAAAATGGTCGCTAGGGCACTCTGTTTGGTTGCTAGGGAATGGCTTGGCAGCTGCCAGTCATCAAAGTCCAAAGGTTGCTTGTCAGTATGAATGATATAAACCAACTCCCATGCCTCTGTGACATTCAGAATGGAAGATATCCCTCTATAGATTTTAGTTGCTAAGGTGCTCGACAATGGTTGCTACGGAGGGGCTAGGAAGTGTTGAGGGGATTCATGATTGGCTGTGTGCTGCCCCGAGTCAAACGAGACCACCCTTGTGTTTCTATGACACTTCTATCCGGAGATATTCTTTTGACCTCTTTCAATGGAAGTCTATGGGACTTGTTGCTAAGGTGCTCTAAATGGTTGCTAGGGTGTGGCTTAATAGCTTCACAATGATCCTGAGAGACTGATTGGTCATCTGAGTAAAATGAGCCCGTCCCCTTGTCTCTATGACACTGTGATCCAGAGCTATGTTCAATACAAAATCCCTATGCAATAGGGATGCTCCGATTGATCGGACGCCGATCATGATCGACCGATATTGGCTAAAAATGGATTGATCGGCGAACCCCAAATGCGCCGATCAAAAAAGCCGATCACGTGACATAAATTACTTGCGCGACTTTTTCCCACCTGCATGCGCGGCGCACGGGCACACAACAGCAGAGTGGAGCTTGGCAGTGGCAACATGAGTTCTCCTTCACCGGAACGAATAGGGAGTCTCCCAACGGATTGAAGTGCGCGTCCGAGTGAAGACCGTGCAACGCGCGAGCCACAAGAGAACACAGTATCCGCGCCACTGATCGCTGCGGCAATGAGCACTTTGATCATTCACTCACTTGATAAAAAAAACAAAACATTTCAGCGCTAGATCGCCTCTTATTTAACAAATGAACAAAATGAATGCTCTGCTAGTTAACTGGAGATGTTTTATTTATTTGTATTGGGACATCCGTGCCGCGAGACGTTTCAAAAGTGGTGGTGGTATTTATTTATTTATTTTTTGATCTGACGTAGTTGGTTCCTCAACTACATCAGATTCAGATTATTTTATTTAATGCCATGTCAGCATTCAAAGCTATTTTCATGACAAAAATTATATTATAAAAATACAAATATCATATACAATAAAACAAAACAAATATAAACAACAAGTCATATTATACAAAATATAGTTTTAAATTAACCTATGATAAAAAAATCCAAAACCTTTTCAGGCGTAATCTCATTAAATATGTCCTTTAATGAAGTATCTTTATAAAAGAGCATTCTGCTCAACTAAATCAGATGTTCATAATAATAACAGAAAAAAACTTGCCATAGTTTTGTCCATTTGTCAGTAGCCAGTTTTGGTGTAACAAGTTGTACATTTTGTTGCCAATTAGTAAATTTCCAAGTATGTCTAAGAGTAACTTGATCCCCTCCCATTAAGCTGATCTGATGTGTGTTGGTCTGCCTGACCCCTCTTTGTTTGGAATAATTTTATGTTACTCATTTTCTAAATACAATTAAATAAACACTTGGTGGTTCTTCAAGATCTTGACTGTAGCCTATTTTCTGTAGCCCCCCCCCTCCCCCTCCCCCTCCCCCTCTTTCATTTCTACAAATGGTGCAAACTCTGCTGGATTATAGATAAAATATTCCCATTCCCCTGCCATTCTGTGATCGGCAGTGATCGGCAATCGGCAGATCATGATTTTGGTGATCGGTAATCGGTGATCGGCCCTAAAAATGCTGATCGGAGCATCTCTACTATGCAATGTGTAGGACGGCCCATGAAATGGGCCGTCCTACACCATAGTAAGTCAATGGGGCAACTTTGAGCAGCTCCTGCCCCCCAGGGGTGCAACATACCCATTGTGAGGTATGTTCTTACAGAGCCTACCAGTCTCTTCAAATGTGGTAAATTACAAGTTTCTGAGAAATCATTGGTCAGTGCTACGAGTCGTCAAAGTTTGTGGCAATGTTAAGTCTATGGGATTTTTTTTTACCCAATGATTTGCCCCTGGGGCAAACACCGTACCCCCGATCGGTAAGAAAAGTCACAGCACACCTCTCCTAATAATCCGCACAATTTGACGCCTCAATCAGGGGTCTGTGATGTCGGCGTGTATTTTTTAACAGATGATTACTATGGAGTTTTTAAAAGGAGTTTTTATAGAGTTACAGCAGGGCTGTCAGGCCCTTTTCTGTGGGTGTGTGTGAAAGTGACAGTTGGGATTTGAATTTCTGAACATTCCGCAATGTTAAGTCAATGGGATTTTTTTGGCCGCTTTTTCGTCCGCTGTGCGAACATCGTACACCCGATCGCTTAGAAAAGTCATAGCACACCTCTCCTCAATGAGCCGGTCGATTTGACTTCTCACTCAGAGGTCTGTGATAAACGGAGTGGGACGAGTTACGCGCCAAACTTTGTGTGGAATAATTTTTGCAAGATAACACTAGTGTTGCCTTGCCTTTGGCAAGCACCACTAACTAGAATGTACATTTCCAGAAGAAAATGTGAAGTGGTGCTTGCAGTGGCAAAACTCGCCACTCGGTTGCTAGGGTGTGGTACATGATTGCATACGAGCCAACAAACATGTCTGTACTATGTTCTGGTGCTGAGATATGGCTTATTCATGCTGTTCAGTTGGTTGCTAGGGTGTTTTGGGTGGTTGCTAGGGTGTTCTGGTTGGTTGCTAGGGTAATTTGGGTGGTTGCTAGGGCGTTTCTAGGGTGTTCTGGGTGGTTGCTATGGTGTTGCTAGGCGGTTGCTAGGGTATTCTGGGTGGTTGCTAGGGCATTGCTAGGCAGTTGCTAGGGTATTCTTGGTGGTTGCTAGGGCGTTGCTAGGCGGTTGCTAGGGTGTTCTGGGTGGTTGCTATGGTGTTGCCAGGGTATTTTGGGTGGTTGCTATGGCGTTGCTAGGCGGTTGCTAGGGTATTCTGGGTGGTTGCTAGGCGGTTGCTAGGGTGTTCTGGGTGGTTGCTGGGCGGTTGCTAGGGTGTTCTGGGTGGTTGCTAAGGTATTCTGGATGGTTGCTAGGGTGATGCCAGGTGGTTGCTAGGGTGTTCTGGGTGGTTGCTAGGCGGTTGCTAAGGTATTCTGGATGGTTGCTAGGGTGTTGCTTGGTGGTTGCTAGGGTGTTCTGGGTGGTTGCTGGGGTGTTTTGGATGGTTGCTATGGAATTCTGGGTGGTTGCTAGGGCGTTGCTAGGGTATTCTTAACATTTCTTGGCATGATTTAGCACTCACCTAATCGCCATTAGCATGTAGCTATTCACAGCTAGCATGTGTAGCATGTTGGAAGTCCTGTTTGCTAGCATGAGTCAAAAGAGCCAACCTCCATCTCTATACGATGTTCTGATGCAGAGATATAGGTCTTGCAAAATGGTTGCTAGGGTACTCTCTTTGGTTGCTAGGGAGTGGCTTGGCAGCTGCCAATCATAAAACTCCAAAGGCTGATTGTCAGTGTGAATGATATAAACCAACCCCCATCTCTATACGATGTTTTGATGCAGAGATATAGGTCTTGCAAAACGGTTGCTAGGGTATTCTGTTTGGTTGCTAGGGAGTGGCTTGGCAGCTGCCAATCATGAAGCTCCAAAATCAATGTGAATGTATAAACCAACCCCATCTCTATACGATGTTTTGATGCAGAGATATAGGTCTTGCAAAATTGTTGCTAGGGTACTCTGTTTGGTTGCCAGGGAGTGGCTTGGCAGCTGCCAATCATGAAACTCCAAAGGCTGCTTGTAAGTATAAATGATATAAACCAACTCCCATGCCTCTGTGACATTCAGAATGGAAGATATCCCTCTTTGGATTTTGGTTGCTAAGGTGCTCGACAATGTTTGCTAGGGCGTGGCCAGTAAGTGTTGAGGTGATTCAGGATTGGCTGTTTGCTGGCCCGAGTCAAACGAGCCCACCCTCATGTTTCTATGACACTTATATCCGGACATATCCCTTTGATCTCTTTTAATGGTAGTCAGAAAGAAAGAAAGATAAGGTAGAGAGAAAGAGAGAAAGAGAGAGAGAAAGAAAGAAAGAGAGAAAGAAAGAAAGATAAGGTAGAAAGAAAGATTAGGTAGAAAAAGAAAGAAAAAGAAAGAAAGAAAGAAAGAAAGATAGATTAGGTAGAGAGAAAGAGAGAGAGAAAGAAAGAAAGATAGATTAGATAGAAAGAAAGATTAGGTAGAAAGAGAAAGAAAGAAAGAAAGAAAGATAGATTAGGTAGAAAGAAAGATTAGGTAGAAAGAAAGATTAGGTAGAAAGAAATATAGATTAGGTAGAAAGAAAGATTAGGTAGAAAGAGAAAGAAAGAAAGAAAGAAAGAAAGAAAGAAAGAAAGAAAGAAAGAAAGAAAGAAAGAAAGAAAGAAAGAAAGAAAGAAAGAAAGAAAGAAAGAAAGAAAGATTAGGTAGAAAGAAAGAAAGAAAGATAGATTAGGTAGAAAGAAAGATTAGGTAGAAAGAGAAAAAAAGAAAGAAAGAAAGAAAGATAGATTAGGTAGAAAGAAAGATAGATTAGGTAGAAAGAAAGATAGATTAGGTAGAAAGAGAAAGAAAGAAAGATTAGGTAGAAAAAAGAAAGATAGAAAGAAAGAAAGAAAGATTGGGTAGAGAGAAAGAAAGAAAGATAGATTAGGTAGAAAGAAAGAAAGAAAGATTAGTTAGAAAGAAAGAAAGATACATAGATTAGTTAGAAAGAAAGAAAGAAAGAGAAAGAAAGATTAGTTAGAAAGAAAGAAAGATAGATTAGTTAGAAAGAAAGAAAGATAGATTAGTTAGAAAGACAGATTAGTTAGAAAGAAAGATAGATTAGATAGAAAGAAAGAAAGATTAGGTAGAAAGAAAGATTAGGTAGAAAGAAAGATTAGGTAGAAAGAAAGAAAGAAAGATTAGGTAGAACAAAGAAAGAAAGAAAGAAAGAAAGAAAGATTGGGTAGAGAGAAAGAGAGAGAGAAAGAAAGAAAGAAAGATAGATTAGGTAGAAATAAAGAAAGAGAAAGAAAGATTAGTAAGAAAGAAAGAAAGATAGATAGATTAGTTAGAAAGAAAGAAAGAGAAAGAAAGAAAGATAGATTAGGTAGAAAGAAAGATTAGGTAGAAAGAAAGAAAGATTAGGTAGAAAGAGAAAGAAAGAAAGATTAGGTAGAAAAAAGAAAGAAAGAAAGAAAGAAAGAAAGAAAGAAAGAAAGAAAGAAAGAAAGAAAGAAAGAAAGAAAGAAAGAAAGAAAGAAAGAGAAAAATAAAGGATTAGTTAGAAAGAAAGAAAGATGGATTAGTAAGAAAGAAAGATGGATTAGTTAGAGAGAAAGAAACAAGATAGATTTGTTAGAAAGAAAGAAAGATAGATAGATTAGTTCGAAAGAAAGAAAGATAGATTAGTTAGAAAGAAAGAAAGATTAGAAAGAAAGAAAGAAAGATTAGGTAGAAAAAAGAAAGAAAGAAAGAAAGATTAATTAGAAAGAAAGAAAGATAGATAGATTAGTTAGAAAGAAAGAAAGATAGATTAGTTAGAAAGATAGATTAGTTAGACAGAAAGATAGATTAGATAGAAAGAAAGAAAGATAGATTAGGTAGAAAGAAAGATTAGGTAGAAAGAGAAAGAAAGAAAGAAAGAAAGAAAGATTAGGTAGAAAGAAAGATTAGGTAGAAAGAAAGAAAGATTAGGTAGAAAGAGAAAGAAAGAAAGATTAGGTAGAAAAAAAGAAAGAAAGAAAGAAAAATAAAGAAGGATTAGTTAGAAAGAAAGAAAGATGGATTAGTTAGAAAGAAAGAAAGATGGATTAGTTAGAGAGAAAGAAAAAAGATAGATTCGTTAGAAAGAAAGAAAGATAGATAGATTAGTTAGAAAGAAAGACAGAAAGATTAGAAAGAAAGAAAGATTAGAAAGAAAGAAAGAAAGAAAGAATGAAAGGTTAGGTAGAGAGAAAGAGAGAGAGAAAGAAAGAAAGAAAGATAGATTAGGTAGAAAGAAAGATTAGGAAGAAAGAAAGAAAGATAGATTAGTTAGAAAGATAGATTAGTTAGAAAGAAAGATAGATTAGATAGAAAGATAGATTAGTTAGAAAGAAAGAAAGATTAGAAAGAAAGAAAGAAAGATTAGGTAGAAAAAAGAAAGAAAGAAAGAAAGATTAGTTCGAAAGAAAGAAAGATAGATTAGTTAGAAAGAAAGAAAGAAAGATTAGAAAGAAAGAAAGAAAGATTAGGTAGAAAAAAGAAAGAAAGAAAGATTAGTTAGAAAGAAAGATAGATTAGTTAGAAAGAAAGAAAGATAGATTAATTAGAAAGATAGATTAGTTAGAAAGATAGATTAGTTAGAAAGAAAGATAGATTAGATAGAAAGAAAAAGAAATATAGATTAGGTATAAAGAAAGATTAGGTAGAAAGAAAGAAAGATTAGGTAGATTAGAAAGAAAGAAAAATAAAGAAGGATTAGTTAGAAAGAAAGAAGATGGATTAGTTAGAGAGAAAGAAAAAAGAGATTCGTTAGAAAGAAAGATAGATAGATTAGTTCGAAAGAAAGAAAGATTAGAAAGAAAGAAAGATTAGAAAGAAAGAAAGATTAGAAAGAAAGAAAGAAAGAAAGATTAGGTAGAGAGAAAGAGAGAGAGAAAGAAAGAAAGATAGATTAGGTAGAAAGAAAGAAAGATTAGGTAGAAAAAAGAAAGAAAGATTAGGTAGAAAAAAGAAAGAAAGATTAGTTAAAAAGAAAGATAGATAGATAAGTTAGAAAGAAAGAAAGAAAGAAAGAAAGAAAGAAAGAAAGAAAGAAAGAAAGAAAGAAAGAAAGAAAAAGAGATAGATAGATGAGTCTATGGCTTCAGCGAGTTTAGATTTAAGTTTTTGTGTTGTACACTACTGGGCCACCGTAGTCTTGGCTCAATTTGAACATGTTGCAATGAAAGTCAATGGGATTTTTATGGTTTTTAATATTAATTTTTAAGAAATCTGAAAGTCACATCAAAAAGAAAAGTAATAGCACACAAGTCATTTAAAAGCTGAACATTTTGATAGTTGAATGGTTTTTGTAGCACAAAGTAGAGAGGAGAAGAAAGCGACCACGGAAGAATACGGAATAATAATAAAGATTTGGATTTCAATATGCTTGAAGCATTCACACTAACTAGAAAAATAGCATTTCCTGCGGAACATGCGTGTGAATGCTTGAAATGCTTAAATGAAATGCACAAACAACTGCAAAATATTGCTAAACAAGCTGAGATGCACAAACAACTGCAAAACAGAGCAAAAATGCAAAAAAGCTTAATTCAAATGCATTAATAAGCTGAAATGCAAAAAAAGATAAAAAAATTGTAGAAAACTAAAGAGTTTAATTAGAGAGGTAGAGAAGTAGACAGAGGTAAATAAATAAAGGGGTAGAGAAAGAGACAGAGGTAGAGAAGTAAAGGAGAACAAAAAAAGAAAGGTAGAGAAAGACAGAGGGATAGATAGATAGATAGATAGATAGATAGATAGATAGATAGATAGATAGATAGATAGATAGATAGATAATTTGGACACAGAAAGTCAAATAGTTAGACAGGCAGATAGATAGAAGAGGATAAAAGGAGGAGTAGAAAGGAGAAGAAGAGATTAGGAAAGGAGGGGAGAAGAGGAGGACAGGAGGAGTAGAGGATGGAAGGAGGAGAAGAGGAGGGAAGAGGGAGGGAGAACAGGAGAAGCAGAAGCATAAATGCAACAAAAACCTGTAGTAATTAAAGTTCCTTCAGAAAAGAGCTCAGTGACTGTCCACCAATCAGAACACAGGAGCAATTATGTGTCTCCCTTTGATCTTGTCTAATCAACATCACCTGTGCAATCAGCTTTCCTATTTAGACAGAGGCCAAAATCGCTGATACTTGGCCTCAAACAAACCTCCCTAGAAACAAAACTATAGGTTGTATCGGCGAAATGACCTGACCATGAGCGAGACAAGGCCTTTGTGAACGATGTGATGTATTTTTTGTGTGGATAGAGTTGAAAACAGTCTCTCTCATCTGCACTTAAATGTTAAAAAAAATGCACAAAAAGCTTAATAGTTTAAAAATTATAAAAGGTATAAAAAAGAAAAATAATAGCACACAAGTCATTGAAAAGCTGAACATTTTAATACTTGAATGGTTTTTGTAGCACAAAGTAGAGAGGAGTTGAAAGCGACCACGGAAGAATACGGAATAATAATAAAGATTTGGATTTCAATAGTGTGAATGCTTGAAGCATTCACACCAATTAGACGATATTTTACTGATTGTGTTTTTGTGCTGGTGCCATGGTTTAGGCCTGTTGTTGACAGCTGATTCATGAAGATATTCATATTTTTCATATTCTATGCAGTGGTCAGTTGACAGCAGTGACAGAAATTAATATTTTTATTAAGGGGCAATATTTGCCACCTTAAATTGACTTCCAGGGGCATGTTCACCTATATATGGACATTTTTTATAAACTTATTTAGAGTTATGCATCACCTTTTATGTCAAATACTAACAGTCAAATTAAATTATACAGTAATTATACTTATTTATACAATAATACAATAATACTTACACTGTACCACATACAGTACATTAATATATTTACACTCCATTTACAATTGCATATATAAAGCTATGAGATAGTTTTTTTTTAAAATCAATATTTAAATATGAAGTTATTTCTAATTTTAACGTTTTAATTAAAGGGGAACTTTAAATATGAAACTAAAACCGCCAGTAGGTGGCGGCAAGTCCCTGTCTTAAGTGAGTTGAGGGAGTCTTTCATTCAACCGATTCGTTCAAACGGCTGATTCATTCGGTAAAGAAGCAGTCAAGAAATCATCGCTGTCTGTTGCATTGAGACTGCTACGGTTTTATTTTGAAATTCTAGTCGGCGAAATAAAGGGAAAACAATATTGACAATATTGTGTCTAAAAAGTAACTCACAATGTTAACTTATTGTTCATTTAACTGTTGTATAACATAAATATCACACTTGCAATTGTGCACGGGAAAACGGCACTCTTGCTGATGTGATATTCTAATATAAGAACATAATCTGATATAAATATAAGACAAAAAACTAATTTGGGGACATATCTACAGTATAACTGCACACATCACACAGTGAAAGAACGAGACAAATGCAATGTCAGCTCGCAGTGCCTCGTACATCTTTAAAACAATGATTACAATATCATAATAGACAATACACATCGCACACCCCTACGCACATAAAGAATGAACTTACAACTGAACTGACATTTACCAATTTTCTTCTCCTTCTCTCCTCTCAAGTGCAGTAGACAGACGATATTCTGCCCGTGAGTGTGATGCGAATTGTCACGTGAACAAGCAAATCCACAAAGATAGAATAATAAAAAATAATACGTACGCTAATTAGATAGACATTTCTAAATGCTTTCCAAATTAAAACTAAGTCAAGTGTCATCTAAAATTTAAGACCTTTCATAAGTAAAAATAAGACTTTATAAGACTTTTTATGGCCTTAGGCTATATTTTAAAAATCTAATTTAAGACTTTTTAAGGATCCGCGGAAACCCTGATGAAACAGTCGAGGGATGTGCATCAGTATCAATGTGTACTGGATTCATGCATTGTCTTAAAGTGACAGCAGGTTAATATTCCTGCTGTCTTGTGTTTTTAATGTTAATAAAACAACAAAAGACAAGGAAATCACCCACTGCTCTAGATTAAATAGCTTTTGTAATTTAAATAAGGGTTCATCTTTATTTAATTATACAGTGAAGATTATATGCAATGTTGTCTTACATTTGATTACTTTATTTCAATTTCTGTACCTGGAAACTACTGTTAAATATCTGAAAAACCTAAAAAAAACACTGTTTATTTCATTTGTATCTTTGCTCTCTATTTTATTTATTTGTGCTGTTGCTTGTAGTTTGATTATTTGCTCTTATTTTCTTTATTTTTGTTTGACAGTAGTCCTTTTTTCCCTGAACATAGCCGAAGCACACCGCAACCCTAAAACCATGATAAAAACCGAACTGTGAGTAATGTGAACCGTTGCACCCCTACTATACACAGAGCACTTGAACATTTAGGTAAAAAAAAAAAAAAACGCAATAATCACAGTACACATATTCACCTCTGCAGAAGTGGCTTGTAGTTTGCAGTGAGCAGTAAAGTATGCATTAGTGCAGCTGGAAGGGAAGCTTGAATTTTAACAGGCACTTTTCATTCAACTGTGTACAATATGCTGTAATCATCTGTCCACAGAAGTATTGGAAATTATGCAAATGTGAACATGCCTAACTAGCACACGTTATCCTCACAGTAGACATGGAGTTCACTGCATTTTCTGTGAAGTGAGAAACACTGAAACGCAGATAAAGCTGCTTGTGTATAAATGTTCACAGTGTAGCGCTTCGCTCTGAAACACACAGTGCAATGGACTTTATACTTTAAAGTCCCCCGTGGTAAAAAATCAAGCCTATAATGTTGTTTATATGTCTATGGCCTCGTTCACACTGCAGGTGCTTAATGCTCAATTATAATTTTTTGAAAAAATCCGATTTTTTTGCAAGGCCATTCACATTTCGAATTAAATGCGATCTTTTGTGATCTCCTGTGTGAACGAGAACGTGAATGTGAAATGACCCAGAAGTGACCCGCATGCGCAGAAGAGTACTCAACGGTCAACGACGTCCAAATATTAATTAAATCAGAAACCTCGCTTCCCTTCCATTGACTGGTCTCAGCCATAGACATCATGGGTGCTTCTCAATATCCCTCCTCGTCTCCTCGCTCCTCTGTCCTCCATCCTATGACACGGAAATCAATCAAGCACAACCATCTTGAAGGACATCTCAATTCTCTAATTGCACCGTGAGGAGTCGAGGATCGAGGAGTGAGGAGGCTTTTAGAGGAGTCATGAGCGAGGATACACAGCTGTATCCTATGCGGAAGTGTTTTATTGACTAAACGTGACGCACGTATACATTCTCCTCCCTTTTCACATCGGTCACAATAATTTGAATTTGTACTTTACCCTTGCTGTTTATATAAACCTCACATCTCACATATTTCAACAGGGTATCTTGCTTTATTATTATTCATTATGAATTTCTTAAACAAACTTCAACAACGTAAGGGCAGATCCTTTGAGCGCTGCTGATGACGCTATGAAGTGACGCTCAAGTGATCAAGTATACCAATGTATAAAAAAAGCTTTCATTCGATTCCTCCGTCCTCATTTTCCTCCGTCCTTCCCTCACAACCTACAGGGGGAGGAGCTGAGGCGCTAGGAAAGGAAGCGAGGAAAGGAAGCGAGGAAAGAAAACGAGGATGCACAAATAAGAAATGAGAAGCACCCCATATCTATATGATGTCTATGGTCTCAGCATCATCCGCCAGTTGTTGTTGATCTTCTCATTCCCGCCTACTTCAACGCAGAATTATGACGTTAGTCGCATATCAATGACATGCGGGTCGGATACATGCGACCTGGCCGTTCAGATTGAAGTCGCATTTGAAAAGATCGGATACATATCGGATTTGGACCACATACCCAAGTGGCCTGGGTCGCATTTGAAAAGATCGGATCTGTGTCGTTCAGACTGTCATGAAAAGATCGGATACAGGTCGCATAGGGGCAAAAAAAAATCGGAATTGGGCCGTTTCAGCCTGCAGTGTGAACGTAGCCTATGTAGTGTTTTTAATATGTTTTAAGACAAACCATGTTTAAATTCATAAGTCAACACCATTATTGAGTATTTTCTCTTTGAAACAAAGACAGTCTCAAAAACACGGTTTGAAATCGCTGGTGTTTCTGACGTCACAAACTACCTTGTAACCAATCAGATCAACATGCCGGCGGGCATTAGCATATCATTACCAGCGAACTGACAGGGGTGTCTCGAGAGATGCCAAGATATATCGGTATATTTTTCTGTTGATATGAAAAATCGGGTAGATTTAGCAATATAAATTATGTATATTAATATAAATTATGAATTATGTATAATACGATGTTATGATGAACTATATGCCTTTCTCCACTGACGTTCTGAGTTGTTAAATGCGTTTCTGATGATTGTTAGAAGGCAGACTGAGATGGCGAACGGGAACATGGTTTGTGTAACATTAGCAACACATTGTTAGCTGTTTCATAATGTAGTCAAACAAAAGGCTAATCATATTAATTACCGTTATGTGTCCGACGTTGTAAAGAGCGACACCATTGTGCAGCGTTTACTCAGTAAATTGAGCGAGTGAGCGAGTAAAAAATAACTTTTAAATATGTAATTTTGGTCATCAAAGATGACTACAGGGGAACTTTAAATAAAATACAAACGCTGTTGGTCTGTTGTGTCAACTTGCTGTTGGAGAGAGAGCGAGAAAGTGCAGCTGGTACTGGCATATCGATAGAGTAAAAAAAATGAGTAAAATGAGTAAAATGAGTACTGAAACAGTTTCAAATATTTTAGTATTGATATTTTATGGATGAAAAAAATATATAAAAATCTTGACAGCACCTAAAGACACTAATGCTAATGTGACAATAATAATTAGGGCTGGGTAGATATTGACACAAATTGCACGATTCGATTCGCAATTCATTCGATTCAATTAAATTCCGATCTTTTAAATAATTACGCAATCAAATTGGCCCGGGCCTTGAGTGAATGTCGGGTGGACCGGTGGAGTCTCTCCGTCAGTGATGTCAGTAGACAGGTATGCATGCGAGCAGACAAAAGAAACCATTTTCCACTTAGCAGCCCACTATCCAGTTTCTCGTGTGACTATGAAAGTTCATACAGGGTTCCCACACCTTGGTTAACTTCAAATTCAAGGACCTTTCAAGGATTTTCCAGGTCCAACATCCTCACATTGAAGGACTTAATGTGGGGACACATTTCAAGTACATCATGTTACCTTGTAAGTATGTACATTGTTGCAGTTAAATTTGAGCGCGTGAACGTCATGGCAACATGCAACACAAAGTACCTCACGCGGGAAACACTTAAAGTAATACGTAAATACGCGTAACTAATGTAGCCTAAATCAAGCAAGCTAGTGTGCATAGGCCACGAAGTGTTGGCGAAATAACACATTAGCGGACTGGAGGGAATAATAAATTCAAGCATTTTTAAGGACCATATGTATGTGTATTTACAAAAACTTTGAAGGGCCTTGAAAGTTTTTTTTTCTGATTCACAAACTTTCAAGGATTTCAAGGACCCGTGGGAACCGTTAGTAGTTTGAAATTTTAGAAGATTGTGTTTTCTTTTGCTTTCTGTATGTTCGGTTTTATGTATTACTTTTTTGTTTCAAACACTAGAATTCACAAAAACACTTTTTTTTGCCCAAAATAAGTATAAAACATGAATTCATGTTTATTATTTGTTAGATGACAAATTTTTTTTGAAAGGATTATGAGCCAATATGTTTATTTCTAAAAAAAGAACAAACTAAAGACATTGTGATAAAGTTTGTTTTTTAAAATTTAATAGAATTTTCCTATTTTATAAGGACAAAACGATGAATGTGACTATCCATTTCTCAACATCTCTCGAATCATATGTCCACTTCTGTCACAGCTGAAACCATTTTTCTACAGACAGAAATGCACTGACTCAGTTTTTCTCCTCCACACCCTACAAACCGAGTCTCTTCACACCGGCCCCGTTTCAATGACCACATCTCGTTCACTAGCCAACCGTGGCGTCCATCCCCATAACAACATAACAGAACAAAAGACAACAGAACATGTTAAATTCTCAACAGTCTACAATCATTCTGAAGAAGTTATATAGCGCTGCACGATTAATCGTTAAAAGATCGCAATCTTGATTCAAACACCCACAAGATCTCATTCCTACATGACAATGATTCGCATGTGTCTGTTAACCATTTGACAAAATCACAGCAGAACATTGAGATCTGCCCAGAGAGAGCAGTTGTTCAACCACAGTATCATTATTTCTGTTACAAATATTCAAATTATATTTATAAATTTCAAATTATAATTATAAGAAGTACTTATAAGGATAAAAGTTTATAGTTTAAATATAAACAGTGATGTCTATGGTAGCGATCAAAATAGAGCAAATCACCTTTTGAAAGTAACGTGGCGCTTCAAATAACGATTGCATCGATTAGGCTACACCAAGTGACTGTTAACAAAATGTATTTGTCATTGAATCATTCATACAGGAGATTTGTTCAAAAACGCTGATTCATCCAGTAATAAAACAAGGGAAGTAATTATAATTGAGTCATTGAATCATTAATTCAACCGATTTTTTAAAAGAATTCATTAAAATTAATTAAATACTTTTAAATAGACTGCAGCAATTAAAATTTTGTCTTAACATCTAGTAAATTACACGTTATTTGGATTAGTCGTCTGATCAGAATCGTGGGAGAATCATGATCTCTATTTGAAACAAAAAATCGTGATTCTCAATTTATTCAGAATCGTGCAGCTCTAGTTATATAGAGCCCAAAGCTTTTAGCCAACATTGCCAATTAATAGAAATAATCAAAAGAGAAGCACCATCCTGTATGCTCCAATTCTGCTTTTTAATTTTGAGGATATTGTACAGGAAGATGCCCTGGTTGCTTTGTATGTTGATTGTTGAGTGCAACCAGTGAAGTATGAGGAGCTTAACAGTGGTGCAGAAAACACCGGTGTTAAAGATTAAAATAAAATTTCACTTCCTCACAAGATAAAATGGACCTATCAAAGAAAGAAAGTCAAGTCCTCTCCAAGATTTTTTTGGCCATATTGCCCAGCCCTAATAACAAGGTCGAGAGAGAGAGAGAGAGAGAGAGAGAGAGAGAGAGGAAAGAAGAAAAATAATGTGTGTGTGTGTGTGTCTGTCTGTGTGTGTGTGTGTGTGTGTGTGTGTGTGTGTGTGTGTGTGTGTGTGTGTGTGTGTGCGTGTGTGTGGCTCGACCCCTACAGTCTCCGGCCAAGCTTGTGCCAAACATCCCTGATGAATTTCAATGAAACGATGCCAGTCCATTTTTGGGAGTAGTCGGATTTCATCTTTGACCGACATGCACGAGTCATTACGTTGTCATGAGCAAGTTATGGAATAAACACGCTCATAGATTCAATCACACACACATGCACTTTTTCCAGAGGATCCCCAGTGAGACTGGTTTCCCAGGCCTGCCATCAGATGGGAGTGCTGGGAGAACGGCCCTTCATTGACTATCCATTAAACAGCCGAAATAGGGGGCTGTAATTTAATTAGCTGTCCGCCAATTGTATTTCTTGGCTAAAAATACAGCCTGGCAGCAGGTGACGTAATGCTGTAACAGAATGAATGCATGCTAAGTAATAGGACGCATTAAACGGTGCGAGAGACCTCCAGTGCTGCAGAGAGAGGGGTGTGTTGCGACCCATGAACACACAGACGAGTAACACTGTTGTGTACGCAGCTTCCTTCTTTCATTAATGACAGTAAATTACATTTATGAACATTACTATTAAATAAACAATTATATGGCTCTTCTGAGGTAAATTTGACATGACACGATTGTTCTCAAGCGGTTTCATATAGGTGGAAATACTGATTGAGCGATCTTGTCTGTCAGATCGCATTAAACAACGCCAAAACTACATCCATTGCTTGTATTTCATGATAAAATTGACAGGATTTGAAAGCTGAAACTTTGTTAATTGTTTACTAAAATTAACAAACATTAAAGGAGACAGCTAAGTGCAAATCTTACTGCGCGACAAATAATGTAAAGTTCAGGCAGTTACAGAAAACAGCAAAGATTAAAAGATATTGAGAATAAGAATCCATATCAGTATCAATTAAAAACTAAAATTGTTGACGATTAGTTTGTGTTCTCACACCTGACATGTTTATCTGTTTTGTACATGAAATAGACGGTACCTTCCTGCGCTTTTACAGAACTTGCATGTTCATTCATTGACACGTCTCCGTCGTTTTCCCTCTCTTTCTGGCACAGCCGTCAGTGTTGTTGCTCGATAGAGATGAGGGCTTTGAAAAAGCCTGATATTTTCCGTTTGACATGCCTTTCTGACGCGGAAAGCTGATCCTCACTGTCCCCGTGCGTATTTTTGCCAATGCGTCGTCTCATTTTATTATGTCAACACAACAAAAGATGTGATGGGCTACTCATCACAGAACATGCAGGTAAAAAGGCACGCAATTTTAATCATTACATTTATATTGTCGCCAATTAAATTCTATATTTATATTTTATATATCATTTATATCACTCGCAAATTAATAGTTTTGGTCGCAAATGCAACCGTTTTAGTCGCAGTCTGGATCAAGACTGTAAAATCAAGAAAATTGTCAATATTTTTACCTCAACATTCAATAGAAATAATCACATACATTCACATAAACAACACTGTAAATTATTATTAAATTTAAAATTAATATTAAAATGACTGCCAGCGATCTTATTCATTTCTGTTGCATATTCAAGAAGCACAAATAATTAAGATATTCACAGGAACAGTTTAGACAAATATTATTTGTAGAATACTAAAAGCTCATAAATAATGTATATTTCCATAATGATTAAATAACTTAATTATCAAGCTTCTAAAGCCAGCCTTGAAAGCAGACATGAAGCCGTTTCTCTTCCCAGAGGGCTTCAGTGTAAGCAAGTCTACAACACTAAATCACAGCTAGATTTGATCAATGCCACAGGAAAGCTCTGTGCTGGGTAGGGCTTCTGCTGAGTGTAACTACTTCCTGTCTCGTAGATTAAACCCTGAAGACCAACAGAGCTGACAAACACACACTGCAGTCAGCGTTCAACTACAGGGAAACATTAATGTGCAAACAAACGAACCTTTACATTATGAGAATAATCCATTGCTAAAATTCACTACGGCTGAAAGCTGAAAAAAATATATATGTTGACTATTAGCTACGTTTACATGGACACTTGTTTCTTGATGAATCCAAATGTAGTTTTTACATGAACGCTAAAAGTGATCGGGTTGATGTGCGCGTTTATGTCACAAGCTTTAAATCGGAATTTATTTTTTGACATACGCACACTGTTTAAAGATAGTGCACATACACATATATATACTTTCCCTAACAATTCTATTATATTGCACATGAACTTTTGTGCCGTGCTGCTTATATTGAACAAGCAGTAAAAAACGCACCTCCCTAAGGCCCAAAATAAGGCGTCTGTGGATGAAACAAGGACTGGTGGGTGGACTTCACAGACGATGAGTGAAAGGAAAACTTTTAAATAATACGACAGTCATGTAAGATACTACATTCAACAATAAACAACAGCTTGTTCTTTGCATCACACATCATTAGGGCATTTCTACAAAATTGTTAAGGTGAATAGAGACCTCAGTCAGAGTGTGTGAAGAATAGACGCTTCTGTCCAGTTCACAGCAAACTCATGCAAAAGCTCATATCACATATCAAGAATTAACATGCGTAACGGCCCTGTTTTTACTTTAACATTTGCGTAATGCCAAGCATTCTTGTTAAACACACAGTTAACAGCTTATAGTTACAGGATGAGGAGATGACTAGCCAATACATTTGTGGAGACAGTCAAATGTCTTCAAATGAAATGAGGCCTTGTAGGTTTAATCAGACTGCATTATATTATATTGCATTATATTCAGGTGCAGACAGAGTGAATGTAAAGTGGACCAAAATTAAAGTTAAAAAAAGCAGAAATATTTTAATATAATTTTAATTTCCACAGCATTAAAGAAAATCAAATGGGCCTATTTAATTATACAGCTACACATTAAATATAAAAATATGTGTTAGACTTACACTGTAAGTTATATGAACAAAACAGACAATTAAATTGTCAATCACAAATAATCATCAGCACATAATCCATGATCTTGACTTCAAAATATTGCCCAGTCCAAGTTGGGCAGGCAATAATAACATCCCCAAATCTCTTGATACGAGGAAGGAAAGGGGAGGAAATGATGCATCCTCTGATAAATCCTGCATTTCCCTGCAGTCTCCACATTCCTCTGCCATGATTACAGTAGGATCGTATAGGACAGAAATATTCTTAGTTTAAAGTCCCACTGTGGTGAAAATCAAGCTTTTAAATGTTGTTTATATATCTATGTGGTGTTTTTAATATGCTTTAAGACAAACCATGTGTAAATTCATAAGTCAACACCATTGCTGAGTATTTTCTCCTTAAAACTGCAGTGAACCAAAGACAGTCTCAGAAACACTGTTTGAAATCGCTGGTGTTTCTGACGTCACAAACTACCTTGTAACCAATCAGATCAGCGTGTGATCGTCAACGAGTGGATCTCTGAGCTGCTGTGAGTGAGTGGAGACGGGGCTAATTTGCATATACATAGAACAGCGTATACTAAATGAGGCAAGGGTGTGGAGTTACATTCAAGATATTTAAGGCATGAAGAAATTTTTTCCCAGGAATTTTTTTTTTTAATATGTCATTTAGGTGATCAAAGATGAGCTTTAAGGGAAAAAAAATATTGACTACAGGGGGACTTTAAGACGACAACCTATTAGTTACTGGAAAATGAAAACTATGCTATTCCATACTAAGTTTTGGTCAATTAATGCTCTCTGAACAACAATCAACGTCTGAAAAAAGACTTAATGGCTTTGTCATAAATGACTGATGTTTTTTAAATCAAGTATGAAAACAATGAAAGAATCTGTGAGCAGCAGCAGAAAATATCAGGATGACGGCAACATCCAGGGAACGAGCCAAACGCTCAAAGTCATATCCTGTTTGCTGAAAGTCCCTTGGCCACGTCACAAACTGGGCTCGACATGCATGTGCAACCCCACCTAAAGCCATAGTGAAGAATCACTATCATCGTTTTTCCTCCAACCTCCGTTACAACTCCTCATGACTGACCAAACGTTTGGAACAACTGAGGGTTTGGTCAAGAGGACTCAGATAAAAGTCCAGTCTCAATGATGTCATTTTGAGCTTGCTTACTTTTTAGGGTTTCCGTTTCACATTCTAATAATATACGCGCTCCCTTCGCCAGTATTAGTGGAGTGGAGTGTGAGTGTGAGTGTGTGTCTCTTCACTGCTTTAAGGAGGCAGGGTTTTCTTTTGGCCAGCACTCACATTATGACACACTGCAGATTCTTACTCTATTATAGACTCACAGCATTTGCCACAGTCTGAACAAAATGTGCCCTGCTTCATTTAAGATGTCTCCACTTACTCTTAAGAAATATTAGGATTTAAACAGCACTGCAAAAGGAAAACGAATGAAGGTCCTGCCTCTTGAGGAGGGGATGGTTCTATATTCAGTCTCTGAAACATGACTTGTGTCATTTTGTATGATGGACAGACGGCAGAACCCAAAACTATCATTTTCAAAATCAATTGTAGATGGGTCGTCTGAACGCTTCACACAGCCTGTGAAAGCAGTGTGTGCGTGTTGTAGTAAACTACAAAATGCCAGTGATTCTGGTGGGTAAAAGATTGCGCCTCTGCATATAGGGCCCTATAATTTCCACGATCACAGAACCGCAGACGGAATCGCGGAATTGGCAAATTAACGCGGAATCTAGTGTTAATGCAGAATTTCGCAGAATTTTACATATTTGGAATGAAATTCTGTTTTTGTGTGGGAGAAGAACGTATGTCTGGGGAAAATGCAGACCGGGGGAAGCAAATCTGGGCGACACAACCCCTCCCGTCATTTCAGCTGCCTCTCCCCCTTCAAAACAATGAAAGCATGGCGAAGCGGCTCTCCACGGCCCTGCTTTCGTCGGCGAAAAAGTTAAGAAACTTGACGCTAAGCCCTCAGTACCGAGCCGAGCAGTTCCCACGTGACTTTTATACAGTGTTTCCCACACATAGACTAATTCGTCACGGTGCGCCACAGAATCAACACCGGCCGCCACATATTGCGTTTCGTTATTCATTTTTTTTTAACGCCATTTAAAACACGCAGTGTATTCTTTCAGTTGCATTTCCTTTCCCTGCTCTACCTCCGTCTATGTCACTCACGCGTCTCTCTCTCTCACATACACACACATATATATATACACATACATATACATATATATATATATATATATATATATATATATATATATATATATATATATATATACACACACACACACACATATATATATACACACACACACACACACACACACACACACTCCCCTCCATGCACACCGTGTCTGTCTATGAGGTCGCACCAGACTGGACAAAAGCGCAGCGAACTCTGCGCGCGACACTGCGCGAGTGAGACCGAGTGTGTCCGAGAGCGCGCCTAGACAGTGCGCGAGAGAGAGACTGAGTGTGACGGAACTTGGAAAAAAATAAAACGGATTTTATAGGGTCCTATGCATAGAAAAACGCTAGAATATAAAGTTAAAAATTCCTTTAATAACATGCTTATCAGGAATGGGCCATTGAGATTACAAATTTGACAATCAAGAAATACAATTTACATTGACAGTCAGTCAACACAGATGTGTAGTGCTTTTTAGAAACATGTGATGTCAACCCTTAGTTATGAGTATAATAGGGATGGCTCGATACCATAATTTTGGCTTCGGTACGATACCAGAACCTAATACCTCGGTATCGATACTAAATCGATACCACAGGTAAAAAAAAAAAAAAAAAGTCTCAAAATTTAAGTGACACTTAAAAAACACTGCTTGAAACTCTCCACTACCAAATGTTCTAAGAAAAGGTATTAAAATGTAAAATAAAATAATAATAATTCAGTCAGGGAACATACAGTAGGTTAAATTTTGATCTTGAAAAAAACAACAACCTGAAATTATACAATTAAAATAGGTTAATATCTATAATAATATATTAACACATAATAATAATAATAGAATAATGAAATGACATGTAAACCATTAGCTGTCATGCATCAACAGAGAATTATCAACATTTATTGCATTTATTCATCTTGGTTTGGTTACTGTTTGGGTTCATATTAGTTTAATGCATTGCTAAACATGTATTAGTATATTTAATTTTCTAGGTCATTTAATTACTGATTAGGGTTGGGCGATGTCTACCAATTTGGTATCAGACGATGTCTACAGTGAAACATCGCGATGGACGATGATATCGAGGGGGGGTGGGGGGTGAGTAACATTCTCATTTTCCACTAGATATTTTCCTCTATATCTCATCAGCAATTTCGATTTCGGCAAAATCTGCAGCAGCTGAGCACTAAGGAGCGAATGTACAGTGACGTGACATCACTGCCAGATTCAAACTGTGCTTTCGCGCTATGGCTGGCGCTGAGCCAAAGACGGACGCGCTCAGTGCTTGTCATAGGCTAGATCACAACTGTTCAGTGTTTTTAACCACATAATGTTTATTTTAGGTTTCAGACATTTAAATACATATAATTTATGGCAAAACAATACATTTATAGTTTGTAAAATACACAATGGTGTCTATGGAAGCAGCAATAACAAACCATTAAAATATATTTGCCGACGGTTTTTATTCATATCAGACACACAGTGTAAATAACTATAAAGTCAACTTTATTTTTCTCCCAGTTCACCGGCCACTTTCATGTATTTCGGGAGAAACTGATGAATTCACGCGCTGTAATAAATCCAACAGACAGGAATCTCTGAACTGCGCACAAACAAACATGACGGCGCCCATCTCACGTTACAGATCAAGATAATTTATAAAAGGTTTTTTAAACAACAAAACAAACTCACACATATTTGAGAATCGGAATAGAAGATAGTTGATGATGGTAAGCAAGTTTGTTAATATTTATAAATAAAAGCGCTTCATCTTTCATACAGCGCTAATTTGGCTGTGGTGAATCACGTACCAAGCATGAAGCGTCACCATGGAAACGTGGGACGTGGGGGGTGGGGGGGGGGATCGCGATGCCGGCTAAACACCGTGATGTCTGTCAGCCATCACGATGGACGATGATATTGTCCATCGGCCCAACCCTATTACTGATTGATATAGATGAATAAATGCTATAGTACTGTTAGGTCAGGTTACCTAATGAATGTTGACAAATGTAGCTGAATTGTAATATTAGTAATATTCATATTACTACTATTTCTCTCTCTCTCTCGGCTTATTCCTCTAGGGGTCGCCACAGCGGCACTAATATGCCATTCATTTTACTATCACTAATACTAAAATTAATATTATTCAAATTTTTATTCTTTATTCATTCAAATTCAATTAATATATGTTTGTTTGAAAATGCAAAAATGATGAGACCTAAACTTAATTGGTTCTAGCGTGTCATGCAAGCAGATTTGAGCTTTCGTGTTTACCGTATCATATAACTGATAAGCTCTTACGTATGTGCGCTGTTCAGTGTTCAATAAAAGTCTAAATTAAATCAGTTGAATGATGGACTAACGGTCACTAACCTGTCGATCTCTGAACTTTTTGAACAAGTCAGGATGAGATGAGCAACTGACGAGTCAAGTGCTTAGGCAGATTTGATGTGTTGCCTCCCCGTTTGCAGAGTGGTGCATTGAGATCTGTTTCTTTACTTTTCTCATGACTTTTGTAGGCAAAGTAATGCCTTATTTCACTCATACTGCTCTCTCTATTTATTAATTTCGTGTAGAAATTCGAATGAGCTTCGTTTGATCCATCGTGTTCCTCTGTTGTCACCGACCGTTTGCCGGTTTCGCATGACCCGCGTCAGTTTAGATAGCGCACTGCTGCCTAGCGGTGAACTTCGAAACAGCAGCGCATCAAATACCGAATTGAACAAAATTCTGATATTGTACCGTTTGAAATATAATATATACCGGTATTTTTGCAGTACCGGTATACCGCGCATCCCTAGAGTATAACATTACAGAAATAAAAACTAGATATGCACAGATACTAAATTCAGAATTATATCTGCAGATGCCGATAGTTGGATGAAAAACTCTCCCAAATAATGCTGCAAACTATACAGGGAACCCTCTCATTTGGTACACTATAATATTACAGGTTAAAAGTAAAAACAGAGGTATTATATTCAACTGTTATTTTCAGATATAATATTTACACTCAAATAAAAACTCAGTTGCACATACGGTAGTTTTCATAAACACTTCTTCGGGGCAAATTTATTCAAACATACATATATAATTAACAGTAAATAAGCTCTTCTCTAATGTTTTTATAGCTAACTAATGAACTGTGAAGACTGGTTAACTTTCCTGAGATAAATGCAATGGTAGGCTAATTGATATTGTTCACAAGCTGTTTTATTGACGTCTATCCGCGGATAAAACACTGATTGAGTGATTAAATGAGTCCAATACGGATTTCGGTAAGTTGTACTGAAACTTTCAACATACCTTCTGATATTCATGCATGTTTTTTGAGACATAATTTGTATTAAAGTGGAAAAAAAGACTTGCGTTACAGCGATCTGTCACGTCAAATTTAAGAGCGCCAAAACGCCGTTTATTGTTTGCTGAAATGTACATAATTTGAAAGCTGAGACTTTGTTTCTTATCAGAAGTAACAGAGCTATTTGTGATTATTGGATGGGAGGCGCTACAAATGATGATTGGTGTAGGCAAAAACCGCAGATGTGGCAACCCTGGCTTGAACTATGGGTGATTCATAGAGTCAAATAAGGCCTGCATTACAACGCTATTATTGAACTTTTAATGCATTATTGTTGCGTTAACTTGCCCTAAATTCAACACACGAGAGATTTTCCTCACACACAGTATGATTTGCAGTCTGACACACTTTTCCGCACCCTTTTGATTGACAGGATACAATCGGCCCTGATCATCGGCTGTTTTTAAACAATCTGCCGATGGCCGATAGACAAAACCATAGCTTTTATCAACTGATACCGATTATTGGCCGATATATTGGTGCTTCTCTAATAAAAACTGTAATATTATTTTATTAGGACTATACCTAAAACTTCACCATTAAACACACCGTCTTATGTATAAAAAGCTAGAATAAGAAATCAACTGTCACCCAGGTCTCAGTCTCCTACACTAGACTTCCTTGCATTTCTTTTCTGAAGCACATGTTGAGTCAAAATAAATAAATAAAGTAGTGCAGCAGGCACAATTGACCCTTCGCAGGGAGTTTGACTGACAGGCGATCTAACCAATCATAATCTGCCGAATCCTCCCATTTTGTCCGACAAAGCAGTCAGGAGAGTTAGTAGATTAACGTTGGACGATTTGAATGGTGTGAACTGATGTCTTTCCGTGGTGAAAATAACATTCCTTCATGTTTATTTGATGCTATAAATGAACTAGAAGGAAGAGATGATCGGTTCACGAGGAGCTTTAACTGAGGCTCTACAGCGATCTGTCAGACACATTAAAGAGCCACAAAACGGTATTTGTTTAAATTTCGTTAAAAAAAAAAGACAAAATTTTAAAGGCGAGACTTTGTTTCATATCAAAAGTAACCTACTCTGTCCTGTCTGTCAGTGTGTCAGTGTCCTCTCTGCTCCGAGATGCGTTTTTCACTGCGTGAGAACATGGTGTGGCGTCAGAGCGGCGTGGCTTGTCGGACATAGCAACAGTAACTAAAGGGGGCGGGTCTTTCCGAATGGTCAATTCCAGCCTAATCAAGTACACTTCAAAGTGAGGTACATACTGTTCCTCTGAACTGGCAAATAAAAGCCATCAAGGCCACAGATCATTAATTATTAAATAGAATCTGCTGAAATGCTGTTTCAGGAAATGAGCACTGTAATCAATAAGAGAGTGCTTTCCTGGCATTCCCATTTATTCTATTACAACATCAAAAACCTTTCGATGTACAGGACAGAGAAGAGATGAACATGGGGAGAGTGTTGAAAGGTGGGGAACAAACTTTTAAACACAATTGCATCATTTGATGTGGCTGGATCAGGAGAGTAAATGTTAAAATTAAGTGTTATTTTATGTGTTTTTGAGTGAAGACCTGTTAATGTTTAATGTTCAGTAATGATTCACATTTGAAAGAGTTTCTTTTGTGTTAAAGTTTGTATGGTTACTTACCATTGAGCTTATGGTTAGGTTGTGGATGGCTGTGATATCAGGGTTTCCCATACGTTCATTTATTTGTAGCGGCCGGCCACAATATCAACGCTGACCGCCACACATTGATTTTCGATTTTTTTTTATTTTTTACTAAGCCTATTTAAAATCGTATTTGATTGCAGAGCGCTGTAGCGCATTCGCGCAGCACTACCTCTCGCTCGTCCCTCCCTCTCTCTCTCACCCACTCACCCGTACCTCTCGCGCTCTCTCTCCCTCAAGCCTAGTTTATACTTTCGCCTGGCTCTGCAGCGCGAGCCTCCGCTGCCTGCGCGCACCTCCCCAAACGGACGAGGCGTTTATACTGGACGCGCTTGCCGTTGTACTATTCTTTGAAACGACAGGAGGTGACTCGGAGTAATTGCCCTCTAAACCACCATGACTCAGCGGTGAGAAGAAGTAAGGTACACAGGTGAATGTTTATTTTAGTACACTTCACCAAAACCACATTACAAAAGAATCGTGTAGGCTAAAGCAGTAAACCTTGAGATTATTAGGCTACTTGTTACATTAGAACAAAATAAATGAATCTGAGAACATACAACTAAATTAACAATAACTTAGCTACATATTTTCTAAATTCACTAAACATTTTCATTTAGTTTCGAGATTTTTTTTTTTATAAAACATGGACCATAATTAAAAGGGCATTTGTCTGCTATTGTTAGCTCATTTTGTAAATATAAGCAACTACTAGACCCACAAACTGAGTGCCGGTGTGATAAGACATATGTGCTCGCTCGGCCAGATTCGGCTCCAAGTCGTGCATCTTCGGATGCGGCGCCGCGCGCGATGTCATGCCTCGTTTTACAAAAAGTGCCGTGCACACCGCCAGGCGAAATGGGGACTTGTGCAATGACGACCGCAATGACGTCATTTTTGCTGCGTGCACCTTCGCGCTCGTGCGGATGCGTCGAGTATAAACCACGCGCTCCCCCCCCCCCCCCCCCCAGCGCCACAGTTACAATTTCATTCTGTGGGAAACACTGGATATCCAATGAGCAATAGTTTGCCTGTTTCAAAATTTTTGTTTCCCCCTGCCTGGAGAGTATGAGGTTCCTCTCCCATAATTTCATAATATCCAGGGAAAAGCATTTGTATTTGTATTGCTAATGTTTTCCCTGAAAGCTGTGGTGCTAACTTAGTTTTCAGTCCTTTCTTTCCCTCGACTTCTCTCGTGGCCACAACATAATGATGTCCTTACCTTGACAAAATGATCTTGTCTCTACGACAAAACTGTGAACCGAACATGTCCACTTCTCAGTAACCATAAAAAAAAATAACAACAAGAAAACATGTTCTAATTTTTAAGGCTAATTTTGGCAAAAGTGTTCATCACTTCTCCCTGCAAGCATTTCAAATTTGTTTAAAAAGTTCATTGATTTGTTTGAAACTATCAGGTTACTTGGAATTGCACAAATGTCAAAGTAAAGTGAACCTGTTGCACTTTTCCAATTCTTAAAGGTGCAATGTATAATATTTCTGAGGATCTATTGACAGAAATGCAATATAAGATCCATAACTATGTTTTCAGTGGTGTATAAAGACCTTGCATAATGAACCGTTATGTTTTTATTACCTTAGAATGAGACATTTATATCTCCATAACCGCGGGCACCCCCTTATATGGAGGTCGACATATTGTCTCGTCATGTTTCTACCGTAGCCGACAGCGAACAAACAGCGCGTTTCATCACTACCTTGAAAAAGAAGTTTTCAGTGGTGTATAAAGAACTTAATGAACCGTTATATTTGTATTACCTTAGAATGAGCAGTTTCTATCTACAAACACCGCTGCTCCCCTTACATTGAAATGCGCCGACATGTTTCTACAGTACCCCTAAACGCGTTTCGTTACTATGTTGCTCTTCGTGCAAGCAAGCTTATTTCAGTGAATAAAACACTGACACAATGATGAACAAGTAACAATAATATTCGCAATAACATATAGTTTTACTGAATAATTAAGTAAACTAGGGCTGCAACTAACGATTATTTTGATAATCGATTAATCGGACGACTATGTTTTCGATTAATCGATTAATTGGATAAAAAGTTTTTAAATTAAATTAGATTTTTTGTTTATTATAACTAAATAAAACCCTAAATCAGGGTATTTATGTGTAAAAGTGTACTTTAAAAAGTGCAAAAGCCACACATTGAGTTTTACTAATATAATCTTTATTTTTTACATTTTAAACCTTAATATATTGATAAATTAAATATAGAAAGACTGAAAACAAGCGTGTGAACGTAGTAGAGCTGCAGTGGATCGCGTTTGAAAAACAATTAAAACTTAATAGTAGACAAATTCTATAAAAAGAGAATGGAATGGAGGTACGCTAACAGGCTTGATTAAAAGGACAGGAATGATGCATTAGTGCACAAGCATTCGCTGAAAACCACTGACTACAGTGCCTAAAAAATAATATTTTACTGCTGCTGTTATTAACTGCCTTTATATTTAGTGCTTCACTTTGTAAACACCGTTTTAATTTAACCTATTTCTGCGGTAGCGCTATTTTAATCCATGACTTATGTTGCGAGCGAACTGATTGCGCAACCTGATGCTCGAGACAAAATAGATCTAGTGTGACTGTCCCGAAGTTAGTAAACAAAGCTGTTTACAAAGTAGCATTGTTTTCTCAGATCGGATAGCTATCAGTAAACGCTCCCCGTGACGTAAGCAGATCAACTAATCGATAATGACTAGAGCCCGACCGATATATCGGCGGATATATTATCGGCCGATTTTAGGCATTTTCCTAACTATCGGTATCGGCATTTATAATGGCCGATAAATGAATATTTTAAAAAATGCGGGTGCGGCTATTCATATAAGGGTGGCGCTGCCAATAAAACACCTAAAAGCTGTCACAAGAACTGTCAAAAGTAATGATTATGAATACAACAAATATAGCAAGGAGACATTTTAATTGTTTATTAACAAACAAGTGTTTTCAGTCAGTGTCAGCCAAAGATGAAGTTGACGATGCTGACTCGCGATCTTCAGTGAACGCGTGCCAGAGAGAAATGCACATTTCATACGATTACATGAGTCTGTCTGTCTTTCGTTTTGAATTGTTCTGTTTAAAAGTAGACATTTCAATATAGATATATTTAAATTCTCATGTCTATACGCTGAGTTTCGGTTCATGAAACGAGCTCCAGTTCACCCGCAGGCGCCTCCGTGTCGAGATTATCTATCGTCTGCTATCTACTTCTTATATATTAAATCCAGGCAATTGGTTGATGAAACATTGATTAAAATTAAGATACAATTAATACAAAACGAAATTCACTTTGAAACGAAAGGTTTTGTGCTTTCTGTTTGATGTCTATGTGAAAGTTTCAAAGCATATTTTAGTGCCGCTTTCAGAGCGCTCACGTCCGTAGTCCGAAGTCCGAACTGTCGAGTCTGTAACATTGTTTTTTCCTCATAAATGTGAACACGAAAAATAAAATAAAATAAAATGAATATTTTATGTAGCCTGTGGAGACTGAGAGCCAACCCTTCTTCATCCGGTGGGTAGTAGCCTACTTGTGATTTGCGCAGTGTAATTCACAGAATTGATTTCTCTGCTACAAGCCTCTGTCACGTATTGTGTGAGCTTGTGACTATTGCAAGCGCACAGCTGAGAAGTCCTTATTATATTGTCTGCAATATTTACTTCTTATTTATTAAGGCAATTGGTTGATGAAACATTGATTAAAATGCGTGGCGCGAACGATCTCCGACAGTAAACTGATTCTGCTTTGTCTAGGGTAAACAGCTGTTGCGACTAGGGTTGGGCCGATGGACGATGGCTGACAGACATCACGATGTTTAGCCGGCATCGTGATCCCCCATGATATAAATAAAAGCCGTCGGCAAATATATTTGAATGGTTTGTTATTGCTGCTTCCATAGACACCATTGTGTATTTTACAAACTATAAATGTATTGTTTTGCTATAAATTATATGTATTTAAATGGCTGAAACCTAAAATAAACATTATGTGGTTAAAAACACTGAACAGTTGTATGACAAGCACTGAGCGCGCGTCCGTCTTTGGCTCAGCGCCAGCCATAGCGCGAAAGCACAGTTTGAATCTGGCAGTTGTCACATCACTGTACATTCGCTCCTTAGTGCTCAGCTGCTGCAGATTTTGCTGAAATCGAAATTGCTGATGAGATATACAGGAAAATATCTAGTGGAAAATAAGAATGATTAGAAGGAATTAAGAGTAAAAATAGAAGATAATAAGGTTTTGTCAGTGACACTTTTAAGCCTATATATTTATTGATACAAGTTATGACTAAATTAAAAGAAAGTCGTTAGTGAAGATTATGCAACAGTATTTAGAATATAATATAATATAATATAACATGCAATGCAAACTAGTTTGGTTACAGCTCAACTGTATAATTCTCATTCTATCATTCCCCCTGCCTCCATTACATATCTGTGTCACACAAGTGTTTGATCACCACATTTGAGTGATCATTGCAAAACGTGTTTATAAAATATATTTATTCTGTTTATAGCTACTGTGTAAAGTACCCATCAAAAGTTTGAACACACCAATAGGAAATAGGGGTGCAACGGTACAGATAGCCCACGGTACGGTCCGTACCTCGGTTTTTAGGCCACGGTATCGGTTCGGTTTCGGTACATGTTTTGTGCAGAAAGAGACTGCTATTTCATCCCAAAAATATGTTTTATTTTTCTTATGAGCATAAACAGAATGTCACAGTAGGAAGAACATCAATGTGTATGGAATAAATTAACACTCTAGTCTATACTGAACAACAGTATAAAAGTATACAACCTCTTCAACTACCACTTATGAAATACAAAATGTAAACAAACACACTTTAGAATATTCAAGTGGATCCCAATTCCAAACCTTGATAACTGGTATATGAAGTGATCAATGTGAAAGAAAAAGTGCACTTTTACCTTTAAACAAACATAAATTAGCTTGTGGTTTGAATAAAAAAAAGCAGAGCAAAATAATATAATAAAAAAAAATTATTATCGGGGTGTCATTGGTTGTTGCGTTAAATCTTACCCAGATACAATAGTCAGGGCTCCAGATTAACTTTTTGCCTTGGTTGTACTGGTGCGCCTAACTTTTTTATTTAGGTGCACCAGCACAAAATTTAGGTGCACCCAAATGTTTCCTCGGCTCGCGTCGCCTTTAACGCCACAATTTCAAGCTCAGCTTTTTATCATGCTCCATATACATTCATATATATTATGTAAATGATTTTAAACAAGAATAAGGTGTAGGTAAATACTTTTTTTTATTTGAAGCACAATTATACTGTATATAATTTTTTTTTTTTTTTTGTGCTTCACTGAGCTGCCAAACTAACTATTTTGAGTCTCTAGCTCAGGCTCGGTAGGCTCTACCTCTTGAGTCGGATGCCATCTCCGACGAAGGACCAGGGTTTGGCATCTTACAGGGACTGGGGAGACTGGTGGCTAAAGTAGCTCCATGTCTGGGCTGTTGTCGGAGCATTGACCGGGGAGTAGGGATGGGTATCCATAAGGTTTTAACGGTATTAGCTACTACTCTTACCGATACTGCTTATCGATCCGGTACTTTAACAGTATTCTTATCGGTTCTTTTTGTTTTATAAACAAAGATAAACAATTAAACAAAGATGCACATTATATAGGCCTACACAGTGCTTTAATTTCAGGAAGGTCTATTAACATTAGCTACTGTTCAAGTATGGTCTAAAAAGAAATCTAATAAAGTAATCAAATGTAAAATAACACTGCATATTTTATCATAGATAGATAATGCTTATTAAAGCTGAAGTTATTAATTCAAGAGCTGTGAATACAAGCCGGTCATTTTGACATATTTTTGTGTACATTTGATAGTTTAGACACGCACATGAAACCCAAAGTATAATTTGCTTGTCTCGTTACGGTCTGTTTCGGAGCGCCTTGGGAACAGCATCTCTTGTGCAGACTTTTGTGCTTTTAATAGCTCTTTTTATTATTAAACTCGTCCCGCAATTTAGCAACAGTAGCTAGACTGCATTTTACAACAATCACGAGCTGATTCTGTCGTTAAGTTTGAGTTTTAGGGAGAAATGACAGCGTACTGCTGCGAAGGGAAGGAAGCTGCGCAAGACCGAATGTGGCTGTAGTTTTTAATGGTTTTACCTCAATATTTTTTTTAATAATCTTTGGAAGCCGAAATCTAAAATAAAATAAAAGACTAATATCACAGACCTAAAGTGTAACCAGGCTACGTTTGAATGTTTAGTTCTGCCGTCGTCACTCATTAAGCAGAGCTGTCGTGTTGTGCGCGCTGTGGCTCCGCGTGAGAGATCTCTCTCTCTTTCTCTCTTGGACTGCGAATAGCAAAAATGGTGTAATATTATTATACACAGAAAAGGCTTGCAAGATAAATTCTTTTTTTAAATAACGTCTTTATAATAATAATAAATAATATGTGTATTTTCTTAATTTCTCCAGTAAGTTACCGACATCAGAACCGATCACGTCCGAGCTGATCGATACAGCGGTCTTTCAGAAGTTGAATACCGGGTTTCGGTACCCATCCCTACCGGGGAGAGTGTTGGGGGAAACAGGCCTACTTTTCTTAAAGAAAAAACTCTATGGGTCTATTTCTTTTCATTGTTCGTCGTCTGTTTTCTTGCGTTTCTTTTGCTGATGCTGATTGCCGTAACTGATTCTCTGGTGCTCAGGTCGAAATTTCAGTCACACAGCACGGAGCAGTGTAAGCCTACCACAGCCAATCAGAGGCAAAGACCCGCCCTATCTCTGTCTCTGATTGGTTTAGACCACGATATGATCCAACCATGAGTGTGAGTTCCGACAAAGGAGAACAAGTGCTTCGTTCGTGGAGAAGCAGCGGACCCGAGGACGTTAGGTGCACCGGTGCGACCTTGGAAAAATTTTAGTCGCACCCTTAGAAATTTTGGTCGCACTCTAGAGCCCTGATAGTGTTATTTTCTGATTGGCTAACAACACCAGACGAATCAGACGCGCTTGATTCCTGCCGGTTACAACTTCCACAGTGAGAGCGGCGCGGCCAGAGTTTTGGGCTCTGCGGCATATTAAATATATTAGAAATAGTTTTTCAGCGTGAGAAATACAATGTGTGGCGGGAGAGCGTGACAAAAGACCGAAATGAGTGACTGTCACGATCAATGCGTGACACTTGAGAGCCCTGCTAGTAATACGAGCCAGTGAATGACAGAAGTTAGCGTGTGGGTGCACAACAGTGATTGATTGGACACATTAACTTGCGGGGGCGGGCTTTCGTCTGCCTGGACAGGCAAACGCACATGAAGGCGTGTAAAGCAAAAACTAAAAGGATCAGCGCGAACTCAATGGCAAAACCGAAGTCCCGCGGGACACGAGGATAGATTGTCCCGTGCAGGGCTGACCGAACGGTCCGGGATTTTACCGTGTACCGTTGCATCCCTAATAGGAAAGTGTCCAAACTTTTGACTGGTATACTGTACTATAATACACATAAATAATATTGCTACTGTATTATAATATACACATAAATAATATCGGCCGATATATCGGTATCTGGTATCGGCTTTTTTTACTCCCTAATATCGGTATCGGCCCCCAAAAATCCATATCGGTCGGGCTCTAATAATGACATTCGTTGACAACGATTTTCATAATCGATTATTATCGATTAGTTGTTGCAGCCCTAAAGTAAACATATTTTCTTAATTTATCCTTGTAAAGAAACCTCATTGCTGAACTGGCTACTCTCTGCTGTCTCAGACGATGACATATTTTCCTGTCAGCCACCGTAACGTTTGTTGGTTGCAATTCGTAACCTCACCACTAGATGCCACACTGCACCTTTAATTCATGTTTTAAATTAACATGAAACTTGCAATGCATTCAAACTAGGGGTTTAACAATATATCGTGACTGTCACAATATAATCGCAATACAAAAATACAACAATACGTATCGTGGATAGTGACAATATGTATCGTGGATAGTTCACCCAAAATGAAAATTACTGTGTGAGAAAATTTTTAAAGTTTAATCTAGTACTGACACTAAAACTCTGTAAACTTAACTACTATATGAATATAATGTATAATAATGCAATGGGGGAATATTTGTGGGTCCTGATAATGCCAAATGTCTGATGTTACAAGTAAAAAGTGGCATAGATTATTTTAAATATATCTAGTCAGTGAAAGAGTGCAAGCATAGGCTATTTATCTAAAATAATTCTGTTTTCAGCTTCAGAATCATGAATATTTTTATTCTGGTGTCACTATTGTCCTGTGCATTGGATTACCAGCACCAAGTCATTTTGTTAACGTTTTCCCATATGTCTTGGAGTATCGCAATAATATCGTATTGTGAGTTCGTATCAAATCGTGACATGAGGGTATCATTACACTCCTAATTCAAACACATCAGTTCTAAAGTGTAGTGAAGACCAAACAACATACTTCATTTCAGCACACTATAATGGTGCACTCTAAAAAAACCGCTGGGTTGTTTTAACCCATGTTTGGGTCAAATATGGACAAACCCAACCATTGGTTTAAATAAATCATTAAATAAAATTTTTAAACCCAACGTTTGGGTTTGTCATTATTTGACCCAAACTTGGGTTGAAACAACCCAGCATTTTTTAGAGTGTAAATGAAGGACGTGCAGGACAAGCATATCATGTCAAGGGTAGAATGGATTTCATGAAACATTGTCTTCTTAAAGCAGGACAGACAGGTCAAGCTTACAGTGTCTTACAAGGACAAAATAAAAGTCACAAAGAAGAGTCATTCGACCCTTTTCCTCCGATCACAGAGATCATGAAAACATGTGACGATAGTCATTTGACAACAATTTTAGAGGCGTCTGTTCTTTAATATGCACTAATATCACAGCAGGATGAAGGGAAAGCTAAGTGGCAAACAGCTCAAGAGAAAAACAAACGACACATTTTAAACTAAAGAGTCTTATTCAGTCAGTTAACCATGTCATGCAAGACACAGCTTCTTAATTTCTCCAAAAAAAACCACACTATGATGGTTTCATCTTATCCATTACTTCAGATTAGAGCTGCACGATTAAAGGTGGGGTAAGCAATATTTGAAAAACGCTGTTTGAAAGCTGGTCGGACCGACATAACAACGTGTGTAGCCAATCAGCATTAGGGGGCGTATGACGGTGGAGGAGAGAGAATGAGCAAGAGGGAGATCTGAAGAAAGACTGTAGAAAGAGAGATGGCTGAGAGACATTACAAATGAGAAAAGCTCATAAGAGTTAACTATTTCAAATATTAACAATGTTCAGGAACGACTTTGAGTTAATTGTTTAATTGTTAAAAGATCACGATCTCGATTCAAACACCCAGGGAATCTTATTCCTAAAAGACAACGATTCGTATCTGTCTATTAAACCTTTGACAAGTACGATCACAGAGATCTGCGTTCTGATCCAAAGAGAGCAGTTGTCATTAGGGCTGTAACGATACACGATATAAAATCGAAAAGGCAGAATCGCGACACACCCCTTCCACCTCCCAGAGTTATCCTTCCGTCAAGATCCAATGCTACCACATCTTTAAATTACTATTAATATTATTTGAAGTTAACATTATAAAATATGTAGACCTACATCACAAAACTAGTTGAGGGTAAATTAACCCAAACTTAAATCCATCAAAATAATAAATTCTCAGAAAATGCATTTAATACCAATATATTGACACTTCTGCTTATATATCCATAGCCTACTCCCTTAATAAAATCCAGTACGTCCAGACATTGGAAAAATATAAGTCTACACATGCATTTTATATTTAATATGAGGGAAATACACACGCGTACATGGACGCGACACAAAACATCTTTAATATTTAGGTGGAAAAAATATAGCCTATATTTTTTTATAATTATGTGAATTACACTACAAACCAAAAGTAATACTATAGGCTACCCACCGGATGGAGGGTTAGCTCTCCCCAGAACAAAAAATATTTATTTTGTTTTATTTTTAGTGTTAAAAAAAAAAAAAAAATGTCGTGACAGTTCTCTGGAAACTTAAAACTTTCAGAGAATTCAAATAGAAAGCACAAAGACTTTCTTTAAATTGAATTTAGTTTTTTTTATTAATTGTATCTCAATTTTAATAAATGTTTCATCAACCATTTGCCTGGATTTAATAAATAAGAAGAAAATATAGCTAGCACACAGATAATCACGACATTGAGGTGCCGCTCATGAATCGAAACCCTATAAGCCTATAGACCTGAGAAATATATATATATAGCTATATATTGAAATGTCTACTTTTAAAAAGAACAATTCAAAACGAAAGAAAACAGACTGCTCTCTGCTTATGTAATCCGTATGAAAAGTGCATTTCTCTTTGGCGCGTTCACTTCTGTGAAGTAGGGCTGTCGCGGTTATTAGTGATGCACCGATGTGAAAATTGTGGCCGATACCGATAACCGATATTAATATTGCTGTTTATGACCGATACCGATATTTACCGATGTCGATATCTCTGTATAGAAAACACATTTTTATGATAATCAAATAAAGAGCTATTTTCCAAAACACTCTTTTTTTTAAACTTTTGTAATTTATTTTCAGAAATGACTGATATTGGGCACCTTTACCTGTGTGCAAAATATGTCATCAGATTTTCAGAAGAAAAAATAAATATTTATATAAAAATACATTTTTATAAAGGATACAAGTGTGTCCTGAATTCACACTATGAATAAGCCAACCCTGAGTATTCTCAATAAACATCTAACTCACTTGAGACCAAGTCACTGTATTCTGTGAACATTGTACAACAGTTCAAAACTTTAAAGTACAGTACTGTCCTACTAAGGCAAAAGACCTTAACTTCTATTTTATAGCACAATGTTATGATAACACTTAAAATGTAATCAATATTAACCCTATTAGACTCACTATGATAAAAATGGCTTCACATGTATAAACAAGAAGTTGAAGTAGTAAGCATAGTTGGAATGTCCTGTATGAACAAAATGACGGAGGATGTTTTTGTTTCCACTGTTCGATCTCGCCCGCGCCTCTCTCTCTCTCTCTCTCACACGCGCGCGCCACACACACACACACACACACACACACACACACACACAACCACAACATATTCCAGCATTGCAATCTTGACGTCGCAGACAGTTCATAATAGTCACAGAGCTTCAGAGCTAAGGCAGGGCTACAGATTAGGTGTCCCTAAAGAACTGTAACGTTATCTAACAGTTAGTAGTTCCACATTGTAAAGGATTTGCTTTCTCGTCGGTTGTTTGACATGGATTTTAACCAGGGTTCAACAAAAGGTAGGCTTTAAATTACTACATTCCCGCTGCTGGTGTATAATGGGTGTGTCGTTGCGGCTCCAACTGACCAACTCGCGTAGTTTTCAGTCAGTGGACTGTCATTGACAGGCGAGAGCTAGCATTTTATTTCAGTTGTAGCCTACATGTAGCCTTACGGGCTGTGAATTAAGATATCCTACAAGCCTGCTCTAATGCAGCGCTTGTTACTAGATAAGTTGGCTCGAAACTTGTTTGTGTCTAGTTTGTGAAGTAGCATCGCTAGCGCTAGCTATTACTGGATTTTAAAGATTATCTTTTTTATGCACCCATGTCGTGTGTCATTCTTACCTTGATCATTTTCATCATCATTTTCCCCCGAGAGTATGCCATTATTCAGTAATCTAACAAAAGCAATCACTGTGAAACATGTAACTTACATGTGTGTCTGAAGTGATTTAATTGCTACATCATAACCCCGTAACTCCAGCGCGACAATACTTTGATGGTCGGTCAGAACAAGGCAGAGTGCTGTAACTTGCCGCCTCCCGCACCTGCTTCAGCACATTATGTGTGTAATGTATGCGCGCGTGCAAAAACAAACATCCCCGCCGGCCCCACATAATCCTACACACACGTCAAATACACAGGAATGATTATCGGCCTGTTCACATCGGCCCTATTTTGACATCGGAACGATACCGATGTGTAAAAAATTGACCATATCGGCCGATATTATATCGGCGGCCGATATATCGTGCATCACTAGCGGTTATGGAATTTCCCTTGCGGTAATGTTGAGTGGCTCAATAGCGCGAAATGCGGTTTTACCGCCATTTATTTATTTAATATGTATTTGCTGATATATAAATATGTTTACGATGTGGACAAAACGAGGACATTTTCAGTAACCTTTGTAACCGAAACTAAAGAGCGTCTATATGCGCATTGAAAGGATTTCACTCAGCGCGCACATTGTTATGACAACGGACTTTGAGCGAGTCATTAAACCGTTCATTCAACGAACACGTTCAAAAAAGCTGATTCATTAAAAGAGATGTAATGTGTTAATTATTTTTAACTGAGTTCCACTTTTCAAGGCTCAGCTGAGCAGCAATGCGTCGCATGGGTAACGCTGAAGCTGATGCTTCACTTATTAGAGACCAATATGGCATTGATTCAATGCGTGACTCTGAGATTTTATTTCCCCGCGGCTTCCTCGCGCTGTGGGATGCTGACCAGCGCTGCTGCAGACGCGCATTTATGGGAAATACCCGTGACGTGAACGTTAAAAAGATGATACACGGCAAGCTTTTCACGACTTCGAAGACAGACGCAATCGCACGCGCTATGCTGATCTCTCTCATTCACTGTCTGTGTAAAGCCTCTGTAAGCTACACATCACCATGAAAAACAGTCTTGTTATCATTATGAACTTGTTTAACATTCAATACACATGCATGAAGTTCAAATCAAGAAGGGTATAGCCTCATAAAAAAATATATATATAGTTGGAGCACAGAAAACAACCCAAAACCAGCAGCCTACAGCTGCCTTTAGTTTAATAATTTGCAGTGTTATTATTGTTTTTTGGTGTTCATATTCTAGTTTTTCCAAATGTTATTTAATAAAAATACCGGTATATTTTTTCCTCTCAAAATCTATTTTTTCACCCCAAGCCCCGCCCCTGTGATAGAATCCCGATACGAATCGAATCGTGGGTCAAAAATCGTGATACGAACCGAATCGTGGGTTTGGTGTATCGTTACAGCCCTAGTTGTCATGCATAGGCTAGATATGAAACAGATTATTTTAGTCTTTCAAATATTCATATTATCATAGAAGAACTGGGTTGAAAGTTTATAGTTCAGATATAAACAAGTGATGCCTTCGGAATCTATCAAAATAGAGTACCTCTTGAAAATAACTTGGCACTTCAAATACAGATTGTATCAGTTACATTGTTACACCAGTAGGTGGCGACAAGGGACTGTTAAAAAAAAATTATTTGTCATTGAATCATTCATTCAAGAGATTCATTCAAATCATGCTGATTCATAGAGTAATGATTAATGAAACAATTAAGTATTTGGAAGAACTGTGATCTCTGTTTGAAACAAAAAAAATTGTGGTTCTCTAGGCCTATTTATCCAGAATTGACAGATTCCACAATATGTCAATATATATATATATTTTTTTTTTTTTTTTTTTTTTGGCATACCAAGACCACAAAGCATCAAAGCATCCAAGAACTGCACTGCTGATCTGTTTACAGCTTGACCTTAACCCCGGTTTCACATACTTAAGCTAGTCCCAGACTAAAACGCATGTTTGAGTTGTTTAAACTGAAAATTGCATTTAAATATCAGTCGTCATTCTATATCTGCCAATAATATGTCTTAGTAAGATTTAAGTGCTTAGTTTTATGATCAAAGATCTGTAGTTTCAAAACATATAGCCTAATACAATGCAATACAATGATGATGATTGAGAGATGAACAAATAAACCTTCCTCAAAAGCCTGATGATCACATTTGATATGCGTGATTTTTCTATAAAATTATGTCTGGACGATCAAGTAAACCTGCTTCAGTCCAATAAACGTTCCATTTTAAATACTACTAACAATGTAAAAGTTAATCAGCAAACGAGTGCAGATTTGACACAGAAAAACATGTGAAGCTCGAGCTGAAAGAGGACGTTTGTACAATATACTAATAGACTTTTACTTACTAAAAGAGTCTAAACTATCAATCAGAGACATAAGGACTGGATTAGATAGTGTGCAAACGCAAAGTTTTGATCATGTTGATCATTTAGAGGCCTCGAAAATGACAGCTGTAGTGTTAATGAGCCAACAGACAACATTTCTCATCACTAAAACACAGTAACGAAGCACAAAGGAGAACAACAACATTTTTGTTAAGCAGGTATCTTCAAGCAGCATGTTTGGGTCACGAGAAATGAAGTTTCTCTGAGGGTTATAGCTAACATGTGCTCTAAACTAGCACAACCACCACCACCACACATTCCTGGAGAGTTTACAGGGTTAATGCATGAGCATCATGGGTAACCAGTCCCTAATGACCACGGCTAGATGAGTTTTCTCACACATTTACCCTCAAACAAAGCTGCTTTTTTAACATCTTTGGTCAAAGATGAAGGCAGAGCCACAGGAGGTCCTGGTGTGCCTCATTCTCCAGCAAAGAAGAAAACAACAGATGCCACAGCTGATCGTTTACAGCAACACTTTTCAGACACTTTATAGCATTCAAGGAGTTCACAAACACACCAAACATCCCAGCAACACAGAAAATCCAGAAAAATGTAAGTGTGCTAATAATGCAATGGCTCCACAAGGGAGGATCAGGGGACATGTGTTCTTCATCTTCGTCTTCATGGAGTGGGAAGAGCACGGAAAACAAAGGCCGTTTTGTTCTATAGCTCCAAACAACAAGGATGAACTGCAAGGAAATTGCCAGGAAGCAAATTATGCCACATGCAATATCATTCCATACTTTTGTTTTCTAACCAAAAATAAATATCACACAAACACATCCATTTAATAATGCAAGAGAATAATCATCCATTAAGGGTTTTTCATTAAACGATGACACATCTATAGAACATGATGACTGATTTATGAATTATACCGGTGGATTCTGATTGGCTTTCAATGTAAATTGCTCATAAGTTGGGAAGAAATCATTCTGAATCCTCTGTCATTATGGCTAGAGCTGAGGTGTGGACTTTGCTATTCTCATACACTTCTTAAAATTAAGCTTTCAAAAGCTTTTTTTTCCAGTGATGCCATAGACAGGGTTCGTACAGATACTGTATAATAAAATTCCAGGACTTTCCGAACCAAAAGAACAGGCCTATCTTTATTATCTTTCAAATTCTAAAAAAGGTAAATAGATAAATAAACTAATAAAACAAAATGGTACAAATAAAGTGCAGCAGATGCAATGACTGTGGACTTTAACCATTGAAAGGATATTATAACAAAGATATTTATTTATTCAAACTGATTTTTTTCACCCAATAATATATCAATTTGATTGACCTGAAGAATAAAAACACTATCATATATGTGGATATTTATGAGGAATGTCACGCTCATAGCCATGCAAAATGGCTGCAGCATTCATTTTCATAAAATTTCATAATCATAAAAAGATTGTTATTATCAATAAAATTAAGCAATAATGTATAATATCATGTCTTTTAATAATTCAAGCACTTTTCCAAGTACCTTTTCATAAATATGGCTGTTTCCAAGGGTTTTCCAGGACTTCCATTTCAAAAAGTCAAATTCAAGCACTTTAAGAACTTTGTACAAATCCTGCTTATTAGAATCATTTTGATTCTTTAGGTAGCACAAAATAACCATTTTAATAATCTAAAATAACCTTTTTCCACTATAAAGAACCTTATAAAAATTCCACGAATGTTGAAGGTTCTTCAATGTAAAAGAGTGTAGAATTAGTATGATTATTAAAACAGCCCAATTATTCAACCGAACCACCACCGAAAACATACAAAATCCTACAAATCATGGACAAGGCTGTTGATGATAATGACCACTTTTGCAATTATGGCTCAGTTATCAGTCAATGCCGATAGTTTTAAAATGAACAAATATCAACTAATCAAACAATCTGGTCGGAATATGTCAGGCAATTATTACAAATAATGAGAGAATACCTGCACTGTGAATCACATTAAACATTACGCTTGGATGTCTGAATGCAGTGTATGATGAATTACAGTTGAATCAGTGCATAATCATGTATACGGCGACCATGAGTCTATGAAACCGCAGTTGGCATGAGCATCATTCGGCTCAGCAAACTCAAATGAAGAGAGGAAACCGTGTACGTACCAAGTTTCTCCACGAGTTTGAGCATCACCCCGCCGATGTGAATTTCCCCGGTGACTCTGAGAGACACGTCCCTGTTGAGGTCAGTCACATTCATTTTCAGTTCCCAGGTCCCGTCTGCATAGCAGCCGTCTGGCATCCGGATCCCGTCCAACGCCATACTTTAAAAGCAGTCAAAACATCACAAACATGAGGATCTGAAGTCTGGGAACTTCAGCAACAAGTGTCCAACTGGTCAAAGACAAAGTAAAGCAAAGCTCTTGAGAGTGAGACACAGATCTCAATAGCTAGTGAGCTGCACACCTAGACAACGTTTTTGGACATTATAGAGAGCTAGTGATGTTCTGATCTTGAATGAATCGTTCTTTTAAGCCGGTTGAAGCCGGTTCATATGAAGTAACCGGTCGAGGCGGTTCATTAATCGAACTTAAGTTGTTAGAAAATAAATGTGTCGTGGCATCATTACTTGATGACGTAAGGAACCGATGAATTGGTTTATGAACATTGAAACGAACTGTCCGAAAGAACTGGTTCGCAGAAAGGAATCGAATCACTAATGACAGCACATGACATTTTGAGTTAAATGGTTAGTTCACCCAAAAATTTAATTCCTCACTCTCATGTTCCAAACCTGTAAGACTTGCGTTCATCTTCTAAACACAAATGATCTTTTTAATGAAATATGAGAGCTTTTTGTCACTCCATTGACAGTCTACGCAACTACCACTTTCAAAAACATAATTTACCACTTTATATTAATCTCCAACGCGCATTCATGAGAGCACCACGGCACATGCGTGTTGTGTTGATGCGAGAACAAACGCTGCTGTGTAAAGGTGCATTGGAGATTCATATTTTTAAATAAATTGGTAAATTATGGGGTTTTTTTGCGCAAACAATGCACTCCTGTCCATACATAAAATTGTGGTTAAACCACTGGAGTCACATGGATTACTTTAATGATGTCTTTACTACCTTTGTGGCTTGAAAGTGGTAGTTGCGTAGGCTGTCAATGGAGGGACAGTAATCTCTTAGATTTAATTAAAAAAGATCTGCATTTGTGTTTAGAAGATGAAGGAAAGTCTTACAGGTTTGGAACAACATGAGGGTGAGGAATTAATGACTGAATTTACATTTTTGGGTGAACTATCCCTTTAATACCAATGTGCACAGATAAAATAATACTTCATCAATGATAAAATGTGAAAATAAACAATAAATAAATTGAATTAAAAGCTCTTCAGGTGTGTCAAGTGGATAAGGGCATTAGAATTACTATAAATTAAATTATTATTAAACATTAGATTTACTTTGGAAATGCTTTAGCAAAACATTGTAATGTTTGTCACGTTTTTAACTGAATGGAATTGGTATTATTTCTAGAAGTCTGTGTGAACTAAATGCAGTAACGTTAGTTAAATTATACCAGCCGCCTAATTCAATAAACTACAACAAAATATCATACTGGAGGTTTTGATGAGTTTTAAATTCAGATTTAAACCTAAATATGATATTAAACCTGTAGCTCGTGCGACTAACGGTCAATCTCTGAGCTAGGGCTCGGATGACGTCAGCAGCCCCGCTCCAAATGCCAACTAAATAAAGACAGCCAGGTCAATGAGAGAAAACACACAAAAACGACCACGAAAGTTAGTTTACTCGCTTTTTTGGTAGGATACGAGAGTACGTAACACAAAGCAAAGTAACACGTAGGGTTATTTGTATCCAGAGTTGGGGAGTAACATTAGCTACGCCAGACAAATCCTGAGAGGAGTGAAATCATAGCGTTCACTAACCTTCACAAATACGCCGAAACAAATCCACAAAACACCACTTCACTTCCCAGAACTTCAACAGTCTGCGCGTTTTCTTTCCTTAGACCGCGTATTTAATCCTATCATGAGGAAGGTTCCCGAAAAAGAAGAAAATCGCCAAAGTCCAGCGACGGAGCTCCTGGAGGGTTTTGCGTTAATGGAGTCCAGTCCAGCGGCCGTTCTCTCTCTCTCTCTCTCTCTCTCTCTCTCTCTCTCTCTCTCTCTCTCTCTCTCTCTCTCTCCTCTCTCTCTCTCTCTCTCTCTCTCTCTCTCTCTCTCTCTCTCTCTCTCACACACACACACACACTCTCTCTCTCTCTCTCTCTCTCTCTCTCTCTCTCTCTCTCTCTCTCTCTCTCTCTCTCTCTCTCTCTCTCTCTCTCTCTCTCTCTCTCTCTCTCTCTCTCTCTCTCTCCTCCAGCCCGCCCTCGGATAACGTCACTCACTCGCTCGCCACTCACTCGCTCGCCATTCACTTCTACATGATAAATGACGTGTCTTATGGGTACTAGCGTAACGTCAGTTTTTTTTTAATTGGTTAATTAAAAAATGACAAAACCATTTGTTTATTTTTCTTAGTGACTGTTTTAAAAAAGCGCCATTATATCGTTGAGAACAATATCCCAACAAACGTTGGCTAATGTGACAAGGTTATTATGAACAAACGTTCTCGTTAATAGGACGTCCAAAGTTGGCTCGTTCTTAGTTTGCAGATGAAAAACATCTTTAAGCACAAAAAAAAAAAAAAAAAATGCAATTGAAAGTGGAAACCTACTGATAGATCTTGTTTCCCAGTCATCATTCACTTTCTCATCATAGGTCTATTTCTAATGAATATTGGCATCAGTTCACTTTTCTTTGAAAGCCCGACCAATTATCCTAATTAGCCTAATAAAATACACAATTGTCGAATAAGTGATTCTCAGCTTTTTTATGGGAGTGAATCCAGGAGTTAACAGGCCATCTGGAATATTATTACACTACTGGAGTAGGAACTGCCTATTATGGAAATAAAATGTGGTTATAAATACCTATGGTTGACTATAACTTTAAGTCTATCTATGTATCTATCTATGTATCTATCTATCTATGTATCTATCTATCTATCTATCTATCTATCTATCTATCTATCTATCTATCTATCTATCTATCTATCTATCTGTCTGTATATCTATTTATCTGTCTGTCTGTCTATCTATCTCTCTATCTCTCTCTCTCTATATATATATATATATAGAGAGAGAGAGATAGACAGACAAATAGATATATATATATAGACAGATAAATAGATAGATATACAGACAGTATATATATATGTCTGTCTGTCTATCTATCTCTCTATTTATCTGTCTGTCTATATATGTCTGTCTATATATATACATATATATGTTTTTTTTAAGCTAATAGTTTTCATATGTAAAAATAAATGAATAAAAAATAAGGATATAACCCAATATTTCCAGTCCAGCTCAAATGCGAATGGTGCTGCATGAAGGAATGTGTGCCTGAGCCGTGGATCTGCATCAGAAGAATGTATAACCTCTTCTCTAACCTCCTCTGTTCTGCCATTGCCTTTTTAGGCTGTGTTTTAATTAGTGTGTAAACAGAGCAGGGAAATGAGGAGCTGTCTGTGTCTCTGTGTGTGTGTGTGTGTGTGTGTGTGTGTTTGTGTGTTTGTGTGTGTAGTGATGAGAACTTACTTAATGTGACTCTGAAAGTGTAGAATTTCTGAAAAGTGCTCTTATATTGTTCAGAACAAGAAGGTTGTTTATCAGCTCTATGCAGGAGTACAACACCAGCGAGCCAAATCACTGCAGTGCTGGTTCCTCAAGTTATCTATTTGGTCAATAGGACATAACAAAGATGTAAGACATAAAAAGAGCAACATAAACCCATTTACTCACTCAAAACTTATGCAAAGTGAATGCAAATCTACTGTAAAAGGAGTAGCATTGAAACAAGGATGGGTTGCTGGAGAATAGTAATAGCTGCCATCTAGTGGCCAATTCTCAATAAGAGCTGAAAAACTGCAGATATGATGATTACACAAGAATTAGATCAATGTTTTCTGTGTAGTGACCGTTTTTCAACAACTCTATTATATATACATATATATTTATTATTTGAGCACTGAAAAGAGCAGCAAAGTTCAAAGAAAGAGCAATTAAATGTTGCCCCGCTGCTATGAACTAACACATAAATAAACTTTGTAGCCAAAAACAGGTAAACTTAAGTTATTTATTTCTCTCTTACATGAGAAACACTTAAGCAAATGATTGATGGCTCAGATAACCAAACATGGAGACACACACACACACACACACTCACTCTCTCTCACACACAAACGCACAACAAACGCACAATCACACACAGTGATTCCCAACCTGTAGGATGTTGATAAGACTTGGCTTTGTTTGTGTATAAACCTGTAAAACAGAAACTTGTGTAATACGTCCATATATGTGTTGTCGTTATTGATTTATGTTGACTTTCTCCTCTTAACCTTATATGACAGGCCTCCAATATCCGATATTTGCATTGGATATTATGAATATTGTTGGCTCTTTGAAGAATCGATTTTGTTCCTCTTTTGTATCACTTTGGATAAAAAAAATTGCACCACTTAAAACAGCAAATAATTTTACCACCGCTGAACGTCCCAGATTGCATTTATAAATAAGAATATCCAGTGTAGCACGAGTTCACAAGAACATGTTTCTGTACTTGATGGAATACATAAGACAACAACAGGCTGGGAAACACAAGTATAATGGTACAAAAATAAATAAACACAGATCATGTCAGCCATGCAGGTCTCAATCTCAACAGACAAGCTCTCTATCATTTCACTTATTGTCCTTCACATCTTGGACATTTCTGCTGTTAAAGTGCAGGTGAATATCACAATCATAAACATGTGACCTTTATGGACATAAATAGTGACTGAAGGTCAAACGCTTCAGAGGAACAGGAACATTAAACTACATGACAGAACAGTCTTGAGCCCCTAATGCCTAAATATCATGTTTTCCATGAGCTAGCTTCTACATTTTAATAGTGTTGTTATTCGTGGCACATATAAACGCTAAAACGGCAGTACAAGTGAAGGGAGAATCTTCCGGAAACCCATCAAAGTCAGATTGCAAGTTTTGTGAGATGTAAAGACTTCTTAACTTGCTCACAAACACTTGGAATGATTTGGCTATAAAAACTGATGCCCGGCCATCCATAACCATTCATAATCACGTCAATAAAATAATTAAATAATATAGTTATGAGGGCACAATGAAGAAACTCAAGTGTCCTTCTGCATAAAAATACAATTGTGTTAACAATACACATAAGTTATGCATGTTATTGCATTAAACAGATATTGATTTCTCAAGTCAAAACAAAAATATCTATAAAAAAGAAGACATTTAAATAAGTGGTGTTCATTATTAGGGAGTTATTATGTACCACTGACTAAATAAAGACATTGATTTGACCCATATACTGCACACACTCTCTGCATACCGTTCTTTGGACTTACATTATGTAAAAAAATATTACAGTTTCTTAATAACGCGATTCAGCGCTGCATGTTTGCATAGTCCAGCCTGTGTCCGTACGGGAAAGGCTTCGGGAAGAAACTCAGAGGCACCAAGTGTTGTTTAAAGTGTTCGGGATGGACCGGATGGGGTCAGTCTTTATTGTGTGTATGTTCTGCCTGGTCTGAGCTCTGAGGCCTGTATATGAAGGTCAGGAGGAACAGGGCCACATCATGGGACGTCCAGTAGGCCGTGTGTGAGGTCACAGCTGACCAATAGCGGCTCTCCACCAAACCCTCACGAAGCTCATAGTCCATGCGGTGCTCCATCTCAACTGGGACACACACAACAACCAAAATCAATAGCAGAAAGAAAGTCATTTCTAAGTGAATGATCCTTTTCCGTCGCATTTGTAACAAATCCTTCCCTCGCGGGTCAAAATGACTTTGTAACAAATCCTTCCCTCGCGGGTCAAAATGACCCAAGCCCTAAAATTATAAAAAAAAAAAAAAAATTTTGTCCAGAAAGCTTATTATATTTCATTTTGATCATGTTTTTCTATTTTTTAATGCAATTTTTTTGGGAGATTTTTGGTTGTTTTTTTATTTTTGTTTACCTTTAAATTACTAGATTTAATCAATAAATAAATACTAATTTTAGCACATTCCTCACATTCTTTTAACTTAAATTCGAAACAACTCACTTTCATGCCTAACCCTTTTAATTCGGCTCAAAATATCTTACATTGGGTTTGTATGCGACCTCTTGTGGAAAAAAAATAATATATAAACTTGTATATAATAATATAATAATAAACTTGATATTTCACGACTCACGATTCAAAAGTTTGAATTATTTAAGTATAGTTTATACTAGTCATGGAAATTTACTTGTATGCTTATGCCTAAATGTTACATTTTATTTCCTTTTTTTCTAATTGTAGAATTGTTTAAAGCAATGGTTCTCAATCTTTTTGTCTCGTTGTGCAACCGTAAATTTGAGCCTCACACACATATATATATATATATATATATATATATATATATATATATATATATATATACATTTTTTTTTTTTTTTTTTTTTACTTTTTTGTAACTATTTTTATTATGGTGGCATTATTTTGATAAAAAAAATAAAGTACAGTAACATTGTGAAAAATAATTAACATTTTGAAAAACTGAATATAAGTGAATATATTGTGTATTAAATTAATTAACCACGATTCAGTTTGTGATTTCAGAATGTTCAAGAACTGTGCAATGTTTTTTGTGTTTTTACTATTTTAATTTTGATTATTAATTTAGAGTTTTGAATACATACATACATACATACATACATACACACACACACACACACACACTGGTCAAAAAAGAATAATTAAGATGTTTTATCTATTTTTGAAAGAAGTCTCTTCTGCTCACCAAGGCTGCATTTATTTGATAAAAAATAAAGTAAAAACAGTGAAATATTATTACCAATTTAAAAGTACTTGTTTTCTATGTGAAAATGTAATTTATTCCCGTGATCAAAACTGCATTTTCAGCATCATTACCAGTCTTCAGTGTCACATGATCCTTCAAAAATCATTCTGATATGCTGATCTGATTCTCAAGGAACATTTATGATTATTATCATTGTACATTTTTGTGAAAACTGCAAAAAAAAAAAAAAATTCCTCAGGATTCTTTGATTAATAGGAAGTTCAAAATAACTGCATTAGTTTGAAATATAAATTTTGTGTACCATTATAAATTCCATTACTTTCCCTTTTTTATCAATTTAATGCATCCTTGCTGAAGGAAAGTATTGGATTCTTTCACACTATAGTTTGATTCATCATCTGACCACATTAAAAAGACACAAACCGTTGGCTGTACACACCTGCTACATCGAATAAAGAGGAGGAAGAGGATGGAGATATGGCTGAGTATGAAAAAGTGCTTTGGCTGTCCTCACTGTCACACATCCCAGAATCCCCGGCTGATGGCAGGCTGGGTGAGCGAGAGAAACGGGAGAATAAAATCCCGCCGATGCCCTTGCCGATACTCGCAGCACCTGCACAAACACCAGGTCACAGATTAGCAGACAACACCTGGTCATGCGGACTATTACTGTGTGGGATTTTCTGTGATCCAGATACAATGTTAGTCAAATGTTTTTCATTCTAAAATTGGTCATAATTCACAGTATCTCTCTCTTTTTTCTTCTTTTTTTTCTGCTGCCTATAAAGTCCCCATGAAATCAAAGCCTTATTTTTTATGGAAAATTGCAGTATTTATAATAGTTCTGGGGCCGTATTCACAAAGAATTTTATTTTACCACTAGGAGTACTCCTAAATCACACTAAAATATTTTAGCTAGGAGTTTTCTCTTAAAAGTTATTCACAACGCCTTTCAGACCTACTCTTAGTAAGGAAAAATGACAACTCCTAAACTAAGAGTGAGTTTTCGTTGCTATGGATGACGTCAATTCTCATGCACGAGCTTCCTCGCAATGATCACGGTGATTGGTTGTTAGATGACAGGGCCATCATGCGGATCATAACACAGACGCAACAAATCATGGAATTACGACATCTAAATATGTCTGTGTCCTACACAAAATAATAATAGTAATGTCATCGAAATGCATATATAATGACATGTTTGTGCAGGCCCAAGTGAAGTGTAATTCTAAAAAGGCAGAGAGAGAAAAGTGGTGAAATCAATGAAATTAAATCAAGGTAGCCTAATACCCTAATGAAACCGCCACTTGCCTAATAATGAAAAACGACACTTGCATTAACACTTGCTTGGTTAATTGACATCCTATTAGTATGGAAGCTTGTTTCCACCACTGAATAAAAAAAATAATAATAATAATTGCGACTTTTTATCTCACAATTGCGAGATATGAAGTCAGAATTGTGAGATAAAAAGTCGCAATTACCTTTTTTATTTTTCATTCTGTGGCGGAAACAAGCTTCCATAGCCTAAATAGACTACTTAAAGCAAGGAAATGTTGCTCCTATTGAAGTAGTAATGTAGTTGAATGACGGTGGATTATGAACTCGCCAAAACGAAAAAGAAAGCCCAACATGGACGCAGGATCAGTTACTGCTGCTGGCCCAGTTGGTGCTAAAAAAAAAAAAAAACATAATAAAAGGGAAATTCGACACTGGGATATCAAGCAAAACTAAGCGTGAGACATGGGAGAGGATTTGTTTGCAGATCAATCCAGCATTCCCGCTTGTGTCGCGGACCCCGGACGACTGCGAGAGGCGGTGGTATGCGCTACAATCCTTTGTGAATAAGTCTAAGTGAGTCAGGAGTCCTCTCGACTTCTTTTAAGCTGTCCCAGACTTAGGTGCTACTTTTAGGGCTAAAATGCTTCGTGAATTACTCTTAGTGAAAAAAATGAGGAGTCCTAAAGTTAGGAGTGACACGCCCATTATTTTTAGGAGTTGCTCCTAAATTCGCCAGTTAGGAGCTACTTTTAGCCTTAAAATTCTTTGTGAATATGGCCCCAGTTCATTTATTTATAAAGCACATTTAAAACAGTCACAAGGCTGACCAAAGTGCTGTACAACCATAAGATAAAGATTAGAGAGAAAAACAGCTAAGAAGCTACATGTACAAATTTAAAACAGAGAACAATGAAGACAAAATAGGCTAAATCTAAATCAAACATACAGAGTAAAGATATTAACAAGCATTAAAAGCTAAGGAAACAAATGGGTTTTCAGCAGAGATTTAAAAACTGATAAAGAAGGAGCTACTCCAAGTGGTGCCGGCAAGCTGTTCCACAGTCTAGGCCCTACCGCCGAAAAGGCTCTGTGTCTCCTAGCCTAGTACAAGGAACAGTATATTTAGATTACTAGATCTTAAGTCATGGGATGGACAATAGGAATGAAAAAGTTCAGACAGGTAACTTGGAGCAAGATGATGCAGACATTTATACACATATAGGAGAATTTTATAGTCAATCCTAGATTGGACCGGTAGCCAATGGAGAGCTCGCAGGATGGGAGTGACATGATCAAATTTATGTCTTTCCATAAGAAATTTGGCCGAAGCATTTTGGACCAATTGGAGACGAAAGAGCTGGGACTTAGAAATGCCGCAGTACAATGAATTACAGTAATCCAAGTGGGATGTTATAAAAGCATGAATAGCTGTCTCAAGGGATTTTTCTGGCAATAAGTGCTTAATTTTAGCAAGAAGGCGGAGTTGAAAAAAGCTAGAAGCGACCACAGAGTACACCTGTTTCTCTAGAGTTAATCGACTGTCAAGGAACACTCCCAGATTCCGTACGCAGCTTGTATTAAAAACAGATAAGTTACCCAAAGAGTTGTCAAATACAAATTTGTCAGATGGGCCAAAAACTATAACCTCAGTCTTTGAATTGTTCAATGTTAGAAAGTTGCTTGCCAGCCAGAGCTTTACCTCATCGAGGCAATCCATTAAAGATTTAAATGCAGAGGGGTCATTTTTTTTTAATCGGCAAATAGATCTGTGTATCGTCCGCATAAAAATGGAAAGAGACACCATGCCTTCCTAGAATCGGGCCTAGAGGGAGCATGTACAGAGAGAAAAGCGAGGGAAACAAGATAGAGCTCTGGGGGACGTCCGGTTTCAAGGAGAGAAGCAGAGGAGGTGAAACTGCCAATACTGACTGAAAAATATGTATCAGTTAAGTAGGATTTAAACCATTTTAAGACTGAACCTTTCAGCCCCACATCTTTTAATCTAGATAAGAGCAGCGAATGATTGACAGTATCAAAAGCTGCAGATAAGTCTAAGAGAACCAGAACCACAGGGTCTCCAGCATCAGTGGCAACAAAAATGTCATTTAACACTCTCAGCAGATTCTGTGCTGTGAAAAGACTTAAAACCAGACTGAAAAATTTCAGAAATATTTGACTTAATTAGGAATGAATGCAGTTGCCACAATGCAGTTTTTTCCAAAACCTTTGAAATAACTGGAATCACGGAGATGGGTCGATAACTTTTTAAAACAGAAATGTCTAAGGAGGGCTTCTTCAGCCCGTTTCCCACGTTTCCTCCTGCGCTTTCTCCGTGCTAGATCGAGAGGCCAACAACATATAAAGTCCAGTATATCCAAGGGCACAGGCCCGTAAGGTTCGTAAATGAAACGATCTGCATCGGCCTTTTTGGCCGCGAGAACAGAGGATCGAATATTCAGCAACATTAGACGATAATAAATGATTTATCCGTTGACATCATTGTTTTAAAACAAATTATGTCCCTGGTAATCTTGAATCAGAGTAACTCTTGCAGCATCTCTTCTCTTCTCTGATGATAAGGGCAGGGCTATAACCTGTCACTCACATGAGATCAGCCAATAGCAAACCACAACCATCCAATCAATTCCCCACAGACACAATCAAGCCCCGCCCACATTTGTTCTTGTTCCAGAAGCGTTTCACTTGGATATACGGCAGAATAGGGAAGAATAGAGTAACGCAACTTCTGTTTCAGGGAAACTTTAAGACTTCTAAGTAAATGCATGAAATGCAGAAAATGCAGGAAAGCTAAATGTATGTGGCAGAAAACAAAGCTAGAAATAAATTATATTTTAGGTATTTTCCCAAGGTCCTTAAAGTTCCCCTGTGGTGAACATCAAGCTTTTAAATGTTGTTTATATGTCTATGTGGTGTTTTTAATATGCTTTAAGACAAACCATGTGTTAATTCATAAGTCAACACCATTGCTGAGTATTTTCTCCTTAAAACTGCAGTGAACCAAAGACGGTCTCAAAAACACGGTTTGAAATCGCTGGTGTTTCTGACGTCACAAACTACCTTGTAACCAATCAGATCAACGAGTGATCGTCAACGAGTGGATCTCTGTGCTGCTGTGAGAGTGGAGGCGGGGCTCATTTGCATATGATAATTTGCACAGAACTGCATATACTAAATACAATTTTGTTTTTATTTACATGTCATTTTGGTGATCAAAGATGAGTTTTAAGGGATAAAATGATTGACTACGGGGAACTTTAAAAACTGCCGTTGTCAGACCTCATCAAAAAAAAAAAAAAGAGCAATCTGGATAAGTCAGTTTTGAACAACTATAGACCTTTCACAAATCTCCCCTTCATTGGCAAGGTAATAGGGAAGGTTGTTTTCAATCAGATGAGCAACTCAAATTACTTTTTGGACAACTTCCAGTCAGGTTTACGAACACACCAGAGCACAGAGACAGCATTGAGTAAGATATAAAATTATATTTGGCTAATGCTGATGCTGGTAAAATTTCTGTATTGGTATTACTAGACCTTAGTGCTGCATTTGATACTGTTGTCCACAATATACTTCTCAACAGACTGGGAAGGTCAATATTTAGCTCAATTTAGAAGGCAGAGGCTACTTTGTGAGCATAGGCAGTTATGAATCTGATTGGACTGCTTTGACACATTGAGTTAAACACGGTTCAATCCTTGCGCCTCTACTCTTCAGTGTGTATATGCTCCTGCTAGGCCAAATAATTCAAAACAACAATATTGCTCATCTCAGCTATGCAGATGACACCCATGTCTACCTAGCTTTGTCACCATGCTGCTATAGAGCAAGTACGGGACTTGCTAATGCAAATCCATACACCACACACTGCTGTGAGCAAGTAAGACATGCTGCTACTGTACAATATAGTGTACATGAATTGCCTGTAGCAGATCTATACAGGTGGAGCTGGGGAAGGTGGAGGGTTTCTGAAAGCACGCAGCAACTGCTTCAGCAAATGCTACCAAATATTTGAAGGTTGAGCAGCGAGCTCATTGGCTACTGATACAGCAAGAACCAATCACAGGGTTCGTACAGACTCTGTCAAATGAAATTCCAGGACTTTCAAGGACTTTTCAAGCACTACTTTTTTGAATTTCAAGGACTTTTCAAGCACTACTTTTTTGAATTTCAAGGACTTCAATCCGCACTTATTAAACATTATCTTTATTTTTTTTTATAAAGATTATCGAACCAAATATCTTTATTATTTATTTTTTTACTCAAATTAAATATATATGGTATCTTCTGTTTCACTTCATAGAGGTCAATCCATTGACCAGCGCTGTCAGGCATGGGAAATCCCCTTAACCATTGAAAGGATATTGAAACTGATTTTTTTCCCCATTAATATATATGATTGACCTGAAGAATGAAAGTTGTATTATATACTTATCATATACTTAATATCATGCTCATAGCCATGACATGAGAAATAGCTCTATATCTCAGACGGGCTGCAGCGTTGATTTATTGTGAAACAATTGTATTTTTTCAACAACAACAAAAAAAATCATAATATTTTGAATTAGGGATGCACCCATACCACTTTTTGCAGAACGAGATACCGATACTGTAACCGATCCCTGAATTTTCACTGCATTTGTAATTTTTAAATGTATTAATAGATAAACCAAAACAATATAAATCATATTAGTTGGCTTAATTTGTTCATCAAATATATATTTCTTTCAATTATTTTCATGCTTAATTAAGCCTGCTAAAATGCATTGTATGAGCTTCTGTTACTGTACATTCTATTGATCCTATTTTATCTTTCATTGAATAGCACAGCACATATTTAGACTAGAGCAGCTCCGGAAGGGTCAGTGCTGAGGATTGGGTCAGTGGTACAAATGTTTAGACACCAGTGAAATATCAATTCTTTATTCCAATTTTGATACTACAACAAAAACTGCCAGCCTAATTAATGTGAATTTTAAAAATTATTAAGGTAAGCAGTCAGCAACTAAATAAGAACGAATAATCAACTTACAAATAAATACAATAGAAAAAAGAAAGGCTAAATGAAATAAACAGTGTTTTTAGAGTTTTTCGGGTAGATCTAACAGGTACAGAAATTTGAATAAAGTAATCAAATGTGAAAAAATTGCATATTCATTACTGAATAAATTAAATATAGATAGATCTTTTTGTAAAGTTGAAAAGGGTAGCCTATTTAGTCAAGAGCAGTGAGTAATTTATTTGTCCATTGTTTGATTAACATTAAAACAGCAGTGAGTTTGTTAAACTGCTGCCCCTTTAAGACCGAACGCACGGACCCCATTTGAACATGGCTACATTCACTTGAGATATAACTGACTATGTTTACTAGGATACTCGCCAAGATGGGCGTTTTTACATAATTTTGTGTGAATTCGTCCGTACAAGCGCAAGACGTGAAAGACAATTTAATTCAGTATTCGCGCGCGAAGACGCTGGTTTGCGTTCATGGAACTTCTTGACTGCAAACGTCCAGTAATAATGTAGGCAATCACTCGTTATACATAAATCAGGTAACAGTTCATGTTTTACTTTACTTACATATACGATTTAGTTTTCATCCAAATAACACGCGCTGAGTGAACGATCAGCAATCAAGAGCATTCAACAGAACTGCGCTCTCGCTCGTCAGTTAACGTTAATAATAAGCTACATGCCTCGTTTTATTTTCTTTGCCATTGACATCCGACTGAACTACAAACCTTCCACTGATGTCTGTTTAAAGGGATGTGCTCGACCAGCTCGCGTGTCTGTGCCGCTGCGCGCTCAATCCACTGCGCGGTTTCCTCTGATCAGCTCGCGCACCACAGCTATGTGTTACTATACACACGCTGCCTGGGCCTATCGGTTGTTGGTATCGGAGCATTTTTACGAGTACATGAGCTCGGTATCGGTGCATCCCTATTTTTAATAATTCAAGCACTTTTCAAGTACCTCTTCAAAAATATGGCTGTTTTCAAGGCTTTTCCAGGACTTAAATTTCAAAAAGTCAAATTCAAGCACTTCAAGCACTTTCAGCACCTTGTACGAACCCTGCAATCAGCTGTGTCCTATAGAGAATGATGTGATTGCAAGTGGATTCAGTTAAAGGACCTATCAGTCTGCGCCATCTAGAGTTTCATGACAGAACTTTGCATTTAACAACTGGATGTGCCGAAACTTTCTTCAGTTAAATAAAGATAAAACAGAGGTAATCGTATTTGGCAAAAAGATGAAGTATCAAAGGTATATGCTTATCTTGACACCAGGGGTCTAAAAACTAAACATGAAGTCAGGAATCTTGGTGTCATCCTAAGCTTCAGAAGCCATTACTAAATCAGCCAACTACCATCCAAAAAGCATAGTGCGAATCAGATCCTTTGTGTCTGAGCAATACCTAGAGAAGCTTATTCATGCGTTTGTCAGATGTACCTAGTATGCTGGCCTTGCCCAGGTTGGTGATGGACTCTCCGTAGTGTCGACTGGCCAGGACAGGTGAGGTGCTGGGACTGTTCTCTGTGTCGTTACTGACGTTTATGTATGTGGGTCTGATCTCATCATATGGACTGGAGTTGATGGTGTTACACCTACAAAACAACATCAAAATCAACATTCAAAATCATATCAGAAAATCCCAACATATAGAATTATTGCAAATGTAACCTTTAAACTCAGAGGAGAGTGATTCTCAACTAGGGGTCTGGGGCCCACAGCAAACTTACAAACATATTTAAATTTAAATTAATAATAATATTATATACACTACTGGTCAAAAGATTGGAATACATTTTTTTTAATGATTTTGAAAGAAGTGTCTTCTGCTCACAATATTTTAATCAAAGATAGAGTAAAAACAGTGACATTGTGAAAAATAATTACCATTTTAAATAACTGAATATATGTGTGAATATATTGTTAAACTAATTTATTCCTGTGATCAAAGCTGAATTTTCATCATCCTTACTCCAGTCTTCAGTGTCACATGATCCTTCAGAAATCACTCTAATATGATGATTTTCAGCAGGGATGTATTAAATTGATCAAAAAAGACAGTAAAGATTTCTATTTGAAATAAATGCTGTTCTTTTGTACTTTCTATTCAACAAAGAATTCAGAAGAAAATGTAAAAAAAAAAAAAAAAAACTGTTTTCAACATTAATATTAGAACCATTATTAATGATTGATCATCAGCAATAATAACTATAAAAACTGAAAAATAATAATAAAAACTGAGCATCAAATCATCATATTAGAATGATTTCTGAAGGATCATGTGACACTGAAGACTGGAGTAATGATGATGAAAATTCAGCTTTGATCACAGGAATAAATTACATTTCACAATATATTCACATAGAAAACTTATTTTAAACTGTAATAATATGTCAAAGTATTTCTGTTTTTAATGTATCTACGATCAAAAAAAAAATTGATGAGCATAAGAGACTTCTTTTAAAAATATATTTTTTAAAAATCTTCTGACCAGTAATGTATATTCAAAACTCTAAATTAATAATCTAGGTAACACTTTAACTAATGTTAACTAATGAACCTTATTGTAATGTATGAACTAACAATGAGCAATGCATTTGTTACAGTATTTATTAATCTTTGTTAATATTAGTTAATAAAAATACAGCTGTTCATTGTTTATGTTAGTTCACAGTGCATTAACTAATGTTAACAAATACAACCTTTGATTTTAATAATGTATTAGTAAATGTTGAAATTAACATTAACTAAGATTATTAAAGGCTGAAGAAGCATTGTTCATTCTTAGTTTATGTTAACTAATGAACCGTATTGTAAAGTGTTACCATAATCTAAATTAAAATGGTCAAAACACAAAAAAAATATATCAACAACTTGATATATTTGTCTCTCAATAACTATTTTTTATTTAAGCACAGTTCTTGAACATTCTGAAATCATAAACTGAATAGTGGTTAGTTAATTTAATACACCAACACTCCCAGTTTCTGTTAAAAAGAGTTATAACAAAGTTAAAATATATATATGGGGCTCAAATTTGGTGTTGGACAATGAGAATAAAAGATTGAGAACCACTGGTTTAAGCAATTCTACAATGAGGACGAATAAAAAAAAAGAGGAAATAAAATGTAACATTTATGCATAAGCATACAAATACATTTCCCTGACTAGTATAAACTATACTTAAACAATAACAAATCAAGACTCACCAGTGTATTTGGACAGGAGCGATGTTGCTATAGTGCTTTAAAACAAGAGGCTCCAGTCGATAGGCCTGCAATACAGTGAAACAATTATTACAAAAATGCCAAATCATTCCACTCTCCTCAAATGAATAGCAAAGTCACAGAGTGAAATGTAGTGTCGTCATCTCACCACAGGGTCTGTCGGGTGGAAGATGTTGAAGAGGCGCTGGCAGATGGACTTGGGCATGATGTGATCCTGATCACCGGTGTTTCCGGGCCGAATCCCTCTCAAAGCTAGGAACACAGCCAGAGGAGAACCCATGCAGAAGAAGTTCTCCACCTGCAAATTAATTATGGAGCTTCATTACAGTCAAACCAAAAAATATTCAGACACCAGATATTTTTTACTAGTGGGTGCAGGACAATATAGCTCATTTATGAAAGTGAGGAGAGCAAAATAAACTGTGGCATATTATACCCAAAAATTATTCATACAGCGACTACCAGTAAAACTTATAAACATTTGGGACCAAAAATTATTCAGACACTTTGACCTGACCATTGTTTTGCTGAAGTGTTTTTTTCTTTAATTGCTAATGTGATCTTTTTACACCACAGACTGAACAAAGTGAAGCATCGCATGGTAATTTGTTGAGCTAAACTGGTATTATATAATTGTGTAGTTAAATTTAACAGCTGACAGATATTCAACATAATTCATCTGTGAGACAGTATACAGAAGGATGGACAAAACCAGTGAAACATCAACTGATCTGATAACTGAGTTCTTGTCATATTGTATAACCATTTTCTAAACTATAGTGAATAAACTGTGATAGTGTGAGAAATGTTGAAGGTGTCTGAATAAATTTTGGTTTGACTGTATGGAGGTACAGATGTGTTACTTGAGCTGATCACCATGTTAATGTCACTACATCACCTTAAACTTTAACGTAGGGAAGGGTGCAGGTTTCGATGCCTTGAGGCCCTGAAGCTGATCTTGCAGTTCTCGTAACCTGTCACAGACATTGATTAATTACAAGACTAGATTTGGACTTTTTCTAAAGTGTAAGTGGTGCTTGTCTATGCAAAACTCAGTTTCACAATGCTAGGGCTTCACTATGCAGTTGCTACACTTTCATTTGAACAGAATGTCTGTGTTTTCCGATCATCTACTATATGCTTTTTCTGCAGTGTAGAGCGCATGTGCATGGTTGCCAGATTGCAAACATTAGTAAATCACTGGGAAGAAAATATATTCTTTTAAAGTCCCCCTGTGGTGAAAATCCACCTTTTAAATGTTTGTTTACAGGTGAAACTCGTAAAATTAGAATATCGTGTAAAAGTTATATTTTTGATGATTATGGCTTACAGCTTATGAAAACCCCAAATTAAATTTAGATAATTTTTCAAGTTTCACCTGTATATGTCTATGTGGTGTTTTTAATATGCTTTAAGACAAACCATGTGAAAATTAATGTCAACACCATTGCTGAGTATTTTCTCCTTCAAGCTAAAATATGTAATTTTTTTTCACTGCTAGGGGTTGCTAACCTCTTACAATAACAAAGGCGTAGGTTTATGACGCAGTGATAAGCAGAATCATGGAACTTGTAGTCATGCCGATGGATCTAATAATGTTTATGGATGAGTGAATACATTGATGTTTTTAACATGACAGTGTGGTATGAAACAGGGCGCAATTGCTAATGAGAGACCGATATCAGTGCCACACGCGAGTCCCGCGGATATAAAGGAATAAGGACATTTCATTCTACCGAACTACCCACAAGTGCAGAATTACTACTCACACAGGTCAGTTTATTAGACGAATTAAACTTGTGAGGTAACGCAGCGTTGTTTCACTTGGTCTACACTATCACACTAAACTGCATTTGAGTGTGTTGAAAGTTATAATGTTATTCTATGTATTAGTTTGTTGGCTGTATGAGACTAGCAGTAAGCTAGATCAACATTAGAATAACATACTGATCATATTCTAACATCATCATGTTGAGCTATATAACATTGATTCGTTTTATGTACATTTGCTCACCTGTCTAATAAAGTACATGCAAGAGCGGCGTCTCTGTCAAGTCATGACTCGTGGAGCTCTCGGCATCTCGAAAACACCACGCCGATATTGATTCTCGTTCTCAAAGTCTGCTTGCCATGGTCCATAATGTTTGAACGAAACAACAACAGCGTGAGCGTGCTGCTAGACGTAACGCACTTGTCCACATCTGTCGCCATGTTTACTATGGCAGTACAAGCGGAAACCAGGGATAACGCGGATATTACGTCATTGACAGGCGACAAGTGAACAGGGATGAGCCATTATTTAAAACTGGAATTTCTCTGAAATTAAAAATCTTTGGGAAATTTTGGGATATTGTAAGTACACAACTGCAGGAAATATATCACACTGTGCAAGTGATTTTTGGATATTTTATTACAAAAATCTTTATTGTAGCTTTAAAACTACAGTGAACCAAAGACCGTCCCAAAAACACAGTAATCGCTGGTGTTTCTGAAATCACAAACTACCGTGTATCAGATCAGCGTGTGATCGTCAACGAGTGGATCTCTGAGCTGCTGTGAGTGAGTGGAGGCGGGGCTAATTTGCATATTCATAAAACCATGTATACTAAATGAGGCAAGGGTGTCGAGTTACATTCAAGCTGTTTTAAGGCACGAAGACGTTTTTTTTCCTTTCTCATTTAAAAATGTCATTTTGGTGATCAAAGATGAGTTTTAACAGATAAAATGATTGACTACAAGGGGACTTTTAACTACATTTTAGTCTTATCAGTCTCATCACCAATAATGCATGATGATATAGTCACAGCTAGTGTTTAATGATGCCAATGTCATCTAGTCATAAAAAAAAGTCAAAATTTTTCATCAGTTTCATTAATAAAATGTACACTATTGTAACGCTGCTATGAAACAATTGTGAACAGCACTATATATAAATTATGTTTCACTTAACATGAGGATGCTTTAAATGATCTTAGACGTGTGAACCAGCAGCACCTTTGTCTGGTAAGCTGCACTTCCTCCAGCAGGAGGCGCTCTCCGTAACTCATCCAGTGTAAGTCTTCCCCCTGCAGCTGATCGTGATGTTCCTGCAGACAGAAGCGCACCGGATCCCAGCCCGTCATGATGTCAAAGGTGATCACGCAGCCCAGTGAGTGGGAGATGATGGACACTTTGCCGCCTTTCCTCTCAAATTCAGGGTTTCGTGAGCAGAAGAGAGAATACAGGCGGTTGAGCTCCTGCGTCAAACCTTTAGTGATCTGCAAGGATGAACATTAGCATGCATATATATATATATATATATATATATATAAACAAAATACTTGATTGGTCAGCTATACTGTATATATGCATTGACACCACTTTCCCGCAGGAACACACTCCCTCAGCCGCACTGAGTGGCAGAAGAGCTGCTGCAAGACTGGATTTAATAGGGGAAACTGCAAAAACGCGAGTAAAACAAATAATTACCAGTTTAAACTAAAGGTTGAACTCGATATAGTGTTCCTTACAACTTACCAAAGATCCAGTGATCCACAGATATATACATGCAGCCAGGAATCGTGTTTCCTGATATTTATATAAGCCTGATTTAGACGACGGGAAATAGACAAATTTGCCAGTAATTTATTTATGTACATTTTTATGTGTGAACGCTTTATATAAATACAATATAGGTAGGTCTAAATTCACATGATCACGTATATCAATGTTATATATACAATCATATCGTCTTAAAAGTTTTTTGTCAGTGTTTATTTAAATTCATCTAATTATGCAGAATATAGACCTTATGTAACCGCGCCCCTTTTCAGCGCTGCACTCGTTGTGTATCTTGTGTATTTATGAATGAGCGGCTCGTTTTAAAATCTTCCCGGTCTACTGACATTTGTTAAGACATCTGCTCTAAACATTAAAAACCTCATGATAACTTTCGTTAAAGGGTTAGTTCACCCAAAAATGAAAATTCTGTCAGTATTTACTCACCCTCATGTTGTTCCAACCCCGTAAGACCTTCGTTCATCTTCGGAACACGAATTAAGATATTTTTGATGAAATCTGAGAGCTGGATCACTCCTCCATACTAGTCCATAGGCTTCTTCAGGGATTGAAACTTGCCAGCCTTGAAAAGTTATTAAAGACATCGTTAAAATAGTCCAAGTGACTACAGTGGCTCAATCTTAAGTTTATCAAACGACGAGAATACTTTTTGTGCGCAAAAAAAACAAAAATAACAACTTTATTTCAACTATTCATTTCCTTCTCTGTGGGCCTCGAGTCAGTTCACTAGTATAATAGCGGAAGCTTCTGTTGTTGTACGTCACACGCATCACACACATGACCAGCGTCGGCCAATAGTGAGCCTACGTGTGACGTAGCTCTACGCAATCATACTAAGTTAACTGACTAGAGGCCCATAGAGAAGGAAATGAATAGTTGAAATAAAGTCGTTATTTTTGTTTGTTTTTGCGCACAAAAAGTATTCTCGTCGTTTGATAAACTTAAGATTGAGCCACAGTAGTCACTTGGACTATTTTAACGATGTCTTTAATGACTTTTTGGGGCTGGCAAGTTTCAATCCCTTAGAAGCCTATGGAGGAGTGATCCAGCTCTCGGATTTCATCAAAAATATCTTAATTCATTCAAGTTCAAAGACGATTTTCTAAAGATGGCTGCGCCCTCGTTTCTCTGGCGCATAAGGTCTATGGTAAATATTAAATTGATGAGTTGTCAATACAATATATAGGGAATGATTTTACCACTAACATTCAGCATATTGACACACGGTAACTGCAAGTCCACCTTTCGCTGCCTGGAGTCCATTTGTTTCTATGAATTGCAGCGATAAATTTGTTTCTCTGTTCTGTAGCTTTCAACAGTCTTTTAGAAAATTTATTAAAAATAAATAGATGTATTGTCAAATCTATTTGTACAGTCAATCACAAAGCTGTCTTTTGTGTTTTCACACTGAAAATTCACTCTTTTTGCCACTCACTGGGTGAGAGAAAACGATGACAAAATGTAAGAACTAATGAAACGTAAGATGTGGTTCACCTCATCTCTGTACAGAGGGCTGGTGTAGTACATGATGTCCATGGCACTGCTGTTGAGTAAATCTCTCAGGCCTCTCACTTTATCTGGTGTGATCGACTCCACTGTGTCTGCATGTAAAGAGGAAAACGCTCTTAAAATATGAACACAAACTATGATTGAACAGCTCAGTCAACATTTCGTTATTAATGTTAATGCATGTCATTGTTTGAGCTGCTTTGTTTGCACAGCTGAGAGAGGATGAACTATATTATATTCTCTTGCCATCATATAAAACAGTGTGTGTGCTTGTGAACAAAAGGTAAAAGGACAGCGTGTGTGATAAGAGCAGCTGTTCAGAGAGTGAACGCAGACAGACACGTGGTTTTACAGTCTTACCGCCGTCCAAAGCCAGTTTCGAGCGCCACTCGACCGGCAGGAACTCCACATGCTCCTCTGTTTGCTCAGCAAAGTGCTTCTCCTCCATCTTCCTCACCGCTTCCCGCAGCCTGAACACACACACACGAAGAAATATTAAACTAATAGATGATAAAAGGGCATGACAAAATTACAAAAAAAAACAAATAAAATACAAATAAAAATCAATTCAGAATATTTCTAAACACTTAGTTTTCCAATTTAATATCAATCAGAGATGATCACTAGAATGTTTTTAACAAAAATTATCTTTATTTAAAAAAAAAAAAAAAGATACATCATTACAGACTATCCAGCTGTTCTCATTTCACAACTCAATACTTCATATTGATATATATATATATATATATATATATATATATATATATATATATATATATATATATATATATATATTATATCTATATGACCAGAGGGGATATTTGTTTTTAAATGACCCTACAAGTTTGGTTAAACAATCAAAATATGAGGACAATATTTTACATAATTTAAATATTTGAAATATGAGGGAAAAACAAAACACTAAACTTCGTTAAGGTATTTATCTGACAAATAGATTTGGCAAAAAAAGCACCAGTTTTTACTTTACTTGCATAGAAAAACAAAAAGCTCACAGGAAAAAGTATGTATTGACTACAACATAATCAGTTATTCTCTCTTATTTTTGCATGTGTTCATCATTTCTTTGTATGACAGCCTGGCCAAAAATTATGTCGGCACAATTTTACGTTTCATTGCATTATCACAAATAAAACAATTGGCTTTAAGCACAACTATACAATGAGCTTACATGTATGTCAATTTTTTTTGACCAGACATCACTTTGACCACTACTGTGTATATGACAGACATAAACACAAATATTGTAAAAAGAAAAAAGAAGCTCTGAATATCTTTAATGAACCTGAACAGATTTATCTAAATACTTTCCCAATTAATACACTAATTCATCACCAAGGCATCTCCCTGAAGACTAAAACAACAGTACTCCTGAGGACTCACATGCCAGTGTTTTTGATGATGCGATCCTTGTCCATCTTCTGTCCAATGCCATGAACCACGAACACAATATGTGTGGTCTGAGGGGGTTTATCGTCCAGCGAGGCCTCTTCCACATAACCGCGGTGCAGTCTGGTGCCACTGCTGGAGGCTGAGCCAATCACAGGACACATGTTAAGAGAGAGTCACTGCTGTTTTACTAATACAGTCACAGCTGTAGGGCAGGGCCACCCTTGTTGCAACTAGGGCTGGGAATCGAAAATCTATTCCAATTCTGGAATTGGATACTTAAGGTCAGGAATCGGATAATCGTTACAAAATTTAAATTTCAATTCCATATGTGCATTTTAATAGGACTTTAAACCATTCAAGCGCAAGAAGACCTGCACTCTTTTCTGTGCTGCGCACACATCTAGCCTAAAACAAGCACATAAATAGTGATTTTAAACCATTCAAACACAAACAGCCGCCACTACTGAACTTTTACTGTCTTTTTGCAAAGGGTTGCAAAGAAAAACCGGACAAATACACACAAAAATGTCAAACTATCCTCGTAAACACAGTCAGTTATGTTTTAAGTGAACATAAACAGTTGACACAGAAAACGCATGTGTAACGGTAAATTGGATCAGTGCAGCTCTTAAAGTGACAGAAGCCTAATATTCCTGCTGCCGTCACTTTAATAACGTTAATCAAACAAAAGACAAAGAGAAAATCCACTCACTGTTCTTGACGGAATAACTTTTGTAACTATATTTGTAATGTATATTTTATTTATAAAGTGCATTGTTATTTTACATTTGATTACAGTTTCTGTACCTGAATACCTGAAAATCTTAAGACACTGTATTTCTATCATATCTTTGTTCAGTTTTATCTATTTGTGTGATAGTAATAAAAAAATAAAAAAAAATTGGCAGACTGTTTACTTGTCTTTAATAATGCTTGATTTTTATATTAGTTATTATAGGCTAGATGTTTTTGCTATGGTATTTTTAAACCATTGGCAAAAGTTCTTTAGCCTTTGATTTTTGTTCATGGTATTCAACTACAATGAAATGTTTTGTAAGTTTTTAGTCATTAAGAACGTTTTTTTTATTGGAAGCGAAATTAGGAATCGATAAGAATCAGAATCGGAATTGGAACGATACCTAACCCAAGTTACATCCTCCTCATCTAGTCATGCACCGAAATGTCCTAGTGTGGGTCTCTGCACATCGGAGTAATGGGCGATTTAAAATGGTTTATTCCGTGATGGAAGCAAGCTTCCATAATTTATTGCTTTTTTATGAAAAGATAACTAGATAATAAAAACGTTATGGACACAAAAACATGCTTACTCCATATGAAAAAAGCTTTCGCTCTTTACAAATGCAAGTCTTTGGATAGTCTTAACCATAATGTTTCAGAAATTATCTTAAAATACAGTTGCAGAGAGACATATAATAATGACACAAGGAACCCAGACAGGACACACACACACGCACAGAATCTGGTGTACGGACAGAATGATACGGCTGGGATTGATGACTGTGTTCATACAGCTCCAGTGGATCCACTCACCTTTAGAGAAACCCAGCTTCTGTGTGACGGTGCGAGCAATCTTAGACGTGGTGGCGTCACTGTACAGATACACCTCATCGTCGCTGTACCAGTCAACATGACTGCGGCTCAACTGCAGACTGTGAATGGCTGTACGTGATGAGAAGGATAACAAAACATTCATTACATTTACTGACATGGCTTTACAGTAATGGCGCTTTTCCGGCCGGGGCTCTCCGGGGCTCAGCCCCGGCACATAAGCCTGCTTGTTTGCAGTCAGTTGCCTACTGGAAATTATGTCACATAAAATTTGATGAAAGTAATGCGTTTGAAAACATATTTATAACAATAAATGAAAGATTTTTGAAATGGCATGTCTATTTTGTCTCGGCGCAGCTGAGATGAGAACAATCGGAACACGGCCGTATTCTTGTTCTGCTGTCAATCGACTATGATCGCGCACCACTCGCGCATGCGCATCTAGGTGACACGATAAATGTACGCAGCAATATATAATGAATATTCCTGGGAGATCCGTAGGTGCGCGGGATGTGGAAGCGCGCAAAAGTTCCAGAAATGTACAAAAAGTGCCCTGGCCTTGAATGACAAGGTAAGGAAAATAAGACTAAATCAAAATTAAATAACCAAGACTAGGTTGACCATGTGATTTTTCTCAGGAGATGTTTTGAGCATTTTACTTCAGACACCGGATTATCAGCAAACTGAAAGAGAACTGCTAGCTGGCTACTCAAAATAAACTAGCAATATATTCAGTCAGCATATTTGTATTTGATCTGTGTGAATTACAGAAATATAAGACTTGGTAGACCTACTACCAAGCAACCTTTCCACAAGGATAGATTGATTTTATTTTTGTGACTTGTGCATATCTTGATGAGAAATGATGCAGAGTAGGATGAGTGTGTGTGTATTGTAGTAGTAAAGAGAGAGAATGTGAGAAGGAAGTGTGTGTGAGTTGGACCTGGTCACCACAGACCCAAATCTTCTCAGCTGTTGCTACTGTCATATGCTGCACTGTCTCTTCATGTGGCACATTATGTTTGGCACATTGTATGGGTCACTATATATCATAACAAGGTAATACAATGTGTAATCAAGTGATGACTGATGTGTGGTGACAGTAATGTAAATGCTAAATGTCCTAATACCTGTTGATACTACAACAATGCAAAGTATATGCTCTTAACCTTGCAGTTTTTTACATATCATGTAATACTCAATTTCTCCATTTCTTTGCACAAAACTCTCCAGAAAGTGCTATTTAATGGTTTATTTTTCAAAAAAAAAAGTTTTTTTTCTTCAAGCAAGTAGTTTTAAAACAGGTGCTACTTTAAAACAGGCTGTTACTGGCCATTTAAATCCAGCGGGTTTGATGTCTCGCAAATACAATGACGCTGGTAGTGATGATTCTGTCTGTCTGACCAATCAGTGATCTGCAGTGTTTTCACATCACATTATAGTATCGGTACGGTCAGGGGTTAAATTGGGATTTATTATGTGGGGGTGCTCTCCTCTCCCTAGGGGGGTCCGGGGGTCCAGGGGTATGTATCAACAGTTATTAGGACATTTAGCATTTACATTACTGTTAATCAGTCATCACTTGATTACACATTGTATTACCTTGTTATGATATATAGTGACCCATACAATGTGCCAAACATAATGTGCCACATGAAGAGACAGTGCAGCATATGACAGTAGCAACAGCTGAGAAGATTTGGGTCTGTGGTGACCAGGTCCACCTCACACACACTTCCTTCTCCCATTCTCTCTCTTTACTACTACAACACACACACACTCATCCTACTCTGCATAATTTCTCTTCAAGATATGCACAAGTCACAAAAATAAAATCAATCTATCCTTGTGGAAAGGTTGCTTTATAGCTAAATGTAGGTCTAGCAAGTCTTTCTGCAATTCACACAGATCAAATACAAATATGCTGGCTGAATATATTGCTAGTTTATTTTGAGTAGCCAGCTAGCAAGTTCTCTTTCAGTTTGCTAATAATCCGGTGTCTGAAGTAAAATGCTCAAAACATCTCCTGAGAAAAATCACATGGTCAACCTAGTCTTGGTTATTTAATTTTGATTTAGTCTTATTTTCCTTACTTTGTCATTCAAGGCCAGGGCACTTTTTGTACATTTCTGGAACTTTTGCGCGCTTCCACATCCTGCGCAACTACGGCATACATTTATCCGTGTCACCCAGATGCGTATGCGCGAGCGGTGCGCGATCATGGTCGACTGACAACGAGACGAGATTAAGCAGCTGAACAAGAATACGGCCGTGTTCCGATTGTTCTCAGCTCCGCCGAGACAAAATAGACATGCCATTTCAAAAATCTTTAATTTATTGTCGGAAATATGTTTTCAAAAGCATCACTTTCATCAAATTTTATGTGACATAATTTCCAGTAGGCAACTGAAACAAGCAGGTTTATGTGCCGGGGCTGAGCCCCGGAGAGCCCCGGCCCAATTTAACCACTAGGTACGGTACACTTGGAACCTCAACAGAGGTGGTACCATTTAAAGCGAGCCGAAGTGAGCCGTACCGTACCATGCAGTGGAAAAGCGCCACAAGTGAGCCGTACCGAGCCGAGCCGTACCGTACCATGCAGTGGAAAAGCGCCATATCACAGTTCACATTACAGAGTAAATGACACAAAACTAAAGGGAAGCAGTGCTTTTCAGTGCACAGACATCATGTCCGGTTTTCTCTGAGGGTCTGATTTGAGGCGTTTAAAGAGTGCCACAGCACTGAGTGATTAGGCAGGAAAGTATCCCGTAAAGAGCACACTGAAAAGCCGCCTGTCATTCTCCCTTACAAACAGAGAGAAATGAACAGAGAAATGAATCCGGCAAGTAAATCAGCAAAGGTTCACCTGATGATAAGAGCAGCCCTGCTTCGTACTTCACATACAGAATATAAATCTCATGTTTCATTTCGCAGTGCAAAAAATGTTTTTAATATTATGACAAATGTTCCCGGTTCCGTGGCATATTGTTGATTACCACAAAAAATAATGTCATCCCTCAGTTTGTGTTTGATAGTTCACTTATATTATTCTAATACTATTATTAACATATTTTTGCCATACATACATACATACATACAAGTGTAATTAAGTATTAAACATAATAATAATAATATTGGTATTTTTATTGACAAAAATCGATAGTTATTTGAGTCTCTTTCGCACTGATAAGAAAAAAAAGCAAAGCTGTCGCGATGGCCGACCCCAGGGGGTTAATGTCCTGTTATTTTATTTCAGTGTACAGCTTCATTTGGCACGAAGCATACAGTTAAAGTATACTTCATTCAACTGAACTGAGCACACGTATTTTGTCTTGTTCCATCCATGCAATAAATGCATGTCCACGAATAAGCGTTTTTTTTTTAAGCGTATACTGCTGGACTATGAGGTACGACCCATTTTAGGGGCAATGCAGCCAAAATTACAATTTAAAAATAAATTAGAGCTATAGAAATGTATCTTCATATTACAAATAAAGCTTCATGTTATGAGAAGGCAACCTTCTACGACATTTATCCTGTAGTCATGACGAGATTAGGATCCTGCAATCTAAAAAAAAAAAAAAAATAGAATTGAAAAAGAATCAAAACCAACAGTGAGGAATCAACTCCCATTGATTCCAGAACCAGGAATCGGAAACACAGCCCTACGTCAGTGCATTATGGGTATTTTCTAGCCGTTGAGAGGACACGGTTGTACACTTGTTATTGTGGTGCATTGTGGGATTGAATGAGTGCGCTCAATAATGTCCACAATGGTTTCGGACACCACTACAAATGGCTTTTCCCTCAAATAGTGCTCTATTAAAGAGTATAGGGGGCAATTTCAGACACAGACATTATTTTCACAATTGTTTGGTGTTCCATATTGCTGGTAAAAAAGTATTTTAACACTACGTTTTACCCCATATACATTTTTTTTTTACAAACTGAGGAATGACTAAAAACGATTATCTGTGGTAACTGTCACGACATGTGCTGTGTTGGACCAAAGCATTCCTTCACTGTACAAAATTAAGTACTACTAATATTGCACATTTCTTAATTCATCCAGATTTGATCGGTGTTCATTATCATAGGTTAGCTGCTCTTGTGCACAGGTGTCTAAAGCTGATCGCCATAGGAAAGCAAACAAAGGAGGACTAGAGGCCTAGAGCATCATGCCGAAACACAGAACTGTTCAGTAGTCCTTTACAGTGATGGCTTCTATAGACGCAGTTTCTTTAGATTGGTGTAAAGTGAATGTCCCTCGATCAATCTCATTTGTGTAAGTGAGGGCATTCAGAGGACAGAGGGGCGATAAAGCCTGCACTGAGTTGAGTTTTCTGACAGACATACATGTACTGTATTTCCAAGGGCTCAAATTTGAGCCTTCAAAATGACATTTCAAAATGACAAAAGATTTTAAATTTTTTAACCAAACATTAAAATATTAATAGATGCCCATATTAGCACCATATTATCTTATTAAATAGAGCAAACACATTTTGACAGTTATGCTGTTTTATGAATGCAACAAATTGGGCAAAAGTGTTTTTTTTTTTTAAATATAACTTAAAATAAAAATTTAAAGTAGCATTATAGCAAAAAATTATGACGAGTAATCGGCTACATTTTGGTCCAATGGCTGATGCAGATGGAAATATCTAGAGGAGAAAGGCTAATATAATGCCAATGTATAAAATGCATATATGGCAATACAATATATTGACAAAAATAATCACAACGGAAAACATAATATACACAAAAATAATTAAAACTATCCATTAATAAGGTATTTTGAAACTGACACAAAGGGCAACAAACTAATTGTGTTCCTGTGCCAAAGCAATGACATTAATTTTAAAAAAGGCCAAGAATCGGCTAAATAATTGTCTTACTCACGGGGTCTTGTATGGCACTATTGCAAGAGGATCAACATATGTGTGTTTGAAACCTCTTGAACAAACCGTTTTCCAGAGAAAACTCAATGAAAGCATGAAGTGCTACTCTATTGACCTACATACACAACAGAAGCCCATTATGCCAGGAGCTGAACTAAAAGGTACTCAGGGGTCTGAATAAAGATCAAATTATATAAATATGGCTATCGAGGGCCTCATGAATCTATGGAATAGATGATATTGTAAAGAAAAACATCCCCAAAACATAACATGTTGCATCATATGTGCAGCGTAACAGGAGAAGCGTGTATTAGAGCAGGACCAACTTAACTCTGAGGGATTACGAAGCTAACTAAGGTTAAGAGGGCTTGTGTCAAAAGGCAGCCTGTCAGGATTTGTAAGCGTCGATAGGCACTTGGTTTTCTACATGTATTTCGAAGGTTATGAATCGCTCTATCCAGGGTTCTACTCAAGCTGGAATTTCATTTCTGCGAACAAGCAGAATATCGAGAGAGAGAGAGAGAAAAAAAAAAAAGAAAAAAAGTCATATCAAATAATTGATTTGGTAAACATGTTTCCATTGTAATGTATGTTCATGTACTTCTTTTTAACGGAATTAGGGGGTATCAATGACTGACATCTGATACCTTGATCTAAAATGACCCAGTTTGCAGCATATCAAATCGGACAGGATTAGTTTTTAGGGTAATTGTCTGTAAATTAATTGTTCGACGTCTGTAATGTTTATCATCAATTAATGCAGGATGAGTGATATATAGGATGTCAAGACGGGTGTGTCTACTATACACTGCCGACAAAGGTAATTGACCTAACACAACATATACTTCTGTACATATGTAATTATGCAAAACAATTTAAATATGAGAATATATGAGAGATTATTAGGAATATACAATTAAACATTTTATACAAGCCTGTAATATTATTTTGCATTAAATTTTCATGGTCGTATATCATCAATTTATTATGAAGCATGTCTTTATTTTCTCACGTTAATTATTAGTGGTGTTTGATAAAACTAAAGCTTCAAGGAATGAGTCCTCAAATATTGTCTTGTCGATGCGGCATGAAAAGGGAGTTGAAATCGTCTTTTCTTTGTAATTATATGTGAAATTTACCAGAATTTTCTGAGTGAAACTAAATCCTATTTTGCAATTTTTCACAATTTAAAGAACTTTTGACACTGTACGTATCCAAAACATTGCTTTGAGTGTTTTGAAAACATCAGATTCTAATAATAGTAACACAATAAGGAAATACAGCAGGGAAAAAAGGAAAAGTGGGCAGTTTCAAAGAACATGAGAGCAAAAAAGAACACTTCAACACTTTTATGAAACTACAACTAATGGGAGGGTTTCTAATGACCAAATGGCGGAAAAGGAGAATCAGCATCTACAAGGAGTAAAAACGGAGGGCTGTAGTACCTTGACATCGCTTTCGCTTGTGACATTTAGCACTCGTCTGATATCCGCTCCATTTGAATAGAAAAGGGAGGTAGAATGGGGGGAAGTGGGAAAGAACTAACAAACCAAAAACAGTCAATGGTCACGTTATTGGCAATGACACCTCTCTATCACCCTACACAACATCAGCAGAACAGACAAACTATTAGTTTTAATAAAAACCAACTACCAGACTGTGTTGTACTATATACTATTCAGCTCAAAATACAAGTAATACCATCATATTGCGTTGTTATTCCAACAGCACAGGCACTTAAGCAAAGTTTCACATGAAAATCCTGCTTCTCACTTGCACAGTCTTTTATAAGGGGCTTTTTAAAGGATTTTAATGTGAAAGTATGTGATATAACCCAGGACACATTTCTCATATCATTTAAGTCTCAAACCAATAAATGTTGCATAAGTAAAGACATGGTGAAAACACAAATTCACTTTGTCTGCTGTCATGTAAATTACAAAGTTTGCATAAACTCGTACATTAAATATATTAACATAATTGGTCTTTTATCAATTCAGTGTTTCAGGGAGCTGTTGTTTTTGATGCTTCAACCATTCACCGACTGCGTTTACAAGCTCAACATATGCTATAATAATCAAATATTGCTATATTGCTATATTAATCTTATTTGGTCATATTCCAATTATGCATCCATTGTGTAAACGTTAACAACTACCTAAAGTAGATTAAGCCACTGTGTTGATTAAATGACAGTAGTGAATTGCTAAATATGCAGTGTAATAAATGGCAAGGAGAATATCTCCAGTATTTTCAAAAAGAATATATCAGAAAAATTGCTGATATAATACAGCTTCTGTACAGAGGAAAATTCCAACAGCTGTGGAGCATGTAAAACTTCTAATATAATAAAAGCTTATCTAGAACACAGAACTTATTTAGAAAATGATGTGCATGTAAACATGGTCTATTTCTAAATGATTCAGTAAATCGAATGCCATTTTATAGAGAGCAATCACTCCTCTGTGAGGCTGTATTATATTTTCCTTCACTCCCTTTATTTCTTATAGACAAACTAATGTGGAGCTTTGCTCTACATTTTCAATAAACTCAAGCACTCATCAGATTTATCTCCACCCAGTCCAAGCGTCATTTGAGTCATGAAGGTCAACAGTTTTCAGCAGTCTGCATTTTTAAAAAAGGAGATTTATTACACTATAATGTCTCGAACACAAGAAGTGTGGCATATAAGAGAAAGATATGTGGCATATAATGAAAAGTTTTGCATAATATAATTCTTCGAATGTTAAAACACTTTCTCGCATCTCATGCAGAGCCAATTATAAGTAAGCTTCAGGCAGATTTAATTTTTGAAGATTGTAAACACTTTGATGGTTTTGAAAACTGAACCACGGGGAAATGTGTGTCATGTGTGATCCAAAGTGACACTCAGTATGGAACTGCTGTTTGGACTGTAAATAAAAAGCTACAGCTGAAAGATGTGATTTAGACTGAGAACAACAGAGGTCCCAGTATAGAACCCTGTGGGACTCCATGATGAATGTTCAAAATCAGATTTACAGCTTATTGAATAAAATCTGCTATCCTGGTAGGACAAAACTGTAAAAGTGCAGCTGAGAGATTTGCACAGACTGAATGGAGCAGATTAGGCAAGTTTTTCTGGTTCTTTACTTGTAATTAAAAGCTAGATTCCAGTGGGCATTCTTGTGACTCAATGTTTAAATACACATTGTGTGTAATTGAGCACGACCTACATTCATCTCCTCATGAGTGCTCTTTAAGTTCCCTACAAGACAGTGAAAATAAAATGTAGAGTAGCTTAACATAAAGGAGGAGAAAGATAATGATGGCAAATCTACTTAAACCTTGTTGTAATATCTCAATGTGGAGAGTCACAATGACTCAGTGGCACTTTTACAGATTTTCTTTTTTGCAAAAGCGTAATTTGAGGACATTCTCAGTATCAGTATCCTCTCTTCAGCGGTCACGGCCTTCTGTCTCTGTCAGTCTAGAGCATTTGTGCAAATTCTCTTTTATCCTCAAGTTGACTTATGTCTCATTGAAAATCTCTAAAGACCCAGTCCTGTTTGTACTCCATTCCTGCCTGCTTTCCTGTCTAAACTCCATTATCCTATTCAACTTATTTTGCAACGTGGAAGAAAGACGTTTTCTGTGAATGCACAAGACTTCCGATTCATTAGCATCACCATGATGGGTACTCAATTTTGGATTGCTTTTTTTTTTTTCTAACTCCATTTAGTTTCCATCATTGCTCTCATTCACTTTTCAAAGCTAAACGACAATAAATAAAAATCAGAAAGATCTTAATTGGGAGCACTATGCCATCTTGTCAATGTTCAACCCAGAAGTTTAACTACAGACATTATTATAGAACATTTTAACATTCGAACAAATTGAATCAGCATTTCTTCAGTCATAAGTTATTTAAATGCATAATGAATGTAATTCATAGCAATCAATGCCCATATGATATTTGTAATTAATTTAATTGTTTTTTTACGCTTAAGTGACTGAAGCTGCTGTGCAACGTAACATTATGTAGTTTTAACTATCTAGTTTAATGCATTCTAGTGTTTTGTGTGCGAGTTTTTTAACATCATTTGGATTGAGACAGCTTGCCAGTTTTAGGGGTTGGTTTGGAGCAGATTTTTTCAGCCCGGGCAAATTTTCTGAGAAGGAAACACACAGTGTATGGCTTCGGCACCAGTAAGTGAAAAAGGGGCTTGTGTTTTAATGGATCGAACTGAAAACTAAAAAAAGTGTAAAATGCCTTTGATGTAAATGTTATCATGTTGTTTTAGAAACTGCATGAAGATCATTTCAAAGTCACGAACGCTATTTATTTTTCAACAGATACTGACAATAAGGGCAGGTGTGACGTCACACAAACAAATGTGTGAGTTTAACATTTCACTCCCCGTATTTGCTGGATTGAGACAAGCCAGTTTTAGGGGTTGGTTTGCAGCAGATCCTTAATTTTTTTTTCAAATACTTCTAAGCTGACAAACAGCCTCACACACAGGAGGAATGCTCTCTCTTTACAATTAACCTCTATTGATCAATTTCCAACCAAATGATGTGCTAGTAGTGAATTCGCTCACCATCTTTTCTGTCCACAGTATGGGCCAGCGTGTCAGTCTCAAAAGCGTCCTGTACCTGTTGTCCTCGGAAACATGTCAGGTGTTCTTTCTCTATGAGTTCGCTCTCGTCCTCCTCTACAGGCGTCCATGTGCCGTCAATGAACCACTGGCCTCTCATTACAGGGATGCAATCCTGTTCTACAAAGTGGGAGACACAAAATAATGATAGAACAGTGAAGGACAAAGAAAATAAGAAAAACGAATTATTTTAATTATGCTTTTCCACTTTTTCAACTTAAGTTAGTGTGTAATGGTGCTGTTTGAGCATAAAAAATATCTGCAAGGTTACAAAGCTCAAAGTTCAATGCAAAGGGAGAAATTTTATTTAACACGATTCACAAGAACTACAAAGAATGGCTCGTTTGGACAACAACGTGATTTTTCCAGATCTTATGAAGTCATTTAAATAATCCCCAAGCACGGATTACACAAAAAGTGGACAAGGCCTGGTTGAGCTGCATTACAGAAGACAATGTTGTTGCCGTCAAAGAGACACAGTTTCTTCCACAACGTTTCCAAAACTCATTTGTTTGACCTTCTGAAGGCTGACGAACTTAAGAGTGGTTAAAGCTTATTTTAAACACTGTTCCTGAACATTATAACCCCAACGTTTATCTGTGTGCTGCACTTTTTATGGAGAACAGCTTGTTTTCTGTTGCTTTTGTAAGATTTTGCTTTTGTAAGACGGTTCACTGCTCCTCAGGAAAATTAACCATGGTTTTGTGGACGATTGCTGTTTGTATTACCTTAATTTCAACTTAATTATTACCTTAATCCGACAAATATCATGATTAAATGTTGGATAACATTGTATCTATAAGAATAATCCAAAAACATCATTACACTCCGAAACATCCTGTGAAATCCATGCTTGAAATCTGTTCAGCACGATCCTCTTGTTTGTTAACATTGTCAGGGTCTGAATCGGGCTCAAATTGTTTTGAAATGGACGCCATCCTTAATATTTACATCCGAATAGAGCTGGCGGGGCGGGACATTTCCCAAACACGCACTAAGCGCTACCAATCATAACACACTGGGCCAGCTAACCACACTGGGCCAGCTAAGCACATTTCGTATGTTTGGAAGAAGGGTTTTCATCGAAAACAACACGTTCAACCAGACTAGGGAGAGAGAGGCTGTAATAATGTAAAATATGTGAAAAATAATGTGTTTTTTAAACAAAATTGGGATGTGTGATTGATAACAAGCTGAATTTTAATGTCAATGTGGAGACGATTTGTAAAAAGGGCCAGCAACGTCTATACTGTCTACGGAGGCTGTCCAAGGTTAACGTTGATCGGTCTTTGATGACTTTGTTTTACAAATCTTATATTGAGTCAGTTTTAACATTCGCTATGTTAGTGTGAAGGCAAAGACTGCTTTGCTTAATTCCTAAAATCTTACTACTAGAATTACCTATTTTTGCCAGAGTCACCCTACCATCCTGTTTAATCACCAGGTAGTTAGAAAAGACAAATCCATCTTAATGGTTAGTTCCCATCCTCTCTATTCTGAGTTTCAGTTTTTACCCTCAGGATCTCGGTTAAGATTTTCCTCTGTTAGGAGTAAAAGGTACAAACATTAATTTATTCCTACTTCTATTTCTCTGTTAAATTCGGGCGTGGGGGGAATAGGTGGAAGTAGGTAGTTGTTTGGGCCTGTTGTTGTTTTGTGTAGTTTATTATGCAATTTTTAATGTATTGTAAATTGTCTTTTTTGTATGCTGGTCTTGCTGTAAAACCAACTGTCCTTCGGGGACATAAACAAATAAAGAAATAAACAATTTTTTTTTTTTTCAGTGTACATGTTAGTAAAATATTTACACACTAAATTACTGGCAACACACGCACCTCACCAGACAGACTGAAATGTTTCACCTTCACCTGAGATGCTAATGCAGTTAATCATTATGCAGAAAACTAAACATGAAGCCTTCAAAATTATGCACAGAGTAGAGGTCCTTATTTTCTGTGAGTTTGTTAAAGTATTCCACAAAATGTCAACTACATTACTTCACTCTTGCGAACATGATTTTTTTTTTTTTAAATTGTTCATTTGTTTTTTGTTAGTGGTATAAAACTATTTCATCCAGATGGAAGAATTGGTATGGGTATATTATATTTATTTGCATACACTGTTTGCAATATTGAGAATTCTCAATAAAAAGTCGATTAGAAAAAATGAAAGAGATCTTACTTCACACCTGATGTGAACAAAACTCCAGGTGTCAAAGACACCAACAAATATTAATAATTCAGTGGACAGGGCAGGTAATGATGCACATGTTTTCAAGCATTCAAGCTTAGAAGTGTTCACTAAAACTAGAAGGGCCAAAGGAATCTTAACAGCAAACTTTGTGTGTGTGTTTTCTTTGTTTGTTTTTTATTCATTTATAGTCATTTAATTAATCCATTTAATTATACATTTGTTATGTGTCATTTAACCATTTATTAATTTTTATTATTTTACTTAGGCTATTTTCCTGGCTCTTGTAATGCATTTTAAGATTTTTAATGTCACAGGATGTTGTGAAACAGTGATGTTTTAATTGCTTTTGCTTTGATAATATCACTTGTTGGATTTGTGCTGGTCAGACGAAGTCTGAAAATTGAAACATAGGCTATGCAACCAAGATTAATCATTAAACCCTGCTTATTTTTATCATCACTTCTTCTGCTTTCTGCCATTTCACGGCTTCCTCCATCAACTTCTCAGGCTGAGAGAAGACTTTTAGTTAATACAGTTTTGTGAACTGATTTTGGGTATCAGACAAAACTCGGATTCTAACCCAATTCATTAAAGAAATTAAAAACAGTCAGGTGCTTTACTCAGGAATTAGTCGAATGAGGACTAAAAATCAGGATTGGGGATTAAAAGACCATTAATATGCAATAATATTATTGATTTAACTAAAGCCAAAGGATTCTTAATAGCAAACTGTGTGTGTGTTTATTTTCTTTGTTTTGTTTTTTATTAATTTATAGTCATTTAATTATTCCATTTAATCATGTAACTATTTATTATGTGTCATTAACACTTAATTAATTTTCATTATTTTACTGGCTCTTGTAGTTGAATGATGACTAAGAATCAGAACTAGGGATTAGAAGACCATTAATATTCAATAATATTATCGATTTAACTGCACTGACACTATTGGATGAATAATAACACTACTGTCTTCTGCAAGCTGCTTTACGGCTGAAATTGAATTGGTTTCATAATTGATGCATTTAACAAGATTGACAGTTATTTTCCTGTTTATTAATGCTGCTTTGAAACAATCTGCACAGTATAAAGAGCTGTATAAAGAGCACAGAAATAAATGTGACTTGCAACTTTTGACATTGTTAAATCCTTTGTTTCTTCTTTTTGATGTAAAATGTATTTGGTGTTTATGTCTATTTTCTATTTATTAGGTATTTTATTTTTTACCCTTTACACTCCATGTCTTGCAATTCCTTAGCATGGGGGGGGGGGTTACACTTTAGTATGTTGTATATTTTTTCTTATATTGAACTGACTACTCAGTAAAAACAATTGCTCCCAAAAAAAGAAACAAACGTGACTTGACTTGACTTGCATCCATCAACGAGCAATACTTACGATTCCAGTACACCGGATAACACTCTTTATTCCTCACATCCACTTCATAGAGTCCTCCTCTCACACACACTGCTTCTACACTGATGTCCACACTGTCATGTCTCTCATCTCCACATGTCTCCAGCGACGGGTCTCCTCCATCCAGACCATCATCTTCGAGAAGCTCCTCTCCACCACGGTTTAAACCCCTTTCCGGGTTTCGCTCGCACAAGCAGCGATGCATGATTTCTATCCTGAGAGAGTCGTGTCCCATGAAGGGCTTCCATGTTTTTTTGTCCTCTTTGTAAAACCACCTGACTTCCTCCGGTCCCAGTTCGGTGACCACCTCGAACCGGCGTCTGGAGGAGCTGGACCGTTTCCGAATGTCAAGCAGACGGTTCTTTTCCTGGTAGTCTGAGGCAGGGCTTGTGCAGTAACTTGTGTTAGTGGTGTGGAAGTAGCTGGCGACTGAAGTTGTGCTTAGGTCCAGATGGCCTGTGGGAAGGATGTCCGAAGCAGGACTTTTGAGTCTCAGCGTCATTCCGTCCCGTGGTGAAGTGTGTGTGTCCTTGTCTGGCTGCAATGTGTGCATCCCTCTCCCAATGGATTCATCATAGAGCCTGATGAAGTCATCACTCCAGTCTCTATTGCCAAAAGACAGTTTATTGCCAGGATTGTTAATAAACCGTGTCTTCTTAGTAAGGCTGCTCATAACTCCTTGCTTGTGGACCGGCTATCCCAATCGGAGCTGAACTCATTGACGTCATTTAACAAGGGTCATGACCTCATATTAAAACCTGACACTATTATTTAACTACTAAATGACATGTAATTAAGCTGGTTCTCTCAAAGTTATGAACAAAAGTTCTTCCAGTGACGTTAATAGAACGTTCGTTCAAAGTTATCTCAAAATGCTAGCGTCATAATAGAACGTTCAGATAACATTAAAAAAATTCGCATAATGTTTACAAAATGATCAAATAGAACGTTCCTTTAACGTTCACATAAACACGAGGAAACGTTTTAAAAACGTTTACAAATCTTATCGTTTAGGAACGACGTTTTCAGATCGTTAGCAAAACGATCACAGAATATGTTTTTGTTAGCTGGTATATAGGCTAACTTACCTGGCAATAAGACGTCAGAGCACAATAAAAAGTAAACTTACCCCGTTTAAACGCACATTAAACGAGTCTATGTCATGCTTTTTAGCTGTTTTATAGCGACTAGGTAAAGAAGAAGAACCGGTCTGACAGACCGCTCTGATTCCTGCACTATACCGGATTTTGCTCGTGCAAACCTGCCGTCAACCGGAGCACGTCATTTCACAGAACCACGCTCTTCCGCTCTGTTTATCCATAAATCAGTCCGTGTCACAAATAGAAACATAAGCCTGTGCAGTATTCCAGTCATGCATGAGGGTGAAGGGAAATACACTGACCTGCTGGCACACTGACAAGTGCGGGATGTGCGATCCTACGTCACAGCCCACGCAGTGCGTAAGCGGTAACGTATGAGCGCATCCTGCACTTGTTGTTACTGGGCAACCAACCAGGAGGAAGACTGTTCACCTACTGGAGCGCGCACGTACTCGTGAACGCGCTCGAGGCTACACGTGTTCAGTGGATTGCTTTGAATTAAAATTAATTAGGTTAAAATATGTGTTATAAACATATATTTTGCATTAAAAATTCAAGAACTGTCGTTTTTTTTTTTAAATAGACCCAAGCTATGTTGGCTGTGATGTGCAGTAATTATTTCAAATTATGAAATATTACATCGTCATACTAAGAGATTAATGTTATTAAGGTTAATTGCTATTTATTCGATTTTTAAAAATGTATTAAATAGGCTATTGTTTGAACCTTAAACCTTTGGGTTGCCATCCAGTATCCTTAAATACCAACATAGGCTTGGTGCAAAGCAAGAAAACAATTCTCCATTTTCCATGTCTACATGTGTTGTTTTGAATTAAAAGTAATTAGGTTAAAATGTATTGTATTATAAACATATATTTTGCAATAAAAATTCAAGAACTGTAGTTTTTTTAAATAGACCTAGGCTACATGTTGGCTGTGACCTTTGGGTTGCCATCCAGGATCCTTAAATACCAACATATATTTGGTAGGCTACATAACAAGAAAACACTTCTCAATTTGTATTTCCATGTCTAAATGTGAATTTGATCAACAATGCATCCACAAAAATGAATTACACCTAATCCACAATCCTACAATTGACTACAGATTAAAATTAGGGGAAACCAGGAAATGCATTAATAATAGAATTTAGCAGAAATTTAGTGAATTTATTATTATAGCTCAAACTTTGGTTGAATTCGCCTTCTTTACTAAGGTAATAACAAAAAAAAAATGTCCATAAGATGCCGCTGTTGTCTTGCTACTGACCATCAACTGAACGTAGATGAATTCTGTTTTTTGTAGTGTTTCTTGGTTCCTCTGAACAGTTTGGGTTGAACCTGCTGTCCAAGAATTTGCCGTCCTAAATTTAGATTGAAATCAAATTTGACAATACCTTTTAAATGGAATATATTACAGTATTTATAATAGATGATTAATCTGTGCACATACTTTTTTTTTTCATGTTCCTGGTAAACTTGAATCAGAATAACTTCCCTCTTGCAGCATCTCTTCTCTTCTCTGATGATGAGGGCGGGGCAATAACCTGTCACTCACATGAGATCAGCCAATAGCAAACCACAACCATCCAATCAATTCATACATTTGTTCTTGTTCCAGAAGCGTTTCACTCAGATATACGGCACAATAATGAAGAAAAGATTGCCGCAACTGCCATTTCATGCTGACTCTAAGCCATTCATCAATTAAAGGTGCAGTAAACAATTTCTGAAAATCTGTTGAAAGTGGATAGCACCACAACAAACTTGAAGCCAATCAGAATTAGGGGCGCTGGGGTCTTTGTGCCGGTGTAATGCATTGGTCATAAAATGTCAGCGTAGGATTTCATTTACTGACCCATAAAACACGTAGATCAGCGGCCCATTGATTCTTTTCTTGATTGACACTGGGCTGGCCCAATCACATCTTTATGCACGTCCCCCTCTGGGCTCTGAGCAAGTATGCAATGTCAGTGTGTATCTGTCAAAATAGTCAGAGAGATGGAGATGAAACGCAAGGAATGTGCAGAGAAATAGCGTGAAAAAAAGAAATAGGCCCTTAAAGCAGATGCTGTAAATGTGTCAAAATAACATATGTTTTCTTCATCAGCAGGACCTTCATCAGCTCCAGTGTCGATAGTTGACGATCAATAAAATTGTAAAGGGACGCGTTTATAAAGAAAGGTTACAAAAGAATAAACAGTGTTTTTTTAGTTTTGCAGGTAGGTGAAATAGTTTTGAGATACATCAATTTGAATAAAGTAATCAAATGTGAAATAACACTGCATGTTCATTACTGTATAAATTAAATATAGATAACTTAGAAAAGTTACAAAAGATATTTAGTCAAGAGCAGTGAGTAATTTCTTTGTCCTTTGTTTGATTAACATTAAAACACAGCAGCAAGTTTATTAGACTGGACTCCATTTAAGACCGAACGCACTGTCTCCGTGCTATTGAAATATAACCGACTTACTAGGATACTCAACAAAACAGGCATTTTTACATAATTTTGTGTAAATTCATCCGTACAAGCGCAAGACATGAAAGAGAATTCAATTCAGTATTCGCTCGCTCTCTGAAACGAGGGTTTTCGGGGCGCGCGCTTCAGATGTTTGCATTCATGAAATTTCTTGACTTTCAAACGTACTGTAATAATGTAGGGAACCACTCGCTATACATAAATCAGGTAAATGTTCATGTGTTACTTGCATATACGATTTAGTTTGACACGTGTGCATTAATATTCCACTTATTAGATAAATTTACTTCATAGATAGCCTTCTTTTTTTATCCCCATTATACTCTCTGTTGTCAGTGTTTCTGACAACACACTGTACACACACTGTGCACACACTGTACACACGCTGTATGGTATTGGTTGTTGGCATCTGAGCATTTTTATGAGTATGAGAGCATAGTATCAGAGCATCCCTAGTTTTGTAAAGATCTAAGCTAATCATAAGACTGTTAGTTCTACTGTGTTAAGCACTTTTTCTGGGTAAGTCTACATGGTCTTTGGCCTGAGCATCATTAGTCTGCATTTTTCTGTACATTTCATGTTGAAAATACCCTTTTGACTACTTCTGAGGGCATTACATGAAACATTTCTATCACAATGATTGTCATCCAGGTATATCAGCAAAGTTTCCCACTGCAACCCTCGCAGAACTAGCTCCATGGCCCTCTGGAATGTTCTGGGTGTGTTACACAGACTCATATAGTGTACTCATATAGTCCCTGGTCATCACAAAAGCAGTATTGAATCTGTTTTTTTTTATGTATTTCAATCTGCCAATATCCTGACTTAAGATCAAGTGTCGACATTGTCTTTGCACCACCCAACACATTCAGCCATTCCTAATTTACACACCAGTGGACCATCCTTTTCCAATAGGGGATGCCCATTCTGGGCTTGAGGGAACAACAATACCTGAATACCAGTAACAATACATAACAATACCAGAGAACTTCCCAAGTACATCATCAATTGCTGCAAAAACTGATTGATGTTCACTCAGCAGAGCTACAAACATCTCTTGATGCTGTTCAGTGAGCATTTTGCTTGCGGAAGTGAACAACTGTCTGAGGTGCTCTGGAAGGTCAAGAGCATTTGATGACACCCTTCTTATGTTGTGCTCATCTGAAGGCTCGCTCTCAGGGTCTTGTGGCACTGAGTCCCCAACTGAGTGTCAACTGGAAATGGAAGCTTTAGCATTAAGCTCTGCCAGGAAGACTCAATTGGTGCGTCACTTATTACCTTCTCATCTATCCAATCATGTCTAATACTTGTGGTATAAAAGACCGGTACTTACACATGTTTGAGTTCGCAGATGCTGACGCTTTCATTTACCTCCATCCTCCCCACCACCTCCAAGATGATTCCTTCCCCTCCATGGACGGGGCCTACGCCAAAGAACTTTATTGCTTGCTGGGCTATCAATAAATGTATTTATTGTTACAGTATTTATTCTCCCGAGTCTTTCTGGTAGAACTGAGTAGGCTCTCTCTCCCTCCTCTTGAGCATCAGGATATGCTTCAATGAGCACACCCAAACAGACTCCCCGTAAGCCGTAATAAGGGTCTACAACAGCTCACCCCAAATTAAATAATTATTTCTCTGTGGTACCATACCCAGATGCAGTAACAAAGTAATCAGCCAAACGCTCACCCTGAACGGCTCGGCGCAAAGATCATTAACGCTGAGAAAGTTCAGACAGCCAGCATCCAAGTTTGCAGCGACAACCCCAAGTCGACACTCTCCCCAACAACGCAGGAAACATTCCTTATACACACGCACCTATAGCACACCTGGACGTAATTAGGCGATTGTACCATGGGTTTTCGCCAATTTAACTAGGGAACTATTCCTGCTACAGATGCATAGAACAAACAAAACATCCCTGAAAATTGATAAAAGATTTATGCTGACACTTAATAATTTTATGATTAGTTAATGGATTATATTTTTGATAAAACATTTGCAATGGATTTGTATGCATGTTTGGCCTGAGTTTTGGTTGCACTTACACTGTTTTGACCAGCAAGCGTCACCAGCCTGTGATGTTTCAAAAGCTTCAAAACAGTGAATCATTTTGTGAAGCAATTGTTTCTTTTGATTCGAAGCTTTGAAAAGCTGTATTTCTCCCATCACTAGATGCAGCAAAACAGGCCCAAGATACTACCACCAGCATGTTTCACTGAGTGGATAAGGTTCTTATGCTGGATGCAGTGTTTTTCTTTCTCCAAACACATGCTTCTCATTTAAACCAGAAAGTTCTAGTATTTTAGTCTCAACGTCCACAAAACGTTTTCCCTAATAGCCCTCTGGCTTGTCCACATGATCTTTAGTTGCTTAGAAGTTACACTAAGCAAATTGTGTCTTGTTTTTGGAGTGATCTTTGTTGGTCGGCCACTCCTGGGGAGGCTAGCAAGTCTTGAATTTCCATTTCTACACAATCTGACTCTAGATTTGTGGACTCCAAACTCTTTATAGATGATTTTATAACCTTTTCCAGGCTGATGAGCAACAACAACTGCTAGATTAATTCTCTCAATCATCATTTTGAAAACGGTGCACCAACCCCTGTGATGTGTGGCAGCAGCAGCGTGAGATATTTCGGGAGAATGATCAAGCAAACAAACAGAGACAGCAGAATACCACAGCATTCTCAATTTTAATATGGGAGATGGGTCATTTTATGACAATCCGACAATCCTAAATGAAGTCCTGATTATCTTGATGGTTCTACCGATTATCTTATCAGAATTTCCTGTGGTGTGAGGTGTGTTAAGAGTGACCGAAACTGCTCGGAAGAACGCCGGAGTCGCCCCGATCACGATCAGAAATCCTGATGTGTGGGGGGAACCCTGAGGACAAATGCGCACGTACTCTGTTGATTGTCAGGTGGAACAAAACGATACCTAATCAGAAAGCGAGTTGACAGAAGAAGGAAGCATAACAAACACAGTCATGGCGCAGCACAGAGTGAAATGGATATGGACATCAGAGATGGAGGATCAACTTGTCAATTTTTGACAATGTTCTGTCAAAAGTATTCCAAACACTATCGTAGCAATTTTTTCCTGCCTATCATCCGCAATGTTTATTCTGAAGTCTTTTTGCAAGATTTACCGTGTTCACAGTAGCCGTCTTCTTCACATCGCGGCACACCACACACTATAGGAGCAAAACTATTAAATATAGGAGTTTTTGTCCTCATGTTTGTGGGCTCTCACATTTTGAAAATCTTATAATATTTAAAATATCTTTTGGTGTGGCCTTAGCATAAGTGTCACATTATGCAATTGGATCCTGGATTTTCTCCCCAGCAGATCCACCACTGACCCTCAACACTGGCGCTTCACAGGGGAGCATTCTGAGCCTGCTGCTGTATTCCCCAGCTAACAGGGAACCGTCCATTCCCATAACTTTCACTAATGTTCTTTAAAAGTTATGTCAATGTTAGGTCAAAACATTCTCAAAATAATGTCTATGGAATGTGTTTATAATTTTATTAATGGTTAATATACTTTTTTGTAATGTTAAGAGAAAACATTCGTAGAATAACATTCTCAGAACATCCTTATAATGTTATTTTATTTGCTGAATGTTTTCATAATGTTATCATAAATTTGCTCATGGAACATCCTGATGATTTAATTTGTACTTGAATGTTTTCGGAATGGAGAGAGAAAATGTTGTGAGAACAACATTCATGGAACGTCCTTAAATAGTTATTTTTACTTTATGAACATTCTCATGTTTTTGTATAGTGCTTTTCACAATACACATTGTAAAATCATATGTTTATAATATCATAAACTCTTCATGCCTTATAGTCTCATTTAGCAGATTCCCAGTTTAGGGAAAGTTCTCAGAATTTTAGCTAACATTCTGATGCTAACATTCCCATTACTTACTATTTACATAATCCTCTTCGTCCCGTGTGAGACATGAGGCGGCTACTTGCTCTCTCCATCTAGGTCTGTCCTGAGCTGTGAACTGTGCTTCTCCCCATGCGAGCCCCATTTTTTCCAACTCGGATGCCGCTGTTGTCGCCATGTTGTTCTTAGCCTGCCACGCTTGTGGTTGCCAGGTGGTGTCCAACGCAAAGCCACTTAAAGGGACACCAGGCAGGAATCCCGTTTTTGTCAAACAGCGACCACTAGAGTCGCTGTGGAGTACTTGTATTTAACGTTACTGTCGTAAATTTCTTTTGCCAAGTGTGTCAGAGGTTCTGGGTTCTAATCCGTACTAGTAGTATAGTTTATTTTCCTCATCAAAACCGATTGTTTATTAGTGGTTGTATTTCAAGCAGGGACACGTTTTTTGTGCATTAGGTTTTGTGATTTCACCGTAACAAATATAGAGTCTCTCCTCAACGGATTGAGGCGCGCGTTTGTGTGAAGACTGTGCGCGTCACAACAGAACACTCTATCCGCGCCACTGATCGCAGCGGCAAAAAGCTCTTTGGTCACTTGATTTCAAAAACAACACATTTCAGATCGCCTCTTATTTAACAAACGAACGAAATGAATGCTCTACTAGAATTACCTGGAGATGTTTTATTTGTTTGTATGGGTAACTTACATCCGTGCCGCGAGATGTTTCAATGGGGACATATAACACCCGCAAATTACACTCGTGTCTGACTCCTCGCTCGGTCAGTCTGCCGTTTCCTCTTTCTCTGTTCCTCCGACAATGCTTTCGGCATATATGCCGGCTCAGCCATGACGATAGTGTGACAAACTCGATCCCTCTCTACCTTCCTGGATGGGGGCGTGTATGTGTGCACTGCCGTAAAGGAATATGTTACATCGCGAGAGCTGATATCACGCGATACTTCCTGAGGCTGAGGCCGGCGGCCCGCCGCACCAAAGTTGCAAGTGAGATTTTTCCGCTCACAGGCACCAGGGGGGTGCGAGAAGGCCACCATTCAACCCGAAAGAAGTCATATAACCATTTCAATAACTCTGAAGCTGTTCAGTTAAGCTAAAAAAAACTGCATAGAATCCCTTTAAGGTATGCTTTCCTGAGACATCCTAAATACATGTCCAAGCCATCTTAATCGGCATATCTTGATCTCCTGAGATATGTTCTTGGATCTTGTCTTTTTGTACAGGTTGACAATAGAGATTGTTTTGGGCCAGTATATGTTGCAGATCTTCTTAAGGCAACTGTTCTTGAAGGCATCTACCTTGCTCATGTCTACTTTTACTATTCTCCAACATTCAGAGACATACAGGAGCACTGATTTCACATTGCTGTTGTAAAGCTTGAACTTTGTTTTGAGGCGTAGTTGTTTAGACTTCCAGATGGTTAGCTATCTAACGAGTCTGCTAAAAACTCCTGCTTTATTTATTCAGGCCTTGGTGTCTTTTTGGGCTCCGCTATCAGTGCTAATGATGCTGCCAAGATACCCAGTATGTCCAGATTATATCTGTCCAGTTCTTTGATGTCTCGTAAATAGTCTGCACGTTCCAAGTACCAAGACGGACTGTAGACTTAGGCCCCTGCAAACTCACATTCAAGCTTCTGATTTCCCTTGCAGGGCTTTCAACTGAAGGTGTCATAATGTCACTTGAGTGACTCTGTCAGGTCTGATGATGGTATCTGTACTGTTGCTATAGTGGTTTCTGTAACTTAGTGTTATTTTTACGGCGTGGGGAAGTTGGCCTCACGCCCAACCTCCAACCTGGAGGACCCATTCTGGCCACTTCGTCTGGCCCCTCTCTTAAGACCTGTTCGGCATGGTTAGAACGTTTATTTTTTGGTAACACTTTATTTTAAGGGTCCAGAATAATGCATTAGTTAAGCATTGATTAATTATTAACTTGTTCACAATTAAGCATTATTTAAGCACGAACACACTAGTAATAAATGATTTAGTGTTCCCAATTATTCATTAGATAAGCATAAATAAACAAGTGATTTATGATTTGCTTGTTGACAATTATTCATTAGTTATGCATGGACACAGTAGTTATTAATGATTAACTTAACATATAGAAAGGGCATATTAGCCATTATTTACAAATTATTAAACATTTGAAAGATACACATTTATGCTGTAAATAAACAAAAATAACCTAGTAATTAATGATTAACTAAATGTACAGTAAACGCCTTTTAGTCATAATTTACAACTTAATAAGCTTTATATAATTTTTTGAGTTGTGATGTAATTATATTTCTCAATTTTTGTTATATTCTTCTGTTTAATTACTGCTGGTTTTGCCGTTATAAATTCTAGAAATAGTGTAATAAAAACAATTTGACCCCCTGTTCTAAAGTAAAAGTTATATCCTCATTAATTATGCCAATTCTTGAGTGATATTTAAGTTTATTGACCAGATTAAGGCCATAGGCTAATCTGCCATTAATACAATACTTATAAAGGCAAATTGACCCCCTGTTCTAAAGTAAAAGTTATATCCTCATTAATTATGGCCCTTATTGAGTGATATTTAAGCTTATTGATCAGAATAAGCCAATAATTAAGTGTTATGTCCCCTGATGGCATAGACGTATGAGGAAGACATACATAATAAAATTTAAACACATTTCTAGCATTTTGGTCTCTGGAGTACTGTGGATGATTGACACAAGGACAACCAAGATAACGGCATGCAGGTGGTTTGCTTTATTTACAATATAGAAAAAATTATTCACACAAATGAAAACACAAAAACATAAACTTATTTACTGCTATATACAACCTAAGCAAAAAGAATAGAATAGAAAAATGATAATTGAAATAAGCCACAGTGAGAAAGAAGATGAGCGGTGCTAAACAAAAATAACAAAACTAAAGCGCATGCTAACTAATCCCCACCCTCTAAACTGAAGTGAGGAAAACTCTAAACTCTAAAGTGAGGATTCGGCAGTGCTGCCACCCTCTCGTGTGCATACGGCACTTCCCGAATCTGATCCTGAGATGACGGCCATGCTTTCCCGGGCCACCGCGAGCATCGGACTAGAGTGGAACCCTCTGCCCTGTCCTGAACGCTCGCGGCTGGATGATTGGTTTTTGGGTGTGGCCGCTGACCCCCGTCAGCGTCCAACCCAAATACCTTTCTTCCCGGACGTGCATGAGGAGATCTCGAAATCCTGGAAGACCCCCATGTCTTCCCGTGATCGCTCGTTGATCTCCTCCGCCTTTCCTCCCCTCGATGGGGCCGCTGCCCATGGGTACACTGGGTTTCCCCCGGTTGAACGCTCTGTTACGATGCAACTGTGTCCTCAGAGTGCTTCTTCTCGCGGCGACTCTAAGCACCCGTCCAAAGCTTGTAGGTTTTCCTCTACTCTCGTGGCGAAATCCTATAGAGCCGCAGGACAGGCAGCCGCCTCTCTGAATGCCATGGCCATTCTGCAGGTCTACCAGGCCCAGATGCTCAGGGACATGCACGAGGGTAGGACTGACCCGGGGCTCTTTGATGAGCTGCACGCCACCACTGACCTTGCTCTCCGAGTGATGAAAGTGACCGCTCCATGGGTCAGGTGATGTCCACTAATGTGGTCCAGGAGCGACATCTATTGCTGACCCTGGCCGATATGCGAGATGCTGAGTGGACCCGTCTGCTCGACACCCCAGGCCGGCCTCTTCGGCAGTGCGGTTAAGGATTTTGCCCAACAGTTCTCAACCGCCCAGAAGCAGACTGAGGCGATTAACCCTCTGGGGTCAGCGGTATCGCCAGCGATACAAGCTCACTTTTTTTCTTATCAGTGCAAAAGAGACTCAAAATACTCTGTAGATTTTGATCTTACAAGTGTTATACATCATTTGATCCTGTTAAGTGTCTATTTTTGTGTGTATACTCACAATAAAAACAAAGTTTTGTGCTTTTTGTCAAATAAAGAAAAATAAACATGATGCGAGTTTTGCCTTCTCTCTGTCAGTCAAGTCCATTCTGAAACGCGTCCGAAAATCAACTGTAACTCCGCAAATACTTGTCATACAGGCATGAGAGATTTTTCTTTATGAAGCTTGAATTCTCTTTTTTTTAATGAAGTAATTTATATAAAAAATTAATATTCTCAGTTTTAGTCATTACACGTTAATGTGCCACGCCCACGGAGAGCGCGCGCTATTCAAATGCAAATGATCTGAGGCAAGCCATGCAAAACATGCCTAAGCCCACATCAGCTGGATTATAAAACACATCAAGTTTAATAAGAACCATGTACTTTACCTCATCTTTCTGCGCTGTGAGGAATAATACTATCGTAATAATCCTGGAACATTTTACCTCAGAAGTGCTGGTAGTTTCATTTCGAGGAGCAACGGATCCAGCTGATGTAGTAAGTTAAATGTATTCTTAAGTGCTTTGTTCTAATCACGATATTGAATAGTGTCTGTACCGCAAAAAGACTGTTTAAATTGCGTGTCTGTGTGTGAATGATGAATGAACGACACAGGTGCGCGCGCGCTGTTGTTTACTACAGTTATACAGCGCTTGTCTGTGCCGTTCATTCACTCTCGCACCTACATTAGTAAACATGTTTTTTTTACATGAACACATCCAAACTATATTGCTATAGCCTACTGAGATTAGTAAAAATAGACTGAAATATGTTGGAATAAAATGTCTGTATAAGCAACAAACTGCAAATTAACATTTATATGCTAATATCATAAACATGATATGTTACAGACTAAATATGAATGTTTAGACAAGATTTCGTTGATTAGTTTTGGATAGATTATAAAGTTTTTAGGCTACTGCAAAAAAAAAACTACTGCCACATTAAATAAGCTTTTATTTGCCAATTTCTACTCATATGTTAAATATACAGTATGGGATGTTTTGTCAAAAATAAAGAAGGTATATTGAATTATCAACTAAGATGTTATTACAGTGTTTGTTCCAATATTGTAACTAATGAATCCTTACCTTTGAAGTACGTATGATAAAATGTATACTTTTTACAAAGAAATAATACACTTTAAATATTCTTAAAATTGTAATTGTTGTTGTAATTGTAACCTATTTGTAATTGGTTACAATTTCAAATTGTAATATATATATGTGACACACCTGTGTGAAAGGCTCATTATGCAGCTCATTATGCTGCACATTATGCGGTCTTGTGGACCCATATTTAGTATGTGTTTTGTGGCCTTATTTCAGAAACTTTAAGTTTTAGTTTTTTCAATAACCATGCATAAACAATATTCTCTCAAAAATACAAACATGTACATACATGTTGCTCACATATTATGGTAGCCCTGTTTGTGCTACATAGAGTGTAATTACACCTTTGCCATTAATATGTTTATAAGCAACTGAAAAAAGCACAAATGTCAGGGCATGTCAAACATCTCAAGGACCCCAAAAACACCTTAGACCCTAGAGGGTTAAGCATACTTTGTCCCGACGGCCCGCTGCTGCCTCCACCCAGCCATCGGCTCAGAATCCTCAGTCTGCTCGCCGCAGAGGGCGCCCTCCTGCGGCTCCCGCCCCTCCCGTGCGGCCCCCGCAGCAGCCTTCACCCGGGCCGCGAGCATTTTCGAATGCTGGTCCTTCTCTGGCCTCCTCTGTCAGGATGCGGCTATGACCGTGCCCCCACACCGAGCCGCTATACCACCCATGTCCGGGCCGGTCATTCCGCTTCGCTGCACCACCGAGAGGACATCAGTTGTTTGCTTGACCCTGCTGGCACAGTTCTTGGGAGCCTGGCTAATGCTCCCAACCTGTCCTGCCGGGTCCTCCGAACTATCAGGCTCGGCTATGCGATTCAGTTCGCACGGTCTCCTCCCCGCTTCAGGGGAGTCCGCTCCACTATGATCGGTGGCAATGCCCCTATCATGTGAGCGGAGGTTGCCACCCTACTAGCAAAGGGTGCGATCGAGACTGTCCTTCCAGCCGAAATGAGGTTCGGGTTTCTCAGCCCCTACTTCATTGTCCGATGGGTTACGGCCTATCCTGCACCTGCGCGTCTTGAACCGCCCCCTTCACAGGCAAGATGACCCTTCAAGATGCTCTTGGCCAAACGCATTTTCGAATGTGTGCGGCCACAAGATTGGTTTGCAGCGATCGACCTGAAGGATGCCTAGGTTTATGTCTCCATTCTCCTTTGACTCAGACCATTCCTGTGGTTTGCTGTCAAGGGGCGGGCATATCAGTGCGCCGTTCTCCCATTCGGGCTAGCCCTGTCTCCTTGCGCCTTCACAAAGGTTGTCGAGGAAGCCCCTGTTCCTCTATGGATCTCAATGACTGGCTATCCTAGCTCACTCTCGAGACCAGGTTTGCGAACACAGGGACCCAGTGCTCCGGCACCTAGCTTGTCTGGGCCTTCGGGTCAACTGGGAAAAGAGCAACCTTTGCCCCATGCAGAGGATCTCTTTTCTCGGTATCGACCCGGTCGCCTTGCCTGAGACAAATCGAGGGCAAGAGGGCGGTTCCACTGAAGTTATTTCAGAGGCTCCTGGGGCATATGGAATCCGCAGCTGCAGCATCGCCGCTTGGGTTGCTCATATAAGACCACTTCGGCTCTGCCTTCGCGACCGAGTCCCGAGGTGGGCATGGCAACACGGCATGCTCCGAGTACCTACTCCAACGTGCCGTCAGACCTTCACCCCGTGGTCGAACCTCAGTTTTCTACGGGCTTGAGTACCCCTGGAACGAGTTTCCAGGCATGTTGTTGTCTCTACACATGCCTCCACCATGGGCTGGGGCGCCATGTGCAATGGACGTGCTACCGTGAGCTCCTGGACAGGACCCCAGCGCCCTTAGCATGTCAATTGCCTCGAGTTGCTGGCAGTACGCCTTACTCTGCACCGCTCTCTTGCGGTGCTCAAGGGTCAACACATACTAGTCCGCTCAGACAGTAACGCGTCAGTAGCGTACATCAACCAACAAGGTGGTCTACACTCTCGCCGTATGTCGCAACTCGCCCACCACCTCCTCTTATGGAGTCAGAAGCATCTGAGGTCGCTTCCTGCCATTTTTATTCCGGGAACCCTGAACTGTGCGGCCTACGAGCTGTCACGGCTTCAGCCCTTACTGGAGAATGGCGACTCCATCCCCAGTCGGTTCAGCTGTTTTTGGGATCAGTTCGGGGACGCTCAGGTAGACCTGTTTGCCTCCCACGACTCATCCCATTGCGCCTGTATTACTCCCTGTCCTACGGGCTGGACACCCCAGTGTTTTTCCATATGCACTCCCTCACGGGTCATATGTGTTCCTAAGTCCCCCCCCTCCCCCCCCCTTCGTGATTAGACTGGAACTCGTAGTGACTACGAAAGGGAACGAGGGTTACATACGGAACCGAGACGTTCCCTTTCGTAGTCACTACGAGTTCCGTCGTGACGACGAATGGGGTGCCGTCTTCCTGCCACTTTCGCTGTGCCGCGGGGATCGCCTGAGTTCAGTCTTGGCTCCTCAGCGAAGAAACATATCTGCATGTTGCCCGCGTCCTCCTTTTATACCCACGAGGTGGGGCGGAGATACGCTATGCAAATTCCGCAGACCCATGGCATTTCTTTGCCATTGGCTCGTTTTGTAATACTCGAAGTCGATAGGCTTTCTAAGCGAAACCACATTCCTCGTCACGACGGAACGTCTCTGTTCCCTACTCAGGGAACGAGGGTTACATACGTAACCGAGACGTTTTGCTCTGTTTCACAGCAATGTTGCTATGTTATTGTTTTGTTCATTTTTGTTTAGCAATGAAGGAAGGTGTGTGTTTGTTTGTGTTGATTACAAATATCAACAGTGTTTCTCAGAAATCGCTTACTGCAGCTTTCAAGGTAAATTAATTGTTTTTTGTTGTGTTTCCTAGTTCCTCTGACTGTACAACAACATAACTCGCTGCTGAATACCATAGTACAATGCATCGTTGAAGAAATCAATTAGCCATTTACGATTTTTTCCTGAAACCGTATTGTCGCAAATTTGGTCGTTCAACCACGTTGGTTAATGTGGTCATGCATTTAGTGGAGTAATAACTACTTTTAATTAAACTGTTTGAGATTGAATTAACGCTAGAAGTTTTGCAATAAATTACAGACACGGCATCTGAGGACTACAGTATTTCTAATTTTTCTCAGTTATTTTACTTTATTTCCAGATTCAATCATAGGCTCGTTCTTACATAGTAGAGCACGTTCGCACATGCGCACTCTTCAGAAACGTTGCTTTAAATCTCTTGACAAACTAAAAGACGTAAATCACATTTGTATGTATTCTAAATAAAAGATATAGATTGTACTGAATACAACTTTGCAATGCTGTTTGTGAATGTTCGTTGGAACGATAAAACACCGACTCGTTGAACTGCTTATAATGACAGAACTTGCGACCATAGTTGGCTAGCAATGCTTTGGGGAAACATACCCCTGGTTGATTTAAACCTGCTGTCCAAGGATGTGCAGTCCTAAATTTAGATTGGTGTGCCTCAATATTAATGTTGAGCCCCTGCTCTTGGACTATGTACTACAGGCACTATATAGGCTGCTGCCATGAAACCTACTTTGGGGCAACAACTCAGGCTCATGTGGGAATGTGAAGAGGCCCCAACCAAGCCCCTGTACACCATTGTTCTTTTAGCCATGTTTCCATGGAAGCTAAAGCTATGCCTGTGTGTTGCTCCTCGTACTTTGCTGTGATTTGTGTTCAGTCAGTCCAGGGCTTGTGGATCTCGTGATTTCTATGCAGAGAACAAAATGGATGTGTCTGCTTATATTGTTTACATGGTCTGTGAGACTGACTTTGGTTCAACTGTCTAGCTAATGTTCTACAAGTGTGCAGCTGTTATCAGACTGCCTGCGATGTTTATACACATACACCATTATTACAACAACAGAAATGGTCCAGGTTCTGCTGATATATGAGTTAAATAAAGCTAAACACATTGCTTTTGTTTACTTTAATCCCCAAAAGCTGCATTAGGTTACACTAATTGATTTACGTTAAATGTCTGGTGTAATAGGGCACATCTGGTATGAGTCTTTCGAATGGAGGAAGGAAGAGTTTGTGAATATGCGAAATTCATGTTGAATCTTCCTGTTTATGAAATGTGTTTGTGCTGCATGTCAAGAGCATTTGACCGTAGGAAAATATACAATGAGATAAAATTGTGTGCTTATATAAGTGGCGTTTTATGTGTGTGATGTTGGATGTGTGCCGGACATCGGATCTGTTGCTCACCACATTCCATACTTGCAGGTGGTCTGTCCGTGCTCGGGGTCAAGCAGGGGATTTCATATTTCATAGGAACGCAGCATGCTCTGGACAGCATCGAGTCCACATGGAAAGCAGAAAGTTCTGCTGTGAACACTTGGCTCGAAGCCGCTGCCCTTCGGCCCTCCTCTAGTGTGCACTCGCTCGTACTCACTATTACAAGCTGGTCACACAGGTACAAATGCTGGCAGATGTCTTCCCAGCTAACATAAATGTTATTCTATTGGGTAATACTTTATTTTGATAGTACACTTTAGACATTCTGCTAAATATAAGTAACTTTGCACCTACATGTCAACTAGTAATATAATCTGCTTAATATCTGCTAACTCTATATTGTGATGCTCCAACAGACATTCTATAGACTATACCGTATTTTCCGGACTATAAGTCACACTTTTTTTCATAGTTTGGCTGGTGCTGCGACTTATAGTCAGGTGTGACTTATATATCTAAATGAATTCATACTGACTGACATGAACCAAGAGAAAACATTACCGTCTACAGCCGCGAGAGGGCGCTCTATACTGCTCCTGTAGCCTACCCCTGAAAAAATTAACTGAAAACAACTGAAAACTGAAACCTGAAACATTAAGTTAAAGACAACTGAGAAAGACTGAACACAAACAAAATGCCCCCAAAAAGAAAATCGTATTCTACAGATTACAAACTGCAGGTAGTAAAATATGCAGCCGAAAACGGCAATTAAGCAGCAGAAAGAAAGTTTGGAGTGAGTGAGAAACTTGTGAAGGACAGGCGAAAAGCAGAGGTTACTCTAAACACCGGGTCGCACACTGGACGAGAAGCGCAGCACCACATCTTTAAAATTCGAACACATTATTATCTATGAGTGTACACTACACACACCGGCGGCGCACAGCAACAGCTCAGGACCTTGTTCAAAATCCTGCTGCGCCACAGAGTGACATTTACATAGTTTTATATTACATTTACATTTATTTGTCTCAAATTGTCGTTAACGTATACTGACTTACATTTATGCATTTGGCAGACGCTTTTATCCAAAGCGACTTACATTGCATTCAAGGTACACATTTTACATTTTGTCAGTTCTTGCTATCCCTGGGAATCGAACCCATGACCTTGGCGTTGCTAGCACCAATGCTCTACTGTTTGAGCTACAAGCCTGTAGCTTTTCTGACTTCACCCTGTGCTGCAATATACATTTAGTTTTACATTTATTTACAGAAATCAGCTGCTTGAATGAAAATCGCTGATGTCATCGGATTTTCAGGTGATATTCTCAATTTATTCAGTTAACGGACGCTCTGAGGTAAAGTGTGTTCAGACTGCAGAATTAGCAACGATTGTATTTAATTGTACAGTACAATCATAACATAGTGCAGACATTATCTTAATTCCCTAATGTCTTTAAACATAACAACATTGCTGGCCATAAACTGAGAAAGTGCGCGTCCGGTGTGTGATACCTCGAGTTGTCCAAGACACGATGTGGTGCTGCGCTGCGCTTCTCGTCCGGTGTGCGACCCCCTTAACTGTAATGAAGAAAACAAAGAAAGCTAATTGCGGGCTGAAAGCAAGATGACCAGAGCTGGAGGAACGAGTCCACAGATGGGTGCTTGAACAACAAATAAATAAATGCGACTTAAAGTCCAGTGCGACTTATAGTCTGGAAAATACGGTAAGTAACTTTACAACTGTATGTTAACTTATTTTAACCTTAACCTTACCAGTCTACTAATACTCTACTAATACTCTGAGAGTTTGTAGACATGTAGGTCCAACATTACTTATAGTCAACAGAATGTGTAAAAGGGACAATCAAAATAAAGTGAAAGCGAATATTGTGCTAATCTTTAAATTAAGTTATGAAAATGCAAATGTTTTAAAGGGGTCCTTGTGTCACATTATGTTCAGTTAGTTTTATTATGAATTATTTCGATACATGTGTAGAATGTCTGCCATTGAAAACAGAATTATACAAGCTTTAGCCCACAATGATTTTAGCTCTCTGGACTGTGGAGACACTGGCGGTCCTGTCTGTATGTTACAAGTTAAAGTTATTGATTTTTTTATTAATTTACATCTATGTACTATATATTTATTGTTATGTTGTAACTATTGTTATTCCTTTTTTTTTTGTACTATGGACCTTCCATTTTGAGTCCTGAATAAAGTCATTATTATTATTATTATTATTATTATTATTATCATGGACTTTTAGTTTGTTTTCATGTTCATCACGTGTTCCTTTGTTCAGTTTTCCCGCTCCTCGTTATTAGTTAATATGTCAGCTGTGTTATATTAATCATCCTCATTTGTGTTTGCTATATAAGTTGGTCCCTCACATTCATTCTCTGTCTGATCACCATCACCCTAAGTGTGTGTTGCCCTGCCTTTTAGATATTTGTCATTGAACTTCGTGTTGTAACTTTATTTTATGGAGAATAGCAGACAGACAGAGTACAATGCAGGCTATATGCACAAAGGTTCTACTGAAAGATGTAGCCATTCCCATTTTGTCAGGACAATTTGTTGTTTATGGATCACAACTTGTAAGTATGTCTTATTAGTTGTGGTTTGTTTTCTTTTAACAGTTCCAATTATAAGCATTATGCAGTTACTATGATAGCTATGGTGAAGGGCAAAGCTTTGCCTCCATTAGCCTGCTAACTAACATTACAGTATTGATGTAGTGTTTACTGTAGCTTTTGTAAACCCGTTCACCGCCCCTTAGGAAAATGATCCATGATTTTGTGATCAATTACTGTTTGTATTACCATAGTTTTCCAACAAATATGATTAAATGCTAGATAACATAATTTCTGAAAAAAAAAGAAAGTTCCACTCGGAAACGTCCTGTGAAATCCGTGCTTTAAATCCGTTCAGAATGATCCTCTTGTTTGTTAACATTGTTATGGTCTGAATCAGGCTCAAGTGAGTAGGGCTCGTGGTTATTGATTTGATTTGATTTATTTTATTTTCACAACAAAAACATTAAAACAGTGTTATATGTTTCACAAAAACATGTGATGGACAATTGCCAAAAAACCCTCAAGGGGCTTAATTAGTGGCAATCTCCAAAGAAACAATTATTTTTAACAAATTAAAAACATTTATAAAACAATTTAAAATTGGATTTAAAGCAAAAACCCATATGGAAAATTTAGACAGCTTAGTAGCAACAATTTTACTCTCTGTTTAAACTGTTCTTTAGAAACCTCAATAAATGATGTGGGAAGACTGTTCCATACCTTTGCCCCTCTGTATAATACACTAATCTGTGTTTGAGTCGTACGAGAGTAGGGAGGCCTAATAAGACAACTACTACGAGTCGGATACTGGTGAAATTCATTATTAAAAATAAAAACATTACAAAAGTGCTGGGGAAATAAATTTTTTATAGTTATGAAGGGGCGTGACATTTCCAGAACACACAACATATTCTAGTAGACCCCAAAAACAAAATCAAGACTTTAAAAAGGTTTTATTCCAACGTTAAGGGAAAATTTTAAAACCAGTAATAACATGTTAGGTAAACGTCTAACTAAAATATTTCAGGGGGGGAAAAATGCTCCATGAATGATATTAATGCTTTTGTGCTAACAATTTAAGAACATTATTAAAGACCAGCTGAATGAATGTTTTATTAATGTTACTGGAAGAATGTTTGGCCATAAATATGAGAGAATTTTGCCAGGGGTGCGTTTCCCGTACAATGATGTAACCCACTGCTTAAATACCATAGTACGATGCATTGTTGAAGAAATCAATTAGCTAGTCACGACTGTTTCCCGAAACCATTTTGTCGCAAATTGGTCGTTCAACCACGTTGGTTAATAATGTCACGCAGGTAGTGGAGTAATAACTACTTTTAATGAATCTGTTTGAGATTGAAATAATGGTATATGTTTTGCTATAAATAAAGGACATAGCATCGGAGGACAATTTCTAATTTTTCTCAGTTATTTTGCTTTATTTCCAGATTCAATCATAGGATTCAATCACTAGAGCACGTTCGCACATGCGCACTCTTCAAAAACGGTGCTTTACGGTGCTAACCACAGGTCGAGATCTGTCGATCCAACCACACAACTTTGCGATGTTGTTTGCGAATGTTAGTTAGAAATATATTTTCGGGAAACATCGACTAGTTGAATTGCTGATAACGACGGAACATGTGACCATTAGTTGGCTAACGATGCTTTTGGGAAACACAGCCCAGAACGTTAGCCACAGTTCTGAGAACGTTCCCTTTTTTGTCCTATAAAACATCTTTCGTTGCTTTGTGTTGCCATGTTTGCCATTTATACAACACATAAGTTATACAAAAAGAAAAAAATATTCATAAACATTCCAGGTGTTTGTTTGTTCATAAATGTAAATGTAGTTAATAAAGTTGAAGTGCCTGAGTTTGACCAGAGCAGAACAGACAACACAGGCATATTCATTTTCAAAAGTTACAAATACATATTGACTATATTCCATATTGAGTATATTCCTTGCAAACAATCTTTTCATAATAACAACTATCATAGAAAACTGTTGATCTCTATTGCATAAAAGTGAGGGAAAACTTCACTCATAAAGCAGTACACCATGAGAGACTATATAAACAGGATGGAGAGCTACAGATGTTCACATCACTGATAGACCTAAGTGAAAAAAAGCTGTTAAGTAATACAGTACATGCTTTGGAAAGTTCAGAAAACATGATCTTTACAGTTTATATCACAAGAGGGTGGCATCCATACGGTGTTATGTGTTGTTGTGCAGTGCTTGTAATGAAAGGTTTAGAGACAATAAGTTTACATGCACTGTAAGAGCCAATTTATATATTTCAATAATTTGTATATTAGTATTGTTTGCTTGGAGTGCTGATTTTGCAAGCACTAACTGAAGGTATCATATCTGTATCTTTCTTTGAAAGGCAATTCTGATATTTCCTGTGTTTATTTTTATATATTTATGTGTGTGTGTTTATATATATATCTCAGTATTATTTTCTATGTTTTCTGATGTATAATTTCTGTTCTGTTTCTTTAATGGTTACGCCTACTTGTGTGCAGAAGATTGAACTTGAAGTTTGTGTATAGAAAAAAAGGGAGAAAAAGTTTTTCTTACCGTTTTGTCTGTTATTTATGGATAAAACTGGAGTTTAAAATTTTAAGGTAACACAAGTTAAAGGTTTAACAAGTGAAATAATAGGATAGGCTACAGGAGCCAACAGGATTTTGTATATTTTTGTGTTTTGATTAAACTCGCACTTATTTACGTTTTTTGACAGACTTCTGTGATGAGTAAGAACCAATTTTTCCTGCCACTATACCAGTGAAGTTAACCTAGGACTTTGCATCTATATTAAAGAAAATTCTTTTTCGTCTGAAACGAGCACTATTTTTGTTTTTAATTTAAGATTATCGAGTGATTAAAGCATCATCAGAGACTATAACGTTAATTGAGCGTCAGCGTCAGTTCTGGCAGGCCAGGTAGTCAAGACGCTGCTTATGCTACTTGCTAACAACACTGTCCCGTCAGCTGATCTGCTCCAGCTGATCTGCTTCAGCTGAGCTGCATTAGCTGGGTAACTCCCCTTGCTGCTCAATGGCCAAGCTCAAACAAGGCGCCCTATTTAAAGCTCATTCAGCTTGCTCATACATGCTGCTGCTCGCTTCTGCTGCTCTGTACGCTGGTAAAATCACTCATGTTGTTAAGCGCAAAAGTACTGATTCTACTCACCCTATTGTCGGCTATGACTTCCGCCGCTGTCAAGGAAGAATGGCAAGACTCTTCTGAGGAAACCCGGCCATCACCATTCCAATCGGATCAGGGGCAGGATGCCTGCCCGGAAGATAACGCTACCGCTCATAGGAGTTCTTGGCGGTTGGCGAATAAACCCTCGTCCCAACCATGCATCGGCGATTGGCCCGTGACAAAAATACTGGAAACCCTATTTTCAAATGACATTCAGCCTCCGCGTGGCGCCTCTCACGAGGACCTATTTGTCCTCCTCTGCGATTCTCTAATTATCCCAGTTGAATCTCCGCCGGTGCCTCCTCCCCAGTCCTCCGGAAAAAAGTACACCTCGAAGCGCAAAAATCCCGAGACGGCTAGCAAAGCCCTAGCACAAAAACGGGTCAGCTGCACTGTTCGTCCGGGCCCAAGTGCTTTTTCAGCAGATGATCCAGTGCTCATGGCACTTTCTGATATCCAATCTTCTCTCCTCGGCATGTCCGCTAGGATACCAACACTGGAAGACGGCTCCATTTCCAGACCTTCCTCGACCCTCTTCTCTGCTCAATCGACATCCACCCCGGCTTCAACCGCCGCTGTTGTCTCCGACCCGCATCACCATCCGCGCCAGCCTCAAAGTGATGACGTCACCACGGAATTTATACCTAAAAGGACCCTAGCAACCGCCGTACCTCTTTCCACTGGCTCTCTCTCATCTCTCATCAGCTGAGGGGACAGATATTGGCAGGTAATGACATTAACCTCGTTAAACTCCTGCTGGGCCTATTATTAGCTGTGTGAACGGCGTATAGTAGACTGTGGTGACATACACATGTCGAGCTAAAAGATGGGGACCCTAGACTTTCAAAAATTCTAACTTTTCCTGAGTTCATTACCGCATTTGGAGTTTATAGGGATGTTATTTGTGAGGTCCATCCAGCGCGCAGAGCTGAAGTAGATGCCTATCTGGCCATCATTTCTGACCTAGTGCTCTCTTACGGTGGGGTTCTGTTCTACAAATATCACAAGTCTTTTTCTGCAAAGGCAGCTATGTTCATTCAACGCTTTAATCAGAGACTAGACTGGTCTGTGGTCGATCTCGCGCTCATAAGTAGACACTTCACAGGTCACCAAATCCTGTTCTGCTCCGTTTGCGTCTCTCTCTTGCATTCTACTAATTTATGCTCTAAGTCTAAGCCTATTTCCTCCATGTCTCATCCTGGCCCGAGCCATAAATCTGGCCCCCAGGTGAATAACTTTGGTACTCCTATTTGCTTTAATTTCAATGAAAATATTTGTAGGATGCATAATTGTAAATATTTTCATGTTTGTAGTTACTGTGGGAACGCCCACCCAAAGTTTGTGTGCCCGAGGAGAACACGCTTCATAAAAATGGAGCGAAAGAAATAAAACCATCAACTCCCATAAACGTTCCCAAGCTGGGACGGGCGTTGAGAAAGCATCCTGACCGCTGTTTTGTGGATTATTTACTGACTGGTCTTGTTCAGGTTTTTTTTGCTGGCCTGCTGCATTTTCCTGCTGTATCTTTTCATTGTCATAACCTATTGTCCGCGTCTCAGGAACCGGAAACTGTGGATACCTTGCTCGAGAAAGAGGTTAAGAAAGGATTCATGATAGGCCCATTTGATAATTCTCCTTTCCTATAGGGGTAGCCACTCGAAAATATTCGGGTAAAAAACGTTTAATTATCAACCTTTCTGCTCCCCACAATGGTTTGGCTGACAGCATCAATAGCCTCATTCCTTTAGCCCCATTTTCTCTGTTTTACAACACGGTCGATGATGCCATCAATTTTATAAAAAAGGCAGGACGTGGAGCTTGGCTTGCAAAGGCAGATATTGCCGATGCTTTTAAAGTTATGCCATTGCATCCCTCACAGTGGCATTTGATCGGCGTCCAGTGGAGGAAAAAATTTTATTTTGCGGTTAGACTCACTTTTGGCTGTCGTAGCAGTCCAAAAATATTCGATACCTTGTCTGAGGCTTTGTGCTGGATTCTTCTTAATAACGAGAAATTATCATTCTCCTTTAGATGATTTTCTTCTAGTAGATTTTCCTTCCAAAAAATCAGACTTCTATATCTCGACTCTCAAACGCACTTTTTCTGAATTAGGCGTTCCTCTCTCGGAGGAAAAGACCGTGGGTCCAGTCAAAGTCATCGAATTCCTAGGCATTTGTCCTGTTACTTTATCCACTACAGTAAAAGACCTGGGTGTTATACTAGACCACAACTTGTCTTTCGAAAATCATATTTCATATGTTACAAGAACAGCCTTTTTCCACCTTAGAAACATTGCTAAGCTACGTAACATGCTATCTGTTTCTGATGCAGAAAAGTTAGTTCATGCATTCATGACCTCGAGACTAGATTACTGTAATGCTTTACTAGCTGGTTGTCCTGCATCCTCAATAAACAAGCTACAGTTAGTGCAAAATGCAGCTGCTAGAGTTCTTACTAGGTCAAGAAAATATGATCATATAACACCAATTTTATCATCTCTACACTGGTTACCTATTAAGTTCCGTATCAATTACAAAGTACTACTACTGACCTATAAAGCCCTAAATGGTCTAGCTCCTGTGTATTTAATGGACCTTCTATCGCCCTACAATCCATCGCGTTCTTTAAGATCACTAAATGGTCATTCCTAGGATATCGAAGTCCACTAAATGAGGGAGGGCGTTCTCGCATTTAGCTCCTAAACTCTGGAATAGCCTTCCTGATATTGTTCGAGGCTCAGACTCGCTGTCCCAGTTTAAAACTAGATTAAAGACGCATCTCTTTAGCCAAGCATTCACATAATGCTTACCTTTTTATACTACTGTTGAATCAGATCGAATGCATTAATTTTATGAACAGCAGCTATGCTAATTATTTCCCATCTGCTTTTCTGCTGTTATCTCGGGACGCTAGTCCCGAGGTAAATGGCGTTCGTCAGCTCCAGTTTGTATCCAGCCTTTCACGGAGACTTCAGATGCCCCAACTCCTGCGATGAGATGACTAAACGCCTGTGAAGAGACGACTCGACGCCTGTGAAGAGACGACTCAACGCTGGCGATATGTTATGCCCTAAATGAATACATGATTGACCAACTGTATTTTTTCTATGTACATTTCTGAAATGCACTTTCTGTAAAGCTACTTTGAAACAATATGTATTGTGAAAAGCGCTATACAAATAAATTTGAATTGAATTGAATTTCTCTCGATTCAAATCGCATGCAAGCTTCACTCCCCCTCGAGAAATTATCCCGGATAAGACAAGTTATGAAAGTCGCAAAAAATTCTAAATCTTTTTCAAAAAGGGACTTGCTCTCTCTTTTGGGGCACCTTGATTTCGCGATGAGAGTAATTCCTCAAGGCAGATCATTTATTTCCAGGCTTCTTGACCTTTCTAAATCTGCAAAAGCTCTCAGTGATATAGTTACTTTAGACGCAGGATGTAGATCTGAGCTAAAATTTTGGTCTCTGCTTCTAGATAAATGGAATGGCATTTCCTTTTTTCTTAATGATTTCATGGAATCATCTTTAGCTCTTAATCTGTATACTGATGCTGCACCTTCCGTAGGGTTCGGGGGGATTTTCAAAAACGAACGGTTTGCGTCTGCCTGGCCGGAAGAATTGCGTTCCTTACCTGCCGGTGATTCCTCGACAGCCCTATTAGAATTGTATCCGATCGTCGTTGCATGCATTCTGTGGGGAAAACACTGGGCTAGGAAACAAATTATGTTCCCTTTCGTTGTCACTCCGAGTTACGTCGGATGACGACGAATGGGGTTTCGCTTAGAAAGCCTATCAGCTTCGAGTATTACAAAACGAGCCTATGGCAAAGAAATGCCATGGGTCTGCGGAATTTGCATGACGTAACTCCGCCCCACCTCGTGGGTATAAAAGGAGGAAGTCCGCAACAGCAGTTTATGTTTTCGCTTCGGAGCTAAGTGCATTCTTCTCTCCACAAGCCATCTCTGAATTGTCAGCTTTACAAACGAGTGCCTCGAGTGTTGGTGTGACGGCGATCTTCGGCAAGAGCGTGCTTCCTGCTGATCTGCTGCAAGGATCTGCCAGTCGGCGCGTTTCTCCCCGGGTGCTTCAACACTTGAGTTTTCTCACTAAAAGAGCTTACACGCGGCACGTCTTTTTAAAGATGCCTCGCCCGTGTACTTCTGGTTGCGGCAGATTGGTATCGGACTCTGATGGGCACGAGCATTGCATAGTATGTTTGGGCATTGATCATGCTAGAGCAGCGCTCGTGGATGACTCATGTTCTCTCTGTGGGAACATGACCATCGCGTCATTGCGGTCGAGACTCAGTGAACTCGCAAGAGTGAGAGTCCCCTCATCCACCCCCCGCCCTGCGGCTGGTGGCCAGGGTGACCTGAGGGTAACGGTCTGGAACAAGGCGCCGACTATGTGTCCGCGACCCCAGCCCCCCTCTTCAATGACGGTGCCCGCTAGTGAGCGGCTGATTCCCGCGGGTCTACCCTCTGGTGGCCCGCGTGCTTCGGTCGAAGCTACAGAGGATGATGCCATGTCTGTTGCAGCATCACTAGGTGGGTTTGATTCTTCCGGAAGTGAAGACTCGACTCAGCTGCCACCTTCCGGTGTGCATACGGCTGAGCTCGAGTCTGATCCGAAGATGACGGCCATGCTTTCCCGGGCAGCCGCGAGCATCGGGCTTGAGTGGAGGCCTCCACCCTGTCCTGAGCGCTCGCGGCTGGACGATTGGTTTTTGGGTAAGGCCGCCGACCCTCGTCAAACCCCAATACCTTTCTTCCCGGATGTGCATGATGAGATCTCGAAGTCCTGGAAGACCCCGTTGTCTTCCCGTGACCGCTCGTTGGTCTCATCCGCCTTTCCTCCCCTCGATGATGCAGCCGCCCGTGGGTACACTGGGCTCCCCCCAGTTGAACGCTCTGTTGCCATGCAACTATGTCCTCAGAGTGCTTCTTCTCGTGGCGAGCCTAAGCACCCATCCAAAGCCTGTAGATTTTCGTCGACCTTGGTGGCGAAGTCTTACAGAGCGGCGGGACAGGCGGCTGCGTCACTGCATGCTATGGCCACTCTGCAGGTCTACCAGGCCCAGATGCTCAGAGACATGCACGAGGGTAGGACAGACCCAGGGCTCTTCAATGAGCTTTGCGCCACGACCGACCTTGCTCTCCGGGCGACGAAGGTTACCGCGGGCTCCCTGGGTCTGGTGATGTCCACAGCCGTGGTCCAGGAGAGACATCTCTGGCTGAACCTGGCTGACATGCGGGACGCGGAGCGGACCCGTCTGCTTAACGCCCCCTTGTCCCAGGCCAGCCTCTTCGGCGGTGCGGTTGAAGACTTTGCCCAACAGTTTTCAACCGCCCAGAAACAGACCGAGGCCATAAGAAACATTCTGCCCCGCCGGCCAGCTGCTGCCTCCACCCAGCCAGCCGGGCAGACGCCTCGTCCTGTTTCCCGCCGAGGGCGCCCTCCTGCGGCTCCCGCCCTTCCCGCCCGGCCCACGCAGCAGCCTCCACCCCGGGCCGGTCGCGGAGGAAGCCGTAAGAAGGCGCCACAGCCCTCTCCCGCCCCGCCCCCGCTAAACGGCGCTCCTTAGACGGGCTGCTCAGGGAAGATGGTCGTTTTTCAGGAGATGGTAGCAGGACCACTCCTTCCCACGGGGGAGGGCCGGGGGAGAATCTTTTGTTCTCCGCTCCCCGCTGCTCACCCAAGGGTGGGCAGCACCCTAAAGTGGTTAAAGACAGAAACGACCCTCTCTTCCCTGAGCTCACAGAGTTCTCGGGTGACACAGAGCGCCGCCCACAAGCCGTGCTCTCCTCGCCCCCTCTGTCCCAGAGGCGGTTGACAAGGCGTGCCGTCCACGGACCGCTTCGCCCCTGTCCCCCTCTTTCGCCAGACCCCTGGCAGAGCAGGCCCCCGCGGGACGACCAGCCTGGTCCTCCCCTGGCCCCCTCTGTCAGGGCGCGGTTGCCAACTGTGCCCCCACACCGGGCCGCTATGCCGTCCACGTCTGGGCCAGTTACTCCGCTTCGCTGCCCCTCCGGGGGGACGCCTGTCGTCCGCTTGATCCCGCTGGTTCAGTTCCTGGGAGCCTGCTTAAAGCTTCCCCGTCTGTCCCGCTGGATCGCGCGCACCATCAGGCTCGGCTATGTGATTCAGTTCGCACGGTCTCCTCCCCGCTTCAGGGGAGTCCGCTCCACTTTGGTCGGTGGCAATGCCCCTATCATGAGAGCAGAGATTGCCACCCTGCTGGCGAAGGGTGCAATCGAGACTGTCCCTCCAGCCGAGATGAGGTCCGGGTTCTACAGCCCCTACTTCATTGTCCCCAAGAAAACCGGTGGTTTACGGCCAATCCTGGACTTGCGCGTGCTGAACCGCTCCCTTCACAGGCTGCCGTTCAAGATGCTCACCGCCAAACGTGTTCTCGAATGCGTGCGGCCCCAGGATTGGTTTGCAGCGATCGACCTGAAGGACGCCTACTTTCATGTCTCCATTCTTCCTCGACACAGACCGTTCCTACGGTTTGCTTTCGAGGGGCAGGCATACCAGTACGCGGTTCTCCCTTTCGGGCTGGCCCTGTCTCCTCGCACCTTCACGAAGGTCGTCGAGGCTGCCCTTGTTCCCCTTCGGGAACACGAGGTTCGCATCCTGAGTTATATCGACGACTGGGTAATCCTAGCTCACTCTTGAGATCAGGTTTGCGAACACAGGGACCTAGTGCTCCGGCACCTAGCTCGTCTGGGCCTTCGGGTCAACTGGGAGAAGAGCAAACTTTGCCCCGTGCAGAGGATCTCTTTTCTCGGTATGGACATCGACTCGGTCGCCATGTCCGCGCAGCATACGAGCGAGCGCGCGCAGTCACTGCTGACTTGCCTGAGACAACTCGAGGGCAAGAGTGCGGTTCTACTGAAACATTTTCAGAGGCTCCTGGGGCATATGGCATCTGCAGCCGCGATCACGCCGCTCGGATTGCTTCATATGAGACCGCTTTGGCTTCGCGACCGAGTCCCGACGTGGGCATGGCAACACGGCACGCTCCGAGTACCAGTTACTCCGACCTGCCGTCAGTTCTTCACCCCGTGGTCGAACCTCAGTTTTCTCAGGGCGGGTGTCCCCCTGGAACGAGCTTCCCGGCATCTTGTGGTCTCCACAGATGCCTCCACCACGGGCTGGGGCGCCATGTGGAATGGACATGCTGCTGCGGGCTCCTGGACAGGACCCCAGCGGCTATGGCATGTCAATTGCCTCGAGTTGTTGGCAGTACGCCTTGCCCTGCACCGCTTCCGGGCGTTGCTCAGGGGTCAACAAGTGCTATTCCGCTCAGACAATACTGCTACTGTAGCGTACATCAACCATCAAGGTGGTCTACGCTCCCGCCGTATGTCACAACTCGCCCGCCACCTCCTCCTATGGAGTCAGAAGCATCTGAGGTCGCTTCGAGCCATTTTC